>CM042337.1:10261360-10886360 GCA_023566125.1 Zingel zingel
TTTGTGAACTAAGCCACACAGCCAACGGACGGGATGCTTCGCTCCACAAAATAAACTAAATATTGCATACTCGCAACACTTTCAATATAATATTGCGCAACGTGATATTGCGACAACGATATTGAGTCGATATATCATGCACCCCTAACTGAAAAGTACATTTTGTAACCCCACCCACAATCTTTACCTAAACTACACCCAACTGTCCCATTCTTGTGCCGTATGTCAGTTAAACTTACATTTTTTTGGGAGTGAGAATGTGTTGTATGTACAGAGCAGAGAGATGTGTGGGCATGTATGCACGGTGGATTTGGCTGTAGAGCCCATATTCTTGATCCATCCATGAGTTGAGAGACGAAGGCAGACAATAACCTCCCTAATTCTTCACACTGACATATTGAGCTGTGCTTGTTCTCATTTCTCACGTCATCTCTTCTCCTTCACATTGGTTGCAAACACAGAAAGCTTTTATTCTCTCTGTGTTTACTCTCTTATCATGTTCTGTCCTCCTGATGCAGTTTGGGGCTCAAACTGTCTCATTTTCCCATCAGTCTTCTTCTCTTATCTTGTCTTAAAATTTGACTCTACATTTGCAGGAACTTATTATATAAATGCATCGTTTTCCTGCGAATCCCTGATGCAGAGGTAGGCAATCTTGATCCGGCGAAGGAACGGCGGACTCTGCCACACCCAATATAAACTACTATATAGTGTAAATAAGTCCTGAATTTAAACACATGGATGGCTATTGAAGAAAAAAATCAAACCATAAATACTATCAAAACACAGGGTTTGATTTCTTGCAAACCTTAAGGGATCATGACTAACGTCAGGAATGGATACAGATGTCGTTCTTCATCAGATGTCGACAATGTGGCAAACGATACCTCATAAGATCTGAATAACCTCCCAAACAATCGCGTGTTCCACAAGTCTGACTTCTTCTTCGGTCTTTCTTCCTTCGTTTATGTTAGAAAATCAAGACTATGAGCTGCTAGAAGTCGGCGAAAGAGTATATTTTAAAGAGTGTAATTTAAGCAGTAATAAAAATGGTTTTAACCTTTGGGTTTTGAGCCGTAATGGCTGACTGAGTGGTAGGGTACCGAAACCCAATATGGCAATATGGCACTGGTTCCTAAACCAGCGTTATTTACCGGACCGCATGGCTACGCAGACTTGGGTGCTTCAATTCAGAGCCACGTAAACGCCTGCGCTGCTCTCTGGTGCTCTGAAACGGACGTTAGAGGCAACAGACGCATCACTGCGTAAACTTACCGTTAGCTAGTAACGTTAGCTGGCTTAAACACGGTTAAATCGCTGGCAGCTAAATGGAGCTCAGCGTGAATTCTTGCAGGAAGACTTCCGAACTGAATCACTTTTCTTAGAGGCGCTCACTTTTATTTTAAACAATCAGAAGCGGCCTTGAATTTCACGAGCCAATCATAGCATGACATCCCTGTTTTAAACCGGTCTCTCTCTGCTGCTCAGTTGTCATTTCAGGCTAAGAGCACAACCCTCCTCCTCCTCCTCCTCCTCCTCCTCCTCCCCTTGCTCCTCCGGTCTTCATCATGCACGGCTCCTGGTTCCTCCTCCGGCAAGCACTGCCGTCGGCTCCTCTGTTCGGTCTTTGGGCTACTCACACCACCATCAGTGTCTAGACTCCATCGGGGGATCATCTTCTGGTTTTCTACCCCTCTAAGAAATATCATTTCATAACGATGGAGTTTAATCTCCAAAGGCTGTACATGTCACATGCTTCTTAGACTACAAGACTAATATCTCAAGTGTCCACCTGATAAACAGCGTGTACGGATGTTAAAAGTTTGGAGCTATCAATTTTAACAGCACAAGGGGCAAACTTCCAAATGCAGCTCATACTGGAGCTCCCAAACCCTTGACGTGTTATTTCCTGAGAGAAAAGGAAGCGATTTCTCCACACAGAGTCTGCAGTGACAAATGATCTGCTAACCCTCGCTGTGGATTTATAAGGATGTTTGTTAACAGTGTTTATGATGGTGTTTCAGCAGGAATGAGATTGTATGAGAGGTGGGGAAGTGATGCAGGATTTTGTTTGGGTTTAAAGTAATGGCACAGCACTCCACTGATCTCGAGTGTTTTTGGGACAAAACAAAGGTCATTGTCAAACACAGCATACAATCGAAGAGTGCAGGGTAACGGCATCGTCCTTTACGCATTTAAAGGGGAACGCAGCTCAATCTTTAAGAATTCATTCAGCTTTATTCCTACTGCTTCAGGACGGTCTGATCAATAAAGTTCAATGTGAACAACTTCTCCCCAAGGTAGGAAACCAACCACTGCATTTCTGAAGCATAAGGATATTTCTTTCCCACTGCACTCGTGTTCAGTCAGTGAAGATGAAAATGTGAACTCAGAAAGTCCCATTCTCAGTCACCGTTGCCAGCACTTCAAATTGTTCAAGTTCACAGTTACTGATTAGAATGACAGCTAGTTAACATACATTTAAATGACGTAGACATAACTTTTTGTTTGTTTACAAGAAAACTCAAATGAATTATCAATTCAATTGTATGTATAGTGTCAAATCATGACAGAAGTTATCTCAGGACACTTTACAGATAGAGTAGGTCTAGACCACACTCTATAATTTACAGCGACCCAACAATTCCTCCCAAGAGCAAGCATTTGGCGTGGCAGTAGTTAAAGAAAATCACAAGAGGAATACTTTAACTGCTGTAAGCAGTGTTTTCATGCGAGGGACAAACAAATGGTGATGCAAAGTAAGTTTAAACCTTTACCAAAAAAAATTGTTTGGTAAAAATTGGTAAAAAAAAAACTGCTGTCCTTACCCATAGATGTACAGTATGTGCCTAAAACTCCTTCATTTCAAGCTGCAATTCCATCCAAGTGAGGCCAATATCCATCCCTTCATCACACACACACACACACACACACACCTCGGCTGACACGCTCCCATGCACCTGGCTTCAAACGGCCTGGGAGCCTGGACCACATCAGTGGCGGACGGTCATTACTGGGCCTACCAGCCTTCATCCCCGCACATCACTACTCCCACCACCACCACCACCATCATCATCATCCCCTTTGCTGCTCAGAAGTCACACACAATCCTGAGGTGGGGCTGACGAGGCAGCCATGAGGCTTATAGGCTCAGCTCTGACATGGGATTACTGTATATGAAATTAAGTTCCATTCCAAAATGAGATACCAATATCATAAAATAAAAAAAATAAAAAAAAAATCAATTTGTACTTTCAGTCATTTTGTAAGAGTACAAAATGACTGAAAGTACAAATTATACTTGCTTTTTAGAGGCTAGCAGGTCGCCCTTGGTTAATAGAATGGTAATACAAGAAAGTACAGACACAGTTGTCTTAACTTTGTTGGAAATGTGGAAGTACCTGTGACTCTTTGAAGAAGTAGGTTAATCTATTCCTAATCAGCCCTCCTCTCCACATCCTTATCTCTGAAAGTGCTGCCTGACGCGACGGTATGTTAATCCAGAAAAAACTTTTACTTTTCTTAGTAATAATTTAAACTAAGCACCTGCACCTACATTTTTTATATCTATTTTGGTGATTGAAATGCCATGGTCTCCTTTTCTTTTTTTTTTCTTTTTTTTTTTGGTGCGAGTGTCTCGGTTAGTGAAGACCGAGAAGAAAGCACATCCCACAAAAAAAGGAATCTCTGAAAAGAGCTTATTCAATTAGCAAACACAAAGTCTGTCTGCCTCCTGTTATGGAATCCCTTAGGTTCCATTCTGTTCCACCCTGTTCCACCAATCAGAGCGCAAGGCAAGCCCAGATGTAGCCTGAGAGCTAAAACACAAGGGGGAAAAGCCTGCAAATTGCTTGCTGCTGCTCATTAAACCCATTTCTGTGAGTGCACGGTAACAGTTGAAAATGAACATACAGGAAATTAGTGTGGTTTTTTCATCAGCACGAAGCTGTCTGACTGATTTGATGATAAATATAGAGCATTTCAATTAAAAGAGTAAAACATACAATGAAGATTGGTAGAAGGAAACCGAAATGTACCACAGAATCTATTCAGACAGAAACAAGGCCACCATATAAGAGGATATTTCTTCTTCTTTTTTGCTTATCAGGGCATCCCTACTTCCCCGCAATTTTAACTTCAAATTGTCCCCAACAGCTCTGGGAGGCTGATCCGGGGCTAACGGGGGGCCAGAGCCATCAATCATATCCCAGCAGGGTCTCTTCCTCTTAATGCTTACAGACTGCCCCCCTGTAGCTCTTCTTCCTACCTCCTGATTTTTGTAGCTTTTCTCTCCTTCGCCTTTTTTTTCGTTATTAAAATGTCTCTGTCTGCATCTCCTCCTGTCATTTCCCTCTCTCTCTCTCTCTCTCTCTTCCCCCCTCCCCACCCCCCAGGGCATTCCCATGTATCTTAATCCTCAACCCTCGCGGTCACCATGATTTATCATTCCATGTAAATCTGCAACACACACATCATGAAATGCACTAAAGGCACAAGTGTCAAGACTCACAAATGCACGTACACATTTGTACAACACACACACACACACACGCACACACACACACACACACACACACACACACACACACACACACACACACACACACACACACACACACACACACACACACACACACACACACACACACACACACACACACACACACAAATGCTGGCCCTCCTTCATCAAAAGGGCAATCACTTCTCAGCAGGCGCTGGGATATCACCTGCTACACTGACACAGGTGGGTGTGGGGGTCATTTGTATAACAGATGTGTGTGTGTGTGTGTGTGTGTGTGTGTGTGTGTGTGTGTGTGTGTGTGTGTGTGTGTGTGTGTGTGTGTGTGTCAGAAACAGGTTTAATGACTCGTCCTAGCCAATTTTCAGCCGGTGGCTTCTCTTTGTGGGAAAATGAGGTTTGTAGTTAATGTAGCACAGAAGGGCTGCCTGTGATCATGTATGTGTATGTGTGTGTGTGTGTGTGTGTGTGTGTGTGTGTGTGTGTGTGTGTGTGTGTGTGTGTGTGTGTGTGTGTGTGTGTCAGCTCCAGTGAGCTGGCTCCAAGCAGAATATTAGTAGGAACCATATGGGAGAAATCATTATGAAGGAAGGTTCAAGAACATTTATGCCGTGAGGCCTGTGTGTTTCATTATCGGAGCTAGGAAAGGATACACCTTTGGCGTGAAGATGCATGCAGAGTGTGTGTGTGTGTGTGTGTGTGTGTGTGTGTGTGTGTGTGTGTGTGTGTGTGTGTGTGTGTGTGTGTCCAATCCATGTGTCACTGTGCAAGATTCCATAACTTGAGTTATTCCAGTGGTGTGGCACAAACACAACATGCCAGAGAGATAATGAAACACAAGCACACACACACACACACACACACACATACACACACACACACACACACACACACACACACACACACACACACACTGCACCACAGATTGCGTCCATAGTGTCATTTTGCCCCACAAAAACACACACAAACGCACCACTACACATGCAAAATCTCCTCCTCTATGCAAGCACACATGCATGGCTGCACATGTAAACACACACACACACACACTAACAGTCAGAGCAGCAGGGGAAGTGGCCTCCCAGAGGAGGAAATAAGTTTGGGTTGGATGTAATGAGCAACTGAAAGGCAAATGAGCCCTTCAGTGTGACGGCCTCTATCTAAACCCAGACAGCCTGTGTCTAGGGAGACGCGGTATTGCTGAGAGAATCCAAAATGTCATTCATCTATCTGTACTCCGGCCTCCCTCCCTCCATCTCCCCATCCCCTCATTCCACTCCTGTCATCTTTTTTTTTTTTTTTTTTGCTCTTCCACTTCCCCCCACCCCCATTTTTCCCAACCACCTATCAATTTTTCTCCTGACTCAGTACTTGTCTGTTGTCATTAAAAGTCTCGCCTCTTGTCCTCCCTCCAACTGTTCTAACACTCAATCCCTCACTTTTCAACTCCCCTTTTCAACAACTCAAATCTGGACCACTGGAGTCCAGTTTGCATGTTCATTTTCCACTTTTTGTCATGGCCTCATGGGCCAGGATAGGACAGACTACACAGTAAACATGTCAGAAAATACTGACAAATGGACCTCAACGTATCGTCATGAAATGGCTTGCTTTGTGTGACCTAACAGTACAAAACCCCAAAGAAATTCAATCTGCAATAACCTCATATTTAAGAAGTGGGAACAAGCGGAAGTTTGGCATTTTTGCTTAATAAATGACTTGCACGATTAATAAGTTATCACAACCGTTTCATTTTGTGGCACATTCAAAAGATGTATGCTAACATGCTCATTATAATTTCCCAAAGCTACACTGGAGTTTGATTAATGCTGCGATCAGCCTTGGTTATCAATTATGTGCAAAGTTTAGAAAGCCAAAGTGTGCTTGTTTCTACATGTTCTACAACACAAATTCAGCAGCACTACAAAAAGAAAATCCACCACAACATAATCAGAGATACACATTTCTTTGGATGAGAAAATGCTCAGAAAAATGGAAATTCCCATGCGACCAGGGGAAATTCTACTAATGGTGGTAATTAGGGATGTCCTGATCAGGTTTTTTTGCCCTCAAGTCCGAGTCTGAGTCATTTGATTTTGAGTATCTACCGATACAGAGTCCTGATCCGATACTTCTATAATATATAAAAAAAGAATAAAGAAGAGCGAAAAAACTGATCCAGGATGTTCTTTATTTTTATTTAATTCACCTTATTTTAACATTCAACAACTCCGTTAACAAACGGAGTACTTCTGTGAGGTAGCTTGAACAATCAAGTAATAACTTATCAAGTAATCAATAATTTATTACTTATTAGTAAGTAATACATTCTTCACTTTTGGACTTTAGTGCAACAGTAAATATAAAAAAAGTCTAATATAAAAACAAATAGCACCTCAACTTAAAATACCCGGCAGACATGTAAACAAATAAAAAAATAAAAGTGCCACAGTGTTAGACATACTCGCGCTTTCCGCTTCAAGCTGCTTCTGTGTTCTACTTTGCCGGCATTTAACCAATAGCGTCTCTGCAACAAAGTGATGTCATGCCGCACGTGTTGCTGTTTCTGTGTGGAGTCAAAAGGGTCTAACTCTGATCGGGCTCGATTTCCGATCACGTGATCGGATCTGGACATCCCTAGTGGTAATGGTGGTAAGCTACTAATGGACCTTGTGGCGAGCTTCTTCTGCCAACTTGCTGTTTCCAACGTCAAGCGAGGACTTTCAATCTTAAACGATCTCTACTTGCGTCTTCACTAAATTCTTGACCTCGGCATACCTGCAAAGCAGCCACAAGATGTGTTGTGTTTGGGAAAAAAAGGAGCACGACCCTGGAGATATTCTGGGACATGCAGGAAAACCACAATCTCAAAAAGAAGAAAAAAAAAAAACTCATTGAAGAAGTAGACATAACAGCAAGTACATTGCATCATTTCATTGAAAAATAACTCCTGGGATGCTTTGAACATCACAGAGCGTTGATGTGTGTATATGGGGGGGGGGAGATGCATTTCTTTCCTTTAAAAGAATGAGATGAAGGCTTGGAACAGACACAGCTGCAGTCTGGCTCTTGACCATGGATTGTAGCCGTAGGTGCAGTCATTCAATGTAGACAACGGGCCGAAAACATGGCAACAGCATCAAACAGCCCGTCACATCTTGAACTGAATCCCAGTCCGTCGGACAAGTGCTTGAAAAAGCGGCGCCAGGAGCGAAATATGGAACTATTTTGTTTACAGAGCCCAAGATTGACGCCTAACAGAGGCACTTAAAGCCTCTTGCGTAAAGCGCTATACAACTCATCCAAGTTGAATGTGGTCGCAGTGATCTCTGTTTGGGGACATCCCTTGATACTTTTTCTGGCTGTACAATGAATTCAAACACACTTCAAAATGCTGGTCTGATACGACTTTACATCTCTGATCTTTTATTGTGTGTTCATTTACTCCTGTCGTTCTTTAAAGCAATAGTCTCCCCCCCCCCACTCCTCCCACCCCTTTTTTTTGTCTTTTTGTTTTTAATTCCACATGGCAACTCCCATTCATCTTTGGCAAAATCAATAACCATTTGCCGGCGTGCAGGAGTTGAGGGATGTAAATAGCAGAAATCTGACATTCGCAGGATATAAAACAACAGGCTTTCAATATAATCAACAGCGGTGCCGGTGCCATTCCTCAAACAATCCATAGTCTTATTAAAAAGGGGCCAATAATTTAGCCCTGTGTACCGCCGGTGGTGGGTGCATGACAATAGTGTCTGATGAGTCAGGAACTGTGCGTATGACAGGGCGAGGAGGGATGGAGAGAGCGATTGAGGCCGAGGACAGAGCAAGGGGCAATTTGTATTCATTTTTACAGCGTGTTATTAAGTGTGTATAATTTCCTTTTTGAATTTGACATATGTTTCGTTTTAGATTTATTCAAACAGGTTATGCTGCTTAGCATTTGCTTCGGTTTTCTTTGCTTGTGGGTTTTATGGAGGCGTTTACTCTGAAATCAAAAATAACGTATGCTAAGGATTAGGCCTACACGATTTGGAGAAAAATATGAATCACGATTTTTTTAGCTCAGAATTGATATCGCGATTCTCTGCCACGATTTTTTTCTCACAAAGTGTAATGTTTATTGCACAACAAAACAAATTTGCAGTACCAAACAGATTTGTTTTTGGCACCTATAGCACATTGCGCATCACCACAAGCCTGTAAACATAGAGGCTTCAATGAATAAAGAAAATAAAGTACATACTGGCCATTTAAGTACAATAGGCTACCACAAATAGTGACATATAACACATTGAACTAAATATGGCCCTGATACAGGCTCTATCTGAACTCTTTGAACACGTCTTTACATAATTAAAACATGTCAATCAACATGCTGCAGCTACAGCTTCAGTCTCTAGAGAAATGGAGTTTGTCAATTGCCAATTTAAGTACAATATCAAAGTCTTTAACTGCTTGCCTTTCATGTCTTCAGCTGTCCTATCAAAATAAATGCCTCCCCCCCCCCACAAAAAAAAATCGAAGTCATTTAGAAATGAAATCGCGAACAGGGGTGAATCGAGATCGCGATTTTATAACGATTAATTGTGCAGGCCTAGTAAGGATCTTCATTTTTTGATATATTCTTGGATTTATTTTGCATTCATTCATAGGCTTGATTTGGCCTTGTGTCACTCATGAGTCGCCTTAGGACAGCGGTTAGAGGTGCAAAAGTGGACAAAATGATCCCTCTCTATCTTTTTTATTATAAATGGGAGTAGCATTCTCCATCCCCAAAAAAACGGTAGAAAGAAGACACATGGACAGCAAGAAGTGAGGAGACAAAGAGCAAGACTAACAATAAAGAGCCAAAGACACCGGCGCAGACAGTCGCTAACACCGAGATGAAAATAGAGCTGGTGCAACACATAATACAACGATCATGTGCAGGCATGAAAAAGAAACACGCACCCTGTGCGTTTTTAAATTTGTGTATCTGCTGGATATTTTTTGATGTTCAATGTTTGCATGTAGTTTTGAGTGAAGTGAGTGTGTTGTGGGTGTTTTTGTATACCCTTGCAAAAAACGAGTAAGAAACTGTGGAACTGAGGAAGTTTGGTACTTCATGTTAAAAATGTGTGTGTGTGTGTGTGTGTGTGTGTCTGTGTGTGTGTGTGTGTGTGTGTGTGTGTGTGTGTGTGTGTGTGTGTGTGTGTGTGTGTGTGTGTGTGTGTGTGCGTGTAAGATTCCATAACTTGAGTTATTCCAAACACACCAGTTTGACACAATGCACCACAGATAGCATCCATAGTGTCATTTTGCCCCCCCCCCCTACAACATACACAAACGCACCACCACACATGCAAAATCTCCTCCTCTATGCAAGCACAAAAGCATGGCTACACACACACACACACACACACACACACACACACACACACACACACACACACACACACACACACACACACACACACACACACACACACACACACACACACACACACACACACAAACACAAACAGAGCAGCAGGGGAAGTGGCTTTCTAGTTCTGAGGAAGTGTGTTTTTCTCATGTGTTTGGTACATGTGTACTCTACAGCGTCCTCGTGTGCGCGTGTGTGTGTGTGTGTGTGTGTGTGTGTGTGTGTGTGTGTCTCCATCACCAATCAGCCAGCCAGTTGTCAGACGCTCAGCAGGAGAGTGTCTCTGTGAGTCAGTCTTTCCCTCGCTGCCTCTTTCTTTAAATCAACCTGCTTTCACATTCACCAACTGAGCAAAAAAAGAAGAAAAAAAAAAAAAAAAAAAAAAAAAAACTCTCCTTGACCTTTTCCAGTGTGGCTATCAAAAGCGATCGATAATTACGAAATCAAATGGGTTATTGCTCTCCGTGCTAACTGAGGTATGGTTATTGCTCATTGGGGTACTGAATTCAGGAGCTCGTGAATAATTCCACCATCCCACCTCGGTCCACCTCAGTGGAGCTCGCTCGGAGACAAAAAGCAACATACTAAATGAGTTTTTTGGACGAGACAAACTAAACCAAGCTTTTTTTTTTTGCTTAACACACAAGTCAATAGTTTACCGTTCTCCTGTCTGACCCGTCTTTTAAAAAACACATGCTCGCCGAGCACCAAGTGTGCTGAGACTAATAAATAAATGTATAAGTTGGAGAAAAAAAATATAGGCAAGAATCAAGAGAAGGTACCTTTCCAAACGTGTTGCTGTGGTACAGTAAGTGAAAAAAGACCATTTGTTTGTTTAAATCAATTCTTTGCCCTAGAATTTTTTTTTACCAATTATTCACCAGAATATTTTCTTTTTACATGGTACCGCCAAGGGCGACTACATCATATCCATTTCCAGCTAAACAGAGCGAGAGCAGAAAATACATGTTATGTACTTCTTTACAAATGAAATACATGTCAGACTGACTGACTGACTGACATGTGATGTGCATTCCTCTTAGAAATGTCTCATGATATATTGTCTCTCTCAACTAGACCTGGGTAATATATCGATATTATATCGATATCATGATATGAGACTAGATATCGTCTTAGATTTTGGATATCGTAATATGGCATAAGTGATGTCATTTTCTGAATTTACCAGACCGTTGTAACTGTTCTATTATTTGCCTTTACCCACCTAGTCATTATATCCACATTACTGATGATTATTTATCAAAAATCTCATTGTGTAAATATTTTGTGAAAGCACCAATAGTCAACACTACACTATCGTTGCGGTATCGATAGAGGTATTTGGCCACAAATATCGTGATATCTGATTTTCTCTAATCGCAATAAATGAATAATCGCGATACAAATCGAATCGGCACCCATGTATCATAAAAAAAAAAATCCCGAATCGTATCGGGACAAAAGCATATCGTTCCAGCCCTACTTTATACGCTCAAAAACGCTGCCTCTGAACATAATCCAGCCAGCATTACGTCTGTCGTCACACTGTAAAATCTCAATCAGTCAAGTAGGCTTAGTACCGTAAAAAGTACAGTTCCATGTGAAATGTAAAAGCAGTGTAAAAATTCAAATTCAACGCAAGTAGTGAACTGATAATTTATTTTACTTACAAAGAACGTTGTAGGGAACCATCCACGTTATTTCTTTTTTTTTGGACAATTCGGTTGAAAGAAACCCAGATTCCTGATATAGAAACTTTTTGAAAATGGGTTCAATTCAACCCGAGGACAACAGGAGGGTTAAGCAGCAGTTAAACATCCTGGGGAATGGATATGGAGTGCCTTTTGCCGAGGAGGTAGGAATAGGTGAAATGCCTCTCGTTCCCAACTCTCTTATTTGACTTGAAAGCAGGACCTCAAACGGCGAGGAGTAATTGCTTCGGACGATTCAGTGGCAAAGTTAAGAACCGAACTGGAACATCTCTTCAGGCAAGTGACAATGTTAAAGCATCCAGTGTGAAAAGGAAACATCACTGTGTGATGAGTAGCGGTTATGCCACGTTGAAGAAATCATTTAACTTAAGTCATCACTATTTTTGCTTCTTATAGATTGTTAAATGAAGTGTATAGCTTTAGAGCTGGAAAGTGCTTCTCGCGTTACTATTTGTTCCACATTAAACAACCCAATTTCAGTCAGTGTATGTTTTTTTTGGAAGCTTGAGACACACACATATTTGTCCTTGTCAGAGGGAATTCATGTAACCTTTCACAAAAAGGCCACTGAACGTATACGGCCGCGAGCAAATTTGAAGTTTGGTCTCAGAAGAAGAACTCGCTCCCAGCAACAAAATATAAAATCAAATGTTACATTTCTTTGACTATGAAGCAAAGGGAGACACAAAGAATTTGCTGAAGGATGTGTGACGATGTTAAAGTTAGCAGAACTGAGAGGTTGTGAATTTGAAGAGGAACCTAGAGCTCTTTAATGAAACTCAAATGTGTTGTAACCTTCTGCTTTCGTCTCTAAATTAATTCCTCAATTGATTGATTTTAGACTTCCGAGTGAGTATTTGGGGTCTATTAGTCCCTTTATGCGCTGAAAAAGTCTTAACTCGTGTAGTTATTGAAAGTGGACCAGGGAAATCCAAATCTGTCGCGTGCAAACAAATCGCAACGTGCTGTGCTCGAGTTGACTTTCCAAGGATTAGTTTGTCGTTTTCTATGGACAGCAAGACAACAAGTATATTCGGAAAAGTTTATGTTTATCAAGTCAAGTTGTGTCATTAGGGATCTCTTCTGATGATTTAAATGTACATTTTAAGAAGGTTTTCTTGCTGAGGGTCACAGTCTTCCACTGTGATGTGACAGCTTTCCGTCACTTACTGTATGTGTGTGACTCAGTACATCAGGCAGTTCTTGATATCGGAGGTGATAGAGCGGGCTGAGGCACTGCCTACTCCGGCGTGCTGGGATTTGACATGAAGAAACGAGAGTGGGCGGCAGGTATGTAAGTTTCTTTCCATCCGAGCTGACAGCGTTGACAAATGACAGGGGAGTGAGTGCCTCGGCGGGTGTCTTTTCTGTGCAAGTTAGCACACAAGTGATGGAGAGAATAAGTGAGACAGGGGAATGAGAGAAAGGAGATAGAGAGTCTGCCTTCAGGGGTGTGTATATATAAAAAAGCCAGGGGGGGATGCAAGTTAGATATTTTTTACAGGTGGGCTGGAGGGAGGAGGAAGGGAAGGGAAGAGAGAGAAAGGAGTTATGGATGGAAGGAAAACAGGATGGAGAAATGTGTAATCAAGCTGTGTGCAAATCCATGAAACGCAGGACTGAGTTCATGAGAGCTGGAGATCAAGCTGAAATTCAAAAGGAACGTTGTTCGCATCGGCGTCGTGCTTCCAGTCCGCACAAATATCCACGGATATGAGTTTTAACACATTAATAGCACGCTCATGTCTGTACAGCAAATATGAACCAGGAGGCGGTTTGCTTAGCTTAGCGTAAAGACTGGAAACAAGGGGAAAGAGCAAGGCTAGCCAGTTCCCCCAGTCCTTAAGCTAAGCGAATGCATACCGGCTCTAGCTTCATATTTATCATACGGGCATGAGAGTGGTCTCTGTATTTTATCAAAGCCTTGGCTTCTCTTGCGCAAACACATTTTAAAATTGCTATCTACAAGTTTAATTTGAAATATAGGCTCACGCGTTTCAAGGGGGTTCTCCCCTCTGCTCTGGGACTGAAAGATTTGGCTCCCAATTTAGGTAGCTGGAACCCAAGCAAACTGCATGGTTGCCAGATGAGTGAAAACTCTGTCACAGAGATCTGCCATTTCACAAGTCAACTTTAATTCAAAGCTAGAGCTTTATAAGTGCTTGCCAGGTAAGTGAAATGGCGACACTGGCAATCTGTTTCTAGACCATTCATCACGGAGAGTGACTTCAGCTAGAAGAGTTTAACACTCTGACCGGCAAGTGTTTAAGAAGTCAATTTTAGAGCGTTTTAACATGCGTTTTTGAGCCTTTCCTTTCATTTAGTTCCTGGCACGATACATAGAGTGCGATAAAAAAAGACAATGAAATACCAAGTCAATTTCCTCATTACAGACAATGGCCTGCCACCGGTGTCATTAAAGTAAGGCTGGGGGATGCTCCAGCTCCCCTGGTCTCCAGAAGTCAGCCCTAGTCGCACCACCGGAGCTTAATTAAATCTCTGATCATTAAAACCGTCTCTTGAACCATTACTGCCAAACTCAAACGACGAACAACGCATGAATATTTGATATTCTCAGTCTGCCCGACGCGCCATCGCAACGGAATTGTCGGCAGAGTTCAAATCTTGCAAATTCGTCACAGGATATTCAATACAAAAGTTATTGTGGAGGATCATAATTCACTTTTTTCCTCATTGGTCCAACACTGTGTCCTTCAGTAAACACACAGATACACAAAAAGCACAGATGGGCGTGTGAGGACGGACAGACAGACAGAGACACACACACACACACACACACACACACACACACACACACACACACACACACACACACACACACACACACACACACACACACACACACACACACACACACACACACACACACACACACACACACACACTGTTTGAGGTGCAATAGCCCTGTGCTGCAGTTCTGCACTTATTTTTTCTTTTACATCTTTACCTTAAGTGACAAAGCCCCAGTAGCCTTCTCCATTATGTTCTGCAGGTGCAGTCAGCAAGAAAGAGTAATTGCACTGGGTGTTTGGAGCTCCCTGAGACGGATTGGAAGCTCAGGGCAGAGCTGTCAGGGGCTCCCACAGGACTCACCAGGTTGTGTGTGTCTGTGTGTGTGCGTCTGTGCGTTTCATAAGTGTGTGTCCTGTCACACCGCAGCAAGAATAACATTATGTTTTCATTTTGCATGTGCATGTACCGACGCCGCCATGCTCCCATGCTTGCTGTGCGTTTGCATATGCACGAGCGCGGGAACGATATGCATCTTTTAACAAGCGCCCGAATGTTTGCGCTGACTGCGTTCCCTTGCCCTGGCGTTTGACAACTGCATCGAGCCGACCCGCTGGCTCCCTGACAGTGACAAGTCTAGTCCCCGGGACCTGTCAACTCCGTCACATATGCCCTGCAGGCCCCTGGAACCTTCTAGATGCCTGGGAAATAACGTTGCAATAAGCTCCTTGTTACGGGCGTGTCATGGCGCCTTAAGGGACAGGCTGCGAAGGCTGGAGGGTCACCAAGAATTACCCAAATAGGAAGTAATTTGAATAGAAAGTCCCAGAACGATTCAGCGAAGAAAGGAGATAATAAAGTGTGATGCAGAGCACGCAGAGGAATCATGGGAAGTGTGAATTCAGATTACGGGTGAATTAAAGACATCAAAAGTGAGGATTATAGGAAGTCTGTTTGTCTCTATTGTTAATGACCTTATTGGTTTTGAATAAAGCAATTTTTATTTACACAATCATAATCATGAAGGCAAATAGTTTATTTTTGTGCATTTGCCCAGGAGAGCGGTGTAATAGAGGAGTCCTGCTGTTCGTGCTGGCTTTGAGTCAACACTCAGCACCGTCAGTTCCTACCACCCCGTCTCACTTTCTGACTTGATTTTGCTTGGATAAACCTTCACCTATCACCCCCTTGCCCGATTGAGACTTTGAATCTGTCTTTAAAAGGGATGAGGGGTTTACTTTTGTCTCAGAATTTAGCGGAGGCAAGCCAGGAAAGGGAGGGGAGTAGGCAAGGATGGAAGGAGGAGAGTGGCTGCAGTGTTTGCAGCGTTTTCAAGATTTTGTCTCGGGGACACCAACAGCTGTTGCTCAAGTATAGACTTTTATAACTGTACGGGCTAAGCGTGTGGAGAAAATTCATTCTCTGGCGAGTTGAATTTGTTAACATTTTTCTTTTGGCTGGAAAACATTGATGTGCGCAGGGGGAGCTTGGGGCCCCCTTTGCTCTTGCAGGCCGGGTTGCACACGCTACATGTGCCATCAACAACAACAAAAAAAAGATTAAAGACAGAGAAGGAGGTCTGTGTGTGCCCTTGCAGTCGTCATTGTTTAGTAGTGCGGTAACGAGGTGGCGGCTGCAAAAGGGGAGGGGGGAGATTCTGCAGGCTACGCCGCCACCTGCTCCAGATGTGGGATAAGGCACAGATGTGCTGGTTTAATTAGCCTTGCCAGAGGTGCTGCGGCATGATTACTCTGCTCCGCCCCGAGAGAACGCCTGTCTCAACGGATGTGTGTTTGCGTTTCACAGCCTGCGTACGGGGAGTTTGACAGCGGAGTGGATGGGGGGTGAGACTGGGAAAGAATAACAGTGCGTCCATGTGTGGCTGCCTTTTTCCCCTGTTTGACATACTGTAGTATGAGAGCAGGACAGCAGCACCAACAGAGACAGCGACATTGTGCTTAAAGGTCCCATGATGGAAAACGTGAAATTTCCATGTCTTTTTTCATTACAAAGCAGGTCGAGGTGCTATATAAATACTGTGAAAGTATCAAAACGCTCAATCCTCAGAGAAATACACACAGCCCGTATTCAGAAACGGTCCCTTCAAACAAGCCATCAGGTCTTCCATTTGTGATGTCACAACTATACTATGCTGTATATTAGGTAGAAAGTGCCGCTACAGTCATTCCCTCGCTGCAGTAATGTTGCAGAGACGCCGAGCAGATGTGGAAACACTGACCAATCAGACGGTGCTTTTTACTGGAGGGAAGCTTAAAGAGACAGGCACTAAACAGGAGCGCCTTACCGATACCAATACCGTGACTTTGATACCAGTTCATAAACCATACTTTCTTCCGATACCAATTGTATAAAACAAAAAGAAATTACAACATTACGGCACAAATCTTTTAATTCATTTTTCAGCTCCTACTACGTGAGCCCGTCTCCGTGCGTAACGTAGTTATTCCTGCGTGTCTCTACAACGTGCAACGTTAAGACAGCCAATCCCAAACATCATTAGATCTTGGTAGAAGTACGCTGCATGCTTATTGGCTCACTGACGCTGATGAGATTTACTCCTTGTATTGAAATTGGGTATTGAATGACGAGGCATTTTTCGATAATCGATAGGCAATTTGGTCGGTGCCTAAAAAGTATTGAATTCTGTACCCAGCCCTATCCAGAGGCGGGACTGCTTGGAGTGGAAGGTAGATACTAGTTCAATGTGTAACATGTAATTGTTCTATAAAGTACTTGTAGAGACTAGGGCTTTGACTTTTGCCCAAAAATCATATTCGAAGTGCGTTTGTTTATTAATATTAATAGTCAAATATATTCAAATATGTATTAATAATATTTTGACCATATATATTGGTATCAAACTTCGTATATGTTCTGTCCACCAGAGGGCAGTGTATCAGTCAATAGGCGTACAATTTTTTATTAAAAGTCAGACCCTGGATTAAATACAAACAGTATGCTTTCAACAGGAAGTTTGGATATTTCACCGTAGCCTACGTAAGTGGTCTGATGTTTATACTTTTGCGCTGGTGTGTGCGTCGAGCCGCGCGTGTGTGTGTGTGTGGAGTGTGTGTTAGAGTGAGAGAGTGACTGGGATTACCGGTAGCTTCAGAGCGAGTAGCGACTCTAGAGTCATAGCGAGAGGAACAAAGTGTCTCCCCTCTTCTTTCTGACCACGGTGAGACATCCGGAGCAGGAGAAGTTCACCCTCTCCTTGATTTCATGTTGTTTATGGAGAAGGAGAACCAGGGAATGAGTCGGGGAGGAAATGCGACACTACCACGCTACGGCCGAGCGAGAGTTACATTTTGAAATGCGTGAAAAAGCCTCGGAATCTGAATTGAAAACAACATTTACAAGCAAACACATTTACAAAAAAAAACAATGCCCATAACAGGTTTGAATATTAAGGGCTGCCTAATATTTGTTCGAATATCAATATTTTTTTAAATATTCGAATTATATTCGAATAGCGAAGTTTGGAGTCAAAGCCCTAGTAGAGACAATAAAATCTGCGAGTCAGGCAGCGTGACAGAGGACGGAAATAAAAGCGGAACACAGCCGGAATGCAGCAACCCAGTGGAACATGCCTATAAGAATGAAGCTAAAGGACAGGATGCATGCAATTGTGTCTCTTTCAGGAGGAAAGATTAATAAGTGTTTTGTGTTTTGATTATGTGTCTGTGTACAAAAGGCTGTGTGTGTGTGTGCGCATCATTACGCACCTGCCTGCTTTATGTCTCTACGCTGCTCAGGCTATTCCATCTGCCAAGCAAACCTGAATGACCTAGTTGGGAGTGAAATGTGCCATAAAGGAGCGCTGATGGACGAGAGAGAACATGGTGCTAATGACACGGCTACATCCAGACGCCCGCACTTTCGGCTAATGAAGGCCCTCACACTAGAAACAGCCGTCGACAGGCAACACGTAGCTCGTGCACGTCAACGTCAGAAATCCATAGGCGACTTTCTGCAAGCGTGGCTGACGCACGCACCTCGTCAGGCATCAAGGTGTTGTGAAATACACGAATGAAGGCGTGAAAAGTTCAAGAAAATGGCAGATTTTGGAGATTTGATGGAAAGAATGTCAAACGGGCTGGCTGATATTCAGGCCATTTTATTCATGCATCTTCAAGTATCTGGGTTAGTCCTGTAATCATGAAATCTCTTTGTGGGAGAGCTGGTCTCACCGAGCTAATGTCTGCGAGATTACACAAGCGCGCACAACGCACAGAGGCGCACAGGCAACAACACACACAAACTGTGTCAAACTACAGCAGTTGTACCCAAGTTAGACAAGTCTGAGATGTTTGTGTGTGATGTTAATATGAGGGAAATTAAGACGGGAGATGTTTTAATTAGCGGAACCCAGGAGACGTGTGGAAACCTCGCTGCTACCAAACACACATCCACCACGGGAAACACAGACACATATTTGAGGGCAGAAAATTGATTATATTCAGTCAGTATCATACAGTGACATTTTAATACAGTAAGATAAAGAGAGCAATTAGCTGGGAAGAGGGAGAAGGGCTCACAAATAATAAATGGCATGGATGGATGGATGGCAGTGCCTTCACAGCTTGCCAGGACAGCCACCGCGGGTGTTCATTGTGATCCTTATAATTAGGGTGCGATATGTAAAAACCTTCACCTTTCAATGGAAAGCGACAACATTCAACACAGTGCCACACATCCCCCCGGCAAATCGCACCCTGCTCATAACAGAAATATTCTCCCCACTTGTGCAAATAAATAACATTTATTTGTATTTTTTTTTTTTAAATCCAAAAGTTCTTTTAATGCCATTTAACATTTAAGAAAAAAACTTTAAAGGACGTTTCAAGGCTTTTTAAGGTCCATGGTCCATGAGATGGGTTGGCGTTACTGCTTTTCCATCTTAAACAGCGTAAGAGGCAGAAACTGCTCTCAAAACTGCCTCCGTGGCTGCAAAGCTGACCCTGAACACAAGGCTAGAGAACTGAAAAGAACAGCTTTTTTTGCACGCCACAGTGTCATAATTCTAAAATTAATGTGAGAGTTTGTCTATTTTCAAACAGGGATTCCGATGAAATGGCCCCATAAAGAATGAAAAATGGCTCCTCAAAACAGTTTGCGTGAGCACAATTGCCCACCGTGGGTGAGTTCATTTCCTCGCAGCATGTGTGCCTTCCAAAACACAGAAGTAAAAGTGCTCTTGCATCTCGGCAAAAGGACCGACTCGCAGCCCTGAATATCCCAGACACTAAACAATACAGTAGATGTGTCATTTAACCCATGCATGAGAATCCAAGCTGCATTGATCTGTGTGAACAACACTAGAATACAGATGGCGACATAAATCAATAGCGTGAAGCACGAAGTCCTGTGGGAGTATAATTAAATTAAACTTTATCTCAATAGTGGCATTGGATTTGCATGTCAGCTTTCTATTGCAACGCTCCCTTGTTTTAAAGGCGCCTTTCATTATATCCTCCTGTAATCTGAAAATTGCCGCCGTCGATTTGATTTCAACATGTTTTCAATTGAGAAGCCCTAATTAAAGCGACATTGTAAAGAAATCTGTATTCATCCACAAGCCACAGGCACACAGGGAGAACCACCAATAACCATTTATGCTAATGATGCCATTACTTAAGTCAATTAATGTATAATTAGAAAATACTTCTATGTCAACATACTTGTCTTAGCATAACATATGGACGGTATTGATGTGAATTCGGCATCTTAAAACAAAGGAGTTTTGAGGAAATACATTTTTCTTCATTACTATACAAATTGTTGGTTGAAAGGCTAATTCATCTACAGTACACTACAGGAAGTACATGAAGTATATTAACTTTCATGATGACGCAACAGCCTGCATATCTACCAGGGGATATATAAAAAGTTAAAAGTTCTCCTTTCCTCAACTTTGACTTTTGTCTCTTTTCATTCTGAGGGCCAAACTTCACTTTTCGTCTTAGGTCGAGTCAACCGAAACAACCTCCCTCACTGTATCTCCGTCTTCACCTGGACGATTTACGATCCCCTCGCCTCCGTTCATTTAGCGGTCTGATCTTCTTGTCATAAAGCATGTGTGAAGCCAGCGGTGGGACGGGACGGCGAGGGGGGGGGTGGCTGGCAGGGAGATGCCAATTTACGAGGGCGGCCAGTGTAGACAGAACCAGTTTTACAGCTCTGAGATTTATACCGAGCCAGCTCTGTCGCAGCTTTTTTTCCCTTTTGGAAGTATAGTGGGTGCCGCTCTGTGGCCTACGTCTGCTTCGACCTTCACCTGTGGCGCCCCCCGCCTTCCTACCACTTCTTTTCTCAAAAGGTAATTTGTGTTCGCATCCAAGCCTCGGGGGGCTCGGCTTGTATCATTTAGGCAAACGGCGCTTGGTCCGTCCCTGCGCCGTTTAAAGGGTTCAGTGGAACACACGGGCTGTAAAGGGGAAGGTCAAGTTAATTTGAATTCAACGGAGAACAGATTAACTTTTGAAGCCCTGTGAGGAGATGTCAAAAGGCTAAGGAGTCTTTTTAATTTTATGTTTCGCCGACATGACCCGCTGAAGGAGGCTGGAGAATGTACAGGATCTCGGCACACAGCGTAGTCGAGGAAAAAATTGTGACTCAAATTAGTAGGTGAATCTTTGTTGAATAAGAGACGTAAGAGATATTTTAGCCTATAAAGAACATTCAGTTCCATTTTCTGGACACATATGCACGGCATATGAGCCTGAAAACAAACTCAACTGTTGATAACTAGACACGCATGGATAACACTAGGAGTGGATTCGACACAACATAATTGACCTCCCAAAACTCCCAAAATGAATGAACCTAGCTATCACACTTGGTTATAAGCCCTACTGTTTGTTATTACACTTTATTCATGTGCACTTGTGTTATACATTAGTATTGGCACATCATATTTAAAACCTTCCGAAGTCTAATGAAACAAACATGAATGCGTATTTGCTTCATATGAATTCAAGAGCATTAAAAAAAAGGAACATTAATATTTTCACACTTTTTACTTAATGTATCCTTCTTTATGAAACTAAGGAAACTGACTTCATATATATATATATATATATATATATATATATATATATATATATATATATATATATATATATATATATATATATATAAATTGCATAACATATATTTTTCTGACTCTGTTCTGCACGATGCCTGAGAACATTTGGACTCTGTTCAGCTTCTGCTGTTTCCAAAGGCAGCAGCTGGTGCATTTCCACCTCCAGTTAAAAGACTTTTCTATCACACTTGGTAACAGCAGCTAGTGAGACAGAGGTCACCGAAGGGGAAATCAATCCACTTCCTCCAAAACATAGAAAGTGGCTTACTGTTTCACCCCCAGCGGGATACACAAAACCATTCCCACTCTTTCTGCTGTGCTCTCTCTAGCCCTCGCTCTCTCTCTCTCTCTCTCTCTCTCTCTCTCTCTCTCTCTCTCTCTCTCTCTCTCTCTCTCTCTCTCTCTCGATCTCTCTCTCTCTCTATCGCAAGCCCTTTTTCTGCGCTTCTCCATCTCTTCCTCTCCCTCCTTCACTCCTTCTGCTGTCCCTCTCTCTCTGAACTCCCTGGCCTTCCTCCTCACATCTAAGAAAAATCTGCACCTGGGAGCCTTTTGAAAGCACCTCACTCCTGTGAAGTTCAAAAAGAGAAATATGTACCATCTCCTACGCTCGTTTCCGCCTCTTCCCTAGGTATTTTTGGGGGAGGGGGGCACAGGTGCGGGGGCTCCGAGGGCAGCAGTAGATGGGTGGAAGTCTACTTTCTCATCATCCCTCCTTTAAAGATATGAATCGCCATAAATGCATTGGGGGAAACTACAAAGCACCATATTCCCTGGGGGGAAAAAAAGAAGTAAAAATAGCAATAATGAGAAGCTATGGGCTATTACTTTCTGCTGGGGAAACATCCTCTCTGATAATAACAGTTATTGTTAAAAAGGTGATTAAACAAAGCAGTGATGCAGAGTTGCAAAGTCATTAAAGAAGTGAAATTGCAATTGTTAGCTTACAGATACACATACAAAAGGCCAGCCTTCTTACATTGTTAATTCACTAAATGTCCTAAAAATTGTTACAAGAAAAGTTTCCTTAAATTGTTGAATGAAAATTGCTACTAACTTAGTAGTCATATACACTTCATTTCCAGTTTATCAGGTACACCTAGCTCAAACTATTGCAGTCTAATACAACGGCCCTGTAATAAATAGTATATATTTATCATTATAGCTAATACAACCATTTTTTATTCCTGATATGTGCCCGCGTTGTCATTGCAATTATAGTTAAGAGTTCTACCCCTCCCCCCCGCCTTTGCATGTCTGCTGATTGCAGGTCAGAGTTTCACTAGAATAGGTGTATTCAGAATATGTGTTTCTTCATATATAGTTAAGTACAATCTAAAGAGCAAGGTACACATGGGAGTATTTTCTGATCCAATTGCCCTTTCGCCACGACTAGATTGTATGTTGATACCTTCCAAAACGCATTTTACGACTAAAACTACCGACAGAAAGATTGTGGTCACGGCTAAAAGAAGAGAGGACAGTTCTTCATTGAGCAGGATGTCATGTTTCTTCTGCCTTTGCTTCTGGCAAACAACTGGCTTGTTCAGCTGGAGTTAGAGTTTGGAGATCAACTGTAAACTGTAGTGGAGCAGGGGGAGAAAAAAGGGCTTTTCGTCCCAGCTTTAATTCAGAGTAAGAGCACAAAGAGAACTGTTACAAAAGAGCAAAGAATCTATAAGTATCCACTCAAGAGGTGTAGCAAAGTGCTTTATTCAGCAGAAACAACCTTCACACACGCGCGCGCGCGCGCACACACACACGCGCGCGCGCGCGCACACACACACACACACACACACACACACACACACACACACACACACACAAGCACTCAGTCAAACACGCAGGCAATTATATTAGAAGTCACCCACCAAGTGAAGCGTCATCTGGCCTGGCTATGTACTCACACACTGCAATGTGCAGCGGGGTTAGCTGAGGACGCACTGCAACGGATACCGAAAACACATCCGAGACAGATACATGCTCTTTCACTCCATGACCTTTGTAGTAAAAAAAAAAAAAAAAAAAAGACAGTGAGAGAAGCCATGCTTTCCTCCAACTGTCAAATGGATATTTGATTTTAATAGGATCTTTGGTGGAGTTTACTACTTTTTTATCCAGAGAACTTCATCTTAGATGGAGTTATAGTTTTATAGTTATTAGTGCTGTCAGTTAAACGCGTTATTAACGGCGTTAACACGAACCCATTTTAATGGCGTCAATTTTTTTATCGCGAGATTAACGTTCTTTTTGGCCTGGCAAACTTTTTCCGTTTTTTTCACGTGCTGTTGCAACAACTAGTGACGTTAGAAAAACTACAACCTCACACCGGATCTAGCTAGACCGGAAACAAAACAACAGGCACGCCGCACACCATGCGCACACACTTGGTTGGGCTTGCGAGCCGGCCAAAGAGTAGTAGGCTAACGTTACGTTTTGAGTGGATGGCGAGCGCGAGACGCCAAAATGGATGCCAATAAGATTCTGAATGGAAAGTTTACTTTTAAAAAGTTGCCGAGGGGGACAGTAGTTTCACGCATACACAGCCTGTACGACACGGAGAAAGCAGCCCGACTGGAACTGCTGCAAAGTGCAAACGCTGTCTCATTAACTGGACGTCAGTGAGTAATCAAAATTATTTAGAAGTTACTGCACACTATATTGACTATGGATATCAGCGTACGGTTTTAGGAATGTGTTGTTTGTGTCGTTTTTTGACTGTTTTTGTCATTTGGGACATTGTCCACTCCCTTTTCTGTCCAGGAGAATTCAAAAAGAATTAGAAAAAAGTAAAGGTTACAAATGTCCTGCTGTGGCATCCGGTTGTTGGACCATTTTGTTTGTACTGTATAAGCAAACTATTAGTGTTACATCTCAGTTAGGTTAGGTACTTTGAGGAATTGTGCAACAATGACAGATTCCCACATTTTTCTTTTGTTTACAGTAAATAAATAATAAACAATTACAAATCTTAGTCAAGTTCATAAAGTAACTTTCTTTGCATTCGTTTGATTTCCAATTAAGATACACGGGTAAGAATGGCTTTCCATTGTTAATATGTACTTAAAAACAGTTCTGAAATGCAAAATAATAGAATTTTATTCATGTGATAAAACATGCGATTAATCATGATTAACTATATCAATTTGGCGATTAATCACGATTAAAAAAAATGGATTGTTTGACAGCCCTAATAGAGTGTGTGTGTGTGTGTGTGTGTGTGTGTGTATATATATATATATATATATATATATATATATATATATATATATATATATATTTTCCTTCTAAAAAAGAACCATCGTTGTTGCAGTCAGACAAAAATCCCTTCCTGCGAAGCTAGAGAATTTCACCCATGAAAGATCTGCCAGATATGGAAGACCAGATTTAGGACATGAAGAGTGACATGCAGATTGATGCAGCTTCAAATTAACGTGGAATTTATTTATGCAGCAGCTAATTACACATTCAACAGTGTGACCGCCTTCTAACTGCGCTCTGCAAATGAAGAAGGGCCTTACAAAGTGAATTTCAATGACAGGCTTTGTCTGAGATCATCAAGCAAGTGTTGGAGACAAAGCAAAAAATAAAATAAAGTGTAGAGCAAAGGTACAAAAAGCAAAGAATCACAAACAATAACAATAAAAAATACAATATTTCTGTCATTCCCTCGGCATTCATGTTGGTCCTGAAAACCCCTCGACAGCAATTGGAGAGAAATAGAGATCGAGCAAAAGACTTGAGAAAAATAAGATAAAAGGTCTAAAAGGTGCAGAAGAAAGAAAAAATAAAAAAAAAACACATTTCCTTGTTCTCTGGCTGTGAGGCCCTTCAGTCTCTTTATGTTTCTGTCTGTCTCTCTTCCTTCTCATACATACAACTCACAGACAAAAAGTCATCCAACCCCTTAGAGCATTGAGCCTGACAAAACAAAAACAAAAGAAGAGAGGATAAAATACACTTATTTTTGATGGCTGCTTCAAAGACCCATTACTGGCGCCTTTGGAAAGTTACCAGAGGGTGGAAGTTCTTTCGAGTGTCGAAGAGCATAGCGTGGAGGTTGCAATGGGGGTGAGGTAGCCACCCTCTTCTTCTCCAGCTTGCACATTCCTTCTCCTTGTAAATAAATAACAATATGACCGTGCAAATCCGCCATCATAATAGCAATGCTCCAAGGTCCAAACGCGCCTGGCTTTTAAAGGGAATGGGAGATGACACTCTGATTGGTTTATTGCGACCGGTGCACGGACCCTTTTTTCAGACTCAGACCAGCAAAAGTGGATTTGGACACGCCCTAAAAGGCACCTGCGCCATGCGCTTCACACCGTGTGCTTAGATCATTAAAATAGGGCCCAGAGAGTACATTTCAGACACTGGTCCCTTAGTTCAAATTAAGAGAAAATGTAATAAAGGAACGGTTTTCTGGGATACCGATTGCGAGCCAGACCCAATCGGCCAACATCAGTAACGGACGTCACCGATGCTCTTATGGCTAAATGGGAGCAAACCCTTGCAGCCAGCTCCAAGAGTCTTGTGGGAAGCCTTGTTATAAGTAAGAGATGAACGCCTATGGTTTGGAATGGCAATCACATGTGGGTGTCTACACGCTTTTGACCACACCACAGTACGTATGCGGTATCTTTGGAAAGGTCCCACAACGTCGCCACTTTGCACGAGTAATGCCAGCAAACATTTTGTTAAACTTATGTTGTTGTTTCTTGTTAATGATGAGAACGCCGAATAGCTCCTAATTTGGCTTGACTTACATGTGCCAAAGCACTAGCAAAGCTAGCTTTCAACCCAAGTGGCAGCTCCCTCTCGTTAGCAGGAAACCTAATTATCATCCTGAATACATAAATATCAAACTATGAAGAGTCTTGGTTCTATATTTGTGCCGTTGTGGCAGCAGGATCAGGTGATTCTCCTGTGGCTTGGGAAGAGTTGTGCAAGTTGTATCTGAAGTCTTCGTGAAGTGTGTTTGCTCATGTGTGTACACTGCCATTTTACTGCCGTCTGTTTGGCAGATATTGAAAGTCCCATAAGGCCCGCGAGTCATGTCCAAACAATAACATTTCGCCGGGGGCCCTGACCAGTAAACATTGTTCTGTCTGTTAAGTGGTACACCGGGCAGACTTGCAGGCCCCCATGCCCACAGCTGAAGCCTGGCATGGCTGGTTCGCTGTGGGCCTCGCTTGGCAAAGCCACAATGTAGGGTTGACTGGACCCACCTGTCAACACAGTCGGGGATTAGTGGACATATCAATCCATGGCTGCACAGATCCCCTCACCTGCTTTGTGGCGCTTTCATTTTCCTACCTTTACCTTCCAACCGTCTGCTCTCTGTTGTGCCATCCTTTCCTCTCTGCTTGCCAACTCTCTCTTTCTATGATCAGTCCAGCTTTGGTTAACCATTGCTTTCTCGGAATGGGATATGCCTGATAGTGACTGCATTTATTTCACTGGTGCAGGCTTTTTACTGCCCAACTGAAGATATAGAGTCAACATTCTTCCTTGCCCTCAAAAACAACCGATATGAAACCTTTCTAGGTATTGATTAACAACGTAATGTGTATTTGTCTAGTTATCTATCCAGATACAAGTGACTGTCAGTAGCTATTATCAGAAGTGACAAATACAAAGTAGTAGTAGTAGTATTACCCAAAAATCATATGCCAATACAGGCATTATGCCAGATGGGTACTGAAACCAATTGTATGCATTTAAGACAGAAAAACAAACCTAATCATATAAAGGCTCCTAAAATCCAATGAGGAAAAATACTACATTAGCCTTGAACCTCAACCGCACTACAACAGACATCTGATTCCTGATAAATGCACACTGAAACAACGTGTCATTCTGTACACAGCAGTTTTTACTTCATAATGCGACACTGTTGTCAAACAGCTAGCTCTCTGTGACTGTAAGCAGCCAAATGCTCACTCATTCTCGCCCTTGGGCTCCTGCACATTCAACGTAGTTAGAGCCAGAGCCAGAGCTGGAGAGTGGTGATGAAAGAAGACACAGGAGAGCAGCGAGAGCAGAGACAGATGAGAAGTGAACGTAAAAAAAAAAGAGAAGCAGAAGGAATGTGATGAGGAGTGGAATGAGGAGGGGGAAATTAAAAGAGGAGGGGAGGGAGAACGAGCGGGACAAGGGTGAGTAGGTGTGCTCTGCAGAGTGTGTAAAGACCACCTTTCCCTTCCCCTTCTCCACGGTGTAATCCCCAACCTTGAAAGGACAAGGGGGTTGGAAGGAAACAGTATATCTTCCCAGCATGTCATTACCCCCTTTACATATATACACACACACCCACACACACACACACACACACACAGTAGATCTTTCACAGCACACACACACACACACACACACACACACTAATAACGACATTAAAGGTACTGTATGATGTCCTGCAGCATTTCTAGGTGGCGCTCTGTGTTTAAGTGATAGTACATTTAATTCTGAATTGCTGGTTTGGTGTTGACAACTATTTTGTGTTTCTTTTTTTCCTTTCTTTTTTTTAACTGAACCATCTGGATACGAGTATCAGCTTATATACATCAATAATGCATCAATAGTTTAACTATACACACTGCGCAGGCTTTGTTGCTGCATTATAAATGGCCCAGAGACCCACTGGAGAGCAGCCAGAACAATACATAAATGTGCATCCAATGAAAATGACACGGAATTGTGGTTTGTCCTTTGTACTTGTTTTTACAATATGTCTCCATCCCTACACAACCTTATAGCCAGTCAAGAATGGCAGTATTGGATGATTCTGAAAAACAGTGGATTGTGTCCAATGCCAATGATATCAAACTGAATTGTACAACCTCTTCAGAGAGGTCATCTCACACACACACACACACACACACACACACACACACACACACACACACACACACACACACACACACACACACACACACACACACACACACACACACACACACACACACACACACACACACAACAACAACAACAACAACAACAACAGAACATGATCGTAGTCAGAGTGTGTTTGACACAGTATGTATTATTTGGCAAAGAGGAGAGCGCCGACAGGCAGATGAAGAGAAGTCACTGCCATACATCTCTCTGGACACTTCACCCACTTTTGACGCATTGTTTACACAAAACCTGTCTGCTCAATTCAGTAAGAGGAGAGAGAGAGAGAGAGAGAGAGAGAGAGAGAGAGAGAGAGGATATAATGTGTGTGTGTGTGTGTGTGTGTGTGTGTGTGTGTGTGTGTGTGTGTGTGTGTGTGTGTGTGTGTGTGTGTGTATTAGTGCATGAGGAGATGGGAATTATACAAGCTTGTATGAGCTTGTAAGCCTGTCATTGCATGCTTTACATGTGCAATAACTGGTTGGTGTCTTCAGCGTGGGATAGTTTCCTCTCAAACTAGGATACTTTATCGAGTCTTACAAAATGATAAAAAAAAAAAAAAAAAAAAAAAAAAAAAAGATTGTACTTTTAACATCTCCCAAGATTTAAATGTCAACTGCCAAAAAAAGTATTACCTACTTGGATTTCGAGTGGCTCTTCGGTTTATTAGTCAAGCTTGTTGTGATTTTTTATTTGAATTCCTATGAAACGCCTTTCAGTGCATGAAACTACTTCATAACTTGAAAACTGCATTTTTACAGCAGCATCGCTAGATGAGAACTTAGACTTTAGTCTTTTACATCTTTTCACTGCGGTTTAATTAACTCAGTAAGAGCTCTGTGTCCTCTGGATGATATCACCCGGAGGAAACATTTCACACTCAAAGGCTCTGAATAAAATTGTGAAATATCTATCTATCTATCTATCTATCTATCTATCTATAGAAATGTGCATGCAGCAAAGGGAACACACAACAAGCTTATGCATACACATGTACCTTTAGCCTGAAGGTGTGTGCATTTGCTTTTCATTATCATAAGTAATGGGAGTGGTTCCCCACCCTTAAAATGCCATTAGCCCCTGCTTACTCCCCTCGTCCTCCCCACTCTCTCCCCTCTTCGCCCTTCCCGATCCAAAGCCAAGCACTGTGATTAGCTTTATGGAGCGAAGGCTGAAGGCAGAGAGGAAAACGCTACAAATGATATTACTTTGAGCCTGAATAAGCATACGACACATGCCATTATCATCACGCTGGATGGAGAAGCGGGGGAGCCTATCAAACGTTGGGATCCGCATTGCAACCCCCCACCCCCATGTGATTGGATTAATCCCCCTCTGGAGGGGTTGGCTATCTCGAGCCCTGTTGGCAAATTTGACACAGTGAAAGAGGCTCCCTTAGTGTCACGTCAGCAGTTCAGTTCACTGGGTGAGCACCTGCAGGTTGACGCGGAAACACATTTGAAATTAAATTACATGTCGGCGGAGCATCGTGCAGGAAGTCGAGCACAGTGGGAAGCACGAGATCTGTGAGGGTGTCGTGGTGCAACTTCATGAGCAGAGGAGAGAGCCAGGGGGGAATTCAACTTTGAAGTTACCTTCAATTTAGGGGAGAGATGTCCCCCCCCCACATCCAGTCTTAATGCTAAGCTACAGCTGCTAGCTGGTTAGCCTAGCACATTTAACCGACAGATATGAGAGTGGTATTCATTTTCTTATCTAACTCCTGGCAAAAAAGCAATTAACCATATATCTCAAGATGTCACACTATTCCTTTAAATCTAAACTTGTGACATATCATTTGTGTTATTACACCTCAATGAGGCTTTGCTGGTTAAATAAAAGGTTAATTAGAAACGCATATATTCAAATGTAATAGTAGGATAGCTAAATTTACGTGTGTGAGAATGTTTCTCATTCCCATGAACCCGTGGTCCATTCCTTAACTATTTTCTCATATAGTATGTGTCTTTCAGTGTGTGCACATCTATAAACAGTACATATGTCGTATTTGCATTAGTGTACATTTCTGTTCCCTACATGTGTTTGAATGTTTGTTTTGACAATGCTTTTTATGAGCCATGGATATGTATGCAAATTCAGCATTGTGTGTTTTATCCCGCTAATTGTGTGTAGGAGTGTGTGTGTGTGTGTGTGTGTGTGTGTGTGTGTGTGTGTGTGTGTGTGTGTGTGTGTGTGTGTGTGTGTGTGTGTGCAGGTTTAATCCCTTGCACCCAGCATGTGTGTCCGCGCATGTAAACATCCTGGCGCGTAAACGCCCTAATCTGTTCCCCTTCCTTGGTAATTACACTGACTAACGAGCAAAGCGTGGCGCCACAAACAGAGAGAGAGAGAGAGAGAGAGAGAGAAAAAGAGAGAGGGGACAAGAGAGAAATGGAGAGAAGAAGTAAGTGAAGACAAGGGACAGATGGTAAAAGGGGAGAAAAGTTTTTATTTGAGCATCCATGTCTCTGTGGATGACACGTGTAAGTATGGAGGCCTATACACTATATCTCTCTCTCGTGTGTGTGTGTCAGGGCCAGATGCCCCCATCTAACAGCCCATCTGTGAGGAGAGCCCTGCCAGACCACTAATCAGGCAATCCATCACTTCTCTACCTGCCACTAGTCATTACTTGTGAGCCACTCACACACATGTGCATGCTGGTGGAGTGTGTATTCATAGGTGTGTGGAAGAGATAGAAGGTCCTGAAAGCTGATGATAAATAAACAAATTAGCAACAAAAAAATAAATAAAATACCACTTTGGTCCTTGCACATTAATGCCAAACCCTCGTACACACATGGTTGCATGCACATTAAAACATATGCTTATGAGCATTATAGTGTAATTATGTACATTCACATCAGCAAATACTCATGCACATCTGGTCTTCAGCACATTGTCAGCTAAAACCCTCCTAAAACACACACACACACACACACACACACACACACACACAATATCATACACTGAATTGAATTAAAAAGGAATACTCCACCAACAATACGTCCATGATGCGTTTTTGGCTTGCTTAAATCTCAGAAAGTCTGCAGGAAGTAGGGTATCCTGCATCTAGATGGACACATTTGCCAAAGGAAATGTACAGCCCTGAAGTCAAATTAATTTATTTTTCCACCAAATTGTCATCTTTAATTTACCTCATTAGGTACTGTACTTATTTGGGAAAAGAGGAATCTGTCCGCTTACCTGCCTCATTGGTATAGAAGCAGATAATGATCAATTCTTTTTTTGTGTAGCGCTGCCTTCATTTAATTTATTCCCTCTTAGTCCTTGTGTATTTTTCGGTCTCCATATCTGTCCGTTTTAGTCTTTCTGTCCTTCCCACATGCTTTTTTTTCTCTGAGATAAGATGATGTCCTAGAAAGCAAAGGGAACTGGGGATGTGAATGAGCTCCTCAGCCATATTACTGACGGAGTCAAATCCACCTGTGTCTGTGTGAGTGTGTTAGCCTGCGGCGACGACTGCAAAATACACCGTCAGATCGCTGCCGTTGAGAGAGGGGGGGGATTTAATCTGGCTCTGAATGAAACACTTTTGAAACTAAAGGCAGTGGTAGGCTGCCAAAACACACACACACACACACACACACACACACACACACACACACACACACACACAGCCATAACCAAGGCTACAAATGCACACAGACAAGTAAGATAAGCACACACACACACACATGGTTACACAAACTCACATGCACACACTCGCACACCTACAGATCCAATGCAGTGTGGGTTCATTTGCCCAAAGCAAAATCCCATCTCTCACCAAGTTAATTTAGGTCATGTCTATATGTTTACACTGATCCCTTTAATGCACCTGGCAGTACAACCGATCGCTGTCAGTCGGCACGTGCTTAGTTTTTTATCCCAAACAGTCGGTCAGACAGTCCAGTCAAATTTGGACAGACAAAACAACTGAAATGAAAGGTAAGAGAAATGATGAGTAGAAGTAGAAGAAAGAAATAGCCCATGTTGTGTGGTCAGAGTGTTCAGGAGCTTCGGGCATCCACATGGACTTGTGAGCACCTACGAGGAAATCATTTCGGGAGAAAAAGGCAAAGCAGAGGGAGCTAAACCAGTCTCAATATTATACTTGGTGTGCCCTTTAAGTTTTGACTAGGTTTCTAAAAATGATATAAAGACATGTGATTGTGTGTTAATGTCTGACCTATTTGGCTCTAACCGAGTGCAACATTACTTTCAGGCCTTTGCAACAACTATAACACCCATTAACATCAAAACATGGAATGCCACTGACTAATATTAGCTTAAATTAAAAAACGAAATGTATTAGTGCGTGTGTGTGTGTGTGTGTGTGTGTGCGTGACTGTCAAGTGCTGCCACTTGTGTAGAACAGACAAAAGACCTCTACAACCAAATAAGCTTTAAAAAACAGATAGTGGTATACGATCTACAGGATTCTGTGTGTGTGTGTGTGTGTGTGTGTGTGTGTGTGTGTGTGTGTGTGTGTGTGTGTGAGAAAGAGGGAGATACTGTAGTGGTTGGGGCGTTAAGCTGCAAAACCTGTGGCGTTGCAGTGATGTGGAGGTGTAGCGTTACAGCGCTCACACTGAGCTAAAACACCACCCACAGGTGCCATGTCCCTCAACTGACCTTCACACACGCTCATACGCACACTCACACAAACAAAATCAGGGCAACATACTGAATGTCACAGCCGGTATTCAAAAACAAGGGTCCAATGCAATAACTTTGCATAACATAAATCATTTCTTATTGGGGTGGGGGGGGGAGAGAGAGAGAGAGAGAGAGAGAGAGTGTAGAATTGTAATATGCGTATGAAAGTTTGTGTGTGTGTGTGTGTGTGTGTGTGTGTGTGTGTGTGTGTGTGTGAGGGGCACCGAGGAACCAAGAGGAGACATAGCATTCCTTGCCATCTGTTTTCCAGCCCGACAATTAGGACACAGTCTGAGCAGCAGAAGCCAAGTTTGCACTAATGCAATATTCTGTCTGAGACACACACCCACCCACCCACCCACCCACCCACCCACACACACACACGTCGTGGCTGTCGATCGATGCCGTGCCTTGTCTGCCACTCTCTTGCTCACAGTGCCGGACTGTAAATCACATAGATAAGCCAAGACCTACAAAGTACATGACCTGAAGGCCTCTTGAGCACTCGCATACACACAAACACACACTCTCACACACGCACACGCACGCACACACACACACACACAGGATGGATGGGCTGCCAAAAGGAGCTTGGGCAGTATAGGAGCAAGTAGGAAAAAAAAGATACCTGCGGAATTAATCTTACTGCTGGGGAGCAACACTAAAAAAAAAAAAACCACACACACACACACACACACACACACACACACACACACACACACACACACACACACACACACACACACACACACACACACACACACACACACACACACACACACACACACACACACACACACACACACACACACACACACACACACACACACACACGATTTAATGAGCGTCAAGTACCAACAATGGACACATATTTAATGGGACACAACAACATAAGCAACATAGCAACAAGGCAGAAACGATCCCTAACATACTGTAATTAGACTTGTATTGCATTTGCGATGGCAAGAGAGATGCTGTAAATTAGTTGAATTGCAATAATCTGGCTGCAGCACTACCACACACAGATGCACATTTCACACGTTTCAATGCTGCTGTAGATATACAAGGAACTGTTTTTTTTCTGTATATGATAGCCCACAGTTAATCCAGAATCAAAAACAGTAAGTCTATTATTATAATCAATAGGAGTGATGGCAAAATAAGACCCAGGTTGGTAAAAAAAAGACATTTGAGAACTCCCCAAAAAGGCAGAAAGAGGTTTACTGTTTGTTCTCAGACCTAAAGTTATTCTAGTTGTTTATCTTTCTCCAGACTTTATAATGCATCGACATCCTCTATCCTGACTTATAACCCTTGCACAGGTCTTTTACACTACACACACAACTATTTCATTCAGCCTGAGAATACCATTGGAGACTGAATAAGATAAAAAAGGGTTATATTTCTATTTTTTTTTTTTTAACTGAACACTACAAGTCAAGAAAGCTGGCCAGCAGTTCAAATTCAGGAAAGCGGTAGATTCATTGAAATTGGTGCAAAATCTTCAATGCTGGTGTGACCAGCCACTAAAGCTGGTAAGACAGGTGTATTTAGTTGGAGCCTTCTTATATCTCCTGGTACTCTTTCAAGCCTTTTAATAAAAGGGAAAGTGGCACAGATGAAAGAAGAGAGGAAGTTAGGAACTGACTGTAAATGAAGAGTGAGAAGAGATGAGATTAGAGCAAATGGCAAGCATTTGAATGAAAGGGAAAAAAAAAAAAAGAATCAGGCAGCTAGGAAAGGCCAAAGAGACCAGAGAAAGAAAAAAATCGTGGATGGATAGATGAATGGATGGATGAATGGATGGAGAGAATAAGGGACAGGGGAGAAGTGGCCAGCCTGGACACTCCTGTAGTTTCATCAGCAGGAGCAGCTTGTATGGCAGCAGGACGACTGTCACCACTGCCTGCCAACCGCGGCCGCGCTGGTGCCACAAGGCATCCACCTGTCACTCAAAATCGCGTTTGATTTAAGCGGCTTCCAGGCTGATTGTTGAGAAAGAGGATGTGGATCTGCCCATATGACACTCATAAATGAGATATGAAACACGGCTGTTAAATTTGCTTTTGCAGAATGTGCCCTTGTGTGTAATTACACAATCTTGCTTCAAACATCTTTTGCATCCAGCATCTGAGATACCACTGGTTGAGTTTAGACTCAATTTGACAAAATGATGCATGAACCAACATTTTCATGATTAACACTAAACACCAAGTGAGGGCGCTACGGTTGCAGATCAAAACATAGGGACAGAGCTCTAACTAACGGGGTCTGAACGGGCTTGCATAATTTGTGTTGGCTGAGATGTTCAAAGTCCCTCCCCCTCCCCCCCGGCTTTTCTCTATATCTATCTGACATTAATTAACTTCTGCATCCGTGATGATATGAACACCTAGAAAAAAAAAAAGAACAAAAACATACCGAGACATTCTGACAATCAATGTTGTTATCTACCTGTGGAACAACTCGCTGACCAGAGAACAACGTCTCCCAGCCGCTTCAACACGAGTCCCAATAATTAGCCTGTCGGAGAGCATGGTGGGAGTCGAGCCTGCCTGGCTGTTAGCACACAAAGCAACAGTCGACAGTTCTGTGCGCGTGTGAATGTGTGTGTGAACAGCGAGGGGTACCATTCTCGCCGCCTGTTCTGACCGCCCTACCATCTGCGGGCATGCCGGGTGCCCGCCTGTTGGCCCTCCTATGCCAGGCACTTTGACGTGGTTGCGTGGTAACAGGTCTGAGAGAGCGACTAGGAGCTGATCTGGCCAAATTGCTTCAGCAGAAATTTCTGCCTCAGACTGTAGATAGTAAAAAGACATTGTACCCATGCTTTAAACCTGACCTCAAGGATTCATCATGTAAAAGTCACATGCATTTGACAAAAAAAAAACTAACTGGCTTCAATTCCGTAGGCATGTAAGGTAGTTCAGGAGCTTTTAACACCAACAGCAGTCCTGCAAAATCTCTGGCTCTACTATTCTATGATGCAATGCAACATCAAATATTTACACATAGCACTGACCAATCACATACTTGGAATGCCTTGCAGCATGTCCATGGACTGTGGATTGTTTGCGCTGTTTTGCATCACGCTTTTAGGCAACCTGTGCACATCATCATTCTACAATAAAAGGTGTAATAGATATCATGATGATCTGAATTGATGCTCTTGTTGATTTAAAGTACTGCTTTATAACACAATATACCACAAAGCCCACATACTGAAAGGCTGTTATTTTTGTCCGCTTCAAAACAAATTCTCCCTGGATCAAATTAACTGAGTTTTATTCTATTCTGTTCCTTCATATCACTTCATTTTCTTTTTTAATTTTTTTTTTGAATATCAGAGTGAATCAACCGTTTACAGAGCCTCCACATCTCTCCAACGCAGGCAGATTTGTAATTCAATGCAGACTAAATCAGACGTGAACAGTATTAGCTTAGAAGAGATAAGGCCAAAACCAGTGTTGTGCAGTGAACAAGCAAGAACACAATTTCTTTTTCCATTCACAAACAAAATGAGACTCTCCGAAAAATGTCTCTCCCTCACTGCTCCTCTCACACATCCAGACACACATACGGCTATGCGCGCAGGCAGCTGCCTAAAAATAAAATAAGATTGCGAAACAGCGGCTCAATCATCCGTGACTCCATTTTACTCAGCGGCGCCACAGGAAAATTAATTGCACTAATTGAGTAACAGAGTTCATCAAACTGGTATTCTCATTTTCCACATTCATTAGGCACTCTCTTTGTGAAAGCGCCCCTGAGGAGATGCTGTGTGCACGGCAGCTGAGGAGAGAGGAACGTCGACAACACTGCCAGTGGGATCAAACTCAGAAACGTCCACAGATCAGACACTCACACACTATTTTTTTTTTTTTGTTGTTGTTGTTTTTACAGCCATTTAAAAACTGTTCATTGCCTAAAATTTGCATTTGACTGTCAAAATCTGTTATATATTTTTTTTTTGGTGGGGCTTTTTCTCCCATTTAAAATTGTGGTAAGCAAATACAACCTGAACCACACGCATTTTAACATACTGTGAGTAGTTTATGAGTGAGTTAAAGTGAGTTGCAGTTTATGCCTGATGTCAGTTCTTCTCACCGAGGGTTTCCTTTGCAATGGATTCCGCACAATTGCGTTGGGTTTGTTACTGTGCAGGCATGTATGTGTGAATGACACAGCAGCAGCCAACTCCAAACTGAATTACAATGCGAGCAGCAACGTAACAAGAACACAAAACGGATAAACAAGGATTTCCCGACTGGTGTTTGAAAATGTGTGCATTGCTCTGTTTGCACGCATAAATGGTTGCAAGTACTTGCGTGGGTGTGTGTGTGTGTACAGCACATGCATACATATAGGCATGTCATATAGGGCTCACACACACCAAAGTCGCCGTCTGCAGCAGCCATCTGTGCAGGGGAACAGAGGCCGAGAGTAGGAATAGAAAGGGGATAGATTAAAATCAGGAGTGTCCATTTACTGCACAGTTGCTGCCATAATGTAATTGTATTTGATAAACTGTGAAGAATTGAATATTTCAGCCTAACACACTGTCAGACAGCTTGCACAACTAAGTGGAACCAACAGCAGTGAGCAGATTTCCTTACACTTTGCAGGTGGATTGTATGCGTTTGTGTAGCTCCTGGGAGGAGATTTGGGATGGTGCATTAACAGATGTGCTCAACAAAGCACCTTTGCACAGGTACGTAGTAAAGCTGCACTAAGACTTATGGTAAAAGTGAATTTTTATGCACTGGCAAGTACATTCACATGGTGCTTTGGTGTAAATGCCATTCCAAACATCTAGGCTTTGAAAGGAATGGAAAGAACTGGATATTTAAGCATTGGACAACCCACCTATTACCTAAGCTAAACAACATGTATTGGAAGAATTACATTAATAAATATTTGTCTTTTGGGAATAAGATTGTATACTGTGAATGGGCGTGCGGAATGTGCCAACTCCTCCAAACTAAATGCAAAATTCAGTTAATTTCAGTTAGGGGTGGAACAATACACAGAAGTCACGGTTCGGTTCATACCTCGGTTCAGACATCACGGTTCGGTACAATGGAGGGAAAAGCAAAACAAAAATGCAGAAGGCAATTTTTTTTTTTTTTTTTTTTTTTAAATTGGGCATGTCTCAAGCTGTACCACCTAGTGCCATCCAGTCTCTCTCCCCTGAGCTAGCTGCAACAGCCTCAAGTGTGTAAAGTAAGATGTAAACAGTAAACAATAACTACCCAACATCATCTCCAGACTCCATCTGGAACTTGTAAACAAAATAAGACAATCAGCTATAAAACTGAAAATACATCATCTCTTATTTATGAAAGTGCAAATTACATAGAATAATAACAACAAAAATATGTGGACGGGATGACATGTTGTAACGAGGTTCGAGTACATACAGCAAATACTTGAAGCCAGGTTCCTCTACGAGTGAATATGGGCGCATTGACGATGACATGTAAATTCCGATGGCTTCAGTGATTTTTTTTTGGCCCTGTTTGTATGTGTATCTAAAGGCTGGTTAAGCACTGTAGGGAGGAGAAGTTGGACAGTTTTTTTTGTCTCGTTCCAGTGATTGGTACATCTGGGTGATGGCGTCGGATATGCGATAGATGTATTTCCACTCACATACCCAACAACTGCTGAACTGCTGAAGATCCCGTGTCTCTGGACGGAGACCAGTGAGGGCCATTAGAAGCACTTTTCCGGTGAGTGCCAAGCGTTACTGCGCAGCCTCCAACTGAGAGAGACGACGTAAATGTGACGTGAGCAACATGTCTGAAAGTTGGAAGTCTTCTGGTAGCTGTGCCAAGAGAAATCTCAATCATTCCCAATCTAGCAGAGACGGAGAGCGTAGGTATATGTAAGGAGATAACATAGGCACAGGCTAATTATTGCTAATTAAAATGCTAGTTAACATTAGTAATTAAACTTAAACAGCTAACGTAAGTCGAAACTGCCTGCGAGCTTCTCCTGTACTATACGGTAATTCCTCTACTATGCGACAGTAAGTCGCGTGGTTATGACACAATCGTTAGCCTATTTTTACAAAAACGTCTGCTACAGAGCCATAACGTGAGGTACAAGGTAATGGAGCCTTTTATACATTGTCGTGTTTCTTTAGAAATAAACAATGGACAAATAAAGTCTTTAAACGCTTCAGATGTAAAGTTATTCGCTGTCAAGGTGACGTCAAAATGAATGGCAGTCAATGGAATGCTAACGGCGGGTGAGTGCTTGTTAGCATCAAAAAGGCACCATAGGAGCTACGGTTGTTGACAGACGCTTACCCCCTTTGCTTATCCACCACTCTCGCCTATACTACTGTAACTGACCCGAAAACCAAAGTTTTCGAGGCGGGGATGGCACCAGGTGGGAGGGCATGAGACAAGATGGCATGACACGGGAGGCTCCAGGCTGCAGCCATACAGTCTTGAAGTTTTCCCAAACTTGCGATCTTAAGAGGCCGGCGGGTCCTCTAACTCTTGTGAGTCGCCCGCCACACCCATCCTTTAGTGCTGTTATCTCTGACTCGCTCACTGGACCGTCGACCTGCCAAAAAAACTGCATGCGGGGCGGAGCTCGGCTGGCCGTTCCATCCCTAATTTCAATGGATTTACTTGAAGCAGCAAAGCAATTTGGAGAGAGTTGGAGTCCAAAACTACTGTTATATGACCCCGCTCTGCCAAATGAGTAGCAATGTCAATAGAACTTTCCTCTTCATATCCATTTTGCTACAAACAAAACTAACTGCAATCAATGCGAGCCACTACACAACCTGCTCATACTCCAGTACCACCTTTTTTAGAACGCGAAACGTCCAGCATTTAGTATACAGTTTGAATTGCTTATTCAGATTTGACATAACTATGAATTAAAAGGTGCAAGCTCTGCAGCCCTGCACCCAATTCTTCCCTCCTCTTCAGCCAACACACTCGATTGGTTCTGCACACTAGCATTAGTCAAGCATGGAGCAAAATCGATGTGAACACCACTCAAGCGTATGGAATTACCTCATTGCACGCATGCACATAATAGCATAGGTGTGTGTGTGTTTGGAGCTCTCCAAACACACACACCTATGCCTGTGACTGAGGGTGAGAAGGAGTAAATGTTGAGAGAATAACGGCATGAGGAGACACTGCTCAATAGATAGATAGATAGATAGATAGATAGATAGAGAGAGAGAGAGAGAGAGTAACAGCTCCACTCTGTGAGTCCAGTCCAGCTTTATATGGAGGATCTGAGCTAGAGGAACTAACCCTAACCCAACTTTCCCACATCAACTGCGCACAAAGCTGCTTGACCCTGTCATTCATCCTGTGTGTGTGTGTGGTGTGTCTCTCAGACAGAATATTGCATTAGTGCAAACTTGGCTTCTGCTGTGTGTGTGTGTGTGTGTGTGTGTGTGTGTGTGTGTGTGTGTGTGTGTGTGTGTGTGTGTGTGTGTGTGTGTGTGTGTGTGTGTGTGTGCGCGGAACCGTCCACATATCATCTGCTGCCAATTAGAAGGGGTTTAAGCCACCTTCCTCTTCCTCTTCTTCCTGTGGGAGGACGGACTGATGACACGGGTGAGTCCACCGCAGACTCTGCGTCCCACTGCACCCTGTGTCACCTGTCACTCAAAAAGCCAGGCGCTCATACATCTGGGCGCCACTCTCCACCATAATCTGTCATGCCCAAGTGGGGTCGGATGGGCCGGTCGCAGTTTTCGGGCTAATTGCTTTGAGGCCAAAGCCTGCCACAGATGGACTGTAGCTGGGAACTGAGCAGGAAGGTTAGAAAGGCCAGAAGCAAGTTAAGGAGAAAAATGCTTCCCAGGAAGTAAGGTTGGGATGGTTGACTCTGACCATGGACCTTTATTGCATGGCAAGACCCTCTCTAATCCCATGTTCCCTATCTGTCTCCACTATCTGTCAATAAAGGCTAAAATAAGCAATAAGAAGAATAAGAAAATTCTTTGCCATCATTTTTCAATTGATGAAATTGGTTCATCGATTAGACCCTTTTTGTTTTCAACGAATCAATTCTTTAAGTTCTATAAATAGATAATATAAAATCATCAATAATCCTTAATCATTAGGCATGCCAATTCCCCAGATAATAAAGTGATTGTTTTATCTAAACAGCCCAAAGATATTTATTCAAGAATGATATAAAGCAGAGAAAACAGCAAACTCCCCCATTTGAGAAGTGGGGATGCAAGTGCAAACAGCACTGCAGGAATAATACTTAATTGGTGTGCTATTTTCATTTGATTAAACCCAAAAATATAGCTCTAAAAACTAGACTTTGACATATAGGGTCCCTCTACAAGATAGCGCCACAGTGCTAATAATGCAGGACCTTTGAAAATTTGAATCACATTACCAAAACCGATTGCTATGCAGTGGACCTGGGCCTTTAGGCGCCCCTCAGGGTCTAGGGCTCCGGGCATTGTCACTTTTCCTACTTTGCCCAAGTTGGTAAACCAGCCTTGCGCAAAGAAAGAAGTAAAACATTTTACATTGCCATCAATCACAAGAACAGATTTTGAAGACATATCCCAACAACTGGGTCAGCAAAGGTCACGATGCTTTTTCTCTTTATATACACTTGAGGTCCTCCGTCGTCGTCTTCTTCTTCTTCTTCTTCTTCTTCTCACTCTGCTTTCCTGACTGTAAACCCCTCCCTTCCTCTCCCTGTGTAAACCGAGTGGAATAATCACCTGTTATGCTCCCTGACAAAACACCGAAGCTGGTGTAAAGCAAACACGAAGAGCGACTCACCAGAGTGTGAAATCTATCTATCAACCAATCTTAGGCAGACGCTGAGAGCGCTCCACTTGACACAGTTTGCCACGCCATTTATTGAGCCTCTGTGAACTTGTATCACGCCACTGGCAAAGTACACACAAATCAAAATACCCGCATGGACACACTCCGTGAGACAAAATGCTTTCTATTGGAAATCTGCGTGAAATGACGTTCTAACTGTGCTGTGTGAGAAACACATCATAATTACAGTCAAAGCTAACACTTCTACACGTGTATGAGTTAATAATAATAACACTAGAAAGACTGTGTGCTGGAATAATTTGCCTTCTCTAAAGCCAAGCTAAATACATTGAACCAAACAGCCTCAACAGACTCAAATAATCTGATTCCTTCTTTTTTTTTTCCTAACAACATTGCTTGTTTAGTCCAACCAACTGTATATAAAACAGAGGGGAAAAGAAGCTGGAACTAGCAAATATTTGTCATTTTGATTGCTAAATGGCAATAAATGATAAATAATTAAAAGTGCGACGAGATTAAAACATGACGAAATTTCTCGCCGATGTAAAAAGCGCCTCGCGATATCAGTACACAAAGTGCAGAGCAGCAGCCTGGATGACGGATGAGTCTGACTTTGGCTTCAAAATTAGCACAGAAGATACCCCACCCCGCCATTCCCGTTCTCCAAAGTTGACTCAGAGTTAACTTTTGCAGAGCTATAGCGGAAGAAAAAAAGCTACCTGTGAAACCCAGCGTTAGAACGTTAGAGAGTACCGCCGCTCTCTCTCCCGCTCCCTCTCTCTGCTGAGACGCTGACGCGTGTGCGTCTACTGTACAATGACAAATTCAAGTACGAAACAACTGGTCTCAACTGCTGCCAGAAAATGCTTGGTTACGTTGCAACCTTGGTTCTCTGAGTAAAGAGACTCTCTCTCCACCGTACATATGGAATAACTGCTGGTTATACAGGAGAGAGGCGAGTCATTTGAGGTTGTGGCGAAACCTTCCAGTGCTCATTTGTCATGTTGTGTCTTTCGATTGAATGAAGGACTATTTTTCCAGTCTTATTTCTTCATTGAAGTTCTCTCTCGTCTCATGCGCTCGTCACACCCCTATGAATAATATCGACATATATTCAATTTGCCTTGATACAAAACAGATGAGAGCAGTAAATTCTTGCCATTTCCACATTGTGAATCTTACAAGTGATAGTGCCAATCAATTTAAACTATTCAAGTATGATTCAGGATTATAAATTGGCTATTTGCTCTACTGATTAAACATTTTCATACAAAAATAGCATAGTGACTTGGAAAAAAGCACAGTTTGATTCCCTTATTTCATGCTCCTACTCACGTCCCGACTTAAATAAATATGGTTGCATGCAACATCTCCTGTCTATCCACAAGAGACGCTTTTTAAAAAGGTATTTATTGTGACTGAGAGGTTGGGACTTTTACAGCCCTAGTGCATCTCTGCATCAAGGACGCGATCCAACTGCATGGTAATCCTCCTGTGAATTATATAGCAAGTGAAAATGATTTGGTGCAAAGCGAAACGCCTGCACTAAATATTTACAAAAAGCCCCATAACTGATCTGAATGAGGCTTTTGAGAGTCACTTCGGAGGTAACACAATAAGAGAGGAGTGACCTTGCAGGGGGGGGGGAAGGCAGCAATTATGTGGCGCGTGAATGCCTTGGTTGTTGGGGAGCAGAGGAGGATAAGACAGAGGGAGGGACAGGGGAAAGAAAAAGAAAAAAAAAAGAAAACGAGGGAGATCATCACTCTGCAGTTTGCCTGTGGAGACGCAGGGAGAGGTGCAGGGTGGGATGGGGAAAAAAAGAGAGAGGACAGAGATTCCTCCCTTCCCTCTTTCCCTCCTTCACCAATCTCCCAGGACGGGAGATGTGAAGTTACTGCACACACACACAGCCGAAAGCCACTCCGCGGTCCGCGGCCAAGCATTTTAACTAGCGATACACAGGCCCACATAAGAAGAGGCACTGCTTCCTGGCATATTAGACAGTTTATTTTTGGGCCTCTTTGACTTTCATTCAGATATTCTCAAGTGGATTTGACTCCAGAGAGTGCTGATATGATAGGCTCTGTTTTCCTGTAAGGAAGTGTGCAAGGTGTGTGTGTGTGTGTGTGTGTGTGTGTGTGTGTGTGTGTGTGTGTGTGTGTGTGTGTGTGTGTGTGTGTGTGTGTGTGTGTGTGTGTTTTAGGGGACTAGGTAAAACGGGTATCTGCGGGTTGTATCAAGGGATTGCATCAAGTGAGACTACTGTGACAAGTGTGTGCTGGAGTGTGTGCACACATGTGTTTGTGTGTCTTCGTTCAGCGTGTGTGTGGCTGTCAAAGATATGGACAGGCACACTTGTTCTTTTATGAGTGGACCTGCTGAAGCTCCGCTGGGATGCAGTGTCGGAGAGGAGAGGAGAGGAGAGGATTTTTAAATGATGCAAGAAAACTCAGTTTTACTTCTATATCCCTCCATCATAAAAGCATGCCTCCAAGGACTCTTGAAACACTTATCTAATTAGACCTAATATAACAACAATGAGTCATCATCACCATAGCAAATTATCCATCATTAAAGCACAGAAGCAAGCTGTAAGTGTGTCAAACAAAGAGTCAATTAATATTAGCCTGCATATTTATGTCGGTACCCTCATCAAACCATATTTCTATAAAAGCAGAGGTTGATGCATTGACTGTATGAGTAAAGCTAAACCATATCAATCTCCCCCTGGTGGCTGGCTGCAGTATTGGTCATAAATCCTGCACCCTCCATGTTAACGGATGAGACATGGGCCAAACTAAAAAAAAAAAAAAATCAAAGGGCACATCAAATAAATGTTTCCCAAAGATGGTTTATATCAGTTCAGGTAGTTCTGATATTTGTTCTAGTGTGGTGAAACGAAAGCAGCGATTGACTCGCAATTGGTCGAGTGGGTGAATGGACGGGACTTTGATACCGCGGCTCCTCCGCCTTGTCACTACTGCACAGACTCTGGCTCCAAAATTAAAAGATGGCAACACCTGTATCCGGTGTATTTTGGCTTCACTTTAGTACAGTGTTAAGAAGTGGAGACGCGCCATCCATCTTTATATACAGTCTACGGTATAAAGCCCATCTATGTACGAACAATGCAACTTAAGCTTAAGCTGTAAATGCTTTGGTATTCGGCACCAGTCTATGTTATATACTTGTCCCTATACAAATAAAGGTAAAACAAGTAAAAACAAAAGAGGGGACTGCATTTTTAACCCTGGCAGAAAACATGGGTCACATGCAATGATTTTAGATGGCAAAATCAATGTTGATAGCGCTGTCAGGAAGGCGATGAAATCCTATTTTGTAATTTAGTTTGCAGAACTTGTGTACCATAGTACCAGTGTCAAGTGAGGACACATCGATGTGGTAACATTCAATCTGGCACATTCAATTAAAAAATATCTGCACTGAAAGGACAAGTGTAACCTTTCAAGTGTAACATTCCTGACAGACTTTTAGATAACTGAAAGTGAAACAATGATTGAATCACTAGAATTATTCTTATTATTGTTCATGTTGCAAAGGAAGTAAATAGATCAGAAATACATAGATAGATCCCAGAAAAACCTGGGTGGGATCTCTGCCAAAAGTTTCCAAACCCCATTCCAACACTATCTCTGCACACTAAGCACCGCAGGAACAACCATTCTGTCTTTTACCCCTGGAAAGTTGATTTAAGGGGTCCATGCCAGCACCGTATGTGCCCACTCCAGCCTATTGGTCAAGTCGGGGCCAAAAGTTCACCGCTGTCAGCTCTGAACTGATGGCCAACGTTTTTACAACCTTTTTGCGGCCAATACGGAGAAATCATTGTCTGTCTGCACAACAGCAGTGGGGCGCTCATCAGCCATTCTACACATGCCCTCTCTGTCTCTCTGCCATGGGAGCCTTACATTAGTAGAGAATGAGCATAGTCAAAGATTTCCACCTCGGCATTAACGCTTCCTCCTTTTTACTCCATTTCTCGTGTTCTCTTTCCACCGTCTCTCTCCCTCACACCTCAGTTCTTTATTGTCCTTCGGGAGGCCAGCACTTTAATTCCACCGCTTCCCCCATTTGACTTTGAATTAATGTACCGCATGCTGAAACGGGCAAAGATAGGAAGTATATTTCCCCTGCTTTGAACCCTGCCTCTCTTGATTTTATGCGAGACTGCCGGGTGGCAGAACATGTGAGCTCGCTCCTCGACGTGTTTGATTTCGAGACACGGCTTGAAGTTGCAGAGACACGGGGGACATCTCTTATATTTTACATGGTAGCTAGGCTGTAATGCACTGTGAAAACACCACTTATGTTTCTGGTTTTTGAAACTTCATTGAGGGTCAATACAGGCTCAAAGAGAATCAGAAAACAGCTGCTCCAAAAAAAAACTCGCAATTCCTTCATTTGATACAGTTGAGATGTTTTTGTAAAATGTGCTCTTGCCAAAGCAAACAAGATTTTTTATTTTTTTTATTATTTTAATAAGGAATTAATTAAAGAAAGGCAATTCAAACACCATAGAAAGGTTACCAAAGTGCTGCTACACCCTGAACTGGGTAAACCCAGCCCGATCTGCCGGCGATTTGATTTCGCCCTGCATCTCAGGCTGAAAACCTGCACATTTTTCTATCCTGTTTCCGCTACAAATCTGCGGGGACCAATCACAAACTGGCTTATCCACCTGGGGCGCTATTGGCGAGTTTAATACGTTGACGATAGAGAAGCGAGGGCAAGCAGCTTTTTGTTTACATTCAACATTGATGCAGCTGTAGCTGCTACGTCACCCGGATCGATGGTCCGATTGGTTGAAGGACTATCCAATTGCGTACAGAGTCATTTGAACTATGCCCGTTAATCACGCCTCTTGTGCAGTAGAAAATACAGAGCAGACTCACCAGACTAATGTTCAATCTCTAAGATTGCTGTCACAATGTCTTGTACCCCACCTGACATCTTTCACCAACCATCAATATCCTACACATCAAGTCATCATGAGTAAAAAGGAAGAGGATGGTAAGCTGCTATTTCTAGTTCTAGACACCTGTGTTGAAGAAGATTGATGGGAGCATAATGGCCACTGTGTACAGACGGGAAGTGCAGCATGTCTGAGGGGCACTAAGGGCTAACTGGTACAAGGAGTGGATGATGAGAATCCCAAGCCAAGATCTAGACCCTCAACAGGGACCATCTGACGTGGCTGGGCTGTCAGAACATGTAGCAGAGTCTTCAAGTCTCAGGAGCTCAGTTCTTACCACACACCATTTAACACCTTAAGATCTCTGCTGGTACACTCTGAAGACAGGGCTCCCCGAGAAAGATTGGAGCGATAAATGAGGTCACATGTGACAACTGTGGGGACTGAATGAAACACCACCAACAGAGAACATCAGGTGTCCGTCAACAGCAGAGCAAGAACAGTCACAACATCAACTGGGAAGGAGTCAAAGTCATCCACCGAGAGTCAACGAGGCCTTGTGATAAGAATTACACCACCTCCATGACAACTGGGCAAGCTACATAACGCCCATGGGATGTGGCTAAAAAGAGAAAACCAACAGATGCAACAAAATGCTTGAAAAGAAGAAAAAAAAAAGAGGATATTCTTTGGCAGATGATTTAAGTGTTGGTAAAATACTCTTGAAACCATAATTTTCTTAAAAGGTGAATCCATTAAAAGGTCAATTCATTACAGTCCAAAGCAGGGGTGTCAAACGGTCTTTGGCATTTTAAACCCCCAATGTCGTCTTCCAGGCAGCGCTGCCTGGAAGGCACTAGGATTAGGCAATGGTTAAGGTTAGGGTTAAGGTTAGGTGCCTTGAAGTCGACGGTCGCAGCGCTGCCTGGAAGGCACTAGGATTAGGGGTTAAGGTTAGGGTTAAGGTTAAGGTTAGGTGCCTTGAAGTTGACGTTGGGGTCTTAAAACACCATCGAGCGTGTCAAACATACGGCCCGTGGGCCAGAACCGGCCCGCCAAAGGGTTCAATCAGGCCCACTGGATGACTTTGCAAAGTATGAAAATTGCAGAGTAATTAATTACGTTTTTTTCTCGGATTATTACCCCTTTCTCCCAGGTCCGTAACATTCTTTTTTGGCCTTAGAATGCTGTCGTAGCAGAAGCAACTTTTGCCACGTTTGCCAACATCAAGCTGACAAGAAACTCTGTGGCAGATAAAGTTGGTGATCTTTCTGGAGTGGTTGACTGGTCTGGCCCACTTGAGATCAAATTAGGTGTGGCCCATGAACTAAAAGGAGTTTGACACCCCTGGTCCAAAGGTTTGGTCTTCCCACCATTGAGTCCAGCATTATGAAGCCACCACATTATCGCAGCTTCCCTATCAAAATATCGCATGGACGGGGCTGGGCAAAATGTCCAATAAAAAGCAGCTTCTCAGAAGATATCTCCATCTCACACCAAAGCATAAATATCTAACTTTCAACCCCAAGTCCATCGCCAGCTTCACTGGGAAGAGCAGACGCGTGTACAAATGCAATCTTGCCGTTCTGAGCTACACCTGAAGGATGCGCTTGAAATCAATGTTATCCTTTGAAATAACAATTCCAATGACCTTTGCAGTTCAATCTGTATTACGACGGGCCTTTACGCTGTCTCCCACAGACAGAGAGATTAAGAGAGACAGATATAAAGTTCCAAAAGAAATCAAATGTACTCCTTCCACATTCGATAATTTCATTGTCACACTGCAAGAGTGTCATTTCTAGTCTGGAAATAAAATAGCATAAGGCATCGTTACATTTTCATCTGTATGCCAGATTGCAGTCTTGTTCACCATAAAATATGTATTATTTATCTTTAACAATGCAACTACAGTACAGTACTTTGTGTTATTAGGAAGATACCTCAGGTAGAAAACTTGAATGGATGACCACTGTCAGTGCTAATTGAGGTTATGAGGTTATCACATGAAATATTAATAGGCCTGGATTTAGTCTTAGAAATAAAGTGTCTACAGCCATGCTAGCGGTTCTGCGAGGCTGTACTTGCCGAATGCTAACATTGGCATTCTAATAGTGGCGATGCCAACATACTGTAAAGATTTTAGCGAGTCTAATGTAGACCATGTTCGCCATCTTGGTATTACAATTATTATTTTAATAGCTTATCATTGTAGGGCACCATAAAAAGATATTGTGTTTGTGCTTTAGGCCACCCTACACGCTATTGTAGGCCCAATTTATTATGCAACTCAATTTTATACAATATACGTAGTAGGGGGTCCCTGTTCGTCTCTCATTCAGGTTAGGGGTCCTTGGCCGAAAGAACGTTGAAAACCCCTGGTCTAAAGCATTCATCCTCAGAGGACCATGCACAAAATGGCAGGACCATTTATCAATTGTAGAGATATTTTAGTCTAGATCAAAATCCCTAAAGCCATGCCAGAACGGCTATAAAAAGAAATTGTAATCTGAACACCTTTTGCAGTGTGCAGTGCAGAGGGAGTTAGGGTCTACACTTTATAGAGCCCAAAAGGTGAAAAGAAAGCACAATGTGCACATCAATTCAGAAGGCAATACAGAAGAAGTCACTCAAGCGTGAGGAATACTTGTCTGCCACAAACTCAAGGCTGTTGCATTTTCAGTAGTGATTTTCAAAGCGTAGTGGTAAAGTCAGCATATGAATGAAATATTGTCTTCAGCTATTCTTTCAGTTTCAACTACACAAGCATGCTGTTGTTACCAGAACAGAACATGTTAGCTCGGCCTGGTTTAAACTCTCTTCTTGACATTTTAAATTGTGAGTAATGAACATCAGGTAAATGGAAAACAGTTTAGTGTTGCTGGGAAATCATATGGTAAGATTTTAAATGGAATCTTACCCTACTTAAGCTTTCATTTGGTGATTTTACAAGTTCAAAAGCTCAGTGTGAGAGCAAAGAATCTGACTGAGAATTTGACTTTGACAGCGACTTAGAGCCTCATTAACTCCACAAATGGTGCAGTGAACATCCACTTCTCAAAAGAAATATGTAAAAGTCTGTTGCCACCGAGGACTTGCTTGTGGCTATGGTCTTTACTGTTGTAGAGAACAGGCCAAGTCCAATGAACCTCACACCACAAATAGATCGCAGATGGGTTTAATAGTGTATTGATGGCAGCCTTTGTGTAACCCGGACCACAGTGACCCCACTTTGACGGCGACATCAGGAGGGCCAGCCAAGGCTACCACTTAATGCCGCATAGCTAATCACCTCAAAAATCGACCACGGAGCGGCTGTGTGTGTATGTGCACGTGTGAGCTTATGTGCGCAAATGCAAACATCTCTTGAGTCAAACTGCTCTGTAATTAGTCAAAAATGAGAAGCAGCAGCAAGGTTTAAATGTCTGGCAGGTATTCATTAATTGCTGATGGAAACACAGGGAGGGTGGGGGTCAGTTCATTTCCCCGCTCTTATCTGCTCGGCACAGAAAGGTGCTCGCAATTGTCATGTAAAGTGTATGTTTCTGACTGGCACGCTATCAGCGCATTTCGGGAATGATTGCTGTTTGAGAAAGGTTTAGCAGGCAAAAACGTTCGCAGAGGGAACACGTTCTTTTGGGACAATTAGTAGGTTTGTCACTAATCTGTCACAATTTTTTGACAGCTGATGTTTTGGGGGGTTTTTTTCCACTGTGCTACATCAAAATTAATGAAAAAGACCAGAGGTGAAAGGAGTAGTCGATACTTTAGTAAAAAGCACCAGTGCAACAATGTCACAATACTGCATTACGAATACAAGTAAAAGTTCAAAAGTCTTAAAGCAAAACGTACTTAACTTTTTTTTCTGCCAAATCTCAATGAAAAAGTAAGAGGATAGGTATACAGTACTAGCATAGCATAAAATGCAAATACTCTAGTAGAGTAAAAGTACCTCAAAACTGCATTTAAGCACAGTATTGCAGTAAAAGTCCTTAGTTACTTACCACCAGAAAAAAAAATGTTTCTATTTTTTGGGTGTTGTTTCAGTAGATTTTGGAAATATAATCTAAATATATTCTTAAGGAAATTCCAAACAACATATCAACAATGCTAATGCACCAAAATCTGCAAATAATTATTTAAGCATGCAAGATGACTCTGTGCAGTCAACAAATCGGCCACTATTACAGCCCCTCCTTCGTCTTTTTCCCCTCTTTATCTCTCACTCAGCATAGAATGATTACATTTGCATTCCAATCAACTGCACAAGACCGCAACCACAATGAATAACCCATAGACTTTCATGAATTATGGCATTCCCCATATGATGCTCATACATAATTAGGAGGAATCACGATAAATAAGCCATACATTACTCTTGACATGCAGCGACCCTTCTGCAACCACAGTGGGGAGGGAGGAGAGATGGGATACGTGGCTTACCTAGAGGACAGGAGGGAGAGAAAAAGAGGGATCATCATGTCAGTGTCATAGTATTCATAATTAATATCCCCTCAAGAGTGAAGCTCGCAGACGGTGATGCAGCATGAAGTTGGTTGTAGTTTTTGGACAGAGCATAACACAATGCAGTTGTCCTGTGCTAAATAACAGCATTTATTGAAAAAGGAGTTCTTTTGACAGTCCCCGTCCTGTCAGTCGGCTGATTTGTTTCGGTAAAAGCAATTTTCTTCCAAAAAATAAAAATATATCTGTTAGTTTACAGATACAGTGCAGGGTACAGATATAGCAGGATCACCATCACAGCTATGCGCTCACACACACACACTCTCAAAGCTCTGGATTTCAGCAGCAAAAATAGGCCAGTAAAGTAAATAAGCCACTCTGATCTTTATTTCAAAAGGAAGACATATGATGTTTATCTCAATAAAGTCAAATCTAAGAAATATGTCAAAAAGCCGCTATGCAGGGAAGGCAAAAGTGAGAGGGGGAAGAAGGATAGGTTTGGGGGGGGGGGGGGGGGAAATAAAGGAAAGACACCGCAGGAGCAGGGCAGCCTCAGGGTTTTGCCGTGCACCCATTGATTTGCCATTAGTAAATTCAGGCTTCGATTTCATCAACCTGGGCAAAGAAAGACAGCTAACGAAGGCATGGCAGGTACTTTGGTCCCGCCAGAGGACAACTTTCAAATCTCCTTTAGCTGGTGATTAGGCAGGGAAGAGGATCTGAATTCAGTCATGGAGCCTCTCGCCCCGCCCCTGGAATGAAATCCACTGCAAGGCTTTGACCAGCAAGTCTCTGCCCAATTAGCCAGTCCCACAAAAACAGGATTTCCTGGAGCATACTTTTCTGGAGAGATTGATGCTTCATTAGGTAATGCTACTGAGCATTGCTCCTGCTTCTAAAAAGGCACTTGAGAAGGGATCGTGGCCAGCGCAAAAGGACTTACAAAGACACTGGGTATTAGAGATATCCCATTTACCTGATCCTACTACTAAAAAGTAGAGAAAATGCCGGTCAGATGGTGCTTTTCATTGTCCAGTCAGATGTAATGATTTCAGAGCAGGCACAGCTCTCAGGTTAGGCAGTAATGTGCACCGAATGGTTGGTTAGGTGCATCTTTTTCAGCAAATTGGACAGGGTAACTCTAGATTTAAGCATGTACGGTTAGTCAGGCTCATTCATTTCAGAAAATATACAGAATCCTCATTAGATGGCATTGTGTACTCTGCAGCCACTGAGCGGAGGATTTGCTTCGAAGTACTTTTTTTTTTTGTGTGTTAACTTTATGAGAATAAAGATTGGTTTTATCTGTCAAATTTCATATGTAGGGAGAAAAAACTACAGGATTTGTTGAAAAGAATATTGCGTTTTATTGCTGTTGGAATCAGACAAGAGAGGCATTGCTTCTGATATATCAGCCAGAAGATCAGGTGGATTGTTGCTGGATAGGTTTTCATATCTGTAACATCAGTGTGCTGGACGGCAATGAAAGAGGGGAGTGTGAGAGTGAGAGAGAAAACAAGAGAGAGGGAGATGTGTGGCTTCTTTTTTTCACAGCCAGATAACAGAGAGATGAAAGAGCTATCGCTATCGATCTTATCAAAATATAGAGGTTCCATCTCTGGCGTTATTTTACTAGGCACAGATGCAAAAGTAGACAGAGATACACTCTTGGCATTTATTACTAGGTAGCGTACAGATGGAGCTGCTATTGATACAAACAAACACACACACACACACACACACACACACACACACACACACACACACACACACACACACACACACACAACTGCTGTTGCTACCTCTAATTAACTCAGATTTCCAAACTAAATAACTACGGGAGCACGAATAGTCACATCTGGGAGCGATGCACTCAGCATCAATCTGAGACAGCCGGCTTGAGAATTATAGGTTGGGGGGGGGGGAGAAGAGACACAGCGGGGAGTGGGCGACCAAGCAGCTGCCAAACGCCACAGCAGAGAGGACGGAGCAGACAAGTGGCGGCAAAATAGAGACAATCCCGAGATGTGGATTCTGGATGATAGACACAGGACTAAAACGATCTTCATCCAGTGTGGAAAAAGTTAGCAACACAAACTGGATAGAAACTTCCTCACGTCTAGGCTTATCTCTCAAAAAAATGAGTGCTAAGTGGTGCGACGTGGGCGCTGGACGGGAAATTGACAACTGCGTCGGTCTTAAACTAGCAAAGACACTGGCGTCGGGCTTTGCACTGCGCCGGGTGCTAGACAAGGCCCTGAGAGATTTTGTGTGTTAGTTGAAAGAAAATATCAGTAGAAAACTGCAATTTAAAATGTAGCGGTCACTTTTTTTAGTGGTGCCTTTTATATTCAATTCCATGATCAATCAAGAAAGTCGGAAATTATTTCCTTTCATTTGTTTTAAAATTCAACGAGCAATTTGTTGTATTTTAGCAGAATGCTGAAAGCAGTGGAAATGCAGAACGGAATACACTTTAATGTCTGTTTAGTTATCGCAAGTAATATAGTTATCGTGACATTCAACAACATTATCGCCTGTCGCCTATTTTCCTTATATCGTGCAGCCCTAGTACTCACAACAGGAATTGCTAAGATTTATAAGCTTTATAGACCAGAAATAAAGAATGAATGAGAACAACCTTTGCGTTGTAAAACAATCTAATTGGCTTGTGTATATCCTTCCGGCATAACTTGCTCTTTATCTTATTTACTAACACATTGACATTTACGCCGTTAACTGCAGACAATCGCATGGCTCATTACTAATCGGAAAAAAACTTAAATAACATAAATAATTCACAAGATATTAATTCATCCATTGGTTGCAATGTAGCTATAGGAGAAAATGATAAAGTGGTACCAGACCATGGTTGTAAAAGGTGAAAGTAAAAAAACTTTTGGAGAATAATATTACCTGACTGACAGTAGAGAAGTAGCAGTAGGGGAACTGAACCTTGAACATCTGTAAATAAATCATGTGCCAGTCCAGCACGCTCAAGGCAAGACTGATACTTTCCACCACATTATTTCAATGCAAACTTCTAATCTTGTGTCTCTCAGACAACAACCGCCTCAGCTGTTGACGCAGGGTGGAGGAGAAACAGCAGGCAGAATCCGTCCTGTGATCAAAAGACTCCATTTTATCTTCTTCTCTTTCCACCAACACACACAAAGCTCACGCTCCACGGGCGTGACTGCGCACCGAGGCAGTGGATGAAGAGGAGAGCGGCAGGGGTGTGTGTGACTGTGCGTGTGCGTGTGCGTGTGCGTGTGCGTGTGTGTGTGTGTATGTGTGTGTTGAGGTATGAGGGGAGGGGGGGGGGGTGATGCGATGCGTCGATCTTCATCAACCGGGGCCTTTAGTGACGGGGGATTAGTGGGCGTAAGCACTGGAAGCACTAACTAGTGTCATGATGGAAAAAAAGTGTTATTTATGTTTCCATAAAGTACATTATTAATGAAAATAGCCGTTTTGTTTTTTTATTGACAGACTGTGAGCAGTTACTTCCTCCTGACAACATCCAGAAACAAAATGTGCCCTTTTCTCTTTTCTGAATTGATTTCCCACAGAATACTGACTCACACGCACTTGTAAAGGGGGGTGGGGGGTAAAGATTGAGCTTCACCTCACCAAGTGTCACGCAGCTGAAAGTTTACCTCAGTCAGAGAATAGCTGGCGAGGCACAGTCATAAAATAAAAATGATGTCTACAGAACCCACAGTGTTTGTTTTTCCTCAAATTTGGAGGCAGCTCTGGTGTGAATAAGAAGGTAATGTGTACCCCAGACTGGGATATTGAAGAAAAATAATACACTAGCTATCATTCTTTCATCAGTTATCAAATTGCCTATACCTCACCACTGAAAAATAAGTTCCTGTAGCAGTCTGACAGCAGATGTTCAATTTGCTATTTTAGGGGTGTTTTTCTTCAGAATATCTATATTTCTTTTGATGCCTTACGAAGGCTTCTAGTATCAACTTCATGTGTGTACACACACGATGCAACCCTCCCCGAAAACTTTTCGCCCTCTCGACAAATACTGTAATTTGTGGACGTCTGTTAAAAGATTCCACGATTCAAAAATAATAATTTGCCTCAATTGTCATGAAGCTAAGTATTCCACAGTAAAAGTACATATTGCTTGTAGTCTATACACAACAACATGCACATGCTGTTGTCTCTCTTTTTTGATTTGATTTTTTGATTCCCTTCTCTCTCTCTCTCTCTCTCTCTCTCTCCAAAAGGAAATCAAGGCCACACCCTTGCCGTACACACCTCCCAAGAGGAGCTGTGAATTTCGAAACATTGTGTATGTTAGCGTATAGTTAGTAGACGTTTGTGTAAAGGGGAAGCAACATCCGTCACCCTGCGCCGGAGGAGAAATGCCCTCCAAGCATAATTGCTGTGGATCTTCCCGCTACATAAACGGCGTTATCACAGTTTGTATAATTGTGAAAGCTGTGATCAGCATAAAGAAAGGGTGAGGCTGTTTGTTTGTCTGTGTGTGTGTGTGTGTGTGTGTGTGTGTGTGTGTGTGTGTGTGTGTGTGTGTGTGTGTGTGTGTGTGTGTGTGTGTGTGTGTGTGTTTGTTTGTTTGCAGGGGTGGGCAAAGCTGTTCTCCCTCTCCTTCCCATCATCTGGCTCTCTTTATCATCATAAAAGTAATTAGCATAAAGGTCGGATTTGTGTAAACAGAGAAAGTGGGCTTGGATAAGGTTCCACATGGATGAGGCCACGTCGACACAGGCCCAACTGAACAAGTTTGCTCGACGACGCCTTCGATGTGTGCAGGCAAGCGTGACAAAGACAGGAAGCCGATGGACCTGAAACATTTGTTTGTGCAGTAAAGGCCAGGCATTTCCACAAACAAAAAGCTCTACAAGTGCATGTTAACGGGTGACTCAATACCATTTCCAAGATGCACCATTCTCCACGTTTTATAAAAATCGGACCAGAAGAGCAGCACGAATGCTTTGGACAGTTTTATTTAGAGTGCCCTCTTTATGATAAACTATGTACACTATGTGGCCTTATATAACCTTAAGGAGAAATTTCACATACTGTAGATGTAAAATAAAAAAAAGTAACACCCCACTTCACACACGCACACCTTCCACCTAACACCATAAAAGGGAGATGTCAGTTTTAACAAAACCTCTCAACACTGAACAAGACGTGTCATTTCACTTTTCCCACTGCTTCGGCAATAAAAATCTCTCTAAATTTCAGCAAACGCGCACCAGAGACTTTCCACAAAATCTAACACACACCAGATGTATATGATTTCCAGCAGGGATGCCCACTGGTGAAGTAAAGTAATTAGCTATTCATCCCACTTCCTTATTCAACTTTTCATTGTGCTTCACACAGTCTACTTTATTCTGTCTGGAGACCCAACAGGCAGACCTGTCTTGATTTGACTGCTGGGACTACTCTGGGATTGGAGCGTGGCGGCACAAAGCTTTAGCCTCCGCGCGGTTAAAAAAAAAAGTGGAGCTATTTAAAAAAAAAAAAAAAAAAATCCCCTGCCGGGGCTTGCCTTCCTTTACCTTGCACATCAGTGGGATTCTCGCAATTCCAGACCAATCAGCTTTGAGAAGCTACTTGCAGCTACAGGCGTAATTTAGCCGTGTGCGACGGCCGCAACATGTTCGTTTTAAAACAACAAACGAGACAGAGGGCATTTAAGTCCCGTCCACACCGGAGGGGAAAATAATTCATCACTCATTTAGACTAACATATTCTTCATGGCACAGCCATGTTTCGGTAAGACAGAAAAGACACATTTGATTATCTGATATCAAATCGTTTACTAGTACTGGTTTAGAAGACAGATCTAGTATTTAATAGTCCACATCTAATTTTCCTATTCTGTTCTATCATTGCAGTGGTAGTTTTAATTCCAATTAGGTTCTTAAGTATAGCTCCTCTTTTGTTTACCTTTGATTTAACTGATCTGAGTCGGGGGACAGACACCGTGGTTATTAGACTATGAGTGGGCGACTGCTCCAACGGAAGCACAGCGAAGCGCGTAGCACTGCACCTCTGATTACTGATTTCAACCTTGGGTTGTCATGGTTTATGACCGATAATAGACTCGTTCCGATTTCTTGCGGCTCCGTCCAAAGTGGGAAGAATGCCGTCGCTCCTAATCAGACCAGCAGAACGCCCTCCAGTTATCTACGTAGCCTTAGTATTAGCTGGGCACCACCCCGACAACCAGCGGTGGAAGGATGACATGCGGCTGTACATGTCATTGCTGATCAGGTTTGGCAAGGGTCCAGAAAATTCGACATTGTCTTTGCATATGCACAAAGTGACTTAACATTAATTTTAGTGTTCTCCGATTTGCGTAATCGGGTATAATTACCACCTACGTGAAGTAAGATTTTAAATTTAAGCAGCTTTAGATAGGATTCCACATCACCCGCTCTGGCCCCACACACACGACCGTGGCCGCTGAAGCCACCAACGTCATGTTCCGCAGTATAGAGCTCCCAATAACCAGAGTTGGCTTTTCAGCGGGTGTGTCACAGAGTGGGGAGAAACTGTTAGAAAGGCGAAGATGTTGGTGGTTAGCCATAGGCTCCGGTTTAGAGCGACCGCCGCCATGTGGCCTCCCCGGTTTAGAGCTAGCGCTACGCTTCCTTCGGACAGTCACCCACTCGCCCAGCTGCTAACAGAAGCTACAGTATGTTGGCCTGCACCAGCACCAACTGGCTAGCTACGGAAGCATACGTTTTTGATTCCATGGTGCGGAGCCGTGCCTCAAACTCACTAAGCCTCGCCTCCAGAGCAGCGAATAAACTACATTTACTGCATGTAACTTTGCTAAAGGAGGCAGAGGAATAGCTAAACATTTGACACACCGAGCAAGGGAGAGCAGGAGAGGGAGAGGAATTAGCCATTGCCAATGGCTAAGCAAAAGTAGCTAACGGCGTTTTAACACGGAAGCACCGGAAGCGAGACAATATGGTTACCATAAACGTCAGCAAGTACTCTCCCAGGTTACCATTCTGCCTCGGGTGACCGGCGGCACAGCAAGAAGCCGCTGCTGTCGGCACGGCGCTCTCAGCCTTCTCACAATGCAGAAAATGAAGTCTTTGACACTCAAAATTCCCTGGGGGAGGACCCCCCCAGACCCCCGCTTCATTTGTGTCCCCCAAAGGCCCATTCTCAGCCCACCATTCGCTTACTAAGAGCTAACTTGTCCTCTCTGGTAAACATAAGTTCCTAAAATAATCATTTGACATCCTTATGGTTTTTTTGCTAGCTGGAGGCATTTTGTTAGCGTTTTAGTCCTTGGTTGCATATTGTGGCTCTGGGCGTGGCTTTTAGAGTATGACGTGTTGCGCTCTGTCTCTATGGCGGATGTGATAGACAAGATGGTTCACCCAATCACCTGCCAGGTATTTTTTTGAAAGTGCCCGCACTTTTTCAAACAGTTTCCAATGACGGCTTCTCAGATGGTTCTGTGTTAACAAACCTACTGACGCGTCAGGTAAGGTCTTTCAGACGGGAGGTATAAAGACGGTGCTGTTCATTTCTTGAAAAATTAAAGCCCTGAACGCCTCAGTAGTAGTTCTCCCTGCTGTAATGCTCCTAATATGCAAGGGGGGCCAGTCTATAAGAAGATATAGTGCTGTAGTCAACATGCATGCACGAGGAGTTATCTACTTCCTGTAAAAATGGCCATGTTGGATAAAGTGATTCATCTTTCCATTAGAGAGAAGCCGCGGTAGGTAACCGATGGCCCACGGTCAGCCTTGTAAATGAAGGGGCTCGGGTGAAGGTGCCCTTGACAGATTTGCGAATGTTGGTGTGTGTTCGGTGTGTGTATAACCCAGCAGGTGAGGCAGGCGAAGTAGAGGGAGGTTTGCTGTCTCCCACACATAAACCATGATTAACACAGTTGGGTTTCAAATATCCCAGCGCCGACAAGAAATAGTGCTTTACTGCGCTCATGCGCGTACGTGAACGTGCACGGGAGCACGCGCTTACGCACACACAACACACAAATCCACCGACATTCAGAGACGAGGGATGATAGACAGAAAGGAAAGAAAAAAAAAACGGATGCTAAATTACTGCTCCATAGCCATGCCACATTACAAATCATTACGCTCTATTCAATCTCTCTCTTCAGACAATAGCTCTCACTTCAAAACAATTAGAGTGCAATGACACAAGCCATCGATGAAAGTGGCGTTAGTTAAAAGGCCTGAAAATGATACAAATGATTTATGCGGAGACTTGGAAGAGGCACACTCTTCAACAAAAGCCAATTGACCCCCCCTCCACCCACACTTGTGTGATTGAACCGTGGCGTAATCCGTCATTCAGTGTCGGGCACTGCCAAGATTTCATTTCAATAGAAACTAATGTGAGAAAAGCAATTATTCCACTCCCATAATGCACTACTTCAGCACAACGCTGACCTTTCCGTCTGTGATTGTTCATTATCAAAGTTTTCTCCGCAGTGAATATCAACACTCGGAGGACAGAATATTTAATCTCACCTCTTGTTTTTTTCTCTCCGGGAGGAAGGTAACCAAACTAATGCATGTTTCTCAAATCTGAAACCATGGATTCTGTGTGACTCGAAAACCAATCAATCGTGGTCACCTCTGTTAAATGCTGTATATGCAATGAAATTAGTTACATTATATTTCCTTGGCCAATCCGACATGAGATTACAGGACAACACTGTAAGCTAATATCATTATATTTTTTAAAGACGCTCAGCAATTTAGAATTGCACATCCGAAGTTGGGAGACGTGCAACAGACGGATTAATGGAACAGAGGCTGAGATATCTTGACTTTTAGTCCTACACTCCAAAAACACTGCTACGCTTCCTGTAATGCAACAGCTACTACTCTAATTTAGACAGACAGAAGACAATGTGCAGCCGTTTTCACAAGATTAGTAGTGCTACTTATTACTTGTAAACTGACTTTGACATGCAAAATCAGTGGGTACCCCTTTTAAGTAAAGGGTGAGGTAAATTCAATGGGCTAAAGCAGGTAGGAATATGTGATTATATTTCAATCAAGGCTCTCCTGCTGGATAATTTTAGGTTGTGACATACAAATGGTGAAGACACCATCTAATGACAGCAGCAGAGTATCATATGTATCCCAATCAGCAGTAAAATGCCCTCTGAATACAAGGAAACCACATTATGCTCCCCTTTTGATAGATTTTGCATTACACCTTAGTAAGAACATCTAATATACCAGTCTGGTTGGGGGAGGAAAAAAAATCAATCATCTTATTGACTGTGCAAACCAACAATTACAAGTGATTTACAATTGGACCTTAGAGCCATTAACACACTGACACCGGGAACACACCGCAGGCGTATAGCAGCGTAGCGCAGCTATTTTTGTGTCCTTTTTAACACATCCTGCTGCTGCAGGAATAGCAACGTGGATTTTGGTGCCTCATTCTGGTGCCACTGATATGTCTGCACTTCTCTCTGATGCGCTGAAACAGACGTTACAGGCAACACAAACATCGCTGCACGTGACGCTAGTTAACACTATACTCGACAGCAGCTAACGTTAGCCTACCGCTAGCTAGTAGCTGGATTAAACACGGTTACAATGCTGACAGCTAACACTAAACGGTGTAAAGTGTGACTGTACACCGGGATGTAACTATCTGCAGCTGCTGTTGTCTGAAAAACACGGACGGTGCGTTCAATGAAACTGGTAATTTACAGCCTTGTGGTGTTGTTAAATTCAAATGGGTGACTAGATGAAATCTATAATAAACAAATACAAATCTTAAAATCAAGTTCATAAAGTCACTTTCTTTGCATTCATTTGATTCCCAATCAAGATACATGGGTAAGAATGGCTTTCCATTGTTAATATGTACTTTAACAGTTCTGAAATGCAAAATAGAATTTTAATCATGCGATTAAGAAAATGTAATCGTTTGACAGCCCTAATATATATATATCACAATTTTGGATCTTTAAATATATAATATATATATTTAAAGATCCAAAATCGTGCTTACAAACTTCTTTGCATCAGGATTCAAATAGGTACGTTTGTTTGTTGACCCTAAGATTTCCGCTGACATTACCTGCTACTATAAATCTGATTTGACCTTAATACTAGCACCACACTAGGGTCCAAATGGGGTCATATCGCTCTGGGAGCCCTGATGCTCCATCTTCCATCACTGTAAAATTGCAACTCTCTCTCTATAACATATAGTTTTGCATCTCCCGGGAAATTAAGCTTTCCTGTTTGAAAGGGAATAGAGGTGGCAAAGTTCTGTCTCTCCTGCTGGCTAGCATCCCCCCCACCAAAAAAAGACTTTACTTGTAGTGAAAAACATTTAAAGCATTTCTAAAACATCCATCTGTTAATAATTAATGTGACACAGAAAGGGGGGGGGGGGGGGGGGGGGGGGGAGAAGGGCATCGAAAAGTATCAAAGATTTTCACAAGGGCAATCAAACACTTCTGTTTAACTTTTAAGCAAGCGCTGCAATATGGCCAGATAAATGCTTGAGAGAAATTGGCAGCTCTGGCTGCTTTTAAATGTATGGAAAAGATCTAGCGGATTCTGCCGGCATCTGAACTCCTATCTCCCCTCAGTGTTTGTGCTAGCCCTCACTGCGCAACCTCCTTTTCTCATTCTCCTCTTCTCTGTTTGATTTCTCGGAGCTTGTCATCCCAGGCCCTGGCTTGTCCAAGAGACTCCGAGCCATTAAATATTCATCCGCTCTCATCAATTGCTCCCACAGTCCTTTTGGAGGAGGGGAAGGGGGGGAAAAAAAAAAATAAAAAATGACATTGAATTATTCAGGGCCCAATCAGGGCTATTTCTGGAAACTGCCTCGACTTAGATGAGATGGCGCAGCGGGCTCCAGTGTTTGTGTGTTTTGATGTGGGGGGGCTCCGTGAACTTGATGTCCATCCTCAGCTGTTCTAATTACAGGCCTTCACCATTATGCAGGGGTTATCAAATGCCTACTTTTCTCCTGACCACAATTTGCCATCACTGCTGCACGGCTGAAAGACTTCAATAGATCAACTAAACCGCTATATATGATTCCCTGCAAGACGATTTGTATTATCTTATATATGCACAGATAAGGAGTGTGAGTACCCCTACAGAAAAAGAACATACACACAGATTAACGCTGTGCTTCCATCACGTCTACCCCTTTAGTCCGAGCGTGAAAACCAGAATAAAGCTGGTCTGATCATGCAAGGATCATGCAAAGAGATCAAACACATATCGCCATCTTTCCAAAGAGATCATTCACTCTGAAGAACCTCATTTAAAATGGAGAGATTGCAGATGATGTTCTTTTGAAGGCCACAGAGCAGCGTTTCTCACATGAAGGAATAACTAGGATGAACAGAAAAACCGCAGGCAGAAAAGGGGGAAAACATCTTAATCACGGCTCAGCTGAAGTGAGGAGGATTTTCTCAGCGCGGGGGGGGGGGTCACGGAGGTCTTACTCCCATGTCCAAAGATAGTAACATCTGAGACTAATTCGCCCAATAAAAGTGTCACTTACAGATAAGTACTATGAGCTGCTGTGCTCATTATTCTGAAAGCATAGGAATGGGCAGCCGAGTGTGAAATTTCAACACTGGCACATAAGGAGGATGGACACTAAACTGGGCGCTTAACAGTAAAAACCCCAAGACCTCGGTGCTGGACTCGGAAATAAAGTGCTACTGATCTCCAATATTGTGGAGGACGCTTTGTACATTGGACGTGGAAAGTATGTTTTTGATCAAAGTGACAGCCAGAGTCAGCAAGTTACCATCACATTAAAACATAAATAAAAAAACACTAATGAAATAAAACGGAGACCCATCACTCCCGGTGTCTGAGTTTTCAGTTCGAAAGAGCTAACAATTCTGTCATCCAAGGACTTGTGTTATCAAGGGTCAGTTTACAAAAGTAAAATCATTTGTATCAATGTTGTGGTGACATTAATGTGTATGAGTGAGTTGTTTTTTTTACAAATGATGCCTCATTTTGAAGTGAACCTATTTAGGTGTTAACACCTGAATAGACCACAGACAACACTAAAAGTGCATGCTCCCGTTCTATTGAAGCGCTGCAACCCCTACCAAGCACAAATCGATAGCTATTCACTGCGGCCCATTCAACTTATTCATCATTTAAACATTTTACAGCACAGTCGTGGCTGAGCGGCTTGCAGACAGAATATTATACCTTTGGCAGCAGTTAAGAACTTCATGGCTTGGGCTTGTAAATGTAGTTTTGTTTTGAATGCGCTCTCATAAATAATCTTCAAAATGGGTAAGAGGGAAAGGTCAGTGGCTATGATATACCATGCTTAACTTTTCATTAATACGTCCTTCTGCTGCAAATCATGTTCAGCTTAAGAGCTAATTATTTAACATTAGCCAATATATCAAACTGTAACCTTCCTGATTATGTGCCAGATATACACAAAGGTGATTCAAAAGGTCGAATGATCAGCAGATTCTTCTTCAACGGAGGTTACATGGACATCACGTAAGAGTGGAGATAACATCTGTATGTGATGGGGTCGGTCATTCTGCGTCTCTGAGTGATGGAACCCCCGATCAGTCCCAGAAGTGCCCATTCCCTTCTCTCTTTGGAGCTACCCTCCCCAGGCCCTGAGTAATGAAAACAATTAACATCTGTAATTAACATCCTAAATCAGCGTTCAACACGCTAACCCATTGATTTGATAGACTGCCTGAGTTACGAGCTGCTCCCAATCGAACGGCGTGCAGCGTAAAAGACTTCACTGCAGGGCGATTGAGCCTGCCAGCCCCTCGCAGGGTAAATAAATCTCAGGAATATGGTCACAGAAAGCCAGGTTATCAACTCAAAAAGTCACTAAGGGGATTCAGGCATCTGACAAAGGCCTACAGCTTCCGTTGTGTCCAAGTGTTAAAGCTACTTGCCCTGAGGTAATGGCCTAATAACTCAGTACAAACCCAGCTCGTGAATGGCATTCATGATTACATTTGTAAATACCACGTTTGATGATGAATGCAGGTATTTGTCATTTGTCTCAGCTGAGCAGGGCTGATATGAGCAGGGGGGTGGGGGGGGGGGGGGGGGGGGTTTGTATTCCACAGTGCTGACGGGAGACTCACTGCAGGGGGCTGAACAGTACATGCGGAGCGTTGGCCCAGCAAAATATGATCGACTAAAAGGGGGGGAAACCTGTTTTATCATTACCACTCATGGGAGGGTGGAGCTCAGAGTTACAACCAAGTAAACTAAGACAGAGCATCCATGTTTAACAAGCGCACCAGGTCAGTTTTATTAAAAGAGCAGCAGAGTTTTATTAAGCAGATAACATGTAGAACAAGATTAAAAAAAAAGGGCCATTTTTTTTTCCCTCGAGGATACAGAGTGAGAGAGGTATGAAGAGAAAGAGTCAGCAAGGGACAAAGACAGAGAAAGGAGGAAAGGGCAAAGGAGTAGAGTGAACAAAGAGCATCTCTTCTCTCCTGCTTTTTTCTCTTTTTTTTTTCCTTCTCCTGGTGTGTTGTGGGGGGAGATGTAGCAGTGACAAGAGAAATGTTAACTCGCCTGTACTTTGGAATAACAATACCCTGCGCTGGCAGGCAGATAGCTGGTGACAAAGCCTCCCCTGACTGAGGCACGCAGGAGAGGGATAAAAAATGAGCCGGCGCCTATCCTCCCGGCGCGACCCACCTCGGCTCTCATTGTGCACAAACACACACACACACACACACACACACACACACACACACACACACACCTACACACAAGCTTGAAAACAAATAACACAAATAGCAGCATGCCCCGATGACTTTTCTCAGACAAATGTACAAAGCATGAACACCTACGTGGCAAAAAAAGAAAAAAAAAAGAAAACCCATCCCAACCAGGTTCTTGCTTTTGTTGTCTCTGATCAGATGCAGAACACTGAAACGCGCTGAAAGGATTAAGCTGTTTGCCACCGAGCAAACTTGTACTATATAGGATATCTCCACCTCCATCACAGCGGGTCTTAATAACAGCTAAGTACTCTAGCAAAAAGCATGGCCCTATCAATCGATCCCTGTCCTCACCTGTGCACAAAGACACAATCTCACACACTGCGTAGTGTTGCAAAGACTACAGACAGGAGTGATACACACTCATTTCCCTCTGGGGGGAAAAAAAAAAAAAAAAGAGCCAGGAGTCTTCAACCCCAAGGAGGAAAATGATTGGATTACTGTATAGAGCGACAGTATGGGGAGCCCAACTCCTATGGAGGGGGGATGTAAAAAAAAAAAAAAAAAAAAAAAACATTGACCAAAATTTGCTCACAAGAAAAATGAATTAAGAATAAGAAATTAAGAATACCTACTCCAGAGCTTCTACAGTAGGCCTGAATGCCACTTCCAATGACGATCAACATTGCATAAAATAAAGCCAAGCAATAGTGAGTAGAGACGTCACGGGGAAATACAAGTATGGGCTGTTAACAGCCACAGAGTCTATCTATACGGTGCTGACATGGTGGAATATACAGGAAAAATGCCATACATATTTGTAGTTGTTTGGTGAGTGTGTGCTGTGGTCTGACAGCAAATCAGGACTCCACACTTAGTACGTTTACACGCACACCAATATTCCACTATTATTCCGAATATGACAATATTCCGAATTTGATACATGTCATGTAAACAGCATATTCCGGTTGGATGTTCAGAATAAGGCCTTTTTTCCAAATATAGCATTTTCTGATTAAGACGTGTGGGATATTCCGGTATTATTTGGGTTTTCGAGGCATTCTTTGGACATGTATACAGAGCATTCGGAATATGCGTCTCAATCTGGGTTTTTACCACAGTTTGTGCCTGTTTACGGCTTATGGTCAGCTCTGTGCGTTGCTATAGTTGTTGTAAACAAACCAACCAGCCAACTGTTTACAGGGCTGCAGACCCGATAAGAAGGAGAAACACGGCTACTTTTAAACATTATCAAAGACTTGGATATCAACAGGTTTTTGGATATTCGCACACATCGCTACGCCGAGCTTTTCGAGAAGCTGGTTGAAGAAATGAAAGAGGGAGGCTGTGTTCGCACGCTCCAACAAGTCCGCAGCGGCGGCAGACTTGGTAAACTTTGAAAAAAATCCTGTTTTGCACGGCTACATGTAAACGGGAATATTAGTAGTCAATGAGATTCATGGACCAGTTGATCTAGATTTTGTGATTTAAATTAAGATTGTCCATTCTGAATGATAATATAACGCAGGTAATAATGGATGTGGTTTAAAATACTATATCAAACACTGTGGTCAAGGTTGTTTCATGAATATAAATGTACATAATATGATTTAGAAATCGACTGATTGCTAAGCTCTACCTCCCTGAGTTTTCTATTCCGGCACAGCAAATATGCAGTTTACGAATGAAATCTGTGGCAGTCCAGCTAAAACTGCTACATAACGTAGTGGCTAATGCCCCTTGTATTTGGAAATAATGCTACATTACTAGTGTAGGTTTGATATGAACTTTCCCAGTAATGAAGTGAATTACACAACTAGAGGCTGCAGGCAGACATGTACTAGATGTCTATCTAGCATCTCAGCACAAATGCCCTTATAATTGAATGATCATAAATTAAAATTAAAAAGTACAAAATACCCCCTGGCAATCCAACAATTCTATTCCACACTTCAGCCAGGTCATATTAACCAAGCAAGCACAACAGTGGATAGCCTCTGATTTGAAATGTGCCTATAATACGTGGGAGTCCATCACTGGAAGTCTCACAAGAGTGCATTGGATGAGTAAAATGGATGGGCTTTGGATCAAAAACAGCCAAGTAAACAGCCTGAAGCTGTAGAAAACGTTGGCGCCATAAAGCCAGCGGCAGAAAAAAAATAAATGTCAACTCCACACAAAGCGCATCAACAAACAATATCATAAAAAGGGAATTTCATTGAGGGATGGAAGATGGATTAGATGGGAAACCATCACAAAAAACAGCATCTCCTTTTGATAACACCTGTCACTAGTTTCCAGCGACTGAAAATAAGTTGAACTAATTGTTAACCTATTGTAAGGGGTGGTAATGGAGAGTATTTGTGAATATGCAAAAAGATACACACCAATAAGTAATGGTTCTTGAACTGAAACTGCTATTTCAGGTAGATTTGTCTCCTTGCAAGAAATATAAAAAGACCAGAGTTGCAAAAGTGATGATTCTAGCTGTCCACCCTTTCATCACCTTCCCTCCCACAAGCCTCCAGAACAACAGCTGGACTGGAAATCATCCAGCAAATCAAACCAGCCACTGTTTGATTTTGATGGGACGCAGGTGCCGGAAACACAATCCGATCCCTGCCAGACGTGATATCCGTAATAGACTGAAACAATAGACGATCGGAGACAGTCAAACAGCCACATTATGTTTGTCCTTGTCACATCACATCAGTCTGGATGGTGCTGACTAGAGAAGAGCTTCTTTTCAAATGGGAGGTTTGTCCACGGATGCCATGCCAGGGGTGGCTGGCACATCATCAAAGCATTCGAGTACTCTTTATCAAGGTCTCACTAATACAGGCTTTTGAATGGTGATTACATTATTTTTGGCCTTAAGCCGATTACAGCTGGTACTTCATGTTGCAGTGGTTTAGTATCCTTAATGGGAATACCCTAAAACAAAAAACTAAGTATTCTTAGAGATACTGAGAGGATGTGTTATATGTGTTAGGACATTTTATATTGTCTTCCAGTGTGAGAAACATTTTGAAAATGCCCTTTTTATGTGTCTGCGTTCTACCTGAGGGCATAATGAACGGGGAGCTTTGCTCAGTTAATGGATATCTATGGGACTATAACGTAGCTTATTTGAAAAAATAGACTACTTCTCTAAAGATGGATGGCCGGTCTAACTGAAGTGCATTGACTACTGCCACATTATGCTTTTTATATGTTATGTATACAACATTTAAACACGCACTTCTATCTTGCAAAAATAAATTAATTAATAGTAAAATACCTCAACTGCCACTTTCGTTGCAGTGAACTCAAACCCATTTCAATCTCCAAGTTAATCAAGTCAAGTTTACAGCTTGTCAGAGATAGTGTTAAAAATGTGGCATAGTTACAGAATACATTGATATCGCATTATAACCATTATATCAGAATGGGTTACGACTGATTGTACACTACCTTAACTTTAGAGAACCCAAATTCTATCTTTTCAATTTAAACACCCTTCTGTTGACAAAACAAAAATCCTCGTTAAAACTGCTACTTCTGGCTTTGAGGAGAATATAACAGGTCATATTTTGCCAAATCTATAACTCTTTTTAACATATAGAGTACTTGGATGGACAGCAGCAGTGGTTTGAAAAGTGCCTATGCATATTTTGATGCAACTACTAACTTTTTTTACACCACAGACGTCTAGATACTCAAAAGGTAGACTTCGTTTGGAGTATCCCTTTAATGAGAGCCCCTTATCGGCCACATACTGTATATCAGCAGACCGATGGATCGGTCTAACCCTCAACTCCACACCTCATCCAAAATTAGAGTGTAGAGTGGATTTCAAATTGACCTGTCATGTCCAGTGTATGAGTGCTCAGTGGAAAGTTAAAAGCGGACTGGCACACACGAACACACAAATCCCCCTTGACCTTGTTTATTGTACGGTCTGTGCGGTTGCCAAGCAATGAAATAAACTTTTGAGTGTCGACTTGCCTTGCCCCTTTACAATGGCCAAAGTTGCTGCAGATCATTAAGAGTGGGGTATCGCATGTAACCTTGCTGTGTTTCCAGTGTGATCTTGCCTGTGTTGTTGCTACAAAGGCTTGTATGCTCCCAGTCCTTGGTGCCCCAGCAGTCCAATTGTCGTAAAAGCCACAAGGACAGGAGCACAGGACCACTCAGATTGCATCCTTCCTATCACGGACGTGCGGAGTAAAAAAGGTTTTGGTGCTGCGAGACGTCCTCAACTTAAAATCTACCTTAAAATGTGCAAAGCTTTAAGAGGAGACCTGAGGAGAGGAAAAAAAAAAAACCTTGAATGAAGTAGATGCAGCACAAGCCAAATAAACATTTCAAAAACTTCGCTGAAGAATTGGAAATTGATTATTTGGCCTTCATGTGGCTTCGTAAATTGGCTCCGGAGCAGAGGGTGAAATTGCGTTACAATTAGTCTTGTGTAGAGGTGGGCCCAGCTGCTGCAATATGAACCTTGGTTTATGAGAGCAGCTGTGACCAGAATGGGGCAAGAATATTGAGGGACTCCCACCATGCCTTCACCTATTGGAGGACTGTCTACAGTCAAATGGATCAAGAACAAATAACCACTATAGCGGCATCAATATCTGCCAAATATTGATCTACCACCACCTCTGGCTCTGTCGGGTGGAATAAACAAGCAACCTGGGCTCCTTCTCTATAAACTGCAGGTATTTTTTGCGAGTATTTTTTCCTAGTTTTATGTGAATTTTGTGTCTAAAATGCAGCGGCTGTTGGATTTTCTTTGCAACTCCTGGCCGAACAGCAGGGCGGTTTTTCAACACGGAGAGATTTAGTGGTGGTGTAAAAGAGACACAATAATATGAAAGCCTCATGAAACATACCTTGGCGTCTCCTCTCCCTCCCCCTCACCCCTTCAGTTATTCAACAGCTGACAGGGTCCAGCAGGTGGCACATGGTGGTGCCCGTTGAGTGTATGCATGCCTGGTTAAAAATACCTTAACCCTGACACTAGCCCGAATGCTCCTCACATAACAGAGATAGTCTACTGGGTGCCCCAACTGCGCCTCCTCCATTCCAGCAAATGCCTGGTTTATACACAACATTCATACATTCTTGGACTGTTTATGAGGTTATTTGCGATTTTGGAAGAAAACCATTCCAGCAGCTAATTAACCTGCAGTCCAATCTATTCAAGTAGAATTGTACACAAGGCGGTGGCGTTATCTGAGAAAACTCAGGGCAGAGTGGCATTTACTGCTTGGAACGGAGACCATTTGTGCATGTAACCCTGCATGCCCCTTGCTCCCTTCAGCTTCCTTCCCTCGCCTTTAATTTTCAAGTTGAAAAAGATTGACTTAACTTATTTTTTTTTTTTTTATTTTTTTTTTTTAAACAGGCTGCTACTCTTGATTCTTAGTCTGTGTAAAAGGGGAAAAGGCCGACACAAGAGGGAAGGCTTTTATCAGAATCAAGCCTTGACTTGCATGTGATTAGAGAAGTGGGAGTACGAACTGTTATGTGATCCCTGAGCATTATTAAGGCTCAGTTCAAATTTTAAAAGCCACATTTTTAAGTTTGTTGCTCAGTGGAGACTGAAAAGAAAATATTGACTACTACTCCAAATGATTGAACCTTTTCTTTCTTCCAACAAGCTATTTCTACAAGTTCTAAATATTTTATAATGTACTCTTTATCTGTAGCTGCATAATAAAGAGACGCCTACTCTGCCAGAATGAACAATACCACACATGTTAAATGAAATGTGTTAAACTAGAACGGCCATGACGGTCATTTTGACCGTTTTTAAATGTATGTGTAATAACTTTGCTGAATTAAAAAAAAAAAAAAAACACACAATCCTGCTGGTACCTGACTTATGCCAAAAGTGTCTGTATTTTCATTTAAAATTGTTTTTATATAAATTACACAAAAGGCGAAGAAAATATGATACATTTTTACCTATTTCGGCCATACACTGTCACATTGACCGCACAGGCTAGCTTTTTCCCAATGTTTCCAGTCGTTATGCTAAGGTAAGCTAAATGGCAGCTGGCTGCACCCTTATATTTACTGTACAGGCATAGTGGTATCAATCTTTTCAAAAACATATTTCCCAAAATGTCAAACTATTCCTTTCAGAAACTCAAAGGCTTAAAGAACCCTTTACCTGTAGTTTTCTGGAAAACAAGTACTACTAAGGCAAGTGAAGCTCAACCGCTGCAGGTTTGTAAGGGAAATATATTAAAGGTCCAATATGTAATACTGACAGCTAGTGTTTAAAATAGTTACTGCAGTACAAATTCAATCAATCTCCGTTGATCCTGTTCGTTTGTTTGCTGCTTTTATGGCTGTACTAACCTTACAGCTGTAGCGCGCTGGGTTTACGTTTTTACAGGTATATCTGGCAACCCGGCCTGGCTGACAAACTGGGCAGTTGATAACAACAAACAGGCCAAAACACAAACAGAAATTCCGTCACGGAACGGAACTTTCAAAAGGAGAAAATACTGGCATTAGCATTGTTGTCAGAAAAGATAGTATTTCAACTTAGCATGTTTCCTCAATATCTGATGACGCATTGGGGTCATTTTTGGATTTATTACAGTAAATATATTACATATTGGACCTTTAATATATCTTCCTATGATATGTATGCCCGCTGCAGCCATTTAAAATCACTATGTTAGAGCCTGGTTCTTGCTGCAGCTGTGGCACTTTGCAGTGACAGTGAGTTGTGCTCTGTAAGCACTTAGCAAGGCAGGTCTTAGACATCTACCTCCTCCAGAAACAATGGAGGTTTGCTGGGAAGAGACAGCAAGAAGGGCGGCCGATGTCTATTTTAATGCGTGGTGATAAACAGGCTGACAGCGTTGTCGGCGGTAGGGCCCTTGTTGCCTTCCTCTTCCCCGTTTCTTCTCCCTATCTCATCTTCTCTGCTTCGGCGAGGTGACGGGTCCACGGCTGTGACACATGTGGAGTGTATCTGTCACAGGACAAAAGGCAATCGGTCCAGCCATCCGCCCCAATATGGAGGCCCTTTTCGTCTCTTTGTCACCGATACGAGGAGGGTCGTGATCAGGGAAGCTGTCTCCCTCCTCCGCACACATGACATAACAAGTACTCCCTTGCTCTCTCTGTTTCTTTCCAAGCTTTTTTGTTACTATTTATTTTTTCTCAGCAGAGTCGTGAGGATAAAAGTGAGAAAGCTTACTAGGGAGTGCCGTAACAGAAAATAATGTTATCAAAGAGTCTAAATTTGTAATCCTGAGAGCAGAAATTAGATGTCAATACTAACTTTAGCATTGGGAAAAAAATCAATACAACCAACAACAAATTAAGATCATGTCTGGGACAACCGGAGAGTATCAAGGGACCTCCTGATACACAAATACACATTGTGCAACTGTGTAATAACTTTGTCCTTGTATGCATGGGTCCATTCACATAGTACTGAGGATTCACACAAAAAAAAAAAAAGTAAATAGATGAAAATAGAGAAAGCTACTGAGGAAATATGAGAGCAGGTGCAAGACTGCCCACCTCTTCTGCTCCACGACACCTTCCTGACCTCTGTCAGGGGATTGGGGGGGGGGGGGCTGAGGCTGGGGGCTGGAGTGTCGGTGACTCACTCAAACGGGAAAATCTAATTTTTATTTTAGATATTTTTAACAGAAGCTGGCCCGGGCTGGCTTGAGGATTTATTTTCTTGATTTTATCTATGCCAGTGTCCTGTGAGTCACAAGCGACCTGGCAGTTGGTGCAAAAATAAGGAAGTTAATGAAGTAAGTTAGCAAACGGAAATGTTTTCATTTAAATAAATGCCCCATTTGGTCACGAGTTCAAGACGACTGACAAGGAGCTCCGAGATAAACCCCCCTAAAGCCTTCGTTTCAGATGTGTGATAGGGCCCGACGGTGCAGCTCGGGCATAGATAAAGATAGGCACCACATCAGATCACATCACATCACATATATAGACCCTGCCGCATCCAGCCAGAAAAGGGAAGGGGTATCAAAGGCTCGGCAGAGAGAGGGGCGATGGGACTGCCGACTCAGACGCCGACTCTACCACTGAACGGAGAGAAGAGTGGTGGAGAACGGTGGAGGGAGTGGAGAGTTTGTCTGACCAGCTTTTTGCCTGTTAGGTGCCAAGTTTGTCTCTCTGTAATATTGTTGTCTCTCTTTATCTCAGTCTCCCTCCCTCTCTATTTGAAGCTAGGGTAAACACAGGTGTTTCTGTCTTTACTCCAGGGGGCCCCCCCGCTCTCGGCGGGATATTGGAACGACTCCTGCAAAGTTCTCATTTTTGTTTCACCGCTGCCGTTTGTGCTCACCACCTGTCTTTGTGGGGACGTTTTCGGACTGTGCCCCCCCCCCAACCCCACACACACACACACACTTTAACAGTTCTACAGTTTGAGTGACTTACTAAAATGTCTTTTACTGTCCAGCTGTCACAATCTAGGGAAGAGAGGCTTGTGGTCGCCTTCAGCTGTTATCATACACTCACAACAAAGAGTAGTGGTGAGTGTGTAAGTTTATCTGCCCTGGCTTTTGCCTTTCAGGCTACATACAGGCCTAAACATCTGATTGATGGAACTCATAGAGAACGTCTAAAGTCACTACTTACATGAATAGTTTACTTGCTCCCTGGACAGGTTAGAAGAGAGGATCAATACCACTCTCATATAATATGAGTCCACTAAATATGAAGCTACAGCCATCAGCTGATTAGCTTAGCTTTGCATAAAGACTGGAAACAGGGGGCTCTGTCCGAAGGTAAAGAAATCTGCCTACCAGCACCTCAAAAGCTGATTTATTAAAATGTTCTTCACATTTAAAATACAGTACACACGTGGTGAGTGGTATTGATCTTTACATCTAATTCTCGGCAAGAAATCGATTAGGCATATTTTCCAAGTCATACTTTCCAAAATATTTGACAGGTAGTGAAGGACAGTGCTTTTGAAAATAGATTTTTTTGCAAAACTATATTCTAAGCTTTAAAACGACTTCTGAATTTGTGTGATTTAAACTGCAAAGGCAACACAATATCATAAATTAAACACTGTCTATCCTTCCGGACTACCATAGGTCTCGGTAAAACTAAATGTATTGTTCAAAACCAGTGATGTGTTCTTTCCTAGGCGAGTATACTTTTCCCTCTAGTTGAACAACCCCAGCCTTTACTGTTTCTTCTCCATTTCTTAAAGGAAACCCACACCCTTGATGTATTGTATTTGCTTTCAAATGCTACTGTATATGCCAGACTAAGTCATGCCAAGTTGGGAAACTGTGTGTGTTCATGTTCAGGTGCCAGCACTGAGGCTTGGCTCAAAGCAGGCCGGGCCACCAAGAGGGGCAGGTGCACTAGGGCATTGTCCATCTGGCCATAGTGGGCAGGACAGGTGTTACCTGTCAGCAGTTAGAGAAAGAAGAGAGAGAGAGAGCGAGCTACTCATAACAGCGATTGCTTAGAATCAGTGTCCATTGATGTATAATTGAGAGGAAAGAAGCAGGCTGAATACCTCAGAAGGCAAAATAATGAAAAGGTATGTAGTCCGTCCCTTGTGGACATGTTTCAGTGTTACCTCTAGAATTTATTTCAGCGGTGGCGGGGAGGGGGGGGGGGGGGGGGGTGTTGGACGTCAGAGTACGGGCTTATCTGCTAATGTAAGCTACCGACCGTTACCTTGAAACCAGCCAGAAAATAGACGGTACCGTAGGGTGATTTAACATCACCGCTCATTTTACCCACAGTTTAACAACTAAACAAAACGCTGAGTGAACATTACTAGCTACATTTTTCATGTTGCTTTTGAGCGGTATGCACCCCCACTAACCTGGAAAACGGTTTTAAATCAGTAACGTTACTACAGCGTGTCTGAGGAATACACACAGTCTCCTGCAGCGGCGAGTCAGAGGCAGAGGGGCCGTCACAGCAGCGTGGCTAACGTTAGCTTCTTGTCTCATCTGGGGTCTGATAAACAGTAAATTCATCGACTTCAGTGTCCACAATGCTGTAGCTGTCATATTTCATGGGCGTGAGTGCGGATTTCATGTCGCGGATTTCGTCGCGGTTTATCACTTATTGAGTGAAGTAGTACTCGCCCTGTTTATTTGGTTGCCATAACTTCGCGAGTGATGAAGTCCTGTCACTGTTCCAGTTGCTCTGCTCACCCTAGGGGGAGAGAGAGAGCGGATGACAGTTGCTTGAGTTCAGTAGAGCAGACGGCGCTACGACTTTATGACTTTTCATAAACAGCTGAAGGAGCGGTGGTGCGCGGTGTACATAGCAGAAACCCTGTTGTGCGTATGCCCTATTTCTGATACCGTGGCGCTGGACATTTTACCGTGGCGAACCGCCACTATGCTATCAACATAGAGGAAACACTGTGTTTATTATCCGCTCTTCCACTAAAACATTACTGGCACACGCAAGTAAATACATCCAAAATAGATGTACACACACACACACACACACACACACACACACACACACACACACACACACACACACACACACACACACACACACACACACACACACACACACATCACCTCAATTACATTGGCCCTGTCAACCAGGCCGATTTTCTCCATTATCCGTAGCAATAAGGGAAACATGTTTCCATCTAATTGTCAAGCAAATTTTGAGCCAACTTTTAAAATGTCGCAAAAAAGAAGAAAAAAAAGAAAATGAAAATTAGCAAAGCGTAGTTTCGTCACAAGTTACATTGCAAACCGGCTTGCTAAATCAAAGAGTTCTTTGGCTAAATGGAGAGAGGTAGCATTGTACAAGTTGGCCACCTTGCAGAATACAGGGTTGTGGAAGAGACATTTGGTGTCGGTGTGCAGGGCCATACGATTCAAGCTGTTGAACCAATTCGTCAATATACCCGACGTGGCTGAGGCGCAGGCTATAGCGCACCGCAACTCCACCACGCACTGGATGTGACCCATTTCCCCATCCTTCCCCCATCCAGTGATACCAGGACTAAAGTCATGCGAGTTACGTGTTCGCTACGTCACAATTTATTCGGCAGAGCTATTTCCATCTCTCATTTTGCACATTAACTCTTTTTTAGAAAAAGCAAAAACCACCTCAAGCTTTTTTGCCAATTTGAGGAAGTTTTTTCGAATTTTGCCGTTTCCATCAACAATTTCTAATGCGATACTTAAAAATGCGCATAAAAAATACATTGATGGGAACTCCACTAGTGAGAGTCGTTAGCCAAAACTTGGTAAGCTCACGGCAAAACCTACCTGGTGTGGAACAGCAGAGTTCAACAAAACTGGACATTAAATTGGCAATCAGCAGAAACGCCCCCCCCCCCCCCGCTCCTTCTGGCTCACACACACCTGTATGCCGACTTTCTCAACCTCTGCACTGTTTGTCTGTCAATTTGTGCAGCACCTCTCCATTAGGTGGGCGCTGACATGGCAACTCCTGGCCTGAAAACAATGTTGATACTCATCATTGCTGCTAACAGATTTCATGCTGGACCACTCTTAACCTGGGGAGCCAGTTTGCCAGTTATTTTCTTACTCCATTACGTTGCAAATAGAAAACAACAGTGTGTAGTGAGTCTGCTTTACACAATGCACCGCTGCTACGAGGCAGTTGGCAGCAGTCATGCATTGCTGTGACTGCTTGTCTTTCCAGGCTATTTCCAGAAGTACTTTAAACTGCACTACTACAGTCAATGTGAATGATTCCATGAATACATTTCGAGGGCTGTGCTGCTAGATGCTTTGAAAAAGGCGTCGCCCCCGACTCGTGCAGCGGGCGCTCGCTCTCAATCTATCTTTCACTGAAACAGACACAGCGCTATCAACGTGTATCATTTCTGCCTCACATCCATCAGCGAGCTGCTGTTCGCTAACCGGCAGCGAGCGCCCTGCGAGAGCACACAGCGCTTCCCCTTCCACTTGTGTGTGTGGCGGGCAGCGGCAGCGTGGCAATTTGCCTGTGATTGTTTCCCATTTTCCCTTAGCGAGTTCCAGCTCGGATGCAGGCGGAGGACGGAAAGAGGGAGGTGTGGCGGGAGGGGGGGGGGGGGGGGGGTGGGGGGGAGAGAAGAGAGAAACGAGGATGGTTAAATGGAACACATACACAAACGTTCACATACAAACTCAGACTGCCCTCAAACACACAGAGCTAGAGGCCGTGTGCCACGAGGCCATTTTTCATTGTTATTATGACCGGGCCCAGAGAGCTGAGTGCTAAAAACACTGACCTCTACAGCGGGTCAACATTACTGAGAAAACAAGCATGTGTGTGTGTGTGTGTGTGTGTGTGTGTGTGTGTGTGTTAGAGTTTGATGATGTTGTTTGGGAGCACCAAACACTACTGCACACACGTGCAATAACTCATCCATCAGTCCCACAAGTGTGGACTCATTGGCAGCCAGCGTGAATAACAGGAATTGCAGTCCGAAAAGGGCCGGTGTTATGCACTCTCACACTATACATAGAACATGGCCGACGTCTTCACTCTGCTGTTTCACATTCTCTAATAACGAGAGGAGACCTGCCAGGAGGCAGTGGTAAAAAGCTCCAATAAAGCAACTTTTTCAATTATAAATTAATCTTTTTGTTCCAAAATTAGACATAAATGACACTTCTTTCAAAATGAAGGATAGCACAAAACTAATACAAATGAAAGTACTTTTTAAAGAATCCTACACAAATTAAGTTTCTTGGGATCCTCCGCCCGGACAAGATGATAACTCTTGTAAGGAGTAGGTCTATATTTTAACGATACTGAATAATGAATTCAATGAGTTAAATCATTTCACTTAAGGTGACTTCCCCCCCCCCTCCAATACTAATATGTAGCGCCCACGTTCACGTATATTCAATAGCAGGGAACAAGGATAACGCTCGGCTCACGCTGCTATGGAAGCAGCTCGGCTATTTACGGGCTTTTTACAAGACTAATCCACTTATTAAGTCATAATAGGAGCAGTAATTCCTTATCAGAGGATTACCTTGAAGCACCTAACACGATGCATGTATCAAATGAGAGCAACGGTTGGTTCACTATCAAGGCTTTGGACAGAGACAAGTGTTCACAATGTGGGCTAAATATAAGCCAGTGCCCAGTCCAGCCATACACTCTAGTGACCTCTATCACTGCAATAATAGCTGTGGAATGAATTGTTAGTATGTTCGCTAAATGAAACGGGAACCTTTTTAGGTCCTTTCCATTGTGGTCCAGGAGTGGGCTTTGTTGTCCTGATAAACACAAACATTAGTTGCCAGGAGTTTTAAATGATGCCATATGGGAGGATATCTCCGTGTTTGTGTGTGTGTGTGTGTGTGTGTGTGTGTGTGTGTGTGTGTGTGTGTGTGTGTGTGTGTGTGTGTGTGTGTGTGTGTGTGTGTGTGTACACACAGTTGCAGCCAGCCCTGCAAGACTCTTTCAAGTCGACAGCCAAATAAAGTTAAAGGCAGTTAGATAGTAAGGGAGGCACAGTGCCAGAGGTCACACCGCTTTGGATGATAATCTGTCTCCTTTTTTCCCTCAGTTTTCAACCAATCACCTTAAATGGAGACAACTCGTGTACAAGTTATTTATACCAGACTGTCTGCGGTGGAAAAAATATTCTTTTGACCAGATTAGTGGCTTCTGAGAACAAATTCAAGCTCACTTTTCCCTTTAGAATGGCCCTGCTGGTGTTGACCATTAAAAAAAATGTAAAAAATGTAAAAAATAACACACATTTCTGCTAATGTTATTACGATATAGCTCACAATTTAAGTATTAATAAGCCTGAGTATGGAAATCACAGAAAGAAAGGCAAAAAGTGGTCTTCTGAGGTGATCTGCAATAAGCTTTTATGAAGTGAATTTAAGGAGATACAAGAGCTTAGTGGAAACACCCTGAAACATCCTTGGTAATGGCAAACAAGCTGATGCCTGTGATTGCCTGTGCATTCCATGGAGGGTTTACTAAGCAACAGCGCACGATGCTCTAAAGACGATATAAGTGCTGTGAGATAAAGAAAAAGAACAAATGAAAACGTAAATATCGAACCCAAGGGAACATTTGAAGCAAGAATAGTTGCAGTCGTTAAAAACGATCCCGATGATGTGCATTAGCAATGTGATAAGGTTGATCTGGGTTGATACTTTGCTGTTCTATTATCTCTGAATGTTATAGTGGATGCTTTTATTTTTTTTTTTGCTTAGTCACACTTTTTTGTACACTAAAATGCAAGCAAGCTAGAGACAGAATATGGCAGGATACCAAGAGTCAAATGATGCTAATGGGTTGCACACTCTTTGTTGTTTGGGTTTACTTGGATCTAGGGTTACAGTGGACACAGTGCAGTTGTGGAGTGGAACAGCAGTTGAGTGTGCACCTTACACTTACCATCGCTGGTGAGAAAAATACAGGAGATAGGTGAATAATGGACTTTTGGGTCCCCAGTGCAATGGTTTGGCTGGAAAATACTTGGAATATAGTGCACAGGCTTTTTAGATGAATGTGATGGACATGTTCTATGCATCCTTTAATGCCTTGACCAGCTTGGGAAAAGACTGAGATAGATACCCAAAGATAATCGGTTTAAAAAGATATTAATGAAGTAGAAGAATCCCAGCTATAGTTAGTAGATACATTTTGGATTAGACATTTAAAAGCTATGATCATTCAATAAACAGTCCCTCCAGGAATTCGCGATGTAGCAACAATTCACGCAAATTCAACCAATCACAGTTAATTCAGTGCGACTCGCAATTCTGACCAATCACCGCAACTGAAAAGATCAACAAGCCATTGACAGAAATGTTCAAATTGAATTCATTCAATTAATTGTTATTTTTTGTCATAAATCCACCAGCCTTTTTCATATCATACCAGCATTTAGCATTTTTGGTAAGGTTACTAGGAAAACTCAGTCCAGAGTAGTTTTATTCTCCCCGAAACAAGTCTCCTTTTATTTTTAAAGAAGTATACCAAAAGACATCGCAACTTTTATCGCAATTTTTTACAAAAGCTGCCGCAAATTCAGGCATTTTGGGCCGCGACAATCTCAAAAAAAGGCCGCGAAATCCTGGAGGGACTGAATGATATACAACATAAAGTAGTTAAATAGCCTAATCCATCGTTATCACTCACAGGGCCATTGTGCAGAATGAGTATGTTTGAGACAAACACAAGCCAAAAACCCTAAACAAAAGAAAAACAGAGAAAGCTCCTCTCAAATATATTAAGCGCAGAGGGTAATCCATCCAGTCCAGCAGTGGCTACATACCACACAAGAGTTCATAAAAATCAGATAATTGAAAATCCACAGCCTTGCCTCCTTTCTTAGCTCCACTCCTTTCAACCCCTGCCAGGTGTAACTGCAAGCGAGCAAATAAAAATCTCAGACAGCTATTAATAATTTATTTGCCCGATATTGAGTCTTATTCCATTGTGTTTTTTTCGCAGCTCATTAGAAGCTGGCCACCTTGGCACAGTAATTGGTCAATAGGGGTGATAGATGACCGCCACGCAAGAGCTCCTAATACCCTAGAGCGCGAGAGAACGAGAATAGCTGCAACTTATTTTTACCAGGAGCATCAGGAATTATATTTACTAGTGCAGTGCCCGTTGAAAATGTGTTTGGAACGGGCGATTGCTTGGCCTGTGGTATTGCTGCTTGTAGAATTCTTCAAAACCAAATTGTACCCCAAAATGACTTACAGAAGAACTCCAAACCACTTCATATGCAACTCCACTGTATAGCCTACTACTGACTTACAGTGTAGGCTACTTCTACATCAGAGGAAGACGTTGTACTACTGTATTTACCTGACAGAGAACGCTGCAGATTCAGAATGTAATCACAAAATATCACAATGAAAACATGGAGTAATCAGACATTAGCCTCATGGACTCATGACAGTGCGCTACCCACCAAACCCATGAGAGCTAATCAGCACCTATCTGCGTTCATCAACCACCAGAACCGGACCGTGTGTGTGCGCACAGAGAGAGAGAGAGAGAGAGAGAGAGACCATACAGGTTTAGTGGCTTTACGGTTAACGGTGAAGTAGGGGATTTGATTCACGGGGGTATTTTGGTGACTTAATTAACCCGACCCAGGGTGAGTCGGATGAAAACTGATGTATCTGCCCGGTTCAACTCACAGATTTTCTCACATTGTACAGCGCTCAGAAGGAATAATCTCAGAGATTAGGTTACGTTATGTTCTGTCAGCTCACAGCAATTTAATACAATTGCAGGAAAAGAGTCCCCCCGATATCTTTTGCATTTCTAATCCAAACAACGTCAAACTTGGCACCGCACTTACTCGTGCCTGTAGCAAGACACCTGTCAAGTTTGAAAGTCATCGGACCAACGGTTAAAGAGATACGCGCATAACACACACACACACACACACACACACACACACACACACACACACACACACACACACTCCTGCAATTTATAGATAGATGGAGTCAGAAGTTGGCTATATTGTCCACATTTTTATCATGCCACTGGTATATCAATTACTTGTATGACATGAAAGCAATGGAATTTTCATCGTCTCCTTGGATGGGAATTTTTTTCTTCAGGGCGATTCCAAGTCAAAAATGATCCAGGCCCTACGTCTATCCATGGTCGATGTTATTGTACAAAATAATAAAACATGTTGTCAACACGGCTGCAACAGAAATCAATGAGGAAACCTTGGACAGCACCGTGTTTCCTCGAACACACCTGAGTCCGAGAGGAATAACAAGCAGCTACAAATAGAGCCAGCATGAAAGGGAGTACATGTCGTATATCATAAGAGGGAGCGGAGACAAAAGCAAACTACTCCACATACGGCTGAATAATGAGTGCTTGCAGACAAAACCTTTGCGCATATCCATGGTGACCAGACATCTCCGAAGACAGCGGGAAAATATCCACATGCACACGAGTAAGTACAAACACCTACACACACACTCCAGGAGATGACACACAGACAAATACTTACTGTTCTGTTCAATCTATAAATTCCTCCCACTGAGCAGTGAGCGCTCCTGCCTGATGCTTTTCCTGTCATCCATCATGTCTCCATCCCCCTTTGTCCCTCACCTCTTGTCCTCTAACATGAACCCAAGAGAGTGTGTGTGTTTGTGTGTGTGTTTGAGGGTGCGGTGACTTGTGACCGTTGGAGTTCTAACCTGGTCCCCGTCCTACTGGTGTTACACACCTACTGCACAACCTTGTACGCTTCTCGCTGCCCAAACTCAATTAACTCAAGCCTGAATGTGTCTCCACTCAAACCCCCTGCAGAGATGTCTATGCATAAATTGTCTTTACTGCACATATACATGTAAGTATGCACAAACACACTCACAAAAAAAAATAAAAAAAACAACACCGCCCCAGGTCAGCGCCACATGCCCAGCGGGGGCTGGCAGGGAGGCAAGCTTTTGTCGGGAAGCAGGGCCCCGAGGTGGACAAAGAGCGAGCCAACCCGCAGAGGGCTCTGACCATCCGTCTTCTTAATGGCCCTGTCACAATTCATAATAGATTTTAATTCAGCTATGTGCCACGCAAGGGGAAAACGAGGCTTTTACGATCCGACGACGACCTGAACAGCAGGATGTGGCCGGGGTCCAGAAACAGTGGATCAGATGAGAGTTGTTCACATGAGCCAGTGTCCCACCAACAGGCAGCTTTGTGGTTATTAAGATGGGGTTCGGAGCAGTTCAGTTTCAAATCGGGTCTTATTTTGCCATAGAACAGCTTTCACATCTCAGCTTGAATAAAGTCGAATTGCATTTATGTTGTGGATTGTTGCCTTAGTGAGATGAATTCACCATTTAGGGAAATTGTTCAATGCAGCCTTAAGAAGTGCCCAATGGGTATCGGGGCATGGCAATGATTCTTCCTCAAAACAGAGGACTCCTTAAAACATTCTCAAACTTAAAGAGTTGAACTGGTAAACACTCCCAAGTTTGCCAATGCACCCTTCTCAAATTCTCAAGATCAATGTGCTCTGAGAAGGAGGTGAGAGTAAATACTGGAAACAAAGACGAACAAAAGCAGTGAAATGTATCTGAAAGAATAATTGATCCAAAAATGTTCCACAGGGGAAAGGGTCTTTTTTTTTTTTAAACAGTGGACATTTTCTCATTTTCCTAACTTTTCTCCAAAAGTCAAAAGTTTAGACTCGCAGCAGAGGAATACACCGGCTGGCTGCTTGTCTGGCTCTCTACTCGTGGCTGTCTCAGTCGCTGAGTCACCTCTGCCTCCAGGCTCTGTAGCAGCCAGCCAGCCAGCCAGCCAGCCAGCCAGCGCTCTTGACAAATTGATATCTGATCTGTGCTACAATTGGTGGGGGCACAGACTTTTTCAGTGTTGGTTGTCCCCAGCCAACTCCAAACAGCTGAGGGATTAGCTACGAGCTCTCTGAGGCTGAACTGGTATTGTTCATTGATGGGGCGAGGAGCACAGTAAACACTGTGCACCAAATCAGACTAATGGGAAAAAAAAGTTTGAAGTGTATTGTCCGTGATTGTGTGTGCACTGAAAAATATGTATGTGACATGTCAGATGTAACTGGGTATGTGTGTAGGACTGCAGCAGTATGTGTGGTTGGTGGTTGTCCACAGGGCAGCCAGCTGGGTCGTGGAATGCAATGGATGTGGCAGTGCAGCTATTCTGGGTTCTTTCTCCCAGTGTGTGTGTGTGTGTGTGCGCGTGCGTGCGTGCGTGCGTGCGTGCGTGTGTGTGTGTCATCAACATAGCATAGGGGGTTCAGCTATTTCAAGGGGAGTCCAGATTCCTGGCATTAGTGTTTGTGTCTAGATGTGTGTGTCAGATTTTTTCCATGTGAGTTGGGTGACGGTTAAGGTCACTAAGTCACATACAGTAAAACCTAAACAGAAGCCACACTAAGTACTTATTATTGGAATCCCGTTTTTTCCACTTGAAAAATACATACAGTTCAGGGTAATCTGCCCTGGACTCCAGGGCATCACTCTCCTACCTATTCCTAAAAATATCAGTAATCCTTTAGTTGTCACGCACAAACCTACACTCTCCACCACTGTGGTAACCGCCACCAACATTCCTGTTTAGACGGTCATGGCACTCCCCAGCTCACACTTTCCGTACACCACACTGCCCTATTTTCTACCACAATCTTTCCCATCGCCACGCGGTACCTCCCCACAGTGTTCCCATCTGTCAGACTGAAATCTGATAGACTCTTGAGTGGTATGTCATCTCATCTCGGTCTAGCGATTCTCCAGGATCGACCCCAAGTCTTTTTCTCTCACTCTGTGTTTGCAACGGACAGAGCGCGTTTTCGCCACTGACAGTTTCATTTTGTGGGAGAAATTAAAAAAAAAAAAAAACCTGAAAAAAGGGAACAAACATGAAACGTATCTGTCACCATCTCAGAAGCACACATGAGTCACTCCTTAAAGAAGTGTTTTGCAAGCATAGATCAGAGATGACGCACGCCAGCCATCATTTTGTAAGAGCAGGTTTCCACTGTGTTCAAATGCTTCTTATTTAGAAATAAACTCATTTCAAAAAGACATCAAGAAGTGCTTTACAAGGCATTTACACCGGTTTCAACAATGTTTGTCAATTCAAGATATCTGTACCAAGCATCAAAACAGAAGAAATATTTTAGTGTACTTACACTAAAATATTTAAATAAATAAGTTAATAGTATTAATAGTTGTAAATATTTAATAGTTGTCCTTATAACTTAAAGCACTTGCTTTAAGTTATAAGGACAACTATTAAATATGGAAGTTCTGCTCTCCAAACCGCTGGGATTCAGCTGAATGTCAAGGACATTTGAGGAATCAAGATAAGGCCCTGACAGAAATAACATGACGGAAGGCTCTATTCTCCCTGACACAGGAGCAAGCGAGGCATCGATCGGCAAGTTCACGCAAACATGTGCCGTACGTTTACAAGACCTTGACCAGGACCTGTGTCCACGACAGGCAATTCCATTACTCACAGTCAGGGTGAAAGGTCAGGGAGCGATCAATATGTGGAGGATGGAGACACAAAGATAGAGACTCGGATAAAAAGAACTCACTGTGCCGCTCTGTGGTTTCTACCTTCCCACAAAAGGAGAGAAAAACAACCCTACCTTGACCCTGGGGAGTGAGCAGAAGGTGGCAGAAACACAGATAGCAAAGTAACATTATTCAGGTTGCTACCAGGTAAACAAGTACTCATATGAGGAAACATGTGAAAGGCAACATGACATTACCTCCATTCTGAGGAGAAATCAATGTAAAGTATCAATGCAGAGGCGGCATTGAATTCTCTAGACCAGCGATCTTCAACAGAGGGTCTGGGACCCCTAGGGGGTCCTCAGAGTTACTGCAGGGGGGCCTCCAAATTATTGTTAAGTTTAAAAAAAAACATGAATCCAACATATTATTAGCAAATATATATCAGCATCTGTTTAAAAAAAAAAAAAAACATTGATGATAGGCTTACTGGCCTATAGGTAAGGTAGCCATCCACAGATGCAATTCATCTTAAGGATTCACTGTGCCACATGTATGTGTAACATCAAACATGATTTATAAAAATCATACCAACAATTATTCTTTTAATAGCTTAGTACTCTATGCACTACATAAGTTATGCATAAAGGCTTTAGGACGCCCTACAACTAATTGTAGGCCCAGTTTAATTATGCAACTTCATTTTATCCAATACAAATAGTGGGGGGTGGTGGTGTCCCCTGCTCCGTCTCTCATTCAGTTAAGGGGTCCTTAAAAAACGTCGAAGACTCCTGTTCTAGACCATAACGCTATTTCATATTGTTTATTTGGCTTAATCCCTCTGCTATATTGTACAGTGGCGAGCTACAATGGACCACAGGTTTTCAAATAAAAATGTAAAAGACAAGCAAAATGAGGCTTGCAGTCTTCTAATCTTTTCCCTTTATTTGCAACCGTTATGGTGCATAACTGCCACCGTCAATACCAGTAGCAAACATGACAAAGTTGGGAACCACTGGTTAGGTGAACGTAGTGTAAATATTAAAGACCAACGGTGCAGCTAGCAATAGCATCAATTAGCCAACATCACGCACGTGCGACCTGCTAGCTTAATAAAATATGTTAACCTATTCCTCTTCTCCATGATAAAACTGTTTATCAAGCAGATAAGGTACTTAAAATATTTAAACTGACTCACCAGTATTTCTTGCTGTGATAAAATAAAAAAGGTATTATCATGAGCTGTCCAAAATCCCATCTTTTCCCATCTCATTCTTCAACAGTTCAAAATCTTCACTGAAGTCCAGTCGTGGATACTGTTGCAAACAAGCTAGCATGTTAACTAGTCATTTTAGCTAGCTAGCTACTTTATTTTTGATAAAATATGATTGGAAAAGGTTTGTTGTCCGCAACGCTGTGAAGGAAAGTCTGGCAAGCGAGACTAGTTGTAATGTAACGTTAAGTCCAGAATGTAATTTTGTTTAGTTGCAATAGCCACATATTTTTTTTAGCAATGCCACGTATCTTACATAAATGTTTGTTAGCTATGGTAACATTAAGGTCCTGATAGGAAAGGACACAGGGGGATTCATTTCCTATTCTGTGCTTGACTTCCAAATACAGACAAAATAGAAGAAAAAAGAAATATATCTAGAATCTACGTCTATGGTAATTTTTTTCAAGTACATATATGGAGAAATACTTGCAGATACAAAAACAAAACGTTATTTTTTTTCCTTTTGCTTACTGCATTTTTGTTGTAATTTTAAAAACAATTGTATTCATGCCCAGTGTTTAAATATGATGTGATGTGAATGTGAAGGACTGTAGTAAATGCACTAAATATATAAAAAAAAAAAAAAAAAAAAAGCTGAAACAAGAGTTATTTGGAGACAGCTGCATGCATTCATGTTTGAAAGTACAACTGTTTTGACACCATATTCCGCCCTTCTCCCTTTACCAACATCAGGAGCATTTTGCTCGAGCAATTTTTCTACCTTCATCTGATGAAATGTCACATCGGCTAGTGTGTGCTCCCCCGTAAATAATTGTCATAATAGATTTACGTTTTTGGAAAAAGCAATTATCATAAATTACAAATGTGTGGCCCTCAAAGATATGCTCCGTTGCTCTTTGGTTGTGATAAAACAAATAAACTCTCTGTACTTTTTATGTGTCGTGATGGAGTATGAACAAGCGGCGCTTTCTTTTTTTTTCCTACGGAAGACGCCTTTGTTTTTTAATGAAGTGCCGGCCGTTCAGAATGAGGACTCAATGAGGCGTGGGATGGGGCCTCTCCATCCCTCCATTGCCTCTTTTTTTTTGTCTCGTCCTCCCTCTCTTCTCTGGGCATTTGAACCTCTTGTACCCCTCATCTTTTAGAGGATTAGAATAAGGGCCATTACCCTCTGTCAGGGCCATGCTTACAGCCACAATGGATGGGGCTGCCTGAGTACTTTTTCTCTCTTTGTACCCACAGACAAATACACAAGAATCATACAAGCTAACATTTATGCAAACACTAGAACAACTCTAATATGCATATATATTTCACCCATTTTATTTCATCCCGAAATACTTTTTCTCACTCTCAGTCTCAAAGCTTTTCCTGTTATTGCACCCTGTGGTCCCTAAGGTAGGGGCCCCGGTAGCCCTCAGACAGCTTTCAGCTCTATTCCCGGGCTCCTGACACTGTCAAGGGAAACATCCACAAAAGCACCAAAGGCCCCTTGCTGTCAATGGGTGACACCGCTCGCCACATTCTGGAGATTTCTATTTTGCAATGACACCATAACCGCCCACTGTGTCTGTCCTTACTGGAAATAATCAGTATTTTGTCCTGAAATCAAGCAGCATGGGGGGGGGGGGGTTACAGCTTTTGTCCTGTATAGGCCCTTTATGGCAACAGATGCACTTCACATGAATAGCACTCTTTTCCTGGGAAAATGCGATTTCTCGCAATGGATGAGGTTTGATGATGAAGTTTGATTTTATGCACCGATATCCACATAAATAATCACATTTGTGATTTTATCTAATGTAATTTCTTCTATTCATTCGATTATGTCATAATATATTTTAGCAAAACAAGTCCAAATATGCTATCCTTTTATCTGCTATTTTCAGTATATATTCTATTACCTCCTTAGTGTTACATTATATGATAGCATATGGCCATTTTTATGGAGGTGACCTAAGCCTGCCAGCCATTTTTTTTTAATTTGGCATTTCAGTGTTTTAGGGTATTGGAGCACTGTTCTTCAGTTGTAATTTTAGGGTTATTTTTAGGGTTATCTTGATGGGGCACTTGATATACCACATGTTGAATGCTGAAGATTTGACATGCTGCTTTTTGCTGAAGGCTTTTGTTGAAGGATACCTGTGCTTCAAATAGCTTGTATACCAGCAAATCTGCTTAAATTAAGATAAATTCCTCCCATGCCCATGTCACTTTAATTTAATACACAGCGTGAAATCTGCTAAAGTCACTGGGTGGACGTTGAAAAGGGGACTTTGGGTATCTTTGCAGTGTCCGACTGAAATTAAGCCTTCTTTACAAAACAAGACACAGATTCAAAAGGAAACTGCAGGGAGCAGAAAGAAGCTTGTGCATATCTTAGTGTCTGGGCCGGCACGGCAGACTGGGCTTCAAAGTGAAATGTGTTGCAGTGAGAAAACGTTATCAGACGTTCACAGAGACCATCTTTCCTCTGTCTCACTTTCTCTCCCTCTCTCCATCTCCCCCACCCATCTCTCATTCCACTCCCATGGGTCATTCGCTCTAATCTGGATTCCCACTGTCTTCTACATCACTGACAGTGCATCAATCACGGTTAAACACATGCCCTTTACCGTGCTCACTGTCAGCTGATGTAGTGTGTGTGTGTGTGTGTGTGTGTGTGTGTGTGTGTGTAAAGCTGCCTGGGGTTTCCCAACCACCTCCCAACCCCCTCTTAATCCCTCAAAAATGTATGAATCTCTATGGAAATATTGTGCTGCTCCACGCTGTGGGATAGCAGCGAAAACGAGCCGCAGATTAGCATATATTTCAATTTCTCTTCTGTCTGAAAAACAACAGCGGGTGAACACGAGGGCAACGCCACGCCGCTCCAGCCAACACTCGCGTTCTTGTTTGATGAAAAGTCTAGAAAGGAAGCGATGGTCTTGAGTACAGAGGTCAAAATACTCCGCAAAACAGCTGTACGCCTAAATGTCAAGAGTATTTGGCTCTGTTGATGTAAGCACACTTACAGCTTAATTTCAAAATCTTAAGTTTCTGATCGCCTGCTTTTCTCTATGGCATGCATGTTATTTCCTCTTGTCTAGCCATAAGCATCACTACACTTTGATAACTTTCCACCCAGCCGTTCTCCAGTGGCCGGCTCTTTAGAGTCCAGTGAGCGCAAAGACGAGCAGAAGAGAAGTTGGTGAATTTGTTTACTTTCAGCAATTCTTCCCTCAAGTTCAAATTAACTTAGCTTAAAAACCAGCTCCTTTTTGACACTTTCTCGAATAGCTGGTAACAAATGGTGATGCTCTATTAATGCACTGGGAACATGTTGAATATGCGGTGTTAATTCTCAGACATTCTGCTGCCTGTCCATGGCAATTCAGGTGAAACCTTTTCAGTTTAACAACATACACCACCATACAAGAATGGCAGTACAGCAGGGAGCTTAAAAAATGTAAAACTATATAATAAATGCTGGCATTTTATGTAAATGCCATAACAGTTTGGCAGATCATATACATGCCAGGTTTCCCAGTCCACCCCAATGACTCAGCAAATGCCTTGAATTGCTTTGGTAAATCAAGTACTTTTAGTCTAAACTTTTAAAGCCACTATGGACGAAAAGTGTTCCGAAAAAAAAAAAAAAAAAAAAGGAAATTCCAACATCTGCAACTGGCCAACTCCATCTGCTGAGGAAAAAGCTATTTTGACACGATGTAAAGCTCAATAAACGCTACTAGATGGCCCTTGTGGTGACACTGATTTTGTCAACTACTGTTTCTGAGTGGAGAACAAATGACTACAGTGTGATTTGGAGAAATAAACAAATGAATAAAGGATGAGAAAACACTCATATGATAGCACAAATATGAACGAAGAAAAGAATGCAATGATGACAAGGTTCTGTTTATGGTCATTTGAAGGATATAGCAGCACAGAAAATGCAATAACGCACCAAAAATTGAGTGTTAAAATCATTTATCTGGCTGTATAAGACAACAAAAAGTGAGTGAGCTGACCTTCACCTTTCCTCCAAAAACACCTACTTGTCCTTATGCTAACGAAGAGCTACGTAGCATGCAGTAAGAATGTGATGAGGATGTTACTTTGGTCTAAATTATTGGTCTAAATTATTGAAATGAAGGAAAGCGTTAAACCATTCATTACATTCAGTCCTGTCACCATAAAATAATCAATGCAGGCAAAAGCAGGTGTCTATTATCCCACAGCAGGTGTTAATTACACAATGGCAGGTGTTTGTTGCTCGGTGACGGCCAATGAGCAGCGTTTGTGGCAATCTGCCCCGCTGGAAGGAGTTTTCTGTAACATAATGAAGATGTGGAGTTATTGGAATTGGATGGATGAATGGATGGATGGATGGATGGATGAATGAATGGAGACATTAACCTCTGTTCAATCAGCTCATTCAAACTGATAAACGCCAATAAAACAGCAAGAAAGTTACAGATGAACAACTTAAAAGTGATTTGAAAGGACAAGCCAAACTAAAGTTTCTACACAAGTGCTCCAGCGTACTCTCTCAAAGCAGCAAACATACGTACGTAAACATCCCCTAAATTAAGCATGTATATCTCCCTAATTGAGCAGGCCACGACATCCTTTATTAACAGTTTAGTCTGAACCATGACAGGCTGGATTTTACAGCTTTAACTCATTTGAAGGCAGCTGCACAAGGAGAAGATTGCCTGAACCAAGTCGCTTTACGCATTAGAACAAATCACATTACTGTAAACAGCCGTTGCTGCCAATGTTTACATCAGCACAGATAATCAGGAAGTGGTGACATAATGGCCTTAGAAATAAATAAGAAAGAAAGCCACAACTGCAGTGTGTACTGTATGATTCAGGTACAAAGAGACTGAGAGGAGACAGGAAGCTGAGCATAATTTACAACACTAACACAGCTGCAGCAACCGATTTAGCCGTGAGTGTACCTTGTGCTGTATAAATACATGTATAGAGTTCTGCATAGGCCTAAATCTGAGACCTGAACCCCCCATACCCAAGTCTTTAAGACCCAACCTGCTGAACCTGACTGCTATATTCAATCCCTGAATCCAATCTGAGCCCTATATAAACTATAGTTTAACTTAATGTGTGGCTTTAGTGAAATATCTCAATAACTATTGGATGAATTGCCATGAATTTTGGTGTATATATATATATATATATATATATATATATATATATATATATATGGTGCCCAGATGATTATTCCTAATCACGTTGGGTATCATCTGACTTTTTTAATCCAGCGCCCTTAACAGGTTAAATTAGTCAATTATTCTTTAGTTTATAAGGACTAACTTTCAAATATGGTAGAATGTCATTCCCATTAGCCTCAGCTGTATTTTGTGTCCTAATTTTCAAAAGGTTAACATGCTAATATGCTAAACTAAAATAATGAATGTGGTTCTATACCTGCTTAGCATAAAACATTTTATAAATTTGTTTTGGCATTTTTGCCTTTATTTTTGATAGTGGAGATACAGACAGGAAGCATAGAGAGCGAGAGGGAAATGACATGTAACAAACACCCCCTGGCCGGGGAATCGAACCATATGGTTATGTGGTAGCCTATATGCAGCCTCACAAAAAAGGTACTAGCATGGCTGTAGACTCCCAGTCATTTGTACACGCAACAGAATATAAAGATCACGCTATTGTCAAACCATCAAGTTGTGCGAAATGGATCCACAAAATCATTTCATATAGCTTTATGTGTACGGATGCCTGGATTTCTATAAATCAGAGTGTCTGATGTGCGCTCCAACACAACAGCCTGCCATTCTCTCCCGCCCATATGTTGCTGTGCTTACTCCCTCCTCTTCCATCCATCTAATAATGGGAGGCGGATGGGAGAAAATGTCTCAGTGTCAATGGCCCAGCCACTGAGATTCCATTATTACACCCATAAATCCTTTCCCCATCTCTTCCTCCTGCTTTCTCTCTTTCCATCTCATACACAAGCAGTATCCACATGTTAAGATGACAAAACACACACACACACACACACACACACACACAGGTGAGAGTGTTAAATTTTACGTCTTCTGGAAAAATAACCTTCCATCTCGACATCAGTGGCGACACCTCCGCTCATGTGAGGCAGCTCTAAGTGCTGTCATTAAAGAGTGTGAGAGGAAATGTGCTGTGTGTGTGTGTGTGTGTGTGTGTGTGTGTGTGTGTGTGTGTGTGTGTGTGTGTGTGTGTGTGTGTGTGTGTGTGTGTGTGTGTGTGTATACATACCTGGATTTGTATGTGGTGGTTTTGTGGTGTTTTGGCCACTTTCACAGTTTATCTGTATTTGTTTTTTTCCAAAGACGGCCTATATTTACATTTTTATAGTGTACGTGTGCATGTGGGTGTGCTTAAGTGTCGACAATGAAGCCCGTAATGGAAGTCCATTACTCCATTCATCTCTTGAGGGAGGAGATACACCCTTTAGTTGCCTCAGATTTACAAGCCTGCTCCATCACTAGTGGATATGGTGCTCGATTGTTAATGCCTAACCTAATGGCACACACACACACAGGCTTGCGGTGATAAAGATGGACCCTCTGTGAACCCGATTAAACAATGGGTGAAATATCTGGACCATGAAAAACTAACTTGCCTGCGTGTGACAATCACGCCAGACTTAAAAGGGGGAAGGGAGAGGACGAAAAGGGGAGTAAGGGAGAGGAAGGCGCCTGACTCTCACTGCCAACTGTTTTTTGTTGAATGGCATTAAGTTCAATAGCGTGATTAATTAGGTGAGAAGGGATAGTGCGATACGGTCTGCAGCAGAGTGAGATGTGAAGAATTGCATTTCACAGATAGCAAAAAAAAGAATCCAGAGAGCCAGATAGGCACATCGCATTCCATCTATTCACTGCTGACTACTGTGAGTTTATCACATGGGGGCGGAAGTGAAGTGAAGTGAACGCAACACCTGCTCGCCGTTTGAATCAGCTCATCTGCCATCGGAAACAACAACAACAACAAAACTAAGGAGTTTGAAAATCCACTGGCTGCAAAGCACCAGTGACGAGAAGGTTACTGCCTCATCTTGAAGTCCACTTGCTGAATTATAGTGTTTATTTTGTGTTAATATTGCAACTGTGATGTGAAACTTCAGAAAGGTCAAATCACAAAGAGATGTCAACAGGGATTCATAAACTGAGTGAGAAATGTTATTAATGGATAGACTTTGTAGGTGTGAGAGGCGCTTGATTTTTAAGGCAGCTTTATTTGTATGGCACATTCCAGCAACAGGGCAATTCAAAGTGCTTTACATAAAACATTAAAGAGCAGTTACATTTTTTTTTTATAAAATATACAATTATAAAAACCGAACTGAAGCATTTGTGCAAACTTTATGTTAATTTGACAACTTTTCTTTCAGCAGATTAGTGCAGCATACGGTTATGTGGTGTTCAATCTATTTTCTTATCTGCGACACAGATTGGGTTGTGGCAATATAAAATATATTTCATCACATTTTCCAAACTTCACTTTCAAATGAATGAGTGAGTATTTTCCCTCTGGTGTGAAATCCTACTGCAGCTCGCCCGAGCAAGGCAACTCAAGGAACTCAGAGGACAGGAGTACAAAAAGTTGTACTTGTACTGAAGGAGCTCCCAGGTGTATCGGTTACTGCATGAACATGAGGCAAACCGTTGCTGAAAACAAGTATGCATGCTCAGCCAACCTGAAATATTACAAAGAAACAAAGAAACAAACATGTAAGGTTAAATGAGATTGACTTTACAGAAGCGACTGTCTTTACTGTGGCAATCTGGGCGTACACAAATCCGTCTCTCTATAGGAAAAGAAAACAGACTTGTTTGCTTCATTTCAACCTTTTAAATGAAACTTGTAAAAAAAAACAAAAAAAAAAAAAACATTCATGGCCTTGTTTCTCGACGGGGAGCTGCCGCTCGAGACGATCTCGCTTTGGAAAGGCTGCGCGAAAAATGAAAGTGATGGTAATTTCCTAAAATGAGCGTCAGCCTCGGAGTGTGTTGTGAGACGACAACGAAAGTGAACTCGCTTTCACCTCACGTCATTCCTCTGCAGCTTACTCTGTCGCCGTCTCTCAATGCTGCATCTTCCACAAACTCCTTCCCTTTCCCTTCAGTCGGCACATGCAATGGATGGTCTCTAATTAATCCATAACCGTCAGTGGGGAGTGGTTTGCTTGTTTACTCTCATTGAAATTAGCAAGGCCTGCCTCCCCGGAGACACAGCGTCAGAAGCACAATTAGCTGGCACTGGACTAATTAGGACACGGTGCTAATGACACCTCCATGGTTGCATGGGTAAGCGAGGAGCGAAGGCCAGAGGAAATTAGGGGGGGGCGGAAATAAGAGAAATTAGGAAGAATAGTAGAATTTCTCCGCATGGTTACTACCTCAGAGTTGGTTGAAAGTACACAATAAGGGGCGCCTGGTTAGCTCATCTGGTGGAGCGGGCTCATGTATGGAGGTTAGCTCCTGGACGCAGCGGCCGCGGGTTCGGCTCTGACCCGTGGCCCTTTGCTGCATGTCATTCTCTCTCTCTCTCTCTCTCTCTCTCTCTCTCCCCTTTCAAGCCTAAGCTGCCCTATGCAAATGAAGGCCTAAAATGCCCACATGAAAAAGAAAGGACACAATAAGCTCACAGTCAAGCTGAGCTTACAGTGGCTGAGCTGGTGTCCCTGTCCTCCCAACTTGGCATGCACACAAACCGTCAGAAAACACCAGTGGCCGATTTGATAGGAAGCAGCCTCCCGCCCTTCTCGCTCTTTATCCTGCAGGCTTTCTCAACACCTTGGCAGGCAGCTGGCCTCGCCGCCACTACTAACTGCCATTACGCTGATTATCACCCCTGTCAATCGCGTGCTGCGCCCCCGCCACCCCCTAAGGGAGGCATGGTTGGCCAATTAGCGAGGGGGCCTACCTCACAGAGAGGAAAAAGTAAAGAGCAGAGGAACACAGGAGAAAGATCTGGGCTGAGATGGATCACACTCTAATGTTTTTATTCTGACAATGAAAGAAGCAAGCACGAATGTCAGAAGGAAAACATGCATTTTCTCACTAATTCACACTGTGCACACAGGGTGAAAATGAAGCGAGGGGAGTCAGGCAGCACGTATTACTTTGCAAGAGTAAGAAGGTCACATAGTAACAGTAAATACGCTTCGGGTTTTGATCTCTTGTACAATGTGTAGGCGGCAGCCCACAAGATTGGGGTTAACCTTGTTAGAAAAAAAAAAAAAAAGACACCATGGGTTTAGTAAAGAGAAATGACACGGAATGACACCAGCGCCTCCAATGAGGGTTAACAGAAAGATCAGGATCAAACTGGGACCGTTTTAACCCCACTGACATGAACATTTCCTCTCATGAAAAGACCCAAGAGAAAGAAATAACAGAAGCTGCAAAGAGTTGCCTCTCTAGAAGCGCTTTCAGTTAGTTCCCAAGTTTGCTCATAAAAAAGTTAGGAAATCACGATGTCCACACCAGCTCCTGCTGCCGCTTTCTCAAATTGTTAGCATGATAAAAAGCGACTCACCGAGTCTTGCCAAATATCATCTGGGAAGAAAACCTCACTTTTTCCTACTTCCTTCTGTCTTTCTAAACTGTGTTTCCTTTTTTTACAACACAGGGAATAGCGATTTCAAAACTACAAAGGCTTCAGAGAAACAGAACGCTCACGGTGTAAAATAAAAAAATTAATACAAAAAAAAAGGATAAAAACAGTAAATTCAAGGTCAAAACGAGCCGCAGAAATCTCCCCGCTCAGTTCATGGGAGCGAGTGTGAGAGACTCGCTGCAGCGATGAGAGCAGCTCTGAAACTCTTTCTCAAGACTTTCCAGGACTTGAGGATGTGAGCCATGATTTTAAAAAGCAGCCTTTTCCTCATCGCAAAGATAATAAGAGAAGCCAAGTGGTGAGCTAATGACGAAATGATTGAGAGAGCTCTTGCAAATGGAAACAGTATAGGTACATGGTCAAATTGTAGGTAGCAGTGACAAAGCTAAGTATTTTAAGCAAAAAACTGCGTCAGTTGAAAACTGAACACAGCTGAACAACTCGGCCCAGTTTGAAAAGGCTGACTTTTTTGTTATCCTAATCTTTCCGATTTGAAATATTGGAGAAAAAAATCTGACAGTCAAAATGCTGTATTCCACCCCCCGATACTTTCAAAGCGTTTCCGCACTATACTCTGAAGCATGCCCATGCTTGTTTACAATCTAAAAAGGAACTTCTGAGGAAGGAAAAAGCTGTCAAAATGCACAGCTCTCTCAAGGTGTTTGATTTAAATAATGCAATGAACTAAAAAGGATATTCAGCCATACTTAGCAAAGAAAGGAATGCACTCACAGCACTAGAAGGGAGTTTGAATAAAAGGCTTCACCAAACGGCACACAAACAATTGTGGCTTTACAAGCCGCCATCAAAGCCTTTTAAAAGACGGGACCTTGAAAATGTAAAAACAGACAGATATTACTTCTTCTTATTTTGCCTTTTAACATTAAAACAGGAAGAAAAAACACAGTGCTTCTCAAAACCATTTAGCACCCTGATGGAAGTGACAGGCCTCTTGGGAAGTGCTACCCTGGACTTCATGAGAGAAAATGTCTTCTTCTTATTATTATGATTATTATTATGTTATTCCTGTGGATGCTACAGGAGGAAATTTGCTGGACGCGTACCAATGTTGGCTGACCGGGGAGCTTGGCTCAAGCATGAGCCGCAGTGTGAAGGGGTACAACAGTGGCAGCCAAGAGGCAGATGGAGTCGGGCGTGAAAGAGCTCGGTGGAACAAATGCCGCGAGGACACTGAGGAGGACGGAGAGGTCAGGGAGAGGGTGTCAGTGTCAACCACCGCCGATCTTATGTCACCACATCTATACACACTCGACGTATGTGTGCACATCTCAAAATGTCAAAACATGAATTTGGTGGTGTTGTCGGTGTAGCAGTTTGCTAAAGTATGTACTGTACTTGTCTGTGTCCCAGGTGGTGTTTGTCTGCAGCCAGGTCTGTTCCTGTGTGCTGATGAATGAGGCCTGGTAGCAGCCTGGACACTCCCATTTCACACAGAATGGAGGTACAAACTATCAATGTAGCAGACAGTAGCAGCATGGGGATACACAAACACACACATTGCACACACTCACACAACGTGCACTAGCACGGCTGCACCGTTGAATTGAAAAGACTGTTCTGGACAGAATAACAACAGCACTGGGGATTGTGTAAATGCTTGCAAATTGACCAAATTTTTTTTCTCCGTCTCTTTCCTAGTTTGACAACATCTATGCATACTCCGTGATGCCATGGTTGTTGGCATTACTCATCCCAGAAGTCTGTCTTTGGCCCTCCCTGTCTGATCACCTTTGCATTAGTCAATTGTTAATTGGTCAGGGTTCAACTTGTAGCAGGAATGTAAAAGCTGCACTTCAAATCAATTCTTGATTTCAGAAATGGGTCGAAAATACAACTCCAAACACAACAAATCTAAATGTTATTGTTGCATCATGTGTGCATAATATGAAAAAAGGAAACTCCTTGCTAAGATGTTCCCCACAACAACTTTAATAAAATGTTAATGTTGTGTTTACAGCGTGTTCTAATGCCCCCCAGTGGCAAACAAATCAATTATTTATTTGCTTTACATGGGAGCACACTTAAATTAAGAATTCCAATATGTGAACATGAGCTACTCTATCTCTCTCTCTTTCTTTTAAAGCCAGAAACCAGAGAAGTAAGTCTCAGCCGTGATGTCATCAAGTATAAAGTTAGGAGCTGCTCTATAGACAATAAATGGGAGACTGATTTTGTGGACCCACATAATGTTTGTTTTCCTTTTTTTTAATACCTAAATGAGCTTTATTCTATTGTATTATTGGGGGTGTAAAAAAGGCATAATGCCCATAAATGAAAACCATCACATATAGAAAACAAAGCAGAAAATGACATTTTACATGGCATGATATTTAGACTATGCAATTCCTTTTGCTGATATAAACAGCATCAAGAGAGAAAGAAAAGTGTGAGCTGCTGGTGTTGGCACTGTATTTAATTAGGAGTCAAACATGTGGTATTTAAATGGTAAATTAGCAGTGCTGTGAATTGGCCGTGGTGGTCCAAGCTGTGGCAGAGCTCCCCCCCACTGAGCAAAGCCATAACAGCACACACTTAATTATACTCTTAATTAAGCCTGGAACTCAAAAAGCCAACAACACGCACTGTATGAGGGTGTGTGCGTGTCTGCGTGCAAATGAATGGTACGTTTTTCATTAGCTAGTGTGTTTGTGTGTGTTTGTAACAAAGCAAATTAAGGCCTGTGTTTCATTTGTAGATGTGTGTGTGCGCGGGTGTGTCCATTTGGGAGTCTTTGAGCAAATTAATGTAATATCTCATCTCCTAGTAAATGAGTGTCATTTCTCATCTCCTGGCACGCGTGTGTGTGCTCAAGTGTGTTTGCATACATGAATGCGTTCCTTTGCATGCTTGTGTATGTGTCCATTCGTGAATTTGTGAGTACATTTAAAAAAAGGACCAGTTCGTTCAAATTGCATTCTCACGTAACCCTAGCAGAATCTAGCCATTCAGACAGTTTTATCCGACTAGGTAGTTCTAATGAAAACGGTTCACTTCAAGATCTTTGAATTATCTAGAGTAACTGAGATGTTCCATTCACCAAATATATTCAGTTGGCAGCAATTAGCTCAATGACAAGTATCTCATTCCTTGGACAAATGAAACCAAATCTAGCCATCGTGGGATTAAGTAATTTGGGTAACAGTGTTCCCTGTGATAAATTTGCTGTAAATTGATGTCTGCTTCAGCCATTCATTGCACTCGTGCAAGGTGCACAGCATATTTTGGCGTCCCTCTGTCCGTGTTGTGATGCAAATGAGGCCCGCAGCCTCCACGCTACAACACCACTTTTTAATTGAACCTTTTGATCTGTGGCTAATTCCACTAATTAGCAGCACTATTTTCCCAACAGAATGTTTTCTGCCGTGCAAGTGTGTGTGTGTGTGTGTGTGTGTGTGTGTGTGTGTGTGTGTGTGTGTGTGTGTGTGTCAGCTCTCCGTTTGCTAACTACCCACCAAGCCAATTGCCGGCTGGCATTTAAAAGGGCTTCCAAAAAAAAAAAAAAAAAAAAGGAAAGCAAATCTCTCTTATTTATCCGAGACGCAGAACAGACAGGTGCACTGTTAAAGGTAATAACGTTACATAAAAAAAAAAGCACAGATGCTCATTATGGCACACACAGGCAAATAAGCAGTGTTTTATGTGCCTGTATAGTTTTATATATATTGGTATTGTTCTCTCATCGCCTCAGAGAGTGGAAGCAACTGAACGAGAGGCATTCGTGACTCAGCGCTGATATAAAATGTAGTTTATGTACTCGCCGTTAATGTGATGATTACTGATTTAATTAGCGCCTCCATAAATTATCTTTCTGTGATTATATATGTACAAACAGCCTACAAATGCCTCACATATAAACACAAGCTAATCATTTACATAAAGGGCAGGGTACTATATTAGCAAAGAATGACTAGGCAATCTCGACCAAATATCTTGGATAATCTGAGTTTGCTAATTCACAGCAGACGACAGCTGTAGTCACCTGGATTCACAGCATTTCCATTGGATCACAACGGAGAAATGGATTACACTAAAGTGGTTTGAAAAGTTTATAGCAGTGTGTTTTTGTTAGAGATGAAATTATGACTTGATTAGTTGATCAACAGCTGCTCACATCTTTCCAAGCAAAAATGCCAAAAGTTCCAGGGTTGCAGCTTCTCAGATGTTAAGATGTCATGCTTTTCTTTGTCTTGTATAGTAATAAATTGAATATATTTGGCTCTTAGTTTAATTATTTTTTTTTTTTGCCATGACTCTGGGTTTACCTCTGCAATCCAATCTAACTGCTGTACATTTTCAGTGGAGCATCCCGTTAATGTTATTTTCCGCTCCTTTCACAATGTTAAACACGCATCCGACTAATAAATCAGCCTTTTATAAAAAAATTAAAATTAAAAAAAAAATGAACAAGAGCCTCTTTTGCTTCTGCATTTGCAAACGTCGAGTCGAAAGCACCGCCAGATGCCCGGAAGAAAAATGCGTGCACACAATTTGTACTCATCTTTACACTCCAGTGAAAGCTTGTAAAACGCTGGCTTCATTTTGTGATAAATAATTATCTTTTATTACTGTGATTTCATCTACAAAAAGGAACTCAATGTGAGCAAACACCATGTCAAAAATAATGAATTACTTTATTTCACTTTTGAACAAGGAAAAAAAAGAAAATTTTAAACTGGGAGGTTATCTCACTTTTACTGTGTTTCCACACTGACTCTCACACACTCTCACACACACACACACACTCTCTCACACACACACACACACACACACACACACACACACACACACACACACACACACACACACACACACACACACACACACACACACACACACACACACACACACACACACACACACACACACCTGCTTTTTTCTTCATTGTTGCAGATTCCCTGAGTCTCCAAAGCTGTCTTGATAACTAGGGACCCCCTGCCGGCCCCCCCTCCCCTTGATAGCCGATTACCGCAGCCATCCCGCTGATAAAACTGGGTCCTTGCATCACCGTCTCTTCCTACCAAGCTTCATTAACGCTTCCCTCCCTCCTCCCTTTCTACTAGACTTGCTTTCAGGATGGAGATAGCGCATTGCTCCAGATAGAAAACTCTGACGTGCGCTCGTCAAGAAGGTGCTTCTTTTGCAGGAACATAAATCAGCAGGAAAATGTGGAAGAAAACAAAGCAAGGCGTCTCCCAGGGGTGATACAAGGCCTTCGTTGAGTTCAAATGTTAAACGGTTTGGACGTGCGGCAGAAATTTAACATCCTCATAATGTTTCCCTCGAAGAGTTGCCTTCAACTTTTTTTCCTTTCTTCCTTTTTCACATTTCCCTCAAAGAGGGTTTATGTGGTCTCCTGTGGCATGTATACGGTAAAAGGGGCTACTGAACTTGTTCGCGAGGGGAAATGAAGGAGCGTGAATGTAGTTTCTTATATGTTTGATGTCACACAACAAAGAGCGTTCAGCCTGGAAGCGCTGCGCTGCGAAACAGCAACACAGCACAGTGACAAACTTAGAATGCCGTGTCAGCTTTCGGCATTGCTGACTTTTTTCTCTCTCTCTCTCTCTCTCTCTCTCTCATGCCAGTCAAAAACTTCCAGGCTGAGAAAATAAGACAGAGGTATACAGGAGTTGATACCAATCAGAAGTCAGGATTCAGGAGGGAGGAGAGCAAGAGTGAGCGACAGCTTGCACTGTCCCAGGACTGCATCCACTGCCACTCCTGCCTGTGTGTATGCACCAGAGATGGGGACTCGCACTTAGGTCGCACACACAGTGACTTCAGCCTTGACTTGAGACTTGTCCTCAAACGACTTCAGACTCGACTCGCACTCGAGATGCAGGACTCGTGACCAATCTTTATTTTTTAGGAAAGGTCTTACGAGCTGAATGTTTTTCCCCTCCCTGCGTAACCTATAACCTACCTACGCAATACGTAACGTATCTGCTGCGCGGCTACACATGAGAGAATACAACAAACATGTTGACCGCAGCGGCAGCTGCTGTGCCATTCATCATAAGCCTTGGCTTTAAAACCTTCATACAAGGCCCAAACAACTAGCCTGACGTCGTCATACTTGGATTCTAGTCAGAATATGAGTCTGATACCGCTCCATTGAGCTGTGAGAATGAGGCGTGTTTCAACCGAACCAGGAAAGAAAATGCCTCTGCACTCAATTGGATAAACCTACAACCAATCAGAGCAACAGAGTATGTGACGTATGTTGAGCGACGCATAGTTGTCAACAGAACTCAACTGCACGCACCGAATCCCGTAGGAAGGACGGCAAAAACATCTTTCCGATCGACAAATGCCTTGATCGCGGTTCTCTGTTCCTCTTTTAAAATGAATGCGCTGTCGATATCCTCTATAACAGACGCGATGGCGGAATCTACACATCTCAATTCTCCAGCGGCAGCAATCTTTGTTGTAAACAAATTCAACCCAAGCGCTCTTTGGTGACGTGGTTGATTACCTTACTGTTGATCATCTGTCCATCATCGTATAAAGCCCGCCCTGACAATTTGATTGGTCCACACAGCTCTGGTTCGAGCATAGTCGCTCCACAACCGATCAAGTCCAAACTGAACTTCCTGACCTCAAATGTTGTGGGCGGGGCTAAGTTCGGCTGGCATCCAGGCTACCAAATAACAGAAGCGCTAAATGCAAAATATCTGGTATCAAGATCGAGCATTCTGGCTCAACCACATCTAAATTGAAAGGCACCTGAAAACGCACCCTGATAGGTTAGAAAACATCTATAACGTTCTCCTCTAACGTTAGCTTGCTTCTTGCTTTTGCTACAACCTATGGGAGGTTGACTCCGACTGTCGCTCGCTAGATGTTATGAAAAGATGATGAATGACTGTTGTTTGTTTGCCAAACACATGGTAGTCAATTTCCGAAATCTTTTTTATGCTGCCACCGCATAATTGTTAACGTTGGCTGCAAAATGTATTAATTTGGTTAACATTACACTGGGTCAGAGAGTCTGGGGGATGTGTTGACTTACAGTAGTTTATATAAGCTGTCATTAATTGTAGATGCAGTGCACATTACAGGAATGTGCTCTGTAAGTGAAAAATAGGTTACAGTGAATATTGCTGATAATTAGTTAATTGGGAGAATATTAATTTTGGTGCTGTAAGGTATAACATTTTCTGTATTTGTTTTCTTATGACCCCACAGAGCCTGCACAATAGGAGGCAAGGTCTGTCATTATGATTCAAAGACAACAGAGTCCTTTCTTCTTTAGTACCTCAATAGTTGGTCTGTGCTGTACTGTATTTCACATCTCTTCTGACTGCATCCTGTCCGGAGATTGTCCTTCAAGGTTGAAAGCACTTAATTGGAAGTCGCTAAATGACATGTAATGTAAAAATACTTGAGCTATTGACTTGAAACTAAAGCATTTTTGGTGTTATTTTTGTCATGTTGCAATTGCCTTTTTACACTGATTACATACCAAATAGTCTCGTTTTGCCAGGCCATCCACCCGCTGTGGAGCAGAGGAGGGTCTGGCTACTCCACATAGCAATGCGGGATAGGAGAAAACCAATCACAATCGTCTTGGGCGGTGCTAAGCGCCGGATGGAGCTGTTGCAAAATAGTCATGCGAGAGAAAGCTCCGATTGGACAGATAGTCTAGCTAGCTGTCTTAATTTACCCTGCAGAGATCTGAGGAGCAGTTAACCATAGTCCTCAGAAATCCACCGAAGTTTAAAATTCCAACAAAAAAAGAAAGCGGAAGGAAACAGAAATCGGCGAAAATACATGCATCCGGCGGACTTTCCTGCGGCACCGGAGCAATCCAAGAAGTGGAATGTCAAGGATATAGACTACTTACCAAACAACTAATCAAAGCTAATACTGTATGCTAATAGATAAAGGAGTCATAATAACATATTACATGCTTTGAATTCCTTATATATAGCTATGCAGTATTCCAAACAGCCTGGATGGAACGCAGCAGGGGATACAACACTAATTATAACCACGAGAGACTAGAGACTTGGACTCTAGCTCAGAGACTTGAGACTTGGACTCTAGCTCAGAGACTTGAGACTTGGACTCTAGCTCAAAGACTTGGGACTTGATACTTGGACTCTAGCTCAAAGACTTGAGACTTGGACTCTAGCTCAAAGACTTGAGACTTGGACTCTAGCTCAAAGACTTGAGACTTGGACTCTAGCTCAAAGACTTGAGACTTGAGACTTGGACTCTAGCTCAAAGACTTGAGACTTGGACTCTAGCTCAGAGACTTGTAGGCATGGCTCTGGTATGCACTTCCATCACTGTGCTGAAGCATGATTACAATCTCAAAAGTGGCAGCAACACTTAATGATGCCCGTTTTCCCCATGGCGCTTGAGAAATCACTTGAACGTAGAAGACTCGCAACCTAAATCTATTTGTTGGTTCAAGAACGGAAATTGTGAAACTGTGACCAACAATCAGTATACAATCAGCTATTTTGGCCACACACTTTGTGATTGGTCAAATACATGGCATGCTCATTTACATATATAAGCTCACAAGACTTTATTATTTATTACTTTATTAGATCTCATTGTGTTAAATTAGTCGATAACCTTTTTTCTCCACTACTACTAAAAAAAGTCCAAACACGGTTGTAGAAAACAGTCATACCATGTAGGGTTAGACATATTGGTTTGCCATTTTATCTAGCAGACATTGGCCTTTTATTAAATATCAGATATCAGTGTTCTCTATCACAGATATGATGGATGGTCTTTCCTAACCACAGCTGCATTAAAAAAAAGTCTAAGCTGCAATGTGGGTTTATTTTCATTTTCATTCTATGTTAGTTTAACCGTCTAGATTTTTGCTCATTTAAAGATATAGTGTGTAGTTTCTGTCGCCCCCATGAGGAATTCTAAGTAATGACAACAACACTGTCGGCGCATCCACATGATGCAAGCCTCATGTGATCGCATGCACGCCCACACCCCTCCCCCAACCAGTTGCTTGTAGCCACGGAGGACACGGAGGATTAAAAAAACATGATGGACCATCTTCGATCGAGTTTCTGCGCGTGAAAGTCGCCGGACGACACAATCTTCAGAACATAGCCATACTGACAAATACAGAGAGAGTTGTGTGGAACTGATAGTCTTGATTAGCGTTGTAGCAACTCATTTGGCGATGGCTTGAATGTAACAGATGTTCATTGATATCAAAAAGTTACGCACTGAAGCTTTAAGTCTTCATTTAAGAGGCAGGTGTAGTGGGTCACCTTGGCTGATGGAGCTGCAAGGCTCTCAAATAGGAACGCATTAGCTCAGGGTGAAATTAATGAATGAGGAGTCGGTGTGACTGTTCTCAAGGCTTTACCACCCACTGTCATTGTATTTACCAGCATCTAAATATAGTCCTATTTACAGGGTATGAGACTATTAAAAGGCTAAGCAGACAAGAGTATATGAATTAAAATGACAATTAAGCCAAATATTTCTTTCAGTTTAGGGCAAATTTCAATGTAAATGGTTGTAATTTTCAGTTACATTTTCAATTTGCTTCTACCTGCAACGCATACTTATGTCACACATACTGAATTTCTATTGACTTTCTTAATTAACACTGAAGAATTATCCTTGGATAAACAGATTTGCTTTCAGTCCAACAAAACATCACACTCAGTACCAAAAACGGATGTGACGATTGAAGTAGGTAAGGTAGAAGACCAGAAACACGTGACAACTTTTGTTGTGTTGCTATTGGCTGGCGGTGCGAGTTGCACTATGATGTCAACATTTTTTCTTTTCAAGTGAATTTTGCAGGGGAATTAGAGCTCACAAAGAAACCAGAAATGCACTCTGGAATTTGTCAGTTTCATAGTCTTCAACAAAAAGTGAATGAGAGGCAACATGGTTATTTGCAGAAGCTGCTGCAAGTGTCTGCAATCTCTCAGACACAGATGAAAGTGACCATGGGTTATGTTTTTTTTACTGTTTGACATCCATGTTAAAATGATGCCTGTGATCCGCAACATAAAGAGGAGTAGCACACATAGCATATGCATGATAGCATAGAGTCAATATAACCATGTCCAGGAACAGAATGTCAACTATTACTTTAAATCAGTGGAGATTATAGTAGCTCCGGATAATTAATAAGAAAAGCTTAGGAGAGCTTAAAGTCGATCACAGCAGTCAGATTTAAGAGGAGAATTTGTAATAGCTTGAATTTGAGCCAAAATACAGGTCACCGCTCATTTTCCTTCCATTACATTACCAGATTTTGTGTAAGGCAGAGGGTGCTACAGTCACCTGCTCCTTCTGTTTTGAACAAGCCCTGCCTTGGGTCAGCCCTCCAAACACACACACACACACGTCTGTCTAGTGCACGTACACACCTCCAGATGCCCAGACATGCACATTGCACCATGCACATGCACGCCTGAGGTATGTGCACACATGCTAATAAGCACCACACACACACACACACACACACACACACACACACACACACACACACACACACACACACACACACACACACACACACACACACACACACACACACACACACACACACACAATGCTGAGACGCGCTGCTCTAATTAAGTAAATGAGAGAATCGGAGGGGCAGATGGTGGGAGAAGAAGAAAAAGCAAATAGCCACACTTCCTCCTCTTTTTGTCTGGGTAGCCCACAGGGCTGCAACTGTTTCCCTTCCTCTCACCTATGACTTTTTTTTCACTTCTTCTGCTTGCTTGCCTGCCTTTCTCTGGTAATTAATTATGAAAGAACACACATCACGCCCGCTTTCTTGTTGTCAAGATCTTTTATCTCCGTTTTCCTCCCTCTCTACGCCTGTTTCTCTGCCTTCTTCGTCAGTGTCTGCACGTGCTTACTGTACCTCCACGTCAAATGCCCTGAAGGTAGATATCATGTCCCGGAAAGGAAATGAAAAACTCCCTGTATGCAGGGAAATGAAATATGACTGCCTGTGTGCGTGTCCGTGTATCTAATATGTTACCTTGTAGGACAAACTGCGTATCTTTTACCCTTCCCTTATTTTATGTCAGTGTCAATTTCTGTGCTTCTTAACGTAATGGCTTGTGTGTGTGTGTGTGTGTGTGTGTGTGTCTGTGTGTATATATATTCTCTGTCTGGCACTACAGCAACTCTCTCTCACACGGTCTCATCTTCACTTAAAATGAAAAAAAAAACAAGTTTCTGCACCGACGCTCTGCTTGCTAGCGCAGTCAAACCATGACATTTGGTTTGAGTGAAGTAGCTGTGATAGAGATTGCTCGACTGTGTTGGCGCTCTCGGAATCCTGATGGCAGGTAAAAGGTCCAAAATGAGTGTAATTATAGAAGCGAAAAGTTATAATCCTTAGTTTTTCCACCCTCTTTGAATGATCAGGACGTAAAAAATGAGCAAACAAAAAGATGAGATGCATTATTTCTCCAACTTTTTGCTCAAGTGTGTCTGAGCGAGTGAACAGACGTCCCAAGAAAGACAAGAAATAACACGCACCTGCTTTACCAACACTGACTGATGAGCAGGATCTTTGTTTTTTTTACCTAATTGGATTAAGGGTGTTTCCTCAACTGAAAGAAACCCTCTAAAAGCATACTATAATGGCACATGAAGCGATGACAGACCACAACAATGACTTTTGTGAGTGAACATTTTTGTACGCCCCACTGGCCCGCGGTTGAAACATGATTTCAAGGGAGTGAAAGCCTCTTGAGAATTTTCATTTTCAAGCGGAACACGTGCTTGCAGAGGGCAGCAGCGTGACGGTATATGAAGCGCTGTCTAGCGCGCCGGATGATGAAACCATGTGTTTCGACTCTATCTGTCCCTGTATTTATAAATGTCTCTCTGTCTGTCTTTCATACTCGCTCCGTCTCTTCTCTCAGGATTTTCTCACACCGCTTATCTGCAGGAAAACACATGAATACATGCAGCCGCTCTGGAATTCATGGACTTGGAACGAACCTGGGACGTAGCAACATTCTGACATTTCAAGTATCAATTCAGCCTTGAGTGCTTCTTTATATTATAGTCTCTCTTGTTTTGGCTCCTATGCCATAGCTTGTAAATTACGTACATTCCAGGTTTTCATTTGCTGAAATAATTAATACATTTGTTTGAGTCATTTTCTGAAGCAAAAATGCACACCGATTCTTGAGCTTCACACACTATTTATTTCATTGTAAATTGTATATGATTGGTTTTTAAACGAAAGATGGAAAAAAAGACTTCAACTTAAGCTCTGGGGAGTCTTATTAGCTGAAAAATCAGGTTATGACTAATTTCATTTGATTAGTTTCAGCCCTTAAATGAACAACCCTGTCTGCTACAAAATACATTCATGTATACTAAAAATTTCCTTTGCCAAATAACATTTCTGAAGGAAATAGTGTGATCTTGTTACAGAGCTACAAAGTCCACAGAGGCAGGACATCATGACGGACAGATGGGTCAACCAAACATCTCGGGACTTTGGCAAAGGGAACCGCTTTTTGTTAAGTGTGTACTGTTCCATAACTTTAACTAAGATGTTCTTTTAACACAAACCAAATTATTTTTTCCTCTAAACCTAACCCAAATCTTTTCTAAAAAAAAAAAATCTAATAGTGATTTGTAACAACTTGAAAAGTCACAGACAAAATGAGCCTGACCACTATCTTTTCCGAACCTTAAAAGGTCCAATATTGTAAAAAAGTTATTTTTTTTATTTTAAAGCAGGTCGGGGTGCTATATAAATACTGTGGAAAGTATCAAAATGCTAAATCTACAGAGAAACGCACAAAGCCCGTATTTAGAAACGCTGCATTTAAACGGGACTTCTGTACAGTTGGGATGTCACAACTATACTATAGCTCCAGTGCTGTTACAGTCATTCCCTGGCTGCAATAATGATACAAAGTCTCCTAGAGTGCAGATGTGGAGACCCGGAAACACTGACCAATCAGAGCAGACTGGGATTTTTCGGTTGGGGGGCTTAAAGAGACAGGCACTAAAACAGAGTATTTCAGAGGGTGAATACAGATATTTTCAGATAGACAGTATAAGAAAAATGATGTGTTATTGAACATTAAAGCATGTAAACATGTTCTAGTAGAAACCCCAAATTCAAGTATGAACCTGAACATGTTGTGGGATGTTTAGCAAGAGCTTTGGCTTGCCTAATAATCACTGTTCAACCACAATATATTTTTGGTACCGACTTAAATGTGTCTGTAGCATTGAGTATTGAAAAGCTACAAAGCCTTACCCTAAAAACCAAAATATATGTGCCAATACAAATGAGTTGTATGTGATTTAATTAAAAGAACACATGGTTGAAAATAAACAAACCCACATGCAGTATTAGATGTTCTCCATATTTCTCTTGTCTTCAGTTACAACCAGCACATGACCCCATTAGCTTTATCCATAGAGACAAGACAAAACAAGTCTGTGTATGTGTGTTTGTATGATGATGATGACGCATTCCACTGATGCAAATATAGATCTTGAAACACTTCGCAATCACACAACATATACCTGACAAACACACAACCACAGAGCACACACACATACTGTACACAGTGAGTGCCTGTGTGGCCCGAGCTGATTAATTGCAGCAGTTAGCGGCGGTGATAGCTGTGCTCCTCAGAGACAACACACTGTCTCTCTCACTCCACCTTAACCTCTGCTGGACACACACACATGGACACACATGCACACACCTTTCTTAACTGAAATTAGACCACGTCTCTTGCTTTCTCTCTCTGTCTCTGTCTCCCATCTTGCAAATGACCAATCATCAGATCACTTTCACCTTGCCGAAAGCAATTTTGCCGCGGAGCAACTGGTTAAGGTACGACGCAGGGGAGAACTCAGGTGAGGGTGTGTGGTGTGTGTGTGTGTGTGTGTGTGTGTGTATGAGCCCGAGAGTGTTTTCGTTTGCCTCTCAGCTGCAGTGGGATATTAATGAACCGATGCACAAACCCATAGAAATGCACAAACAGATTCTAAAAAGTGCACTCTTTGTAGCACTATCTAATCTTTCTTGGTGCTGAAGGTCACACACACACACACACACACACCCCCCCCCACACACACACGTTTGTTTCACTATCTTTGTGGGGACCTGTCATTGACATAATGCATTCCCTAGCCCCTTAACCTAACCTTAACCATCACAACTAAATGCCTAACCTTAACCCTTACCCTCACCCTAACCATAACCTAATTCTAACCCTAATCCTAAAACCAAATCTTAACCCTCAAACAGCCCTTTAACCTTGTGGGGTCCAGCATTTTGGGCCCCACAAGTATACTGTATTCCCCGGTTTTTTGGACCCCACGAATATAGTCACACACACACACACACACACACACACACACACACACACACACACACACACACACACACACACACACACACACACACACACACACACAGCCAAGGTTTTCTCCTCCACGAGTTTTATGTACCTTTAAAACCAGCCGAATGAGCGGCCATATTTCTGCTGGGCTGCAAGGTGACTTCAGAGAGGCAAAAAAAAGGGGGGAGGTGGGGGTAATTAGAATAAGAAGAACAAGTGGAGCCAGAGAAAGAGTCTCCACCTCTGGTCAAGGTATTGTTCCACGCCGACCGACCCACAATCCCTCACAATCGCGCTCCTCTCTCTTCCCATTGTCTTCCTTTCACCCTCTCATGCTGCCCCCTTATCTCTCCTAAGAGACTTTCCATCTCTTCTACCTCCGCTTTGTCTCGCTTTGTCTTCCCTCGCTCTCTAACACACACACTCTCCTCGACACATACCTCCACCTCTTCCCTCCCTCACTCTCTCTATTCCCTTCCTCCCCAGTCAGCTGTCACGGCTGCCACTTTCTCGCGCCCACTCATTTATTACAGGTCACCATCGAAGGAGGGGCCATTTTAAAAAGGACAACGTGCCCCGTCGAAACACACACACACACACACACACACACACACACACACACACACACACACACACACACACACACACACACACACACACACACACACACACACACACACACACACACACACACACACACACACACACACACACACACACACACACACACACACCACCTCTAAATCATACAGTACACAGTAGATGGATATGCAAATACTGTACATAAACACATGCAAACATGTAATGGGAACTAGCTCCCCAGAACTTGTCTTTTTCAGGTGGCGCTTACCACAAGGATATGCTATACAATGTTCAACAAGCTCTTCAGACTCATTGTTTTAACCAAAAGTGAACCACTTTGATACTCCAAAAAACTGCCAATTGATGTCTATTCACATCTTTGAACTGACTAACTTTGTATGTAATTGTTCCCCACAATAAAATTGCCTTGCGTTTGTTTTGAACACACCATAAGAGCTTCCTTAATTCACTCTTACTCTTATTCAAAAGATGTTTGTTTTAAGTTCTTAAAAATGTTTTTTTTTTTAACAGCCAAGTTACATTTTTGATAGTACCACAATAAAAAAAAAAGATATAACACAATGGTTACAAAGAAATGCATTATGTTGAATAAGCCACTACAAATTTGGTCATTTGGGTCCGCGACAAACACTCAAAAAACTCCCAGAGGGACTGACAAATGTAGAGATACTACAGGCATTATATTTAAATCAGATACACATTCATATACATGCTGTACTGCATGTGCACAAACAAACATGTGGCTACATTCTGCTTTCATTATTATGGCCTTGACAAAGAACACAGCACTGTTTCCATGGTTGGCACACAGTTTTAATCCTGTAGAATTAGTTGAACACGAGTCTGAGTCGAGGAGAGTGACTGTCTTGTTGATCTGGGTTTGTGCCCTTTAAATACTGTAGCAACAGCTCACTGGTGTTTTTTTAATCCTGCCTTTCTCTGCCATGACTACAACTGGAGAAAAAAAAATTGTTGTAGGCAAATATTCAGAAAAGAATAAAAGCAGACAGACTCTGGCAGAAAAAGCCTAATAGACACAGAGGCGCACATGCCTAAGCATAGAGAGTATCAATCACTCACCACACACACACACACACACACACACACACACACACACACACACACACACACACACACACACACACACACACACACACACACACACACACACACACACACACACACACACACACACACACACACACACACACACAGATTAGGGCCCTGATTAAGGCGGGTGTCGCATAAAAGTCTTGGAACAGTAAATATCCTTAATTTGTAGTGTAATTAAACAGATTAGCTGCCGTGAATATCTTAACAGGGATTAGCTGACACACAATACACCAGACGTGCTTGACTACACACACACACACATACTGTGCGCACACACACAGAAACACATGCATAGACACAGAGAGGAAATAAAGTAATGACCAAACGTCCAAAATAGCTTCTTTTTTTTTTTTTTTTTAAGCTACCGTAAAAAAATGCAACTGCGAGACAGACAGGTTGGTGTGTGTGTAGAGGTGTGTGTGTGTGTGAGTGAGCGTAGTAACGTCACATAAGAGAGGGAGAGAGAGAGAGAGAGAGAGAGAGAGAGAGAGAGAGAGAGAGAGAGACACAAATCTACAGGTCAGGTCGAATTGCCGGATCGACACGCGCACAGATGAGGGATTAGAGATCAGTGATCTTTTCTCCTTTCACAGGCTTTCATTAAAATGCCAGACTTTGTCAAGGTTACAGTGAAAAAAAAATGCTATTGTTATTCTAATGCCCTCTATTGTGCTGCGCTGAGAGCCAGAACAAAAAGCAATGGAAGCAAGTGAAAGAAGTTAAAGAAACTAAAAAAAAAAGGAAAAAAGGCCAGATTAGTTGTGAAAGACGGAGTCGATGGCACTTGATCCTTCTTCACCAAGGAAGTGCTGCCAATCAAAGGAAGCTGAACACTGTCCCACTTCCTGTGTTGGCTTTGTGCCTGAGAACAGCACTGCACATCGGAATTCAAAGCCACCGCTTGAAAGCACAGATACACAAATGGATGCATATGCCCGCGTATATTTGTGTCTTACAAGGCGGATCAAGCCTCGACTCAAAACTATAACCCCTTGCCCTAACCTAAACCTTATGCTAATCCTAATGCTAGCATAAAAAACACCCTTAAAGCCGCACTAATGAATATTTTCAGATTAATTCACTGCAACTTTAAAGATCTTGGATTTGGAATTGCCAACTCTAGTCAATTAATTAAAGTTCAATTAGTATTTAGCATGCTACGTGCATGCGCGTAGCATGTAAATGACAGTTTGAGTGGTGTATGAAGGAGCCGCCGACAGCATGTTGTCCACGAAACAAATTGGGTGTTGTGATTAAAAGGTGGAAAAATGAGCCGTTTTTCATTCTCCCTGCATGTTCAGTGACTCACACACACTGCTATTGAAAGGAGTGTGTTTGTGTTTGTGTGTGTGTGAGCAGATATGTGTGTGAGAAAAAGAGGAGGGCGAGGCGAGAAACTGAAAAAAAGCTGCTAAAAGAGAAGAAAAGCAGAGGCAGTGAAAGATGAAACAGAGCAGGGAAATAAAACAAAAGCACAATGGAGATGTTAATGGATGAGAACAGGAGGGAAACAAGGTGTGTGTGAGGAAGAGAAGAAGAGATAAGGAAATAGATAGAGGAAAGGAAAATAGATGACAATTGTGTGAGAAGCTAATGAAATAGAAGTCAAATAAAAGAAGAGAAACTCTGAAGTGGTGTGAGCGGACCGGCACTGCTAGGCAAGAGCAGTGTGTGCGTGTGTGTGTGTGTGTGTGTGTGTGTGTGTGTGTGTGTGTGTGTGTGTGTGTGTGTGTGTGTGTGTGTGTGTGTGTGTGTGTTTAGGAAGCCCCTAAGACGCAGAATGGAGGCATTTGTCTCTGAGTGGAATTACAAGTGGCGGGCCGAAGAAACCCTCCAGTGGTTGAGAAAGAAACAGAAGAGGGATGAAAAAAATAGATTCCTCTGTCTTTCCTGTCCTTTCTTTTCTTGGGCCACGCCTTGCTTACACTGTGTGTGTGTGTGTGTGTGTGTGTGTGTGTGTGTGTGTGTGTGTGTAAGAGAGGGAGAGTAGATTCAAGACTTGTTCTTAAAGCAAACAATGAGGAAGCAAAAAGCTGCCTCAAATTTAAGAGGCCATGAAGGCTTCTACTGCCTTGCACTTGCCCATGCACTTGCACTTGCGTGCGTGCGTGCGTGCGTGCGTGCGTAAAATAAAGGCTAAAGTGAAAAAGATGAATCAGCATGCGATTAGAAATTAAAAGAACACATGTAGATTTGCGGGTGTTAACAGTAAATCCCTGTGCATGGGTGTACTGTGTTTTCAGGGTGTGAGTGAGATCTCAGTCCTCCTGAAAAGGGGCATCTGTGCCAGGCTTCCAGCGTCCCGACTAGCAAATCCAACTCACACTAGGAGTTGGCACCGGACACCTTAGCACAACCAAAGCCAACCCTGCTCATCATTAGGCAGCAAAGGAACGGAGGTTCAAAAGTCTGTCCTGCCAAACACACAAACACCACGCCAGAGACGGAGAGGGGACTAAGAAGCGTCGGGGACGATTAGAGAGGCCAATAAAGCTGCTATTTTGCACCCAAGTCTTGGATGTTTTCCTTCCCATGCTGTGCAGTTGTGATTCCGCATGTAAATATTTGGGTGGTTCGCACACTCGGAGGAACAAAAGACCCTCTGTACAGCCGCCGGGCAAAGAAAATGTCAGAAAACAGGCTTGTGATGTCGCCGGATCGCTACGGAATGCCTGGGAAGAGAAAAGTACGAGACAGCGTCATCTTTGTTTGGCCCGTGCAGATAATAATCTGAACGCTGATTCAGACGGAGAGTACCACGAGAGTTAGCGCTGCTGTCTCAGGCCTCTGAAGAGCGTTCCTTCGCCCCCCACGCGTTACATAGTCATTTGCAAGGCTTCCCATGCGGCCCCGCTGAGACTGTCCAGTTGTGAAAGAGGAAGCAAATAACAGCCCACACTTCAATGTCACCCTCACTGAACTGCAATTATTACTCTTTTTATGCATACAGACATATTTCATTCCCCCTCTTCCTCGCTCCGTCTCTATCACCGGAAGCCACCGACAATCGGCATTAAGCGTACAGATCTCCATCAGCTCGTCAGAAACGATCACGGGGTATTCGACTAACATCCAGCCCAATGCCTGGCGCGGCTTAAGCCTGGCAGATAGCAAGTTATGATAGCAATGTTGACTAATTTAGAGCAAGATTGAATTCCTTCACCTCCCTCATCTCTCATGCTGTCAAATAAAGGGCTCGCGGTCTAGACTGATGCTATCAAAAAGAAAGCTTAATTAGCTTGTAATAAATTCTCATTTCCGCCAGTCTTCTAGAAAAGCCTCGGCCAGCTCCGTGGCTGTGTGTGCCAGCTGACGGATGCCCAGTAATTTGATACATGGCATTCAGCGGGTTCCCTTCCCGCCGCCTCCCCCTCCGGCCATTTCACAAGAGAGCACGTCTTTAAATGTCACCCAAACACACACACACACACACACGTGTGAATGCAGCATTTGTCATACACACCGGAGAGCTAGGGCGATTAAAATGTTTGAGCCATTTGTTTCTGCGAGCAGGAAAACAGACAGCTTGATGCATGATGGTGAAACTGCTGGTGTGAGCTTCATTTAAAGAAATGAGTTGCTCATGAGAATACTGTCATCTTTTGGCGTGGCATTTTGCCAAGTTCCTTGACAGTACCTTGACAGTACCTTGACCCTAAAGAGCTAAATCAGCGGACTCAAACACAACTGGAACGCTCTACAAAAGAAAGCTGAATTTAATCTAAGAGGAGTCCTTCACCACTACAAAGAAGATGGACTGAGCTCTAAATTTCCTTCTTGAGCTTGGAAACAGTAGATTGACAGAAAGTTTTTTTTTTTTTTTTTAAGAGCTTTAAACTGCTTCTCCTCAGATGATGGAGGTAGAATTGTAGCATTTCGGACGAATGGAGGAATGTTCAATTTCAAAACTCTAAATGTCATTAACTGTGGTTGCCATTTTCAGCAACCAAATTGTTTTTCCAAGTAAAAATGCCAACATCCTCCGTTCTCAGCTTCTCAAATGGGAGAATTGGATGTTTCTCCAGAATAGTAAACTAAAATATCTTTGAGTTTTAGACTGTTAGTCGAATAAGACAAGCTATTTGAATGCATCATCTTAGGCTGTGAGAAATGACGACCATTCTTCGTTATTTTCACATTTTAAAGACAAAACGATTAAGAGAATAACAATAATTATGAGAATAATCATTGGTCTACCCTACTGAAAGCCAAAAAGCCATGCCGATTTACTTCCTTCAGAGCGATCAGGGAACTTTGGCCGAGAAAAGTTAACTTAAAGGTGCTCTAAGCGATGTCACGTGTATTTTAGGCTACAACTTTTTTTTGTCACATGCAGCAAACATCTCACTATCTGCTAGCTGCCTGTCCTCTGAACACACTGTAAAAAAAAAAAAAAAAACGCGGTCTCTGTAGACAGCCCAGGCTCCACAAACGGCAACAAAAACAAACTGTGCCAACCTGCACCACCAAACATAACAAACAATGTTCCAGCATTCCAGCCAATAACCGAGAAGAAGGATTTGGGGGTGGGAGTTGGGGGGTTAGTGCGTGGAAGGGAGGGGGAGGGGACGGGATGAAGAGGAGAGAGGGGCGAGCTAGACTTTGTTTTGTTTGACAATACTTCGAACGTCAACAAGAAGTGACATCACCCAACATCGCTTAGAGCACCTTTAATAATTGTACCGATTTGTTTTTGTGGTGTTTTCCACAGTGGAGGGGAAATGATTAATGAACCCTTAAATGCATCGGTTGGGTCAATCCTGAGCTCTGAATCTGTTTATTTTAAATGAACATGAATATGAGTCAGTGGGAGGCCATGCCTTTACACAGAAACACAGATTCTCCCGCACTGCCAACAGACAGTGAGACAAGTCATCAATCAAGTTGCTCGCAGTGGGAACACCTCCATTTTTGGCACACATGATCGCACTGTACATCCCGCAAACACACACACACACACGTAGTTTAGTGTATACAGACCAGCTGACTGGCAGGAATTATGCAGACATTTGTCTCGCAGCTGGAGCATACAGACAGCTTCAATCACCATGTTAAACACCGCTGAAGTGAACATCTCCAGCGTTGACTTACTTGATATATGGTGTGCGGTATGAATTTTTTAAAACCTACAATAAAAAGGAGATGGAGATTAAGTGAAAGAGACCAAAGAATGGACATATAGCACACACATATCTACTCAGTATACACCCACACACACACACAATGAACTTCCCAAGAGGCATAGCTCAGATTCTTGGGCTGAATTTGCATCACAAATATCTTGGATGGGAGTGTATGCATAGTGAACAAATAAACCAGCGAGGGTGCCACTTTTCTTCCCAATTCATCCGCGCATCCATCCACTCCTGTTTAATTGTGAGTGTGTTTGTGTGTGTGTGTGTGTGTGTGTTTCTCCAGCTCCGCCTGAGAACCAGAAAACCACCAGAGATAGAGCCAAAACTCGACCTGTCCTTGGAGGCAGGAAGAAAAGCATCCTGGAATCCCATTTGTGCCTCTGAGAGGTTGGGCGATTGGCCAAATTCACCTCTGAACATCAATCCACAAACTCTCCTGTGTTTCCACTTCCTGAGTGGGCTTCTGCTTGTTTGTTTTATTTCCAGTTCGGCATTCCTTGCCAAAGCTTGATTACATCGATTAAGAAGGCAGATTCTGGCATCATGAAGTGCTTATAAGCCCAACATGAAACACAAAATATTACTCTACAACTTACTTGAGTGCATCTCAAATTCTGACACGATTCCAAAGCAGATATTACTCCAGACCAAACAGAATGGAGCACATTAAAGTCCTTATCGATCAAGTAAGTCTAGGAACAGAAGCTGATTGAAAAAGTTCAACAGCCCAATTTCTCAACATCAAAGCCTCAAACAATTATTTGCTTGGATAAACAGTGTTGAAACCATGCATCCTGCACACACTGTGACAACAGGGGGTGAGACCTCAAATGTTACTCAAATATCACTGACAAACTATCTGCAAATATCCTACAGGGGCTGGTGCCATAAGGAATTACAACACATAAATAACATCTACTTTACTATAAAATGACTATTGCTGCTTGGCATGGACGCATTACAATTACAAGCCTTTATAGGGGTATTGCAGGATCTTTAAAGTGAGATTAACACCACAGGGGGTCCTAATAATGAAAGCGATATAGTTTTTTCCCCACTGCCTATTTAACAGCCTTCAGTGTACATCTAAATTATTCAAAGACAGTACGGGATAAAAACTGCAATAGAGTTCAATTCATATAAATCAGTGCAAATAGCCGCGGTGCTCGGTCGATCAATGCCTGCTTAGGGCAATTTCATTAAAACGATGACGCATTCATTCATATTTAGGGGACAATATGTAACGGCACAGTACATGGCTCATCTACAAACATCAGAGAGTTTTCTTCACCAGCATATGTATCCAATCAGGCACAAGCAAAGTGGATTTCTGTGTTGTTTTTTTTTTATCCGATAAGTTTTACAATCTGGATTTTAAAAAAGGGTCAAAAAAAGCAAATATGTGTAGGGAGTTTGGAAAGATTTTTACGCAGAGCCCGACACGCTCCCACGGGCTGCGTAATGTCACAGTTTACTGCAGGTGAGAGTCTCGTTGTAATGATTCAAATCAGCCTCAGCGTGGTCGGATATGAAGTTGTGTTAAGTTTGTGACAGTGTTTAAGAGCTAACAGCAAAACGGTGTTAAACTGCGATGGCCATTCATTATCATTCAACAAACAAATGCCGTGAATTATGGCCATACGTCGCTTGATGCCAGAATAGAGGGTGAGGGTGAGGGGGGGGGGGGGGGGGGGGGGGGGTTCAGGTTGTTTGGACCCTAAGTTGATCCCAGCTTTTGGGAGACCCAGGTGCAGAGACGCGCATCCATGCACTCACCTGATTGTGCTGCACTCGATCCGATCACCAGCAAAGTGACGAGAACGCAAGCGTGGAACTTCATCTTCGAAAAGGCTGCTTGTCTTGTTAACTCCCGTAACTCACATGTCCAATTAAGATATCCTCGTTTTTTTTCCCCACACACTCACAGAAATAAACAACCAAAGAAACACGTCGTAGTCTTCTTGGATTCTTGGACTGCTGGCACAGTGTCCGTGCGCACCCACAACCAGCGCCGTGGAGAGCTTTTACGCACCGCGTTATTTGTTGCGTTTGTTTATCAGTTCCCAGACCAGTGTTTAGCTCGGTTTCCACCACGGATACTCAGAGCCATGCTCCTCACGCTGCCATAGAGCCGGTGGCTGGGGGGGTGAGGGGGGTGGAGTGTGTGTGTGTGTGTGCGCGCGATGGGATGGGGGGTCTGAACACGCCCCCTTAGTGTGATTGACACCTCCTTCAGCCTATTAAATCAGCTATCCAAAAGGATTAGGAGCGTTTTGTCTTTTTTTTTTGGAAATCCGCCCACCTTACTTATCACCTCTCCTGATTGGCTATTTGGTTTCATTGCTGCTGTCAATACACCTGTCAGGAGCAGATTCTCTTTTTGCTACCTGTGGGTCTTCTGTGCAGTGGCGGTTCTAGGGGGGCAAGGGTGGCCAGTGCACCCTTAATATTAAGCCTCAACCCCCCTCTGGCCCCCCCTAACTGTTGCAAATATTTTCATACATCTTTAACCCCAGCTTTATCCCCAAAAAGTGGATATTATTTATGTGCAGTGATATATGAAATGTAGGTTAACACTGATTGAGTATTCTTGTGTTCATCGTTATATGTTTATCAGTAGTCTGTTGTAGAACCAAACCTATGGGGCATTGATTAATATATTTGGTTCCCCTGAAATTGCATGTGACCCCAGCCTGGCCCCTTCATTTGAAATGGTCTAGAACCGCTACTGCTTCTGTGTTGGCTTTTTATCATACTATAATGATCAGAATTCAAAGTCATGTTTCATTAGCTGTTATATAGCCCATTGGTTACCATTATAGAGCAATGTATTCATAAGAGATACGTACATTCCTGTCTTGAGAGGAAAAGATGTAAATAGCATTTTCCAGGGGACAGTGTTATAACTACTAAAAGTTTGCTTAATTTGTGTTGGTATATTATTATATTAAATGTAGACTTACAGAAAGTTCCCTGTGGGGTCAGCAGGATCAGCCTCTGCAAATATCCACCACTAGAAGACACATCCTATAAACTTTGATGATGCTGGTCCAAAGGGTCTGCAGTGAACGGGAATGGCTACGGCAGTATACCATGTTCAGGGCCGCTCATTTTACAAGCCAGTGTACCCTATTCCGCTCTGTGGCTTCGTCTGTGGGCTGATCTGAAAGTGTGACACCGTCTGGCGAATCAGCGAGGACAGAAAGGTATTGATTTGTGATCCATGTAAAGTGAAAACTAAGGCATAAACTGGCTCTATTGACAAATTACTCCAGCAGCAAAGATCTAAATGACCCTTCATAAATCCCCACGGTGCTAAAGAGAGGATTCATTTAGTGTCCTCTGCTGCTCTCTAGGGGAATTTATGGAGAATGACGCGATTGTGCGCCCTTCTCTCTGTAGCTTGCATTATGGGGGACATAAAATAAGATTTGGGATGTATTTTATTTAATTTATTTTTTTACAATTATTGTGCTCATAAATGGGAATTCATCCAAATGGCCACACGCTTGCCTCAAAGCCTAGTTATCAACATTGTTTGACCATAAAAAATAAAAAACTGTGGTAAGGGACTCTGTGCTCCACAGCTCATAAAAGTACTTGGCCAATGCAGCAGGACAGCAATAAATTTGGCAATTGGTGGCTGTAGCCTTTTTTATTTTGAGATGTTGAGAGGAGTTGAAATTTTTCTCTCACTCGTGGGAAGGGTTCAAAGAAAGATGTATTAATACAATGGAGGGCCTGCTGGCTTTATTATGAAGAGAGACATACATTTCAGCCTCTCTAATACAATGATTTGTGTACTGTCCCTAAACAGAATGTAAGGTTTTCAAAATAAAAATAAATAAGATGTGTAAACTGCGTTTTAGTATCAACAAAAAAAATTACCAGAACATGGTTTGTCTTAAAATTAAAATGTTTCTTACCCAAGAATCAAGATAATACTCACTGTCTATAGTATATTATACACACACACACACACGTTTGTTTCACTATCTTTGTGGAAACCCGTCATTGACATAATGCATTCCCTAGCCCCTTACCCTAACCTTAACCATCACAACTAAATGCCTAACCTTAACCCTTACCCTCACCCTAACCATAACCTAATTCTAACCCTAATACCAAGTCTTAACCCTCAAACAGACCTTTAACCTTGTGGGGTCCAGCATTTTGGGCCCCACAAGGCTGTGCAGACCCCACAAGTATACTGTATTCCCCGGTTTTTGGACCCCACGAATATAGTAAAACCAGCACACACACACACACACACACACACACACACACACACACACACACACACACACACACACACACAGGGTGGCAGCACAACGCAGAGCAGCCTTGAGAATACTAATGAACGTCGCTTTCCTTCTGTACAAAAATCTGCAGATAAAACATTCAATTAGTGACATTACTGAGCTGCTGGAGATTTGCGCTGATATGAGTGTGACATGAAAATGGGAATTCTGTCTCTGTGTGCTGTAATGGGTCCGTGTGTGATTGGAGGGTTTGCAGAACAATGGCTCACAGTGAAGAGGGTATTCAAAGTAATCCATTACAAATGATAAATAAGTAATGGGGGAAAACTTGACTCATGGGCATTTATTAAAAAAACGTGTGAGCCTCATGATGTGTTATCTTGCAGCAGGCCTCTGCAGTGATACTGCTGCAAATTATAGCAAATGGCATTCAATTTATTACATTTTGTTATAACTGTGTATTAAAAGGCATATTTTGTAGAAGGCAGTTTATGAAGTCACCATGTTCTAGATGCAAAGTAAATGGCTACATAAAGTAGCATTCCTTCAAGAACTCAGTGTTTGAGTTTATAATGATCGTATTATAGTTTCATGTAGACTTTTAATCTCTTAGATGTTTTCTTTGGCTGGGCTATAATAGGCTATTCCTATAATATTCCACATGGGACATGTGGTGTGAATTTATGGGGTCGTTTTACAACTCATACTATTTTAAATGTGTCCCATATGCTTTGATATTTGTTCAATATGACTGTAAATTAGATGGTTCCCTGGGGTCATCATGACTGACTGGCACTAATGTTGGCGTCTGACTTTGTTTTGTCCCCTGTGAGCAGCTCCACGCTGGACAAAAAGGATCAGATGACACGCAGAGCTTCTATGATTAGGGTTGCGACGAGGGAAGGAGGCTGCCACTCCGAAAGGGCAAAGGGGCTTTTACGCGCAGTTTGCGCCTTCTTGTTGACCGCGCACCACGAGCTGATTCATTTATCTGTACAGTTGTGGTGTGGATCCCGAATCAGTGGCTTTGTGGCTAGAATACTTGAGGGAGAATGAGAGTCGTGACCTCCAGGGTGTGAGCAGAGTGCGCAAAACGTCTTGGAGTTCGGCATGGCTCTGGAGAGCGCGTCGCTCCTGAAAGCGGGGCTTGTGTTATTGATGGCAGGTGAGTGTTTGTGTAGTGAGTCGTGAAGAACTTCTAAGTGGCTTATACTTCTATAGTAGCAATATCAATTTTTTTTTACAAGTAAAAATACTGCATCAACTTTAACTTGTGTGAAATACTTGTCTATTATGGGCAAAATGTACTTAAATTAGGGCAGCAACTAACGATTATTTTTCATTGGATTGCTCTGTCTATTATCTTTTTGATTAATCGATTAGTTGTTTGGTCTAAAATGTAAGATAAATGGTAAAACATGCCGATCAGTGTTTCCCAAAGCCCAATATAGCATCTTTAAATGGCTCGTTTGTCCACAACTCAAAGATATTCAGCTTACTGTCATAGAGTGGTGAAGAAAGCGTCAAATCGATTAATCAAATATCGATTAATCGATAAATCTTTGCAGCTCTAACTTTAAGTATCAAAAGTAAATTAATCTATGTATAAAATGGGTCCCTTTGACTGTCATACTATTAATATATTATTGTAGTATAATTATTAATGCATTTAGTGGACTTATTATTTGATAAACGGTTGGGTAGTTTTATCTATTATATATATATAAGTAATTAATTATACCTTGAAAAAGTACAATATTACACTTTGATGGCTAAAAAACAGCGAATGCAGCATCATACATATCAATCAGCTCTTTGGGGTTTTACAGCAGCAATGTGTTGCAATATGGATGTTCAACAGGTGATATGGAAGGCTTACATTTTGCTGCTAAAATGTTTTACACAGCTGAGAATAACTCCAGATACTGTGTCTAACTGACATAAGGACTGCAGTATGACAGTGTTGCTCCCAAGCTGAGTAGCACAGAAGCTTGCTAAACATGCCTGACATCTGAGCTAGATGTGGATCATCTTCATATTCATGAATTCATTTCATTCACATCATTTTTTTTTTTTAAATCAATAAATGTTGAGTCGTAAAGGCAGGCAGAATTCACGATTCCTGCTAGACAGATGGGTGTTTCCTTTCCCCCCAAAAATATGACAAAAACTTCAAGGCAGTAAATCAATAGAGTGTAATCCTCCAGCTAGGAGCGGTGCAGTATTCTGATCCTGGAAAATGAACTGTGAATGCAAGGCTGGTTAGCAGCCAAGTTAGACGGCATCTTTGAACGCTTGAATGTCAGATTGCTCCAGTTGCCAAGAAACTGTGGGTGATAAACAAGCTAACAGACACTTCACTTCTGCCAAAATTACCATTTATATGTTCAGTTCATGCACATGTTTGATAGTTTTCTTTGCTGAAGCACCTCAAGCCTCTGTGCCGCAACCAGCAGTCTCGACCATTTTTCACATTTTTCTTTCAGTAGCATCTCTTTCAAAATCCCCGTGTCAACACATTCAGTCTTCCTTTGAGTGTTTCAGAGCCTCGAGAGCCAGCTGAGACAGAGCAAACATAATGGGCACACATTTGGACCTTATCAGGCGGGCGCAGACCGAGATCCACCATGTTTCTCAATCGTAACAACAACCTGTTCGTTCCACACAGGGTTTTTCTTTTCCGCCAGCTTAAGTTCCCTCGCCTACTGTACTGCTCAGCGGTGTTACATTCAGCCCAGTGTCCTGCGGGACGGCAGCGGTCTGCCTCCACGTTAAGAGCCTGTTAACACACATCTCTGAAGCAAACAAATGGGTTTCAGACTCAAATTAAAATTGTTTCTTAGTGTAGTAAGTAACAGCCTTATAGGGGAGAAATGGCCCAATAGGAATAACCACTGCCAGGACATGACCTTGTTTGTCGCACAGACATATTCCTAATTATCAATCTTTGTATCCTTACAGTGATGCATAGTTTTGCTCTTCACTCACTGAAATAAAGCAGTCACCTTATATCACCCACATTCATTGTCTTATTTATATCTTAAATGAATAGGGCTACATTTTGTTTGATTTTTTTTGTCTATTTTCATCTTCTGTCTTTAGCTCAAGTCCTTCCATCAGTGTCCAGCTGCAACAGGGGTTTCTACGAGAGGATGATCAATGATCTCTGCTTAGCTAAGTTCAAATTCAACATGGGGGCGCTGGACCAGGGCCTGTGGTGCAGCTGGCCGGACACCACAGAGTGAGTTCACCTACTGGGTTGTGCAGAAAAATCACTTGTCCCTCATGTTGTACACTTTAGTCAGAGATACTTGCTTGAAGGACTTGATTTATGGCAAAAGGATAGCGTTAGATCTGGCGTAAAAGGCTAGACTCTTTGAGAGTAGATCCTAAATCGGATCTGCTAGAATAGCCAACGTAGTTAGGTCAAGGCATGGGGAATGGTTAGGATAAGGGTAAGAATACCAGGGTAAGCCAATCAGAGGCAGATTAAGGCAGAATAAGGCAGAATAAGGCGGACTACGAGGCACGTCCATTGACGTTGACACGTCTAGCGGATCCGATCAAGCATCTACCCTCTTTAATGAAGCTCTCACAGAATAAGGATTTTGTAGGAAAAACTAATCTGAAAAGTAAATACCAAAAATTATACATAAAGAGACGGTTGGGGATGCAAATGATCAGATTATAATAGCTGTGCTGAACACCTGAATGATTATGATTGGATGTTATAGTCAGCTGTGTCCAAACAGCTGATGAATGAGCCAGTGATATATGAATGTAGCAGCTGATGTCAATCATGAGTTAAAATGTGAACATCAGCACTAATATATTAGTGACAGTGTTAACTTTGTTTTTGCAAATGGTATATAATATACTATTAATGGACTGAAAAGTTATGATAATTGTATAAGGAAGCTATGCATACTAAGCTTATTTCCTCCATATGCGAGAATGCAGTCAAGGTTTAACTCAGTCTACCTGATCTTAGCCATCTTCTGAGCTTAAAGCTGTGGTAGGTAATTTATTTTTGACGTTGTTGGGCAAAAATTCCATAATAAATCTTTCAGTATATTGTAATTCAAGTGGTCTGAGAGAAAACTAGACTTCTGCATCTCCCCTTGGCTCCGTTTTCAGGCTTTAGAAAATGTAGCGTGACGAGAGACTTAAGCCCTAGTCGCACGGGATTATGTGTGATTTTGAAATTAATAAAATAAAATTCATAAAAATTAAATACGACTCGCCATATCACAGGCATGTCGATATGCACGGGACTAATATTATGACAAGACTTCGCTGTTTAGTGAAATATGGAAGGTCATTTGCGGGGGAATTTTTACTTATTATAATTACAGACAAGACCGATTTGCACGGGATTAAGATCACAGACAACTCCGCAATTATTACAAATGACTAGAGGTCACCAGGTAATACTAATCCTGTGCGAATAGGGCTTTTGGGCCAATCACAAATCATTTCAGAGTGAGAGAGAGCGTTTCTATTGGCTGTTCTGTGCATGCATATACCTGTGCGACAGAGAGGGAAAGCTGCAGGAAGAGGTCTCCCTCTACTACAAATCCTGGCGTTTTTTTTACTTTCTACCAACTGCAGCTTTAATGATATAATGCAGCACAGAGCATCACATAAAATGTAAGCTTTTTTCACATTATCCTTAAAGGACTAATGGTTTGTGAAAGAATTAGGTTGTTTGCCTTGACTAATGCTGCCCTCAACGTGTTGCTCTTACTATACTTCAGTCTCTGATAAGACATCTTCAGCTGCTTTTGTGGCTACTTGCCTTACGGCCATCACCAACTCCAGTCTGTGTCTCCACTCACCATTACATTGCTTGGTAGCGGCCAGGGACTGTATAGAAGAAGTAAGGGTAACCACTGTGACGTCCCCCCACCAAAAGAAATGAACTGCCGATTCCTAAGAGTGTCTTTTAGTTCAACTGAATGCTGAAAAAGACATTATTAGACAAAAAAAAACAAAACTTACAATTATCCTTTATGAAATGAAAACACACTGGTAAAGGGTCAATCCCAAAAACAAGTTTGAAACTATTAAAATGTACACAGTGTCATGAGCCTTGTTCGAGATGAGCATGCATTGGGCGATCGCCACCCAATGCAATAGATTTGTGTCCGACTTGATCCCGACTTGACTCCAGACGTCATGCACACGTGGGTAACGATAACCTCCCGAGATCAAGGCGGCCACAGTTTTGAGACGCAGTTTTGAGACTGCAAGACACAGGGCATGATGGAAAACGCCTGGCCTAAGCCTCTATCCCGATTGACAGGTCGCTGTGGTAGTAACTAGTCAACCACAAGGTAGCCACGCCCTAAAGCATACCCTGGTTAATTGTCTATTTCACTCTAAATGGGACCATCATTTACAAAATGAACATCATGCGGTATTTAAAGAAAAGTAGTGATTGAGGCCGCAAAATGTTTACTGAGGTAATAAATTAAAACTTGGGTCATTTTCTCATAGACTTCTACAATCACACTTCTTTTTGCAACCAGTGGAGTCACCCCCCTGCTGGCCATTAGAAAGAATGCAAGTTTAAGGCACACATCCACTTCTTTTATACAGTCTATGGTCGCAGCCTTTAAATGTATGAGTCGCACATTATATAGTGTGTGTGTGTGTGTGTGTGTGTGTGTGTGTGTGTGTGTGTGTGTGTGTCTCTGAGCAGTCATTTTCCAAACACTGACAGTCTGAGAATGAGTCAGGAGGGTGAAAGAAGCTGAAAGGCCCACAGGAGAAGCTACTGTCAAAACTATGATTTCCCTCCTGGCTCACTGTCCTCTCTTGGTCCGGCACATAATTAGTGGTGTTGTTCTTTGTGTGTGGTTGTGTACGTGTGTTTGAGTGTGCAGTTGTAACTCAAAAAAAGAATTGTATAGGCACACAGAGGGTTTGCAGTTGCGTCACGAAACTCCTAGCAACAATGTTTGACGCCGTCGTCGAGGTCCTTTGGAGAGCTGGCTGTGCAAACAGATAAATAAACCATACAGAAAAGAAAATCAGAAATACACAAAGAAGGCTTGTGTGTGGGTGCAGACCAATTAAGGGGCACCGAAAATAAAAGTCTTCCTCCTACATATGAAAAGCTGAATTCATAAGCAATAATAATTGTCAATTCAATACACTCTCATATAGCCATGGTCTGTTGCGAACGGTTTTCTTATGGTGGCATTTGTGAAAGCTATGTGAATGTCATCTATGATGATCAGTGACATTTCTTTACCTGCCCATGTTGACTGCTACAAATCCCAAAAACTTCAATTCAGTCTCCATGTGATTGACCGTTATCAGACTCCTGTGGGGAAACTGTACATGTTTTCTAGAATCATGCAAATTAACCCCATCAGTAGGATTTTCAAAAACTGCTATTTGAGAATATTTGTGGACGCATTACATATCAGTGTGTGGATGTGTTTGCAGAATCGCTACAAACTGATTTTCTTCCTTAATTCTTGCTTGTTTTAACTTGAACAAGATGGCTTCATTCACACACTGTAGCCTATTGCTCAGAGCTATAAAAAAATAACTCCGGTCTCTCTTGACTCGTGTCTTATTTTTAGGGCAAACACTTTCGCTGAGTGGTAGCTCAACACATGTTTGTATTAACATGCTTGTGAGAATCCTTGACACAAACTGATAGCCTGATCATATAGCCTAGAGCAGTGGTTCCCAACCTTTTTTCCTTGGCGCCCCCCCTACTTATGTCTAAGAAAAGCTGAGCCCCCCACTCTGAAACCGAAGTTGAGGTAACTCTCGAGATAGAGCCTTACTTTCTTTTTTGATACAGAGGAGTTATCAGCACTTTTACGTTTCTTCGCCATGTTTCATTCATAAAATAGTGATGCCATGGCGGCAGGAAAAACGAGGATGCTAACAGCTAGCAGCTGACCTGATGACAGCAAGGGTCACAGGTTAAGAGGTCCCGGAGGTTTGGCCTACTAAGTAGCCAGCCTACAATTTTGAGCGAGAACAAAAATATATAGTTTTTATACAGACTTTTGTATACATTATATATTCTAGTGTATTATCATAATTTGTTTAACATGTGCAAATATTTTTTTTTTACCTCAACCTCAAACCAGATAAAGACTTGCACCCCCTGTGATCTTTGCCCCCCCCCTGGGAACCATTGGCCTAGAGTATAATGTTGTGATTAGAGGTACAGTACTTGTACTTGCAACACTTGCAAAAAAGTTTAGTGAAGTTTGTGGGCCCATGAGACACAAATATACTCATTGATGATGCTCTTGTCACAGTTTAACAAATTGCCGGTTTGGACCCAAACACAGAAGAAAAAGATCAAAAAGTAGCAGGGAGAGTTTAAATGGTTAAATTATGAAAATAAACTTACAGTCCAAGTTAAGCAGGCGGGAAATCCAAAAACAGGGAGAAAAAAAACCAGGAACACTAGGATACGGGCACTATAAACAGACATGAGTTGTAAAGGGAACAACCCAACAAGGTACAAACAAACTGACACCATATAGAAGGGAACTGACTAAACACACAAGGCAACAAGGGTTGTTACGAGAGACAGGTGACATGAGGACTAATGAACAGGTGAAACACTGGAGGGCGGGGCAGACAATCACAAAGACGGGAAAACAAAAAGTCAGACATCAAACAAGACATGACACATGAGGAGTCAACCTTCAAAATAAAACAGGAAACTGAAATGGATTATCAACTCTCCTGAGGCCACAAGTCCATTGAGCCCCCAGATTGTATAAATTGCAAAACTGATTTAGATAAACGAAAATGGAAGTGACGCCTGCATCTGTCATTTGTGTCAAAATCCAGATTTTTAGACCTTTAATAATCAAATTCACTCTTTGTCAGAGTTTTATCCCTTACAGAAAATGAAATGCGTCGTATGTTGGACCACTGCATTCTCAACTGTCATTGAGGGGTGGTGGTATTCAAGTCGTTTGACCCGTTAATAACAACAATAAAGGGAAACGACGCTAGTGATGTCAAGTTCTGTGCCGAGGCTTCGGAGCGTGTGTCAAGAAATCCCTGAAGTTTTCTGTGAAGCGCGTATCGAGGCTTGTATCGTTTTAGACCAATGACGTCATCGATGACATCTGAAGCCTCGCTGCCCGTCCACACCACGGGACTGGTTTAGGAAGTGGCTCGAATCGACGTCAGTTTTATTATACAGCCGTGATCTACACAAGCAAATTCACTGCCCTCTGCTTGGGTAAACCAATGCCACTTTCCAGTTTTAGAATTCTAAAATTGCCCCTCCTGCCATTCTCATATTATGACCAAAAGATTGATTTACACACATTTGATAGCCACATTCCTCTCAAGACAATTAGTTTATTATATAGTTATGTTATACAATCATTACATGCCACCGAAAAATACACACTATTTTGATATGAATGGTTTACGTGGAAATGGATTTATTTCTAAGCCCTTACTGCATGGGAAAAATGCAGTGTATCGTAGATCACATCAGATCACTGATAATAGCCCATATGTGCCTGTTTTACACTCTCTCCAACAAGTGGTATTCTGAACATATGAACTCTTTTGTGAACCAATTTGCTGGAAAGCTACAACGCTTCATGAGGCTTCATCTCGCCAGCACCGATCAGAAAAAGCCAACCTACAGTATGACGAACATTGAAGTTGCGTCCGCTCGACCTCCAGCTATGCAGTCAAACACAGTGGCCATCTGGAACAGAATCTCTCCTGGTATGGTGCAGTGCTGCACAGAGGGTGCCACAGTGTTGGTATGCATCTCTATTTCCCCTGCCCTCTATACCACCTAGCAGTTATATTTAGCTTTGTTAAGCCCAGTGGTAATTCTAGACACTCCTTTGGCTTTTTTTTTTCCTACCAACAGGAGTCCCTACTCTGGTTCCACCCTGAAAGGTCTTTTCAAAGACACAACGAGAGACTATTTCAACCTTAAGAATGTATTTTTATAACTCAGAATGGGAACAAGGGGAAGTTCATCATGGAAAATATGGCTTCTGATCTTCATTTTTTTTTTTTTTAAATATATTTATTGAAGGAATCGTTTGTACAGGAGTTATACAGGATAACGATACGAGAGTCTTCCCTCTGGTTTTCTGAAAGTTTAAGCAACAACACAAAAAAGCCTACAAAGCCTATGCCATCCCAACATCCCACCCCACAGAAAAAAACAAAAAGAAATAAAAAATAACAATAAAAGTAAAATTAAATAAATAAAAAAGCCAGCAGAGAGGAAAAATGAAATGATGACAGTCAACATTGTGCACGGGACAAATTCATAGAAAAAAGAAAGAGAAAAGCTGTATACTCAAGTGCTAGGGGTGTCGCCCTGGCCAACAAAGTACATAGGGACTTGGCTTGCCCTTCATGGTTTGTGATGTTGGGGTTAAACACCACTAAACCAAAGATGGCAAGGAGTGGGTCAGGGGCAATAGTTTTGTGAAAGGCCTTTGAAAGGTAGTCAAATAATTTAGAACAAGCCCCTTCTGATCTTCATGACGCTAGATGTTTGTGATGGCATAGTTGGATCATGTTTTTCCTTGGTGAATCATTTAGGTAGATTTGGGTGTTTGGTGTTTTTGACTGTGTGTTGTCTCTCTCTGCAGGATCTACGAGGGGCTAACAAACTGCACCTTCCAGGTGGCCTTGAGGGTGGACTGCTTCTGGCCAAATCAGATAGTCGACCGCTTCTTCATGCAGATTCACCGGATCTACTTCCACGACTGCGCTCTGACCGGCCGGCTCATCCACGACCCGCCAACCAGCATCCTCGCCCCGTTTATCGCAGTGCCAGTGCTGGTCACCCTGCTCATGACTGCCCTTGTGGTGTGGAGGAGTAAACGCACAGAGGGGGTTTTATAAGGACTGGCTTCTGGATTGGGGCTCAAAGCTTGTAAATACAAATGGACTCCCGATGCCAATGACGGAGCATGGGAAAAAAAGAATTTTAGGTTATTTTATAAAATATTAAGTTGATGCACTTATACTCCTTGTCTTTCAATTGTATTATTCCTATATTAGTATGAATATTAGTGTATAGACCATTGCATGTCTCATGAAAAACTGCAGCAGACTTTAATACAATAGTAGTTGTAATACAAACTGAATTTGCTATAAATGTGATTGAAATTGATCTGTGGGTAACATAACCCATGTGAGAGTGTCAAAGTTTGGCAGAGGGAGGTAATAAAGGTAAATAAGGCCATCATAGTAGCCCTAAACAATATGTGAACACATACACATTACTGTACTCAAATGATTTGGAAGAATTTCGAAAAGAGGTGACGAAAGCGAAAAAAGAAGAGTAGAAAATGAAGAAAATTTGACTGAGGAAGAGAAAGAAAGAATGTTTTGGACCAAAAGAGTTCAGAGTGGATCTGATTTATCAACATAGTGATTATTTGTTTCATATTCGAAGCATCTACAGTGCAAGCATTTGTTGTTAGCTTTTTTTTAATGTTTTTTTCTTCCAATATCTGTTTCCCATCTTCTTATGGAGGGCTACTGTGGCACTGGAAGTTGTATAGCAATGAATATGCAATTCAATTTGTTTCAATTGTTTCTAAACCTGGGGGTTGGGATCTGGAGGATTCAGCCAGTCAGAGCGATCGAGGTCTGTGTGCCAGCCAATAGAAATACTTCACAACCACCGTAACTTCTGTGTCAGGAGAAGACACCTTCATGGCAGACATCAACCTGTGATGAAAGGCAGGAAGAGACAGGTTTATTAGGAGGCAAAATTAATTATTGGATGGATCATTGGCTACAACAAGCCAGAACTAAAATACAGTGTAAAGTAAAACCTCAAATGTCTCTCTGTCCTCCCTATGAGAAAAATGTTTCAGCTCTTTCCAAACATACGTAGAGCTGATGTGTGTAAATCTTCCCAAACTTTGATAGCAGTTAAATGTCATACTTTTTTTAATCCATGTATAAGTTGTGGCTCAGCACTTTCCCTCGGTGGCAGAGGAATTAATGTTGTACAGTATAATATCAAAGCAGTAAAAGCCTTCAACAGTTGAGCTTAGTCAAGCAATGTTTGGCTTTTATGATGAATGCCCAAGATTGTGACGGTATTCAAAGCAGTTTTTTGATAATGAAAACTGAGAAACCATCTAGATGAGGTGTAGGTTAATATCCTACTTGTTCCTGGTGTCATTAGAAAGACGTTTAGCCTCAGCGGGGTCCTTTTGCAGCAGGGCCTGGTAGGTGGAGAAGGTCTCCAACATGCCGATGTATCCACTCAGTGTCAAGATCCTTTTTACCCTCAGACACTCATTCCTGGACACAAAAGAAGGAACAATCGGGGGAATCTAGGTTGTAAAATGAATCAAAAACACTCTCCTCTCGCTTGACTATAATCTGAGATGCCCCAGAGCAACACATTTGACCCCCAACTGCTCAAGTTTAAACTGCTCTGTGCCAGTTAACTCCCAGACGTCAGAGTGTACATATGTCTGACTCTCATTTTTTCCACCATGCCATAGCTGTAAATATGAAGGAATTCATAGCATTTATGCTCCTAGTTTAATAAGGACTACATTTAGAACTGTATTTTAGTAAAGTCTCACCACTCTTTGTCCGGGTATGAGCAGGAGTCAAACAAGTCTGAGTAGATCTTCAAAGAGCTCGTTCCTATATGGGGATTTCGGAACGGACGCAGAGCAGCGTAATACTAATCAAAAAAAGAATAAAAACACATTTTCATTAACAACTAAATCATTTCTGTAATAACAAATGACTGCTGACTACATGAGGTTAGACATTAAATGGTATTTGACATATTAATAATTAACAATAAAAGGCTGCTGAATAACTGGTTTAACTCAGGCTAGGGTTATAAACGACTATACACTATGTTCCATTGGTATAAAAATTGTTTTGTTTCTGTCCCACATTAGCACATATGGACATTTCCTTATCTTATTTCTCAGGGGCATTTTCTTGTCTCCTAAAAACATCTTTACCATAAACAATAAATTCCAGGAATTAAACCAGGCTAATTTGCAGGTTTTAAACCAGCCCTGTGTCATCTTTGTGTTGGCAGTGTCTTCAGATGAATGGCTTCCTTCCAGGGTGCCTGTGCACTCAGGAGCGGCACAGCAGATGTCCGACCTCCATGACGGGTTACGCGTCAGCCAGCGGATCTCGGAAGCATTCTGCTGCTCTGGTCCACGCAATTTCGCCATGGAGAGAAGCCAAACACTGCCCACACTGCCTTGACACAGAGCTGGATTTAAATTAACAAAATATTACTTTAAGTTTTTAGATTTTGAAAGAACCTCTTCACAGATATAATTTAGTGCTGTGTTGGAGACGCCCCCATACTCCAGCTCAAAGTCCATGGTGTAGCTCAGGAGAGCCAAGCAGCCTCCAGGCCTCAGCACCCTGTCAGCTTCCAGGAGGAACCGCTTGCGGTCGAACCAGTGAGCCGCCGCATTGGCCATCACAAGGTCCACCTCACCAGAAGAAAACGGTAGCTCTTCTGCCGGACACTCCCTGGGATCCAAGTGGTCAGAAAAAATATATATAAAAAAAAATTATATATTTTTTTTGTCACATAGTCACATTTGCTAGGTCAGGTGGTTTAGGCTGGAAAATATTCCTCGACCTGGCACTGAAACAATGAAAATGATAACACAGCCTAGATTGCTGACCTTTGGATTCTGATCATTTCATAAAGGAAATGTAAAATAATACCTGTTACTAAATATACCATTCAAAGCTCAAAGGGCACTCTACACACATCACATGAGTGCACAAACAAAAAAGGTGTTTTACGAAAGCACCCACCTTCTCTCCACCTCACCTGTATGATACATTTGGAGGACTGCTATTGGCCAAAGCCATCTCCAGCTGGGCAGGGCTGACGTCTGTTCCAACAACCTTGGTGAAGTACGGAGCCAATAGGATCGTCCCTTGCCCCGAACCGCAGCCCACATCCACTGCTAGATTGAACTGGCTTGATGTCTTAAATGAATTAAGTCAAACCTTATGATTAAAAACCTGTTAGTTTGCTTCTACATTAAACATGTACGTTTAATGGGTCAGGCTACGACAATGCTAAACCATGGCTCTGTGGCTATTCTATCATAACATTCATCTCAGGAAAATTATCCTGAGTGGGCCATAATACTATGTAAGTCTCTCTAAAAGAGCTAATAAGGTAGCTTCCATCTTAGTCTATACAATGCCACAGTGTAATAACCGAGGTTTTTTTTTGCGGTATTACAGGTATTATAGGCTACATTAAACAGCATCAAAACTCATATAAGCATGTTAAACTTGTTAAAATGCTGAAAACATTACCATACACACTTACCTTTTTCCCCATGTAGCTCATAATCCTGCTGATTAATTCATCAGGTGGTATTCTGTACTGCAGGTAAGCAGCTGTCTGATCTTTACCCTCAAAGACACGAACAGCCATGTTTCTGTGCACAGTGCTTGTGTCTGTCAAAGCACCAACCTGAAAAACTAGACACTGCACTGAATGCCCCATCCTTGTTTTAATGTAATGACCCTCTGGCGTTTCCAGGTGTGCCTGGTGTGTAAATGTTGTAAGCCTTTACAATAGGCAAACAAAAGGTGTAACATGCATTGTATGCAAGTGCTTTAAATATAAACTGTAACCAACTAGAAAGAGCAAGCTAGTTTACAAAGTATTTATACCATATACTACAATACTATACTTTGTACATCAGTTAACATGGCCCTATAAAACCTCACACTAACAAGGCTTACAAATGAGACACCTTGAATGAAACAATGAACTATAAATGGTGAAAAAAATTACATGCAAACAATGCAACCATAGTTGTGTTGCCCTCCTGCACTACTGCCAAAAAGCATGTCTACAGGCAACTCAAAGCATCAATGGATTTGACATTAATATCTATCTATAAATTGCAGGAACGTCTGTCTGTCTGTATGTCTGTCTGTCTGTGTGTGTGTTATGCGCGTATCTCTTGAACCGTTAGTCCGATGGATTTCACACTTGACAGGTGTCTTGCTACGGGCACGAGTAAGTGCAGTGCCAAGTTTGGCGTTGTTTGGATAAGAAACGCAAAAGATATCGTTAAATATATAGGTAAAAGAAGCACCCATTGCTTTTGCCGCTCTAGCCGTTGGCCACTCCACATTGTATTAAATTGCTGTGAGCTGACGGAACATAACGTAGCCTAATCTCGGAGATTATTCTTTCTGAGCGCTGTGCAATGCGAGAAAATCTCTGAGTTGAACCAGGCAGATACATCAGTTTTCATCACACTCACCCTGGGTCGGGTTAATTAAGGCGCCAAAATAACTTAACCACTTAACTTAACCGTCAAGCCACTAAACCTGTGTGAAAATGAACACCTCTGCTGAAATGTTAATTTCGTTAACGATCCGTCACAAGACAACACCGTCTCTCTCTCTCTCTCTCTCTCTGCGCGCACACACACACACACACACACACACACACACACACACACACACACACACACACACACACACACACACACACACGCGGTCCGGTTCTGGTGGTTGATGAACGCAGATAGGTGCTGATTAGCTCTCATGGGTCGGGTGGGTAGCGCACTGTCATGAGTCCATGAGGCTAATGTCTGATTACTCCATGTTTTCATTGTGATATTTTGTGATTACATTCTACAAGCAGCAATACCACAGGCCAAGCAATCACCCGCTCCAAACGGGCACTGCACTAGTCAGTCCTTCCAGAAAAATGCAGCGTTTTTTTTTTTATTGCTGCGGGCAAAAATCCTTGATTATGCGGCACGTTTTCTTAATAAATGCGATGGAATATGCGGGACATTTATGCAATTTTATGCGATGAAATTGCGGGAACTTGCAAAAATTGCGGGAACTTGCAAAAACTGCGGTTTCATCATGGCTTCATCACGGGTCTGCAGCTTTCCGATGATGTTCACGTCGCGTAATTATGTCACTTCATAACGTTCCCCTGGCAACAGGGGAAAATGGCTGCTGCTGTGTTAAGTAAACGCAACATTTCTCAACTTTCTGCTAAAATATATGTGACTTTTTTGCAACGAAAATGTTATGGGATTATGAAATCATGCAAGCCATGCATATTTTGCACGGAAATCGGCAATTTATGCGGCGAAAGTGCGGCGTATTTAAAAAAATGCGGCCCCCGCATAAATATGCAGACTTTGGCTGATTATGCATTGAATTATGCAATCGCATAATCGCGTTTTTCTGGAGGGACTGACTAGTTGATATAAATTAATGGCAAAAGTACAGTAAGTTCAGTTTGTGATACATAAAGTGTACTCATGAGTTTTTGACATACAACATACCATGAGCAACGCAGGAGCAGTTTAAGTCTTTGGTGATTGTGCAACCTTCTGTGGCATTTCTGACCATGGTGTGAGAGGAAAAGTTGACAACCACTGACTTAAGATAAAGCTACACATGCCACAAGATCTACATGGTACACAGTGAAACCAGTGTGTAACTTTAAGTTTAGGAAACCACATATAGAGCTATGACTTCCACATAAAGAGTCATTTAAGGAAAGTCATGGATAGCGCATGAAGTGCTGCGGCTATGAGTAGAACTTAGAAAATGACATGTTTCTTTCAAAAGAAATGCTGTAATTTTCCAAATATAGATCGTTGCACATGCACTTGCTTGCAAATAGCAGCAGGTGGCTTGTTCTCATGGCTCGTAACAATGTGAGCACAGATATATAAGTAGAGAGGAGGACACAACTTAGATAAAGTCTTCTTATCATTATACATTTGGAAGAAAGGTGAAGTAAAGAGGAGAGGAAATGAGAGCAGAACATGTACTTTTCATAGTGTAAAACGGTGAAATCCCATTGCACAGAAGGAAAACAAGCTGCATCTGATGACCCTAAAACACTTGAGCGCTCACACGCTACTTGCTGGGCGCTGGGGCAGCAGGGCGAGGGCAGCCGATGCCAGCGGAATCAACAAGCTCACCAGGAAGGCTGCCTCTGTCCTGAGGGTGGAGCTTGGTTCTTTGGTGGCAGTGTCAGAGAGGAGGATGCTGTGCAAGCTACGGAGCATCATGGACAATGATGATGCACGCACAGGAGCATTTTCAGCAGCAGACTGATACCACCACAATGCACCAAAGGAAATCCTTTCTCCTGTTGCAATCAAACGTCATCTCATGTCAAGAAATCGACAGCAGAGACATGATGCGCTGAGGTTGCTCCAGCCTCCATTTCAGCACTGTTTTGTTTCAATCCCTGTCTTTTGTCTCTGGATTACTGTCTATCTGGATTACTCTCTGATTCATGGGACCTTATTGGACATTGTGGACAAAATCTTGAACATTCCGGATAACCAAATACTTCAGATTTCTTACTGTACATATTGAGCTACATGCCACTTATCAGACATATCTCTGATCCTTACTGTTAATCAGTTTATATTTTTGGCATTGGGTGTATTTTGGATTGGCAGCTGATTGATATTTAAAATTTCGTATTAACACTCTTCCTACTTTGAAACTGTTGCGCAACAATTTCCCTTGTGATAAATCAAGTTCTATCTTATCTTATTTTATTTACATACTTTATTGAAATCTGTTTTTCCTCCAATATCTGTTTCTTATGGAGGGCTGCTGTGGTGCTGCAGTTGTATAGCAATGAATTATCAATTCAATGTATGTTTAAATATGCCACATGTCCCTGATTAATTAAAAGACAACATCTATTAATATTAATATTGTTAAGGACATGGATATTCTGGAAGTAAGTGGATTTCTTTTACCCTTGTCACGAAAAAAAAATTCAAGAAAAGTACAATTTTAACATGGTAAAAGGCTCAAAGTAGACGTTATGAACATCTAGTGTTCACTCTGGAAGGCTCTAGATTCACAGATGTTAAAGTTCATAAGCCTGGAGTTAATTTAACAGCAGGTTCATCACATAATTGTTTCCTATTTAAAAATCAAATATATTTATGTAAAAAGAAACACAAAATATGCTTGTTTTTAAAAGGATATAGATCCAACTTTTTACTTCAAGGGATTCTCAACATAAGAGGAGTAGCATCAAGAGATTTGTATACACTTGGCTTTCCAGGTTTGTGTCACTTTCTGATCCAACTTGGGGGTCGGGATCTGGAGGATTCAGCCAGTCAGAGTGATCGAGGTTTGTGTGCCAGCCAATAGAAATACTTCACAACCACCGTAACTTCTGTGTCAGGAGAAGTCACCTTCATCGCAGACATCAACCTGTGATTAAAGGCAATAACAGACAGAGTGGTTTAATAAGATGTAAAATGAATGAAGGGATGGACTACTGGCTACATAAAGCCAAAGTGGCACAATCCAAAATACAAAGTGTAAGTAAAACCTCAAATGATTCTCTGTCCTCCTTACGAGACAGAATAGGTCAACTCTTTTCAGACACAGAGAGCAGAACTGTTTGTAAATCTAATCGAAAATAAATATAGTAATTAAATACAATGTCATACTTTTTTAATCTACGTAAAAGTTGTGGTTCAGTGCTTCCCCTCCATATATTTTGTGTGCTGGGCTACTCTGTCCTGTAAGTGGCATGGGAATTAATAATATATGTCTATATTATCAAAGCAGTAAAAGCCTTCAACAGTTATGCTTAGTCAAGCAATCTTTGGCATTTCTGATTAATGCCCAAGACTGTGAGAGTATTCAATGCCGTTTTTTGATAATGATAAATGAGTTTAGAGACATTGAGAGATCAACGTTCAGTGTCAGGCGAGTGAAGATGAGAGCTAAGGGGGCCAGAAGTTAACCATTAGACTTATGGTGTAGGTTAATATCTTACTTGTTCCTGGTGTCATTAGAAAGACGTTTAGCCTCAGCGGGGTCCTTTTGCAGCAGGGCCTGGTAGGTGGAGAAGGTCTCCAACATGCCGATGTATCCGCTCAGTGTCAAGATCCTTTTTACCCTCAGACACTCATTCCTGGACACAAAAGAAGGAACAATCGGGGAAATCTAGGTTGTAAAATGAATCAAAAACACTCTCCTCTCGCTTGACTATAATCTGAGATGCCCCAGAGCAACACATTTGACCCCCAACTGCTCAAGTTTAAACTGCTCTGTGCCAGTTAACTCCCAGACGTCAGAGTGTACATATGTCTGACTCTCATTTTTTCCACCATGCCATAGCTGTAAATATGAAGGAATTCATAGCATTTATGCTCCTAGTTTAATAAGGACTACATTTAGAACTGTATTTTAGTAAAGTCTCACCACTCTTTGTCCGGGTATGAGCAGGAGTCAAACAAGTCTGAGTAGATCTTCAAAGAGCTCGTTCCTATATGGGGATTTCGGAACGGACGCAGAGCAGCGTAATACTAATCAAAAAAAGAATAAAAACACATTTTCATTAACAACTAAATCATTTCTGTAATAACAAATGACTGCTGACTACATGAGGTTAGACATTAAATGGTATTTGACATATTAATAATTAACAATAAAAGGCTGCTGAATAACTGGTTTAACTCAGGCTAGGGTTATAAACGACTATACACTATGTTCCGTTGGTATAAAAATTGTTTTGTTTCTGTCCCACATTAGCACATATGGACATTTCCTTATCTTATTTCTCAGGGGCATTTTCTTGTCTCCTAAAAACATGTTTACCATAAACAATAAATTCCAGGAATTAAACCAGGCTAATTTGCAGGTTTTAAACCAGCCCTGTGTCATCTTTGTGTTGGCAGTGTCTTCAGATGAATGGCTTCCTTCCAGGGTGCCAGTGCACTCAGGAGCGGCGCAGCAGATGTCCGACCTCCGTGACGGGTTACGCGTCAGCCAGCGGATCTCGGAAGCATTCTGCTGCTCTGGTGCACGCAATAGTGCCATGGAGAGAAGCCAAACACTGCCCACACTGCCTTGACACAGAGCTGGATTTAAATTAACAAAATATTACTTTAAGTTTTAGATTTTGAAAGAACCTCTTCACAGATATCATTTAGTGCTGTGTTGGAGACGCCCCCATACTCCAGCTCAAAGTCCATGGTGTAGCTCACGAGAGCCAGGCAGCCTCCAGGCCTCAGCACCCTGTCAGCTTCCAGGAGGAACCGCTTGCGGTCGAACCAGTGAGCCGCCGCAATGGCCGTCACAAGGTCCACCTCACCAGAAGCAAATGGTAGCTCTTCTGCCGGACACTCCCTGGGATCCAAGTGGTCAGAAAAAAAATATTTAAAAAAATGTATATCTTTTTTTGTCACATAGTCACATTTGCTAGGTCAGGTGGCTTTGGCTGGAAAATATTCCTCGACCTGGCACTGAAACAATGAAAATGATAACGCAGCCTACATTGCTGATCTTCGGATTCTGATCATTTCATAAAGGAAATGTAAAATAATACCTTTTACTAAATATACCGTTCAAAGCTCAAAGGACACTGTGCACACAATTTTCTGCTTTTTGTACAGAAAATGTGGGAAATAAAGTTGGCTATATCTTTAAAAAGTAGTTACAAAGTTGTGTTGTAGCAACTGCTGTGGGTAACCAGTAACTCTCTGTTTATTCACAGTCTTAATGCAGTTAAGTTTGCAAAGTGCACAAATAGATAACAGTTTTGTGTCACCCTGGAGATATTTTGCACTATCCTTGCAGTTAAACAAAAAAGGTATTTTACAAAAGCGCCCACCTTCTCTCCACCTCACCTGTATGATACATTTGGAGGACTACTATTGGCCAAAGCCATCTCCAGCTGGGCAGTGCTGACGTCTGTTCCAACAACCTTGGTGAAGTACGGAGCCAATAGGATTGTCCCTTGTCCCGAACCGCAGCCCACATCCACTGCTAGATTGAACTGGCTTGATGTCTTAAATGTATTAAGTCAAACCTTATGATTAAAGGAGAACTCCGGGCAATTTTTAGGATAATCTTGATTGCTATACTTTTTTGAGTACTGTCTATAGCAAAAAAGACGAGCCGAATTGGTGCTAGCAACATGGAGCTACTGTAGCTAATGCCCAGAGCTCCCAGTTAGCTAAAACGGCAGTTATGGGGGCATATCATAAAGAGTGCCTTTGTGCCTCTTAACAGACTGAAAATGTAATTAAAATGTCTGTGCAACATGAACAGGATCCTTACGTGACAACAAGATGCGTTTAGCAACTTAGCCATTGTTTAAATTCACCTACCCTGTTAGCTGCCAGCTGCCGTCTGGGATGAGTGAGTGTGTTCAGCCAGGCTCCGGTAATAATCATCACGCAGCAGTTCCGTGTGTATTTGTAGCATAAATATCCATTTTGTGTGCAATCCATCTGGCGTTGGTGAGTAGGAGTCTTGTCCGTGTCGATCGTTGTGGTTTCCTTAGCCGGGCTAGCAAGCCCGGCCGGCGTCCCTGCTTCTGCCTCCTCCCCGCCCTCCTGGCTTCACACGGCCGAAAACAATACAACGAGCGCCCGCTGGTCTGGTGGATGAGTTCCAGAAGACCGTTCAAGCCTTTGCCACGAAATTTGGCATTTTTTTTCACCCTCAAAAATAGGTAATTGAGCACTGTAGTGGTTATAACCATATTAGTGACTATGTAACTACTTGGAAACTCACCAAATTATGTTTGTGTCCTGTACAGTAAAATAGTGTTTTAGACGGCTAGCTGTAGTCTCGCTAAGTCCCGTGGGAATTCAGTTGTAGCAGGATACAGGTGAGGAGCGTAGTGTTTGAAGAGTGAAGATCGGAGTTGTTCACAAGGGAAGAAGATTGGAGTTCGAAAAACAAGTGTTGATCTACTGTGGAAAAGATATGGTTCGAGTTTGTGCCTTTCCGAATTGTGGCAACAGAATGAGAAAATACAAGAACCTAAACTTTCATCGTCTTCCTTTCCATGACCATGAGATTCTGCAGTTGTGGCTAGTTGTACTTCAACTTGATGTGCAAACTCCCATACAAGTACTACGCGCTAAAGATCACCGTATTTGCAGCGAACACTTTGGAAAGGATGACTACACAGACGCAACACAGCGGGGCCGGCTGAAGAAAAATGCCATTCCGCGGACAAAGACGGGTGCAACCACTGTGGAGGTAACGTAAACTTCATTTATCCTTCCATTTGGGCACACACGGCTTGGGGAGAGATGTGTAGTAATACGTGTTTTTGTAGTCTTATTTGCAAAACTTGAATTCTCTCACCAGCTTCCAGGTCTTCACAGGTCTGTGTTGTGCTATTTTTTATGAGAATACAATGGACTTGTTGGAGATAATAAAGTGTGGGGGAGGGGGATGTGTGTGATGATCACACAGGCTACGACCTCTCTGGGAAAATACTGTCCAAATGACCACACTAAATGATAGACATACATACAAATAGCAAATGTTACTGTGTTATGCAGTTGAATAGAGCTATTATTTTCTCACTACTTCCTACTTATTCAGGAGACTGTTGCTACTGGTGTGCCCCTGAATGAATCACAATTAGCTGGAGTGCCACAGTCAACTCCAAAGAGGTAGTGAATCCGGATCAAGCCGGTCTGGTCTGTCCTCCTGCTTGACTTTACTTCTCTCTAGTCCAGAGACATTATCTGTGAAACCTCGCACAAAGCCTTCCCTAACTGGGACATATATAGTACGACCTCCTTCATGGGAACAATCATTGGTAAGCCTTGCAAAGCTTTTCATAAATTCTTCATCACATTTGACATCACTAAATTGTAATATTATAATTTTCTACTATCAAGAACCAGGGTGCCATGGCATCATATTTGGCTGTACCCAGCACAGCCAGTGGAGATGTGGCACCAGTGAGTTGAATGGCTTTTCTTTTATGTGTCTGTACTACTGTTATTTTTTGCGTGATAATGCTTATTGTGTATTAAAGACATAAACGTATTTACACAACAACTACATTGTCAATTTCACAAACAACATGACGATGAAGAACATTCGGCAACGTTGGATATGAGCACAAGCTTTGGGGAAATGCTTTTATCCGACACAAGTTTTTCGCCATCTAGCGACACCTCATCATCAAGCTCTGGTTCAGGTTCTGGCTCTGGAAAAGAACCGGAACACGAAAGAAAGTGGATTGTGAATGAATCCAGACTATTGGAACTGTTCAACATATGTAAGACCTGCGGCTCAGCGGTGGAAAAGAAAAGGATTATTACCCATGGCAGCCAAATCCGAGTTCTTTGGACGTGCTTGAATGATCACTCTGGAAGTGTCCTGACATCAGAGGGATGGCAGAAAATAACCTGCTCATCAGCGCATCCACTTTTTTCTCAGGAACCACCCATACCACAATTTTAGACTGGGCTGAGCTTCTTCATACCCCAATTCCGCAGAAATCTCAATATTATTCTATGCAATCAGTCTACCTAATACCAGTCATCCAACAAGCGTACAGAGATCAACACGAGAAATTAATAGAACGCGTCGTGCAACTTTGTGCCTCAGGACAGAAAGTTGAGCTCTGTGGTGATGCAAGAAGTGACAGTCCAGGTAAGCATTTTGCTTGAAATGTAAATACTCCAGGAGTTATAATAGAAATAATTCCGATTATTCTGATTATACTGTATGACACATGACAACCCTACAACATAGTTACCAATTGATCCCTGTTTTTTTCTCACAACAGGTTTCAGTAGCAAATACTGTACATATTCATTTCAAGATGATGCCACAAAAGAGATCATTCATTTTGAATTGGTTCAGGTAAATTATCTACTATGTCACGTAACACCAAATTATGTAAAGTGTTTTCAAAAACAAATGTAGACGTGCTTTGTCTGATCGGTCAATATTATTCTCTAGGTTACAGAAACAACCAGCTCAGTTGCTATGGAGGTGTTGGGATTTCAGAGGGGTCTGGATTATTTGCTTGACAGGGGAGTGGTTGTTGGTGTTGTGACCACTGACAGATCGCCATCCGTCCACAAACTCATGAAGGACAACTACACTAGTATCCAACATGAATTTGGCATGTGAGCAAAAGTAAGTACATTTTGTGTAAAAGACACTGAATTGTTTGTACCTCACAAGACAAGCATGTTCTCTTTCATTTTATCAATAACTTTTTATACCAAATGTGTTGGCTCTTTTGTACAGGTGTGAAGAAGAAACTTGTACTTATATCCCATAAGAAGTACAACAAAGACTTGCAGCCATGGATAAAGTCCATCACTAACCATCTGTACTGCTCATGCAGCACAAGCAAAGGTGACAAAGAGGTAAGGATATAAAGTAGTACATAACATACAGTATTTTTGGTATAGAACATTTGCTGTTATATCAACAATAACAAAACATGTTCCTGTCAGTGTAATGACAGTGGTAGAAAATATTTTTAATATTATTTACCTGGCACATAACGTAATATTTGCACCAGGACAGTATTTCACCAACTATGACTTCAATCTAATTTTTATAGGACTGTGTACGAAGATGGAAGTCGCTTCTGCACCACATATGTGGCATTCACCGGTGGGAGGAGGATGGTGCTCAGTACACCTGCCATCACACAACCCTGACAGAGAATGAACAGAGGTGCAAAAGGTGGTTGAGATAAGATTCGTCAGCTTTTGTGGCACTGAAGGGAGTGGTGTTGGTCAAACATCTCCTTAGAGACTTGAGGCAGATGGCACTCTTCAAGCATACTGGTATCTATTTACATTGATTCAAATATTTTTCAGGATGATTATTATTGCAACATGTATAATTTTTTTTGAGAGGAGCAGTTTTGTTTCATTACTGCCTACAATGCAATAATACCAGTTACACTGGGTCATTGAGTGTATATTACATTTATACAGGATCTCTGGAGGTGTACCATCAGGTCATGCTGAAGTATGCTGAAAAGCGACTTCACTTATGACAGCATGAGGGCTCGTACCCAACTCGCAATAGTCGACCATAACAGCAACGTTGGCAGACCACAGGCAAAGACACAAGAAGGTATCATATAATATATGCTCATTTATATCAATATATTTTACATGACAACATCACATTCATTGTATACTACCTAGTCTCTTCAGGTTTTCCTTGGAGATACTGCATTTGATTTGTAATTTCATGTATTTTAGGACAACCACGGTACAAAGCTGTATACTCCAGACAGAGTCAGCAATGGGTTGCAAAACCCATTTTTGACAACACCACACAGGCCTTTCGTCACGATCGGGTTGAGAGTGTGCTGAAGAGGAGAGAGGACAGGACTGTCGTCTTCTCCGAGACTTTACCCACTCGTAAACCAGGACAAAGGAAATTGCTCCAGAACATCGCTCCAGTTCCAAGGCCGGACAAGGGTGATCTAATTGCTCATACCAAATCTCGCTTTTGAGCTTGGCAACACCACTGTTATCTGACCATGTTGAGATTTTTTATATAAAGCATACACTGTTCTGTAATTTATTGTTGTAAAATAAAGTTTTGTTTGTAACTGTAATACTGTGTTTTTATAGTTTGAGTAAAGACAGCGGAGCACAAGAACTTTGATTTACTATCTTTATTATAATGAATGACATCATGCAATCTTTTGGAACATACACAATGTACAATTCAGACTAAACATTTAGAATATCTCCTCTGCCTCCTGGAATCCAATGTAAGTACCAGTGGGGGAGGGATACTTTCTTCTGATCACTGATACAACACAGCTAGGTAAAGGTCTTCTACTGCCACGCCCAAGGCGCTCTCCTTTTAGTGCCCATTCTAGCACAACAAGGTAGGCCACCAGTCTGTATTGGCTATAGGGGATGGGTGGGGGGGAGGGCAGAGAGAGCAGACGTTTGGTCATTTCACTAGCAAAATGGTTAATGTATTTACAGCAAAAAAATTGAATACAAATAAAAGTACTAAGGAAAAATGTCATGTAATCAATCAGATATTCAACTCACTCTATGGATAGCTGACCATTTAGTCCCTCTGGTTTTGGACGTCTCTTCCAGTTTATTTTCGGAACAAAGAAGAAAGTGTCCAGGACTGCCTTTTGGATAAGAGCAGGAAATTCCTCTGTACAGGTGACACAGTTTTCGTTACCTGGCTGTATGAGATCCCACTCTTTACAGCACAGGCTTTCTTCCTCGGTAGGCATTGGGTCACAACACCCACACAAACACTACCAGTTGCCCGAAATCCATGTCCTTGAAGCAGATGCTTCATCTGCCAATTGCCCCTCTGTCTGTCTCGTTCTTTCAAACTCTTGTGAGGCTAGTTCTTCGTCTGTATACTCGGGTTCGAATAAATAAGGACGACCATCAAACTCAAAGGCCTCTTCCATGTGTTCAATATCTTCTATATTCTCCATAGTTACGTTACTCCAAGCTTCTTCCCTTGTGAACAACTCCGATCTTCACTCTTCACACACTACGCTCCTCACCTGTATCCTGCTACAACTGAATTCCCACGGGACTTAGCGAGACTACAGCTAGCCTTCTAAATCACAATTTTACTGTACAGGACACAAACATAATTTGGTGAGTTTCCAAGTAGTTACATAGTCACTAATATGGTTATAACCACTACAGTGCTCAATTACCTATTTTTGAGGGTAAAAAAAAAATGCGAAATTTCACGGCGAAGGCTTGAACGGTCTTCTGGAAGACATCCACCAGACCAGCGGGCGCGTGTTGTATTGTTGTCGGCCGCGTGAAGCCAGGAGGGCGGGGAGGAGGCAGAAGCAGGGACGCCGGCCGGACCTGCTAGCCCGGCTAAGGAAACCACAACGATCGACACAGACAAGACTCCTACTCACCAACGCCAGATGGATTGCACACAAAATGGATATTTATGTTACAAATACACACGGAACTGCTGCGTGATGATTATTACCGGAGCCTGGCTGAACACACTCACTCATCCCAGACAGCAGCTGGGAGCTAACAGGGTAGGTGAATTTAAATAATGTCTGAGTTCAAAACACTTCTTGTTGTCACGTAAAGATCCTGTTCATGTTGCACAGACATTTTAATTACATTTCGTGTCTGTTAAGAGGCACAAAGGCACTCTTTATGATATGCCCCCATAACTGCCATTTTAGCTAACTGGGAGCTCTGGGCATTAGCTACAGTAGCTCCATGTTGCTAGCACCAATTCGGCTCGTCTTTTTTTCTATAGACAGTACTCAAAAAAGTATAGCGATTAAGATTATCGTAAAAATTGCCCGGAGTTCTCCTTTAATCATAAGGTTTGACTTAAAATGTAATATATAGTTTGCTTCGGAATTTATAGAAAACATGTAGGTGTAATGAGTCAGGCTACGGCAATGCTAAACAATGGTTCTGCAGCTGTTCTATCATAACATTTATCTCAGGAACATTATCCTGAGTGGGCTGTAATACTGTGTAAGTCTCTCTAAAAGAGCTAATAAGGTAGCTTCCATCTTAGTCTATACAATGCCACAGCGTAATAACCAAGGGTTATTTAGCTGTATTAGAGGTATTATAGGCTACATTAAACAGCATCAAAACTCATATAAGCATGTTAAGCTTGTTAAAGTGTTGAAAACATTACCATACACACTTACCTTTTTCTCCATGTAGCTCATAATCCTGCTGATTAATTCATCAGGTGCTATTCTGTACTGCAGGTAAGCAGCTGCATGATCTTTACCCTCAAAGACACGAACAGCCATGTTTCTGTGCACAGTGCTTGTGTCTGTCAAAGGGCCTGCTCATACTATGGCTCTGCAAAATGTGCTTGCCATTTTTAAAACAACAATGTTACACAATAACTCCCAGAATTCAAAGTGCCCTGCCCTCTTGGACTGCTGCCAAAAAGCTACATGCAACAAAAAGCATCAATGTATTTTACACTTTTTTGATTCCAATTCATGGCAAAAGTACAATATGTTCAGTTTGCGATACATTAAGTGTAATAATTTCTTTTTATGCTTTAAGTACTTTGCCTCAGTGTTACTGTTTTCTTAAATATTTTTCCCTTGGCCATACTTTACGAGTCGTTTAAATGTGTCACATGAATATACTTATTTGTAAATGTATGCTTCTATGGAGGTGGAGGTTTGCAACTTTCTGTGGTGCACCAGAGTACAGAAAGTTTTCTAGCATGTAAGGTTTTTTCCACTGGAAAGGCGCCCTTAAGGACACTGCATCAAGTTTTTTCCATATAAGTGGACCCATTAGTGCACTGCATCTTGTTTTCTTTACTAGAAGGGCACCCAGTTGAGACTTTTTTTCACTACTGTGAGGAGCAGTTTATGTTTTCTCTACTGGAATGACATGCACTTACTTGCAAATAGCAGCAGGTGGCAGTAAATGCACATATATGATGCTCTGTGCTTAAAAGGAAAGAGCTGCTGAGTGTTGAATGCTTGGGAGTTACATGTTAGTTGCAATTCCTCATCAAAAGATATTTTGCACTGAGATCATCAATGCATTCCCTTATTTAATCTCCAAAAGCATTATTTTCTTTGACATACTTTTATACTAGACATGGGCTAAATTATTCGGTCGCTGTATGTAGCTGTCCACTGCTCCTAATGCTTAGGATGGGTTAAATGCAGAGATTGAATTTCACTACATTGTACTGTACGATTGTATGAGACGAATAATAAAGTTATTTTTCTTTCTAACAATAAAGTTTCTTTCTGAAAGAGAGTATCTAGAGAAAAAATATGTGTGGTTAAAAATCTGATCAAATATACTTTATATACAAGAATGGTGCCAATAATTAAAAACCGGAAACAAGTCTGTTTGTACGAGCATTTAGGCTTTGATTAAGGAAAAACCTCACACTTTAGTTCCAAGTATAATATAAATTATTTAAGTTGGAATCCCCCTAGCCCTGTATTTTCTGCCCAATCACCAAGTATTGATCCTTCTCTTTCACCTGATCAATATCCATTGTCAGATATGGTGCAGGGTCTTCTGAGACACCTCGGGAGCCCCAACCCTTAACCCCATGTTGCTATGCGCAGCCTTGCCTCGTGTCGTCCAATCAATCAGCTTTGATCAAAACTGTCAGTTGCACTCAAGTCCCACCACTGCTGTGTGTGCAGCTGAAGCATGATGAACACACTTTGGAGGACAATGTTGTCATCCACGTACATGTGGCAACCCAGATGTAACCGTTTTATCACCGAGTTTTTATGACCAAGTCTTATTACAGTGAGTGTCCTTACACATTTTCACAGAAGCCATTAAAAGCACAAAGTCAGTGGACTCAGACAAGCTGCCTCATGTATTGCTTTAATATCTGACGGCATTCCCGACACAGTAAAAAGAGCTATGGGAGTGCTTCAATCGACTGTGACGAGCAGTGTTGCTAATGCTGCATTGGGAATTCTCCTGAAAGGCAATCACACAGGTAATCCACACAAGGAGAAGAAAATACTGGAAATGTTGCATTTACACTGGGATGGGTACAGGGAAAAAAATCTTGATTTGGGGGTTTCCAAACTGGTTGAAGCAGGATTTGTATGTAACAGGAATAGTGGAAATTGGATAAAACACAAAAGAACAAGTTATTTTGTACACCGAGTGTATACAGTATATATCTTTAAGATGCATTTCAGCCTAACGTAGACACACAGTAGTAAATACCTGTGCATCTCCTTTTTCCTCTGACAGTGTGAGTGCAGAGACATGCAGGGAAGGGGGATGGATAGATGGGTATTGAGAATAAAATCCCACTTCCCTGCAGAAATCTCAGCAGGTAAAAGCAGATTGCAGCTGTTGGATGAAATCCACGAATTTAATAAGCAAGTCTTGTTGCCACATTGAGAGTCAATGCAGGTTTTTTTTTTCCTCTGTTCCTCTGGGAGAGAGGGGGGGGGGGGTTATAGGGGATATTTGTCATGGCTTTTGTATGTGTTTCACAGGCCCGTCTGTCCTTCAACACACTTTTTTTAATAAGGTAGCACAAACACCTTAAAATGAAAAAAGGAGCCAGCCATCGGAATTTGACATTTTATAAAGCTACACAAGCACAGTGAAGAAATTAAGAATAGCTGTTGCAACACAGTCCTGTTTTGTTTTTTTGGCAATCGTTGAAGAGAAAGGGAAAGAAAGAGGCAAATCCTCCCTGTCTTTTTATTGTGGCACTGTGCATTGTGCCAAACAGCGTTTGCAATCTCTGGTAGGATATGAAGATCTTAAATCTTTACCCATTAAAACTTCACTTGAGACACTCTCCACAGCCAGTTGTAAAGAACAAATATGGAGGAGATCAGAGCGACTCCTAGGCTGGTTTTTATAGCTGAGATGCTCGCTCTGAGATACACTCGGAGGATTAATCCCTCTCTCCAAGGGGAGAGGTAGGTATTGGCTTTGATGATAGAAATGGATTAAACAGATTACATTAAAGGCCAGTCTAATTGAACCAATCTATTCTGATTCTGCTGCTGTAAGATAAATTATGAGAAGGCCAGATAGTATATATAGGTTGTGTGTTTGTGTGTCTGGCTCTGGGTTTGTCTGTGGACATTTACAGGCTTGCTTGAAAAATACAGCAGACCCACTTTCTTCTTATGCACAGGTACATATAAAAAAAAAAAATATATGAGCAAATTAGAAAAAGATATTCAACCAAAATGTATTTCAGGACTGTCCCAAATCTTTACTGCCAAGAAAAAAAGAATATAACTACATGAGTTTGCCAATATACATGCATTGTCTGTTATTAAATAGCTTATATCATCCTTTTGATGCATTCATGCGCTTGTTGGAAACTTAAAACTGCCTCTGGAGACAAACCAGGACTTGTGTGCTGGTAGCATCCTTTATTCCTTGTCTTGATAGAAAAAGAAGGATGCACTCTATTTAATCATCATATCTGGTAAATCTGTTAGGAAACAGGATGCACTCAACCAATTCTGCAAATTGATCAAATTTGATATCCATTCCTCTTCAGCCACAGTGTGTTTTCAGATTTTTTTTTTAAACTGACAGAGAATGCTTTCAACTCACTACATTAAGCAATATTAAATATCAGGAAGGCAGCCCTTCTTCTCTTTCATCGTTGCCAAAAACAATAACAATGCACACTTCTTATTTGCTTTAGTTGACAGGCTGACAGACCCTACTGTGTCAGTAGCCCTTGAACATTTATCTAAGCTGCCGGTTCCTCCATATCAGGTATTGTGTGTTAAACCAATTCAATTAGGATGACACAATTTGATCCTATCAAGTATGAAAACATGGAAGAAATTGTGCACACCTAGAATCCTCCTGCTGCCTTGATATTCTACATACCCTTTTTATTTTTCATTTTCTGTCTCTTTCCTTGTTTTCCTTTTCTGATTGCTTTTAATACCCAATGTGAAGCACTTTAAATTGCTTTGTTGTTGGTGCAATTCAACTTGTGTTGCATTTATGTCCATGTTTTCTTAATTGTCTTCCAGGATCGATTCCCCCCCCCCAAAAAAAACACAGCTCGTCAATGCCTTTTAGCAGCTAACTGTCAAATCTTCCATGTCAAAGCTTGTAAGAAATGGATTTCAAAACAATCCCTGCTAAAACCTTAAGGTAGGGTATTTATTACACTGATGCCTATCTAAATCAAGTCTTTGACAGTTGTTTTTTATGACTCAAGTGGATTTTAATAACTTATTGTATGCTTAGTTATGGGTAATGTAGGTGGACAATTATAGAGTTCCATGAAGGTCACAATGCTATTTTAAAGGATTAAAATTCCAAAAGCATAAAAATCAAGGAGGAACACAGGGAACTTGTAACTTTATGGCAAAAAAAAGACAACTGAATAGTATGCTATTGCTCTCTCAAGAGCGGCACTTCAAACAAATCAAATTCTAAAAGCTTATGTAAGACTGACCAGCACAAGAAGAAGTCAATTCTGCACTAGCACATTCTGATTCATCTGTCATTCCCAATGCAAAAGCTGTGTCTTTCTTTTTGGTGATTACCTCTGTGTGTGTGTATGTGTGTGTGTGTGTGTGTACCTGTCCTCCCAGGCAGGCTTGTTATTGACGGTGTCCAGTTGAAGTGAGCGTGATAGGGTGACCTTTCCTTCCAACCTTGTTATCAACGTGAACTCGTTAAGCAGGACTGTTTAATTAGCAGCGGAATGGCAATCCGGGAGGAGTCAGAGACCTCTGTGGTCATAGACACGGATCAATGGTCTTCAGGGAGCCTTTGCACTCTGCGACAGGGGACCTTTACACATACGTGCATGCAGTATGCTGATGCATACATATCCATGCAATTATACACAATTTACATCCTTGGATTTGGTCTACACATTTTAGACTTCGGCTGATTGTCTTCTGGATATTTAGACGGATAAAGAGATAACGCTAAAGCAGGTGCAAGGTGGGGCCAAACTCTATATGCACTTCAAAAAATGTGGTTATTTAACTTTTCATTTTAAAAACCATGAGCATTAATATAGTTCTTTCGGAGCCTCGACCCTTCTGTGAGGATTTCCCACAAGATTTTGGAACAGAACAGAACTAAGAGACCCTAACAGCCCCAAACCCCAGAAGAATACTAAGTTGGTGTAGTTTTTGTTCCAAAATTTCATATCCTCATTCCCACCAATAACGGGAAACGCCACTGCGAGACTAAAATCTTACTTTTATTAAAATCTAGTACTGCAACAAACTGATAAAACAGCCTTACCCTGGTTGACCTGCACACATGCTTCAGCACACAAGCATATGCACACACTCTCGAAAGTGTGTGTGCAAACACACGTGTATAAACTCGCACACAGGTACACAAATATCCAGACAAAGAAATGCGAGGCGGGAGCCAACAGCCGCTGCACCTGAGGAGAGCCAAGTGAAAGTGAGAAGCATAAAAAAAAGAAGAAAAAAAAGAACTGAACGCTCAGGTCTGTTGATCTATTTTTACCGCAGAGCAGGGGGCAGAGGGGGAGAGAAAGAGAGACAGAGAGAGAAAGAGAGAGTTTCCTGCATAATGCATGGCCCTGTAGAGCAGCAGTGGCTCTTACACTGCACTCTCTCACTGGGCTTCCAGGTGTCTGTGGCTGTCTGTCAAACAGGCAGCATATAGGAGAGCCAGGTGCTCCCACACGGTGCTCTGGTTGATCTTTCTCAGAGCACAAGACCACCAGCCTATCCAGCTGCTCGCTCTCTCCCCTAACACAAGATCTCGCCTGTAGTTTCAGTCACCATCTATCTCTGAAGTGTGAGAGCATTCGGGAGCCAGAGGGGGGAAACGAGAACAGATGCATCACCACAGTTGGAATGGGAAAGCACTTTTTATTCTTCAGGATCTGTGGCAACAACGAGTGGCAACTCATGAATTGAGTTCACAGCTACTGCAGTTTGGATCCAAATTTAGCTCAGAAAATGTTTCTTCAAGGAGATAAACACACTGTAGAAGCCACAGCGTGCTATTCTGTTCTTCTCTTGTAAAAGGATACAGTATGTATTATAAGAGATCATTTGTGTCTATTAGTGAGTCCTAAAAGTCTTGTTTTCTTAAAACAAATGGAGAAAGAACCAATTTTTTGAAGTGTAATTTTTCTTTCCTTTTCTACTGACATTTTTTTAGCTTCTAGGACTCAACAATAAATAGAGCTATTTCTTTTCTTTCCTTTTTTTGCTGTTAGTTAGAATTTGTAAAACAAATTTGAATAGAATATTCTTATTCTCATTGGATTTGGTTTTGGTATAGGCTATCTGAGCATTCCTAAAGGGGGTTGGGTTGCTGCTGGGCATCACAAGGAGGGAGACTAATGAAAGCTTGATGAGGATGCTTCTCTGAATCCACCAGCATGATTAAGCTTTAATTACCGAGGGCCACCTCGACATATTCCCTATAATTGGAAATAGCTAAGCACTTGGATGCTCATAGCATGGAACCAAAGAATCCATGGTTCACAACCCTCCGCAGGACAAGCCTCATTCTCATTTCAGATGAACTTGACTCTGCGTATTGAAACAGGACATTCTGAGGCGTTTCAGATTGAAGCTTGTCTTTATGCAGATTATAGTTGCTAAGTAGTTTTGCGTAAAGTAAGGACGTATCACCCGAATTAGCGACAGAGTGTGCTGACAGTCTAAGCATGGAATAAGATGTTGTAGAGGGAGGCTTTAGACTTGTAGCTCTGCTTCTCAGTATGCTGGCATCTCCACATTGCCAGATGTGACAATACCGTCCCTATGTGGCTGCCAAACGCCTACAAGACACCCACAGGCATTGGCAGCTCCTCTGGTGAAATCTTCTGTTGCACAACCACAAGAAAAAGGAGACTTATGTTCTGCCGTTTAAGTGAATCACTGCCTTACCTGAAGAATCTGCTTTTCTTTCATTAAAATGTTTTCAATGCAGCGCCGTCACACCATTTATACCCCCACTTCAATGGCGTGAGCTATGGCTGAATCATTGTACATAATACAAAGACAACATTTCTGAAATGTGCTCAGGTGTTGCTGCGGTGAATAGCTGAGCAGAGACAGTAGATGATTCAAGGGCAAGCTGATAAGCCAGCAGGATGCCGAACAATGAGACAGTATATTTGAAAAGTCTGGGGAAAAGCTGCCCTGGGGTTTAATTTTTGTGTTAAATGTTCAAAGTTTGATTTCCATTTAGAAATAGATAGCTGTTAGGACCTTCATTTGTTGCTTTTAAATTGAATTCAAGACTCCAAAAAAAATAGTCACCCATGCATGGATAGAATATATATAATATGTGTATAAATATATACATGCATGTTTAGAATAACATAACAAGACCATATCACGGGATGATTAATCCTATTGTCCTACAAGATTTACATAAATGCTATCATTTGATACAGATTAATGGAAACAACAGAGGGTGACAGGGTGACTGAGCACATGTAACCAAGCATTCAACAGCCATGTTTATCAACCCAGCTTTTCTATTATTCAGATTATTCTGCTTGGGATCCCCGGTGTAATTAGCCGGATAACAACTCCACCTCTTTCTTTAGTGTGTCTGTGCATCGATTCTATCATACTCACCAGCTGTCAAGTGCTATTAGCCAAAAAAGGAAAAGTGTGGAACGTGCATGTGGCTACATTTTATTTTTCAATCCTCAATCCTTTGTGCGATCCAAGCATTAGCACTTAGCTCCAACAATCCTAAATACAGCATTTCAACTGCTGCTAGCATGGCAGTAGACTCCTAGTCTTATTGGGACTGCAGCAGACTAACTCCAATTTACTTTAAAAAAATATAAAAATAAAAACAAAAAATGCATGCATGATGCTGCATTTGTGAATATGTGTGTTAACCTTTATGAAGTGCGACCTTTATTGAAAAACTGACTCCATAGTTTCTAATTTCATAATGTGTCTGAGGGATTGAAGTAGTAGGTGTAGCTAGGTAGATAATATGGGGCTGTCTGTAATTACAGATAAAAGAACATTAAGTTCGACAGATACATGTAAGCTTCTTGATGAGGGTGCCCATTTCAATTAGGGAGCATTAAATGAAACAAAAAAAAAAAACCTTATGGGAGTTTCTCACTGCCAGACCCAAGGAGAATTAATACGATGCATAGAGCCATTTACCAGGGAGTAATTACTCCATAATTAGCCATTAGTTATTTGATTACCCTTTTATCAGCTAGTCATGGTCAAAAGGCAGGAATAGCGGATAAGTCATCACCTTGGTTGGTAACAGATGTAATTAACATGCCGTAGCTCCCTCAGAGGGAGACAACGAGGGAGTGCATTCAGGCAAAAATGAAGGCATTCTGGCCCATTTCCTGCGTTTGATCAAAAGGAACGATAAATCAGAAGCTTTTTTTCAATCATACAGGGGTGGGTTGCTGCAAATATCAGAAGGAGGGTGTAATTACATTTTCCTGCCCACTTTAAACCCAGTTGGTTTGCAGATTTAACTCTGAAAATGCAGCAAACCTGTATATCAGCCAGTCCTTTAAAAGTTGTCTGGTCAGTGGGAATGAAAGCAAAAGGGTATGTGAATGTACTCTGAGCGCTCATTGTTAGCGAACTGAATGGCTCTGTGATTGAGACTTGATAAGAAATCAGAAAATATTCTGTGAGAAGATGGACGATTAGGTGCATATTGTTGCAGGATGAAACCGCCATTAGGAGACGAGCCAAGAACCGTGAATACTCCATGCCAAACTGCTTCTACCATTTATTACACATAATTACATTCTTAAATAAAAACGATTCACCGAACAGTTCCTTGCATAGAGATATTACAATACCAATTTAAAAAAGGAATTATGAAACAAACCGGTAACAAAAATAAATCTTTCTCATTTTTCCATAATAAAGAACATTATCGTACCCATACATCATAATATACAAATGATAAATTTGAAACACTTTGTACAGCAAAAGAAAAGGAGAAAGACAACGGAGGAAAAATGGTGGAGGAGAGGAGCGAGGAAGGGATTTGGAGGGGAAGAGGGAGTCGGACAGAGGAGAGAAGTTGAAAGGGATCATATCTGAGAAAATGGAAGAGGGAGGACGGGGGGGGCGGGGGGTGGCGATGAGGGAATGCTGGTAGAAAAAGGGTGTTCGTTTGATTTGAAATTCAGACCTAGTGGAAACAGAGGTGGTGTCACACATAGTAATGCGTGTTTCCTCCCTCTGTTGAGAGCAAAAAGCTGCATCTCGATCTCTGACTCACAAGGTGGCTTGAAAACGGTGAAAACACACACAAGGAGAATGGAGAGAGAGAGAGAGAGAGAGAGAGAGAGAGAGAGAGAGAGAGAGAGAGAGAGAGAGAGAGAGAGAGAGAGAATTCGTGAGTACGTTCAGGTGTTTGCGCGTGGTTCTGGATGTGCTTTTGCATGTATGTGTGTATGTTTTTGTATGAATCTGTGTGTTCAGGGAGTGCATGCATGTCGTTTTTGTGTGAATCGATGTAGCATGTATGCATGAGTGTGTACATTTGTGCTAAAAAAAACAGCTACTATACAGACTTTGTGATCAGTGTTTCATCACCCATGGTCGTCGTGTGAAAGTGTAGTGTACAAGCAAGACAGAAAACATCAGATAAGCAAGTGATTTTTTTTTCCAAAAAATTCAGAGTGCAAATACTAACAGACGAAGAACACACAGGCACAGCAGAATTGACAATCATTCATTAAGATGACACAGAACTGAACCGCATCCTCCGAGACAACATGACACAACCTTTCCAGAAAACACATTCACATTTGAAATCCCAGTCTTTGAGCTTGAGAATGTTTGAAATTGTCCCGTAATTTGAATATTTCCGTGTCTTGGCTCCTTAAAGTCCCACAAACATGAAGAACACCACATTCAGTGTTTCAGTCCAAAATCCTCAGCTGTCATAAACATAAACACTCCAGAGCTGCACATTCCCACACATTCGCAACCATTCAGTTCAACAGGAGAGTGCCCTGTTGAAATACTGAAACGCACAAGTAGAGCTGCCATTGATGATACAATTTTAACCCGTTGGTTAAACTGCTATTCTTCATTTTATCTTCCGGCTAAGCAGGAAAACCACAAGCCTGCTAACCTACTCGGACATTCCCATCACAACTGGATATTTTTACATCATCTACAAACCAAATCTAAACTTTTCAATCAGTATCTATGACTTTTTTTGCCAGCAATCACATAGAATGGCAGCATTGATGATGTAGCTGCAACCAGGATGACCAGTGTACTATACCACTATACTTGGTGTCCTTTAAAATAAACCAGCAGTTAAAACTTGTATCAGTCGGTTTCTATTGTGGTCACTCCCTTCTCTCTTTGCAAATGAAGGCTGTCACCTAGATGTTAGATATAAAATTGAGCCTGGCTTGTTTGCACGGTTAGTTCAATATTTATGTGAAGCAGGAGCATCTACTTTGAGAGCCGCAGACAGATCTTGTCTAGATATGATTGAGCTGTGCTGTGTTCGCACCCAAAATTGAAATGCGCCTCTGATATAGGGAGTGAAATCAATGTGCCTCCCTTGCCAAAAAGCAGACTGCTGTTTACCTCATGCTGCCTCAAAGTATTAAAAGTCTTGTAAAAAAAAAAAAGAATTAACACCTTGACATAGTTCCCAATCACGTTGGTAAGAATCCTGACAATCTACTTTTGTCCAAGCTGCCTGTGTGATTTGTTGTGCGCTTGAGTTGAGTCAATGATCATCTAAAATCCATTTTTATCTGTGGATTAAAAAATAAATAAAAATAAAAGATAGACTTTATGCGTCTTTGTTCTGTCAGACAAGAGTCAGATCACCAAGGACAAATGGTAATTCCAGTTTTCTCGGACTGTGTGTGTATGTGTTTTGTGTGTGTGTGGGTTTCACTCCACTGCAGTTTCATGAGCTGACTGAGCAGATCTCTTCCTCCCCTAACCCATTCCAGCCACCCACTGAAAATCTGCACTTGTGACCCACTGCTGGTCCGGTACGACCAGTAACATGTTAAAAGCTACCAGCCGTGGCTAGCTAGTTATTCCAAGTCCAACCATTCATTTCTAATGCGAAAAAGAGAAACTACCGTATAAACACAAACTATGTCTGGTATGATCTTGCCAACCAAGTGTTTTCACGGGCCTAGCAACATGGGCAGACTTACAACAGATACATTCATATTGATTTGCTCTGAGAAGAGCCACCCAATTGATTGAAGTGTTGTCTTCCTACAAGTTCTTCCGTGTCCAGCGGTCTGAATTCAGACATACATACACGGTCAGGAAGTCAGCAGGAATGTTCTTGGATATGCATAGGGCCTGATTAGGAGAGTTGTTGAATGCTGCTTTTCTCTGAAATGAAGTCTGCTGAATTAGAGGAGTTCTGTATGGGTGGTGTGAACAGGACAAACCCCCTCCTGTGGCTAGTTAGGTGCCCATCACTCTCAAAGGCCAAAGAGATCATTTCAGGCATCTACAGTAGACACTTTTTTTTTTGGCTTCATCCATTTCCACTGTGTTCTTCAAAAAGGTCTTTTCAATTGTCTGTTTAGAACAAATAGGAGAATCTTTTCTACGAAACAATATAGCCATTATCATACATAGTGATTTTGTTTGCTTTCGGTGTGCTAATGCAGTCAGCTAGCTGCTTCGACTTGTGCATGTGGCTGTCCGCACTTCGACGGCATGTGGAAGCCAGCGTTTGGCGAGTCCCGAATTGTCTCCCAGTTCAAGACATTGGGGCATTTTTTATTTTATTTTTTTACAAAATGTTTGCAAAGAGTCAATTGTGCAACGTTCCTGACAACTCATAAGAGCCAAGATCCTGGTGAGGAAAAAAAAAAAACACTCTTAGGAGCCATCAAGCATCTCTCGAGACGCCCTCTTTCAGTTGAAATTCTAGGAGATGAACAGTCTTTCCCAGATTAGATTAGTTAGCCTCATCAAGAAGTAACCCTCAATGGATGATGTTCATAAAGCAAGCCAGTCCTCTGGATGACCTCAATCAGTCTTCACAGCACATCAGTGCAACACACTCCCATTCTCAAGTCTTTGAGAAATCCAATCTAACGCTCCGTTCAAACAACTGCTCCGACTCCGTCGAACCGGAAGGATTTATAAATGGATCCAGTTGCCAGATGTGACAGAGGTCCGATGAAAAATTATTATCTGTCCTATATATAAGATAATAAACCCTTTGGCGATTTGTAAAGGCTGTGGCAGGTTTGAAGGAGAGAAAGCAAGCTTTCTTGATTGCTTACCCTGTGAGATGACACTGTTTGGCTACTGCTGGAAAATAACTGTTCCCCTCAGCTCAAGGTTCATTCTAAGAAGAGGAAATCTTGAATATACAAACAGCAGTTCTGCTGTTAGCGCACTGAAATTACTGTACAACTGGTCCAGTTTGGCGTTGGTGAGCTCGCTGGTACGTGGCGCACTGCTGCATGAACAGGGCTGACATTTTGGAAGCGTTTCACCGAGAGACGATTGCAAAGACTGCAAGGACGACTACAACAAAGAGCTGCCAACTACAGGCACGTGGTCCACCATTCATCGTGTGACATCCCCTCTGAGACACATACGAAGGGTGGGACGGAGCGTCTGTATCGTCCACGCAACAACATTGGGAGACATTTGTGAGTTGACGACGTGTCACTGTGGAATCATGGACCAACTGGTTGAGCACAGATTGACAGAGCCACTTAGGGTCCGTCTGTCTGCCGGTCTGTGTGTCTGTCTGTAGTCAGCGTCCCTGTGCGATGCCTCACCCTCCAGTAGAGAATGGCCAAATCTGGTGTTTTCGGAGTCCATCCCGCTGTCTCTCTCCAACAACCATGGTGTTATTTTTCTGCAGATGATGCTCCCTCTCCTTCTTCCACTCCGCCTCCATCCCCTTCGCCTCTGTTCCACTCCCGCTGACCTCTCTCAAATTCCTCAGATGTGCCTCTTCATGTGTAGCGCCAAGTGATCCGACCGCGAGAAACACCTGCAACCAAAGAGAGGGAAACAGAGAACAGCTTGTTAGGTTGTTACCAATGCAGGGGGAGGAAGTTTGTTTCGTCGATTGGGCTAAATGTTGCTGTTAGCTAGTGAGCGCTGATCCACTAATGCACACGCAATTAGTATATGTGTAACTAATTCATAATCAGCATTTTCAGCAGCACTCCTAATGACTTCAGCTGTGCCATGAATAACTAGAGAGCCCGCAGATGGATCTGTTGAAACAGTGTGGAGGAGGCGGGGAGAGAAAAAAAGAAGAAAAAAAAACAGCACGCAAAACATGTGCTGTAAAATGTTAGCTAAATTAGATGAATCAAAGCCTCTCATCTGAATTCAGGTTTGCAGAATTGCTTGGGCATAGCTGCACAGTTTAAAAAAAATTAATTGCTCTGGAAATGCACAAGCCTATTTGTTTTCACAAGGCTTTTAAAAAATGGTTGAATATCTCAACCCGATTGCCACTAACTGACACAAATTATGCTTAAAGCAGGTGTTTTGTGTATTCCATGCATGCTTACATAAAGAGGCAGCCATTATAGGAGACCTATTTTATCTATCACTCCTACTAGATCAACAGCATTTCTGTTGCATGCTTGCTGAACTAATACCACAGCTCTATTCCCCAGAGGAGTTCTTTTCAAAAGGAAAGTGTTGCTGTCTTTTAGGATAATTGGGAGCTGCATGTTCCTGTGAATAGTGTGTTAAGAAATATTTGAGATGGAGACTTGTTGTAGAGAAAAAAAGAGAAGACACTACAAAATTGCTCCCAAATTGCTATATTTTCTGAATGTTCTTCTGAATTTTCTGATAGAAGGCCAGGAAATGTGTTGGAACTGAAAGTAAGCGCAGAAAGTCCGGTTGTCAATGCCAAAATGAAAAACTACATCAGGCCAACCAAATTGCAAAATGAGGCTTAAAATTTACATTTTTTTGACATTTGTTAATACTCCTTACAAGTAATTTGGTAAACATTCCTCAAATAAAATAATCCACTCTGGTAAACTAAAAAGCACTTTAAATAGTCAGACTCCCTTTAACAGTTCTGCAACTGTTGAATTTTATTTTGACACCACTTTCAGATTGGCTCTTTCCACTGAGACCGAGGCAACTGTCTAAGATGTCTAGATGAATCAGTGTTTGGCCAAGAGGGGGAGTTACACAGTGATGAGCCACCAGTCTTACTGTCACACCTGCATGTGTATCTGTATCACTGTTCTGCTTACACGAGTGTGTGCACGCTAACAAACACATGAGAGATTAATGAATGGCTCAGGAGACGTGCAGGGGTGTTTTTGTGTGTGTGTGTGTGTGCGTGCGTGCGTGTCACGGCGAGAGTGTGTGTGTTTGTGTGTGTGCTCGGTGAGACAGATGGTAAAGTATGAGTCACGACTCGGGGGCACGACACCAGCTGGCACACTGTGGGTCTGTCTCTTCCTCCCCTCCTCTCCCCACTCCCACCCATTCTCAATCTTCCACCCCGTCTTCTCTGTCTCCCCTGTTTCCCCTCTTTCTTCATCTCAGCAGGGTGCATGTGTATGTGTGTGTGTGATGGGCTGGAGGGGTTGAGCGCCTTGTGACACATGACAGAGGTGGGCCCAAATTAGGGATGTGCCTGCGGGGGGGGGGGGGGGGGGGGGGGGGGGGGGGGGGGGGGGGGGGAGAGTCAGGGATCAGGAGGAAGGGATACTGTATTTACAGTCTGTCCAGCTGAGACCTGATTAAGTTACACACACACACACACACACACACACACACACACACACACACACACACACACACACACACACACACACACACACACACACACACACACACACACACACACACACACACACACACACACACACACACACACACACACACACACACACACACACACACACTTTATTATGGTCCTTTCATAATCAATCTATATATGATTCAAGAGGTCACATGATTCAAGAGGTCACATATTATTTACGCACACACATACATTATGCACACACATACATGTATACACATACAGTATATTGCTTTTAAAACATTTTGACCGTAGAGGACATCTTTAACTTTATTGTTCATTTTAATATTGACAAAACTGTGTATATGGCAAACAAATACAAATAAAATAACATTAAATAAAGACTAAAAACATGCAATCATTTTTGTGTAGAGGACATGATAAATTTAATTATGAGGTGTTTGGTTTAGGAGGCACTATGCAAAATTATGTGTCTATACAGTAGATCATTATAAAAATATAGATTTTGCAGTGTAATAGCTTCAAAATGACACTTTTCACCCACATTCTTACCCGGGGCCCCTTGCCCTAAACCCTGTGGTGGCTCCCGTAGACAATATTGCTCAGAGATCCCTGAGGTGTCAGCGTGGGCCGGATCACAGACAGAGGATTGTAATTAAAATAGGAGTAAAGATTTTTGTGTCTGAGTCAAGCTGATCTTTTCATAATGGCCACTGAATGTTTGATGATTTTTCCACCGGAGCCCGGCAAATTAACATTTTGCTGTGGTTCATAATTAAACAGGAGCCGGGGCGACTAATTAAGACGCAGAGTCACAGGCAAATTACACCGGATGGACTCTTTAAAGGGACTAAGCCATGGACCTTCACTCATCTGTTAAAGATTAGGGTATGTTCTTCTTAGAAAGACGGTAAACCGGAAGTGGAATTCTTAGAATGATTCTTGAAATGGACGTTGTGTGTGGCAAACTGCTCTGGCGGTCCGTTTGCTGTCCTCAAGGACACTCACAGGGTCACAGGGATCAGACCGGAAGCATCCAGTTTACAGGAAAGTCTCTCCAATCCCTGGGCCAGCCTGAGGCTTTATTTACAGAAATACAGACACCTGTATTTTGGCTCGCGGAAATTCCCCAAATACATTTTCCCTCTAAAATGTCCAACACAACAACACAGGTGCCTTTTTCGAATAACAAATACTCCATACATGGTTTATAAGCCACAGTAACAAATGACTGAATGAATGGTCAAACCCAAAAAGTCCCAAATAATGGTTGATATTGATCTATAAAGCATACGTTTATTACAAAGTTGTACCCTCAAAGTTAGGTTCAAATGATTATTCTATACCAGTGATGTGTGATAGTGATAATGGGTACTACAAGCCTTTTACACCTTTGTCAGAGTGTAAAATGCAGCCTCCAAATCAAGGCCATGTGACATCATGTGAGGATATGCACTATTAATATGCTGCACAGGGCCTAGTGTGGGTACAGAGCAGAATAAGCACTGTTTGGATTCCCATTGAAAAACTGAGCAGGTTGGGTCTTGGGTGTTTTGCAGAGGAACACTCATTAGTAATCCTGCCAGCACACTTTCAAACTGGGTCAGTACCCAACACATTTGGGTGTGTTACCAGCATCTTGTAGTACTTCTTTACCAAACCAAACTGTGTACAAAACACAATGGGAAAACAGAGCCCGCTGTGCTTGTGGAAGTACATCAAATAACAACCCTTTGGAAAATAGAAAAAAAAAAAAAAAAAACATACAAGGGAGAGGTAAGGAGGGAGAGGTGTGTTTTGACAGACCTGTCACAGTGGTTGCACTTAAAAGGCTTGGCACCGGTGTGTTTGCGGTAGTGCCTCGTCAGCTCGTCGCTCCGGGCGAATCGCCACTCGCAGCCCTCCCACGAGCACTTGTACGGCTTCTCACCTTGGGGATGAAAAAACACGCATAAGCACCTGTTTCATCGCTTATCCACCAATCACACGCTTATTTGTCTGCATTCTTATGTGGTCATGAAAAAAAAAAAAAAACTTCTGTGGTGCTGTTGTGGAGTCATGATCCAAATGTTGCTTCAAGGTGTTGTTTTTCTCGTGGTCTACGTGCAGAGGTTCTATTTAAAAGATTATATCCTGTACAGTTTAAAGTTTGCATTCTATTTCACTGATAAAAATCCCTGTGCATCCCTTTTTTTCCTCCTTTTTTTAGGGGCTGGAAAGAGAGTTTAACACTGAGATGGAGAAGCTCCCACTGGTCCCCAATCTTGCTGAACACGCAGAAGAGGAGTAGAGGGTAGAGAGAAGTAGAGCGAGAGAAGTGAAGAGGGATAAGGGAGTGGGAGGGGGGGGGGGATTAGAGGCAAGGTGGATGAGAGAGTGAGAAGAGGAGGTGAGATGAGACCAGGAGAAGGAAAAGTGAAGTAGGAGAGAAGTGCTGCAGAAGTGGATTAAGGCAGAAGAGGCTGCAGATATGCCAGCAGGGGAGGGGGTAGTGATAATTAGGCCAGTCACACGGCATAATGGCAATCTGCCAGCTGCGTCCAGCTCCAAAAGATGTCACCTGCATCAGTCACTTCCCATCTGGACTGGTGGCTCGTGGTTGAATACAGACACACTGACACACTGACCAGCTCTGCTTGAGTGGCTTCGGAACAAAAACAGACTTAATTTGTTGAATCTGATTATCAAAGGGAACACAATCAATGGATCAACTGCTTTGTGTAGAGTCAAGATTGAGAGGAGGGCTTGTATAAAGACAGTAGTGGTTTGGTGCCATTATCTGTACCAGCTGTTATGGAAATTCACTGATTGCACGCAGATTTGTTCATAGGGCAGAAGGCAAAAAAAAATCAATAATCTATACAGTATTCCAATTATAGGTGCATTCCTGTTTTTTTTCAGCGTGCTAAATGCCACTAACATGAACTGCAATTTCATAGAAAAGTTGTCCCCTAAAATGCAATCCTGAGCACATGACCTGCTCAAGCACTTTCTTTTAGACGTACTCAGCGAGCAGCCATGTTACAGAGCGGCCCATTGACAGAACACTTAATAAATTATGATTCATTTCAACTTGTCCCCCTTTTAACTACATTGATTTGACACTAATCTCAGATAAAATAATAGTTCTGGCCGGTAAAGACAGTAAAAACATTTCTGGTGTAGAATTTAAGTGCTTTTGGTTTAGAGACCCAGATATTAGCCCCGTCCCATGCTATCCATCCATGCATGTCCCCATCATGTATCCCTTCATACTGCCTCATTTTTCAGAAACACCCAGAGCAGCAGGTCTGGGCCACCCGACTCTGGCCAATGAAATTCCCCGGAGGTAGGGATGCCTGAATGTGTTGCCTAGCAACGGGAGCGAGGGGGCGGGGTGTATGTATGCGTGTGAGTGTGTGTGTCTGTGTGAGAGAGGAGGGGGGTGCGCTGAAACATGAGGAGGCAGTAGTCAGTGCAGCTGGCTGGATCTGGCAACGGCACGCCGCCATGCCACCGGCCAATTACCGAGCATGCTGGCAGAGCACGGAGGCAGTTGCCTAGCGACGATAACTGTAGAGCTGTACGGGGCAAGATCGGGGAGGGAGGTGCGTGGTAAGGGTGGTGGTGATGGTGGTAGAAGTGGTGATGGTGCAGGAGGAGGATAGGGAAGGGGAGGCACTAAGAGACCAGAGCCTGCAGTAGTACATAACCACTCAGCTACAGACTCCTCCACGATACGCTGCCCCCCGTTGCCTAGCAACAGAGGCCCCCACCTCCTCCTCTCTCCTCTCCCTCAAGATGCCCTCGTACAAACAGGCAAGTAGAACAGGTACACGTTCACACACAAACTGTACGGGAAAGGTTACTTTTTTAAATACAATGTTACATGCAGTTGGACTTATTGGCAATTCAAAATGGTAATTAGTCACCTAATCCACGGGATTAGCCCCAACTCAGCAACATAATCTGATTATGCTCTGCTACTTTTGGATTACTTTGCCTGTAAAACATATAATGTAGATTATAAAGATAAGTGGATTATTTCTTCTGATTTAAAGAATCAGGATTGTGGATGGTGCCGTTGTTGAAAACCATGAATTATTCTGCATTATTTCATAAATTCCCCATTAGCAGACACCATTCACTCATTTCAGGCAAAAATGATGCGCAATAGAAATGCTTTTTCCCCGTTGAAAATGTATTTTTTTGGAGTAATGAAATAAGCAATCACATATTTGTCATCAGTAATCTGATAACTGGGTGTTTCCTGGCTCACTGTAATCCCATTATGTGTAATCTGTTACTTCCGAATGCGCACACACGCACACGCACACGCACACGCACACGCACACGCACACATGCCTCTCAGGTGCCAGTGTTGAAGTTAATTGCATTCCCTCCATTAGCTAGAGCTGAAGCAGGGCACCCAGGTCTCAGAGGTCATTAGAGAGGTTCTTGGAGAACGCTTTACAGGCTCCTGCCCACTACTAGCACTGCAGGCTTGGAGGTGAGCGACAGGGAGAGGAAGAGAGAAAGAGGTTAAGAGAGAAGGATGATAGATGTGGGAACTGATGGAGAAGTAAAATAGGAGAGAGGCATGAGGATGATGAAAAGCTAGGGCTGAAAGATGAACGTTGTTAGTTAGTTTATCATTGTTACCGTCAACTATCAATAAACATAATTGCATTCATGAATGTTATGATTAAATTTGAATAAGACTATCAATATCAAGTATTCTACTAATAGAATGCAGTATATTTATAAATGTGGGATAAATTGGTTCATTTCTCTAGAGAACCAGCCAAATGTACTTAAAAGTTATTGTTTCTTTGACTTCATCAAGCAAAAGTATTGTTTTATCTGGCATTATTTATGTAGAAACAACATACACTACATGGCCTAAAGTATGTGGGCACCTGAACAAAGTATATGGACACCTAAACATATTGCAGTTGGATATTTTCCTCAAATTGTTGGCCTCAGCCTAAAGAGAGAGTGTCAAAGAGGCAGCGCAGAGAAATACTGAGCAAAATAAGGAGAGAACGAGAGAGAGAGAGAGAGAGAGAGAGAGAGAGAGAGAGAGAGAGAGAGAGAGAGAGAGAGAGAGCAGAATAACCCAACAGTTTTACCCGTTCCCTCACCCTACCCAAAATCTAATTGTACAATTTCTTATCTGCCATAAGCCTATTCACAAAAAGCTCTACAGGGCACTGTCATTTCAACTCAGCCCGTCTAATTCCAGATTAAATCGTAGCCTTTTCTCCGTCGGTAATTTATGGAAATAACAACTAAGAAAAAGAGGATTTGAGTAATGACATCTTTAAACTTGTCAGGATAATGGCACAGTGAATGGGGGAGCCTGTGGCACTGCTGTCTTTCTGAAGAGGGTCGCTCTACTGTACCTCCCCCCATTCCTGTCTTCATCTACTCTTTGTTTCACTCCACGTCACAATCTCCTCTTCTTCTGCCTTTTCTTTAGCTTTTGTGTTTTCTTAGTGTCATCTTATGTCGACATTTGCCCTTCTTCATCATTTTACTTTCCTGGTTTGAATAACAAGACAGATGTTCTTTGGGTGGATGCGTTTATCCAAAGCACCTAAAGTGACAAGGAAAAGCTCGAGGGGGGAGGGGTTCCTCAAGAAACTGAGCCCTTCATGGTGCTCTATGTAATAATATTGAGTGTCATCAAATCATAGTCATTTCAATTGTATTTCAACAATTGACTGAAGAGAGAAAGATGCCACATTAGCTTACAGTTATAAATTGATTTATATAATTAAAAACAGTTTTTTTTTAAACCTGTAGGTCGGACTAAATGTGCAATATGAGGACACATCTGACGAAGGGACAGTTAAGATGATCTCCACATTTCTGATTTATTTGTTTTGGCCTTCTTGTCCACCCCTGGTAATTGTGACTGGACAGCGTAAGTGGCACTGGTCTCCCAGAGCTGGCCCAGTTGGCATGGAGTTTAAGCACATGGGCTGTAGACATGCCACACTGGGGAAATCAATGATCGCGTGTCTGTGCCCTTTATTCCAGTCAGGCTGATGCCTAAACCTGTGGCGTGCGCCACCGCGGGTGTGATCACACATACAGCGTGTTGTCTTTCTTATAAACATGTAGTCATTGACAAGATGGCTAAATTTATATTCACACCCCCGAAAATACAAGCGAGCCAGAGCTTGTAAACAAGTCGTGTGTGGCTTCTGAATTGGACAGCTATGGTGATCTGTCAACCGTTAACTTTGGGGATTTAGATGGTGGGTAGCAAGGAAATTTAATTAGAGTCCTTGTAACTTCATTTAGCATGATGGACGCGCTTTGCTGTATCGTCACGGGTTAAAACATGCAAAGAAACAGCTACATATTAAAACGAGTCCAGACTGCAGTCCACAATATATTTCATTTGTCAAATTCATCTCATTATTCCCCTGAGCTACTTTCTTAGAGGGGGGTAGAGACCGACATTTACAGCCATCGCAGCCCAATTGTTTTCACCATATTTTTCGAAAAACATTGTTCACACCTTCCCAACCAAAACACTTAGGAGTTAAAAAAAAAAAAAAAACACTGATGTGATGTTTGGTGTGAACGAGACCTGAAGGCAAAAGGGGAACTGAACCCCAACCCTGTTAATTAATAACGGCAGGCGCACATGCCAAATTTCCCTTTCCTCTCCTTATTGGAATAAACACACAGATGGTATCCCTCATGACCTGGCTCCTACGGTTATACCATTATATTTTCCCAGTCTTGAAGTCATTCTATTACTATGACTGCAAAATCAGACAGACAGTCTTTAACTCAGATTGAGAACCACTGACCTAGACTTACAGTATAAAACGCACAGAGGACGGGAGGGCCTGAAATAAACTGGGGAAATGGCAGCCTATCCAGGTCAATCCATCCATCACTGTGCAGTTACTCAGATGGAGGACAGCTCCCCGACAGGGGTCTGAGTGGTTTGGGATTGAGATGGAAGAGGGGGAGAGTTATAGCTCCTGAACCCCCCCTTTCCTTCTTGAGAAGAACCTTGACAAGGAGGACCCGTCCTGGTTTTGCAAGGTAAGTGCTTAGGTAAAAAGAGTGGGATAAGAGAAGTGTTTTTTCTTAAATTATCACATTTTTATCTTACGTGATATTTTGATATGGCAACAAGGGGGGGGGGGGGGTTTAGCCAGTTCTATGATTACTGTTTTATGTTTTATGTGCATTTTCTACTTGTTCTAAGAATGTCAAGCAGGGGGATTTTTTATCTCAAGTCAGGTTATCTAGGAATTCAGAAAGATGGATGACTGGAAGGATAGATGGATAGATGTAGTGCTCACAAAGATAGACATAGATAGATTGAAAACAGCCCCACATTTAATGTCTCTTGTAGAAAAATGTGTATCTCCCCTCAGAGACCAAAATAATTACCCAGAAGCAAATTGTCCCATGTCCCACAGCACAGCCAAATTATTATCAAGCTCTTTTTGTTTCTATAGAGACATTCTGCAACAGCTATTCAGCTTCAACAGTCTTTTTAGCCTGCCACCAACAATGAGTGTCAATCAATGTTATTACCTGCAGGTGTATCAAGTGGCTATCTCTGGTAAGAGAGGCATCCTCAGAGCTGCCTGGCTGAACGTTTCATAGGGTCACTTACTAACATTATATCTGAAAAGTGCACCAACTAATATGCTCGTAATCACAACTATACATTATACACATTATGTAACGTCCAAACATCGTCTAACCATATGCAGGCGTACGCAAAATAATGTGTATTAACGTGAGCTGTGTGGGTAATTCCAATGAGTATATTGAACCAGTCTTGAATGTAAATTGCACATTGACGAGGCCTTGCAGAAAAGGCTATGGATTTTACTCTCTTGTGATGAGCATGCAAACTAAAACATTAGAATTGTTGATTTATTTGATGAATAAACTCATATTGTGCTTGCAAACCCAAAATAACTGAGAAGTATTTCATCTCTAACACGGTTGCTTCTTTCAGTCAGATTACTAATAGAATAATTGCTGCTACAACTACATTTTAAAGATAATCTACAAACGTTATGACCAATTCTCACCTGTATGTGTCCTCTGATGGGCCTTTAGGTGGGAGCTCTTGGTGTACACCTTCCTGCAGCCGTTGAATTGACAACGGTGGATCCTCTTCTTGTTCTCCGGTAGCTCCCCCACGCCGAGAACACATGCCGTGCCCTCCTCTTCGTCCTTCATCCGGACAGGGAGCGTGTGGGCCGCCACCAGCCGAGCCGCACTGAGCCCCACCTTCCTGGCCACCAGCTTCAGGGTAAGCGTCCCATCAGCTGAGGCCGTCAGTGTCTGGTTGGGTTTGACGAGGTGCCGGCCCAGTTCTGGCGACGACGGGGGCGTCAGGGAGGTGACGGCGCACAGCTGGGCCTGGTGGACCCCTTCCATCCCTTCTACGTTTTCTAGCCCCTTAGGTTTGATGTCTCGTTTCATTCCACCGGTGGAGGGGAAACTCTTCCGTGTTGGGCAGAGGATAACTGGAGGTGGACTTGGGGGATCAGGGAGGCTGGGCAGGCTGGGAAGCAGGACGTCTGTCAGCTCTTCCTCGCCGTCCTCTTTTAGGTAGGCTGGGGTTAGAAGGCCATCCAGGTCTTGGTCGAAGAGCTCTGACAGACGCTTGGGCTCCGTCTGCAGATAACGCTCCAATTCTAGGCAGGTCTGTAAGAAAGAAAGAGGGAGGAAAGACTCAAATTTAGACCTTATTCAGGTAAGTTCACACATCCAGGCATCTGCACGGAAAATTCCCATCCTCACTACCAAATCCCACTTGACAATTTCAACAGTCATCAGCTCATCCGATATGCCTTTACACACCGCGGAAAGAAAATCTGCATGGTGCCATCCACTCACCTAGAAAGGCAACTTAGCAGCTCTGCCAGCTGTCACATGCGCACACGCACAGATAGCCACCAAGACAGCCAGGATTACCTGGCAGCTCCAGCTCGACGGCTGATTACACACTGATTGATTGCAACCGCTGTATCCCGGAATGAAAGCAAGCCGAGTGGATAGCAGGAGGAGGAGGATTCCTAAACTGAACAGAACTCCTATCAAACAACATTTTATGTAACACTTTGACAAGCCATGTGTGCACTGGCTTCCACTGAGCCAAGATAGGAAGATTTATTCAGCATTCATGGTCTGCTTCATCCCTATTACTCCAAACACCTCTCCCCTCGGAGAGAAAATAAAAGACTACATTGCGGATTTTTGTGAACTGGCATACTGAGAAGTCTATTACTTTACAACAAGCCGGCAAGGTTCTAAGAGGAGAGCCAGCGAGGGAAAGAGACGCTCCATGTCCAAGGATGAAGCTATTATGTTTGAATGGACGCCGCCAGTTTGATCCCAAGGATCGTTGTGTTTCGCTTGTAGCCACTAACCCATTTTGACAGCTGAGATGGAGGCTAGCAGCTCCACTGGGTGCGTGCTACTCGCCACTTCATTTGTGTGTAAATAGGCACTGACAGACAGAGTAGCTAGTTCCATTATCAGGAATAAGGCTGTACAGACTGAACCCATCAGAGACATTAACAATCTTGCACCCCCCCCTACCCCCTTCCTTGTTTGCACCTTCTAAAAATAAAACCACACATTTATTTATTTTTTTTTCCTTTTTGGAATAGGGGGGTTTCTGTTGCTAAGGGGAGTGTAATTTCTCCTCTAAGTCGTCATCTTCCAGGAACAAAAAGGGATTTGGAGTTGTTTCTTGACTGTTTGAACTATTTGCATACTGACATCAAATTAAAAAGCTGCTTGAGACATCTACAGCGAGAAGTGAAGATAATGTGTCGTGCCTCCTCCCTCCACTGCACGCCTACATGTTTTTATTTAATTTTTTCTGTGATGGCTTTAAAAAAGTATTTCTTGCATGCGCTATATGAGAGATCTCTACAGCCTTGATGGCTGAGGCCAGTGAATCATGGATTAAATGAGACGTTTTTTTTTCCCCCTTTGTTCTCTTTCTTTCAGAGCGCAATTAAATATTGAAGGCATTGAGACATGATGAAGGGAATGGCATGTGTCGACTCATGAGGTGTACAGGCAACAAAACATGGCCAGCACCATCTTCCAACCCCTCCATCCGCCCACATTGCTTTCCTTCTCACTCATTCTCGCCATCACCTTTCTACTTCTGCCTCACCCCCTATCGATTCCCCCAAATCATACTTTTCTCTCTTTTTTCTTCTCATTGTCGTCTCCTTCTCTCCCAAGGTGAGGGCTAATTATCCGCTAAAACCAGCCGGTAAAAGGGGACTTTATTCAGCAAAACGCTGAGGACTGCAAACCACGTTGACTGTGTGTGTGTGTGTGTGTGTGTGTATGAGGTAGAGATAGTTCAAGGGAGCGGAAAAGAGGATAGAAACAGATAAGTGAGAGGGGGGCTGAGTGGAAGGTGAAGAAGCAGGAGGAGGAAAATGATGGAGGGACAAGGTGAAGGAGGCAGGCGAGGAGGAGAGGGAGAAAGAGGGAAAGAAGGTGTTGACTTCATTTTCTCTGCGGGGGGGTGAATCCTTTTTGGAACTGTGACATTTGGCATAACAGGATCCTGTCAGCGGGCAACACACACACACACACACACACACACACACACACACACACACACACACACACACACACACACACACACACACACACACACACACACACACACACACACACACACACACACACACACACACACACACACACACACACACACACACACACACACGTTAGGTTACGACCCGCGGTGATGTGCAAGGATTTGCTTGGTTGTCGGCTGTGACGTGGCGTAAGATGGTGTGGTGTCTGTTTGTGTGTGTGTGTATACATACTGTTTGTTATGAGTGTGTACTGTACATTTGTCTGCATAAGACGAGATGTTTGACAAGTTAAGAGGGATGAAAGAAGCTCCAGGTAAGGGGGGTGGCAGGTAAGATAGGATTATTGTGCAGCTTTTTCTTTCCATCTGTCTTTCCCCCCTTCTTTTCTCCCATCACTCCATCAAGGCCCTTCCCCCACCACCCTCCTCCCTACCTGCCACCACCTTCCTCCCCCAGGTGGTGACATTAACATTGTAAAGGAGAAGGTCATGCAGTTGATCAGCGGCTCTTGTGCATGTAGTGTAGAGCAGTGTGGGTGTTTGTTGTGTATGTGGCTGCTTGCAATTATTGTAGTTTGTGTGTGCATATAATTTCGCAAGTGTATGTGTGAGTAGCATAACATACACTTGCATACATACACTGTGCTTAATTACGCGGCTCTTGTGTGCGTTTGAGCAAACAAACACCTACGCAAATGCATAAACTCGTCTATTCACTGTCCTCGTGGCCTAAAGTGGATTGTGCAACTTGCATGTGTACAGAGGCAAGGAATCAAGAGCCAGAAGCATGACACAATAGCCAAGCTAAAGGAGTTTGGACAAACGCCGATCTGAAGAGCCAACATCAATTGGCTCTGCATAAAACCAGGTTTCCAGACTAAATGGCTTTCGGGAGGATTCCTTCATGCGAGCCAGGATAAGCTGAGACAATCCACCTCCACACCGGAGAAAATTGCTGTGGTGGTGTGGGTTAAATTGGGAACAATAGTTGTATAAGAACCTATTTCAAACATTTTTTTTGTTCATCACGAGCCACTTTCAGGTTGTGTCAGGTGTGAGCAGTGTAAGGCTACAACTAACAAAGGGCAAAGTTGACAGTGATTGAAGTTCAAGCAGTGAGTTATAAGATTAGTGTGACCCTGCCAGCCGTGCTGTATCTTTTACCTTTCCTGCATCAAAATGTATTGTCACTAGTAATGATCTTCAACTTGCTTGATTTGTTTGACCAAAATTCCACACAAAACAACAAATATATGTTGACAATTTTATCTATCTCAATGTTTTGTTGCCATTTATCAACGACAACAAAAAAATATTACATTATTATTTTTGGGTTTTTTCCCCCCCAATGTCTTTCTCCCTTTTGTTGATGTTGTCACTTTTTCCGACGGGTTTTTTTCATAGTTTTTGTCACTTTTTCAAATATTTTTTACGCTTTCGTTTCCCGTTTTAATCGCCTTGTTCGACATTTTCGACGCTCATTTTCCTACCTCCCATATTTCTGATACAAAAAAACAACAACTGGGAAATGGGTCAAATTTGACCCGAGGACAACACAAGGGTTAAATACATGAAATGATTACTCGATTCTCAAAATAGTTAACTAAATTCTTAACTTACATTTGCGTTTCTTCTAGTTTTCTTACCATAACCAATGTCATTTCCACGAAGGGTTGATGAGTTGAGCACAGCTGCACTTAATTGCACAGCTAATTACCTTGACGATGTTCAGCTGTGGCTTCAGTCACTCTCAGCCTTCAAGAGTGTAAAAGAAAATACATACTTTTTGAGTCGTATTTTGAATTGACAGTTTATACGAATGTACTGGATAGCTGCGCCTTTATTGGGAGAATGGAAATAGCTCTACAAATGGCTCTACAACAAGGGGAAAAAGTTGTCGGTCAAAACTGGTCTTCACATGATAAGCAAGTGTGGTCATTCTGTGGTCTGCTTTAACTTCCGTTTGTCATTAAAATATTTAGAAAGTGCACAGTTCAGCAGTGTTTAGTGCAAAACGTAGACTCGGGACTCTTCTCTATATGCTGTTTATCCTCCTACTCATATGTCCTCATAATAAACATATGTCCTATTTGTGGTAGAATGAATGTGAAAACAATGAGACTCAGCAGCCCACAGAAGTCTCTTTACTCAAATAGGAATAATATGCAGTTAGGGTTGGGGTCAGGTCACTGCACAGTTTTAGTTCAACTCACTTTAATCTTGTCCTCTTTACTCCCCACTTGTGCTTTACTCAAGTAAAAATTCAGAAATATTCAAGCTCAAAATGCTAAAACAAAAAAAGGACCCATAGACAAATGCACTTTATTTTGTTTTGCTGTACATGTGCGCGTACACACATACACGCACTGAATCACACATGCAGAACACACCTCAGGTTAGTGGATCTTAAAATACAGCAGGTGTGAGAAATATATGCTGATTACAAGACATGCTTCTCGCAAAGTGAAGCAGACTGAAAGCTGTGAATCAGTCCTGATTCACTGACTTCTACTTCTCGTTCTTTGACTTTTAAGCTATAAAAAGTCCTCTCTCTCCTCTGTCTCACCCTCTCCTCCCCTCTTCCAGGGGGCCCTTGGCCTGGCAGCTGATCCTCTCTCCTCCCTTCACATTTGGCCTGTGCAAAGCCGCCTGCCATCACCATCAAAGCGCAGGCTGCCTCCCAACTGTTAGCACCCCGCTAGGTCGCTAATAAAAAGCCTGGGTTATAAATATGAACAGAAGAGCATGCATAATGGCCTAAAGGAAGGCCCAAAACACCACTAAACAGATAAATGTAATGGGGTGGATACGGCTCATTAATTTTAGGATAATCATGTTTAGTTTTTACAGATGCCGTGATAGAGACAAGGTGCTATGAATAATATCCAGTGCTGATGCTATCAGGGTTGAAAAGGGCAGAACTATACGGGGGCCCTGAGCTGGAGGGGGTGATGCAGCACTATTGTTAAATGCAATGGGTCTGGGGGGGTGCTGTCACATCTTTTTAAAGATGACCCATGATTCCCTGTAGCATCTTCCTTGCACGGCTGTATCATTCATGATTATGTATAATTTTACAATACTTTCAAGCCAGGCTAGGTGTTTCCCCATTTTCACTCTTTATGCTAAGTTAAGCTAACCGGCTGCTGGCTCCAGTTTTACATTTCCTTTGCAGGCGTGAGATTGTTTTTTGCTTTTGAATCTCTGCCATAAAGTGAATAAACATAGGTATTTTTTTTTTTTTTACATTTGTGGCTTCTGAATATTGTATTTGGTTGTGATGGGGCTGAATCCATTTGTGGTGTCGACATTTGATGCATTCATCACTGCAAAACACTTTTTTGCGCAGAATTTACTTCTGATTGTCCACAAATTGGGAAAAGATTCCTTTTCAACGCCAACATGACATTTTCATTACTTGGTTGGGCCATGTTTGTATCTAGCAGGGGTTTGATTATTCATTTTTAAAGTGAGTAACATTCACGCCATGGATGAATTAACGCTGGCTTTTCCACAGCTCAGCTTCTCTCCTTTTGTTGTTTCACATTTGACTGACTCAACAGTCTGTTGCTTGTTGCGTGCGTTTGTTTAAATTGCACAATTGTCATTGGCCACAGAATATCAGAGGGCCTTGGTTTGATTCACAGGGTGTACGTGCAATAAAACCACTGCTCTGATTGAAAACCTTCTGAGAAATTAATCAGTTTTACCCTTCAAGAAAGGCTGCACAACTATCACAACAATAGGACAATTTAGCCTGCAGCCAAGCAAACGGTCTTATCCTTTTTTTCTTATTCTTTTGATTTCATTTTTATTACTGTATAACTTTACAGACTTTGTTTACAGCCATCTTTGTTATTGCTGTTCAGCACCACCCTTGGCACTTTTATCGAAGGAAAAGTTTAGAGCAGTCTTTCACGGTGTGTGTATACGTGAGTGTGTCTATGCACATGTGTGTGTCTTATCCTGCCATAGTGTGTTATAGGGCCTATGTCTCCCATTGATCTGGTGAGCCAGGCCAAGCCATCACTTTGAGGTGACAGCTAAATGACCAGTAGCCCTAGGCACTGGCCATCTCGCCAACAGCCTTTGTGTGTTTGCGTCGCAGTGCCTAATCGATACGAAATGATACCGTGCAGGAGCTCATCAGCGGTGGCCGTCGCAGCTGACAGGGACGGTAATCTATAGCTTCACTGAGCAAAACTCACACAGCACCCCCCAACACCCCCCCCCCCCCCCCCCCCCCATCCCCACGACCCGTACACACAAAATCTCAGAAAAGCACCCCCTCCCCTCTAAGCTGCCCTTTGGGGTTTTTTCTCCTTCCCGTGCACTCACTAAGAGCTCCGGCCCCCAGATTTGAGACTCCTTCGAGAGTAGCATGGCGTCATCGGTGGATCCCAGTTGAGCGGGGGAACCTGCCTACGGGGCCAGGAGGAGGGGAAGGGCGGGGAGCGGGTGGATTTTCCTCGACACTGATCTGAATAGCCGAGCGCCCTCGCTTCACCCTGTTATTCTCAACGGAGAGAGCAGCAGGGGGTGCAGTGTTTGGCCGGAGGGATCTTAGAGCTCCTGATGCCCCGACAGGGCTCAGCAGCAACGAAGCAAAGGAGAGACAGAGGGAGCAGAGACACAAAGAGAAAGAGCTAGAGGGGAGAGACAGAGCTAATTTATCTGCCTTCCCCGAGAGAAGAAGGAAGAGGCAGACAGGTGAAAGATGAAGAAACGGGCCTCTATTCGAGCTTTGCAAAGAATCGCGTTACAGATTAGGGGAGGAAAGTTTGCTGAGAGTGTAAAGGGTGAAGTCACAGCATCTTCCCAGCTGCAGGTGCATAAGCAAAAAAAAAAAATGACTTTGCTGATTAGAGGGGAAAAAGAAAGAGAGGGAAAGATATGAAGCTTGAAAAGCCACAGACAGGAAACAGGAGTCCTCCTCCTCACTAACTAACAGCTCCATCTCTCTAGGCAGCCGAGCCTCACCTAGCTTCAGATAACACGCCGCGGAAACAGCTTAATTACACACACGGCCTTATCAGACGACATTAGCCTCACAGTAATAATCAGGGCTGCCGTCAGCCTCTCCGTCAAAGGCTGGCAACGCAGCACCTTGAGGCGGTTTTACACAGTGCAGGCTTCAGGCTGATAACAGACACTGCCCGTTGTTAAATCACAATTTGCTGACGGAGTTTGAGGGAATAATGCACATGTGGTTGTAAACCTGACACCTCCTTTCCACACAGTCAATTTTTGTTCAGATGGATGCGCTAATAGACTCTTGAAACGGTTTTCAGGCAGCAAATTCAATTTTGTTTTGTTGGACTAAATGCTTAGATTTACATTTTACGCACTTAAGCTGACACTGTAATTCAAGGTTCAGTCTTTGGCGTATTGCTCTTGGACACGGGAATTGAACCCGTGATTGTTTCCTTTGCGGAATAGCACGAGGATCAGTTTTGAGGTAAGACATCTCCCCGCTAAGCCCTCAGTTATAATCGTTTACTTCGACATGTGTATGTGTGTTTGGTTGTGATGGAGAATCTTCAAAGCACCTTTCATCTGGCAGGAAAGCCACACTGATGGAGCACTCAGAGAGCAAAAAACCTGTGACCCCTGCTTAATGGAGCAGAAAGACATTTCCCAATCCTGTTTCTGAGCAGACCCAACAGAAACCACACATCTGCATCATCCCCGACACAAGGGACCTCCACTCTGTCTTCCCATTACACAACATGGACGCCAATATGAAGAACGTCTCTGCAAAATGATGTATGAAGATATGTTGTTCAAGTAAACAAAACCGATCCACTCGGTCCTTAAAGTGCTAAAAGAAAGTTAATCTGAACGTCTACATTTCGCTGACAACTGGTTAACTTGGATTTATTTTAAATAATCATTAAACCAATTGAATGATGCACAAATTCACTGGTTCTAGCTTCCCAAATCAGTGTTGCTTTTCTGTCCTTCAGTATTTTTGCACTACAATAAAAAAAAAACAACTGCTGTCACATTTGAATAATCCATCTTTTCACACAGACAAAGCTACACATATATCCTCTAAATGCTGAAAGAAGCCTGACAAGTAAACAGATTGAAGTCGTGAAGATCTGCCGACCTTAAGCGTGATACAGACCTCATTAAGAGGTCTTAGGCCCAGGATACAACAAGAGTACTGCGTATAAAGACCTCTGCTGCTCCATATCAATAGCTTGTGACAAAGTGTGGCAAATGTCTTTGTTCTGGTATTAAGTCGAGGATCACAGAGGTGAGGGTGAAATAGGATAGATGAGAGAACAGAAGAGGAGAGAAGAAGCATCTTGAGACTGAAGAAGATGAACGACGGAGAGGAGGGTGAGATTGGAGAGCAGAGGAGAATAGCAAGGATGGGAGGGGGGGGGGGGGGGGGGAGGAGGGAGGGTTGGGGTATAATCCCAACGAGTGGAGCCGTGTTGCACTCGCTGGGGAGGGGAACTCTGTCTCTCTTTAACAGGATTTGGGTGAGCTGCTGTTTATCGGTGTATGAGTCGCCAAGCGCTCCCTCTGAGCTGTCAAAACCATCCTAATCTAATCAGGAGACATTTCAGCCATTTTGCTTTCAACACGGCAGAGTGTTGTTAATCGGACATGTATGTGTGCTCATGTGTGTGTGAAAGAACCAGAATATTTATGTGTGCGGGTAGAGGGGGTCGGCGACAACAGTGGTTTTACACCGGGGTTAGCAGCTTGCAGCAGGATTTGGGGAGTCTGTGCTCCGGATGCGGGGACCCCATTGTGTGCGGCAGGCTGGCTAATCTTCATTACCGCACACAATGACGGGGCAAGAGAATGGGGCCTTGGCTGGAAAAGGCACAGAGAAACAAAAGAGTGGCGAGCAGCGAAAGAGAAAGAGAGAGGGGAGGAGGGCCAAAAATGACAGAGGGGGAGAGGAGAGAGGGGAGAGATAAAGGGAACAGTGAAGCGGTAAAACTCAGCTTCCTCCTCATACAGTGCCAGACAGAAAGGGCCGCTCGGTATCCCAATCACGTCCACAAACCGTGAAGTGCAACTGTGGCGCCGTGCCCGCACTGATAAGAGCCAAAATGGTTCATTCTTACATGCTTCTCTAACAGCTGCAAAGAAAGCAACCTCTGTTTCTTGCATGTCGTCTGGTCTTGCGTTATTCCGGGCCACAGTTTCAGCCTTTGTCACTCATTACAGCACCAAACCTTAGGGTTAGCTAAAAAGCAAAAGGGGTGGTGAGTGTGTGAGTGGTGCGAGCAAGCGGCAAGAAAAGAAGCAGGTTGAAGCAGGTCAGTGGCACAGTCTTGTGAGGCCAAGGTGGATTAGCTCAGGGTTGCAGACGTGCTGGAGCGTGTGTTTTTGCGGGGAATCTGTGAAGTTACGCAAGAACGTGTACGTCCCGGTGACTTTATGTGTATCCGAGAGCGTGCAAACAGGAGGTGGGGCTCTGTCGTTTTGTCTTTATTCCCACGTCAGTGCTTTCAAAACAAACCTGAGCGACAAAGATTAGCCCAAGCCGCTTAAAATATTGAAAGACGTCTCCTCGCCACAGCTACCGTGTGGGCTCTCCTCCAAGAGATAGAGGAGAGAGAGAGAGAGTGAGAGAACGAGAGAGAGAGTATGTGAGCTAAGGTTGGACGAGGATGAGCGGAGGCAGCGCAGCAGGCTGAACCTGTTCACCCCTCTGTGCCGAGCGGCTGGCTTTTCAGCAGTAAGCGTAAGCGGAGTGCAAGGACTTTTCAACCCAATTTCATCCTGACAATGCACGGCGGCTCAGCGGAGAGGGAAAGAGAGCAGTTAGATGCACTAAGAAAGGTGTTAGGATCTCATTGACTTTGGCCTTTAGCTCTATGTGTGCTGGTGTGTGTGCTTTGACTGCTGTGCCACAAGTAGAGCATTCAGTTTGAGAAAGTGTGTGATTACAGGGCAAAGGGTAAAAGCCCAGAATAAGAGCTGCGCTATGGTTTGGGGTTAAAGTTTAAAGGCTGGCAAATGAATGTGTTTGAAATTAATGGGAGGTTGTGATAGTTACATTGAATCATGTGCAACATGAGAACAAGTGCTTGTGTGTGTGTGTGTGTGTGCATGTGACACATACAGTATACACACCAGTTGCTCCGCTCAATATTCTAGAGAGAAAACAGCTACTTTACTTTTTGATACACACACACAGGTATAAACACACACATATAAACCCAATGAACTCTGTCTGTGAAGCTCTCTGTCGCTGTCTCACTTATACAGACACACACACACACACACACACACACATACTGTACACCAATGGAAATTATTGATGTGCTCTCTTATGAAACAGTGGCTTGGCTGCTCCCTAAAGTATTCCTGGCAACATCACAGGCTGAAAATAGCTGCCGACCCAAATAACTCTCCTCGCCGGAACGAAGAAGGAGCCAGACCACGGCCACCGGCGACTGGCTTTACTAATTGGCGTCATTTTACAATGAAACAATATCTGGGGTAAAAGATGGAATTACACATAGCAGTTAACTAGAGAGCGGGAGAATGTGCTGTCTAGCCACACAAATGCTTGCAGAGATGAGTGGGGGTGCGGGATGCCTTCGTTCTTGTTAGCGTTAAGTTATCAAATTCTGTTAACTGAAAATACGCAAGGGAGAATTGGGTAGTGAAATATTTATGCGACACCATCAGTTTAGTTAAAAGACAGGAAAAACATCTACAGCAGGGGTTCTTAAATGTTTTGAAATCACAGATCCCCATATGGATAGTTTGTTTCTGATTGATTTAGCGTTGAATAATGGAATTTATTGCAAGCTATTTATTGAGATGGTGCAGCCACATACTCACACATTTAGTTGAGCACATTGGGTGACTTATTTCCAATGCAAATCTTGTTTCAGATATCTTCTAAGAATCAAGTTTAAATTGAATTGATTTTAGTGTAGCAGCCTGCCATTTTCCTGTTTTTTTTTAACAACACAAGTTAAATATTTGTACTTTCCTGACTACTTCTGCACTTGTTTTATCTTCTAATGTCTTATGAATAAATAAAAAGGTCTTGGTAAGGAGATTGTATGCACAGATTAACATCATTTACCTCCAGAAAATCCACTTTTCAGGAACAAAAAAAGACTTCTTGCATCCAAAATCTTTTGAAATGGCACACTGTGTTTGCCCAAGGCCCTGCATTTATGTCAGCCCACAAGACTCCACCAAAACACCCAGTTTAGACCAAGAAAATCCCCAACACTGTAAAACACATCCTGTTAACTGCTCACACACACTCACATGCAAGTACTGTACATAAAGGGAGACATAGAGGGAGGAAGGCATAAACACAGATGTCTTTTGGCAGCCCAAATCTTAATTAGCACCAGGAGATTCATCTAATCAAAGGGTTGCCAGCCCATCATTAAGGCTAAAACACACACTGCTCTCCTCACATACCAGAACAGAACAATGGGAAACAGAGGTACGCTGTCACACTGATGAATGGCTCTCCCCACAGGTCTCATTAAATCACAGAAGGGCACTTCCTAGGCCGTTGGAAGAGTTAAGCAGGGTGCAAAATCACCCTCTCTGACTGTCTACTGCGACTACTTTTCTACTTTACAGCCTTTTTGTTCCAAGACTGCCTGTCAAAATAATATTTTTCTTAGTGAAAAGTTGTGCTTTTAGGCTTTGACATATAGGCTAATCCCAATTCAAGTTGAATTTGCCTGGATTTTAAGGATACAAGTCGTATCTTATTTAGACAACTCAGCCCCGCAGGGGTTTGGAATGACTGAAACTACATGATGTACCCAGTTGGCTGGAGATACCAGTGTCTTTAGGGTAATTAGGGACCCAAATTAATCTTCCAGTGAATTTAGCATCCGCTGCTGACAATGGAAAACATCCTTTATCTGTCTCCGAGCAACCATCTGAGTCCTCACCCCGGGTTTCAAATACATGAGATCAAAATAAAGCTTCTTTATAAGATAAAAAAAACAACAACTCAAGAGTGAATGAAGGACATAGTGATGAAAGAAGAAGAAAAAAAGATGAGGAATCTTTGGAGATCAGATAGATGGATGGAAGTACAGAGATACTGAAGGAGGAAAAAGGCCCTGACACACCGGCTAACCAGGCAGACAGCTTTGGAGCAACGACCCATAGCAGGTGGAAATAATCCACTGGCTTTGCATGTTGGACAACTGCAGCTGAGTGTTGAGTCTGGCATGCAAAGCGCGCACACACGTGACTGCATAGATACTTGGTGTCGCTTACATAATACAGCTTAAAGTCACACCTCTTCTCAAAGCCGACAACTGCCATAGTTCTTCGCTGGACTCTGTGAAACCCAAGAGCCGAGATAACATGATTTTAAAAGACTTTTACAAAAGCGCACACTCCTAAAAAACAACAAGGCCTGCGTTGGCAACGCAGCTGTGATCTTCACCAATGACTGTCTCGCTTTATAAACTATCTGACCGGTTTCAGAGCGCGGCGCGTCCTTGCGGCTGTCACCACCAAGAGCTTAGGGCCGTGATTGATGACCGGCTTCGGATGACAACAACAAGCAGCGGTGTTTACTCAGGGCAAATTGCCCTTGTCTCTTTCCACCTTCCATCTCTTTCTCCCCCTTTCTCTAGCTCAATCTTTGGAGAGAGAGATGGTCCACATGGCTGGATCTCTGGTTTCTGGATGGCTACGAGTCCCTTGGGTGGGATTAGCCTCCCAGAATGACAGCTAAACAAACAAATAGGCCAAAGCTGGCCTTCCTGCTTGCCAAGGCTGCCTAGCAACAGGTAGGCAGTAAGATGGGATGTAACACTTGGTATGTCAAAGCCATTGATGGCTATAAAAATGCCTGGACATGGTGTAAATGTGTGGCCATAATCAAAGGCAATAGATTTTCATAGATGTGAACATGCTGGAAGGTTAAACACATTGCGGTCCAAGTAGGAAATAATTAGGAAGTAACCACGGCAACAGACTATCACTTGAAGCCTATAGATACTTAAGGCAGTGATTCATGGCAATTATTTCACGTAACTTAAACAACAACAACAAGCAATGTCAACCATGCCAACAGCTACATGGCAACATCAGCAACAACAATGATTCATCTTTCACCAGCAGCAGGCGCTCTCTAATAAAGCTCATAAAAAACATAGTCAGTTACTGTACTGGCACTCCAGGCCCAGCATCCACAATCCACAAATGTACATAGGTGATGACAGCGAGTAGTTTAAATAGGTAGGTAAATACTGTTTCTTAGCAGCACACTTCCAGGAAATCCCAGCGCCTGGCCAAGAAACTGCACTTAATCCCCAGTAAAACACGGAATTAAATAAACATAAGACATGTTAATAAGTGAGCTTTATATGTAGGTGCTGCTAGATGGATATGTTAACTTTTGACAGAGCCAGGTTTCTGCTAAGCTAAGCTAAGCTAACCGTGGCCTTGTTTAATGGACAGATATGAGAGTGGTATTGATAGTCTCTTCTAACTAGGAAGGGATACATGTCAAACTATTCCTTTAAGCCTATTACTTGCATGATGAAAACAAGTGTTAGGTGTCACAGTCTCTCCCCTGTCCACTGACACGTGCACAGCTGATATTAGCGTGCCTCCTCTCGTCTGTTGTGTCAGATGCAAATACTCTTTTAATGCAACGATTCCGCCAGCAGCTCATTGCCATTATTTGTGACACACTCTGCGTAAATGAGCCTTTATTTAGCATTGTGCTAAATGTTGATTGCATAACTCTCCTGAGTTCAACTTTTTTGCAGAAGACTGACTTTAAATGGGGGGTTTGAGCAGGGCAAATCAAACAAGGCAGCTGTGACTTTGTCTTCTCAGAATTTGAGAAAGAGAGACGGAGCGAGAGAGTCATGAGATAAAGAGAGAGAGAGAGAGAGAGAGAGAGAGAGAGAGAGAGAGAGAGAGAGAGAGTTGGTGGTAAATCCAAAGCATAAAACGAGTGCCTGTGACTCTTCCTTCTCTTCCTTTCTCTTTTCTCCCTGCGGTTGCCAAGCCGGATGGCAGCAGCGAAGCATGTCGGATCACTGTAAGGTGCTGTAACGGCTTCCCGATTTCGCCTCAAATGATGTGAAAGTCATTGCCAAGCCATGTGTGCCGGTGTGAGGCGAAAAAAATGACTGGCTCCTCTTCTCACTGTTAATCAAACCTGGGGTGGCAGAGCGTTTTGCAGACGGAAGCCATACATAAAGATGTGCTTGTTCACAACGCTCCCGCTCTCTCTCTCTCTCTCTCTCTCCCCACCTCCTCTCCTCTCGTCTTCCCCTTGCTGCCTTTTTTTTTCCTACACCACCTCCTCTCCCTCTCTCTCTGACGGGCCCATCACCAGAGCATCTGACAAATGAATGCGTCCTCCGCGTCCTCTCTTTCATCAGCGTTTCCAACCTTTTCATCAACGCCCATAAAGCAGTAGAAGGCACCTATCACTGGCAATCGCCTCTCAGCTGCCTGAGTGATGAGACAGAGGTGGCAGAGTTCAGGAAGCGCTCTTATGGCAGAATGGATGTTACTGGGTCAGGGGGTCGCTCGCATACACAGACACACAAACCTGTGCACTTGCATGTGGCGGTGTGTGCATGCACAGAAAACACATCCAACACGTAATGAAAATCTGAGCATGCATGTACATATATATATGTACATATTGGCTACTCAAACCTGTGCGGCTGCATGCATGCAGCACAGATAAATAAGGATGATCTCTGGAGTTTAAACTAAATGCATGCAAAAGCTAAAGTGTCTACAGCTCCTGGAAAACAGCAAGTCCTGTCTTGTTAACATAACTGCTGCTGCCGCTGCTCTGAAGCCAAATTGAGTTTTTGCTGTTACAGCTCATTTCTGTTTATACTAATTAGATGAACTCATAGCTCACTCATAGCCCCCCTCCCCCAGACATGCATCTTTTCTTCAAATCGATGCATTGAGTGATAACCTTGTGGCTGAAAACACTTAAAAGCATACAGGGGAGATGCTGCATGGTGCACAAAGGCTTCCTTTCATGCCTCGGTCATCACTGGTCAGGCCATGTCAAGTAGATTCTACGTGGCATCCATCTTCAAGATCTTCTGACTGCTATGGGGTTAGAGGCGAGCACAACAACGCTGCAAGAAATCAATTCTATATTCAACATCTGAGTGTCACAAGATCGCACGGGCTCGTCAGAATACTTTGAGGATGATAACACAAACTCTTAGGAATGAATGTATTGTCCCGTTTGGGGTGATACTGCAATGCTACTGGCCTCCCTTCCATCACATTTTGAATGACTTTGTTCAAACTGGACCAGACGTCAGTTAAACTAAAAGAGAATTAACTACATTTTTACACTGGAGAGGGTCCAAACTTGATTTCAGGAATTCCACATTTCATACTTACAGTTGATGTGACATTTTAATAAAGCCACAGGCGTGGAACAAAGACACCACCAGGAGCTCTTTAGAGACAAATAAGATTAAGTCCCAGTTTGTCCTTCCTCCTCCTGCTCACAGAATACTGAACTGCGCCCGTTACAGGATTGATTTAATTTTAATTTGCATGTAATTACATCAACTAGCAGCGAGTAAAAGGTCACAGAGAAGAGACGGGGTGTGTTTTTACCTGGTTATTTTAGCTTCCTATACATGGACAGGAAATACATGATTCAGACATCTAAACTCATACGTTCTTATTGCTGGTACTCTGCAAAGCGAAGAAGAGTGACTTGGGGAACATTGTTACCTGGCACACGCTGTGTTATAGCAGAACTGAGCCGTGTGTGGCAGAAAACACGCCAGTCCTCGGCTTACACAACAGCCCTGCAGAGATCAAAAATCCATACTGTGCTAATTCTATAATAGGAAAGCAGGGCGAAAAGAAAAGAGAATTGAGGAACAAGAGACGGAGAAAGACGGAGACAGGAAGGAGGGGGCCAGTTGGCTGGGCTCCCCAGTATGCCTGCTGTGTGTGAGAAAGCAGCTGTGGCCTACTGAGGATTACATAACATACTGAGACAGAGACGCACCGGCGTGCACGTACGCAGACATGCACACGGCAGCGTATGGATGCATATGGATATTTACAATTTTGCTGCAGATTTTCTGCTCTACCTTTCTTCTTACTCTTTTGTTGGGTTATCCTTATTGTGATCTCTCTAGGGGCCGAGGGAGGGGTCGCCATGCAATCTCTCTGACTCTGACCACAGCTTTAGGAGCGACTTGTCCCTTGAAGGCCTCAGACAAAATACTAAAAAACTCCATCTGTCTGCATTCCTACTTCTCCATCCTGTTCCTCAGGACACCATGTGTCGGTACCCTCTTCTTCTCTGACTGTCTTTTCCGAGTGTTGTTCGTCGCTCCTGGGGAGAGGGGGGGTGGGGGGGTTCGCGCCCACAGGACTGTGAAATGCAAAACCCTGCAGCGAGGAGAATGTGCGTGCTCTGCAACTTCCTCCACCTCTACGTTTGCCCCCCACCCCCAGACGGTGCTGCTGCTGCTGCTGCCTGGGAAATGTGCGTGTTAACGAGTGGCGAGCAAGAAGTGGATGTAAGTGGATGCATCTGAGCAAGCAGGCTTGCATATGGAGGTCGCGCCGGAGCGCCTTGCTGCTCCTCCCACATTTAGAAACACCGAAGCCATGTGCGATCTGTCCACATCCACATATAGAAGCCCATAATGCACCGTGCAGCATCATACAGACACTTTGCTTGGATAGGCATCAGGCACTCAGTCTACTTGTGTGTGTGTGTGTGTGTGTGTGTGTGTGTGTGTGTGTGTGTGTGTGTGTGTGTGTGTGTGTGTGTGTGTGTGTGTGTTAAGCCCCGAAAGGATAATATATGTGTTGGAGGTATGGAGTATGTCCTGAGGTCAATGACAGACAGCCATTTGTGGTGTCCTGTTACCTCCTATCCATCAGGGTCAAGTGCTGTGGATGAGGACACGTCATCAGCGGAGCCTGAAGGCGGTTGAAAGATCTATCATATCAGCCTGACATTCAATCCAGATGTTTTGTCTTTCATATTTTAGCATCTGAATGCTCTGAGGATGCTGATAAATGTTTGACAGTATAGCCAAATGAGGCTTTATTACAGTGAATGCCAGTTTACAAAAGAACATAACAAGCACTGGAAATTGCAGCCAAGATAAACAGTGATTTTGGTTGGTATAAAGATGCAAGATTACACATGTACACTTTCATGTTCCACTATAATAAGTTAGTTATGACCAGCTATGCTTGTTCCAAATCCATCTCAGCCCTGCTGTTTGTTCCAACTATACACAACCAACTGTACTGGGATTTGGAAGCGAGACAGAACAGTTCAGTTTGGCACTAGTTAGTTCAATAATGGAGCAAATAACAGCCTCAAATGTACCATCTGCAGACCTCCAAAACACTTTTCTCTGTTTCTGTTCCCCCTCCCCCCATAAGCGCCTGAATCATGCCTCACAGACACCAACAGGGGACACAGTCATCATTCTTGCCATCGCATCTCAGGGAGCCATTTAGGGTCCGACAACAACGGCCTCCTATCTCACCATCAGACCCCATAAAAGCATCAAATTCTAAATTGTGCCTGGAATACAGAGGGGATTGCTCAAACCGCGGGTGTCTGCTGGAGGCAGAGCTTTTAAGGCGAGCCACAACTCATAATTCATGTATTCAGGAGGGCCTGGTGGCATCTTCATGTTGTTACAATGAACGCAAGGATCGCTTTGCCAAGAACATCTCTGTGCTGTGTGGGGAGAGGGGGGTTTCAAAGTGTGGGGCAAGTCATAATCATTGTGCTCAAAAGGACACAATGCAATCTTCTTATCCCAAATAATAAATAATATCCCAAAACTTTGATATTCACTGCAATTATTCGTTATGGGATGCAAGGCAATGCTTTGAGTGAAAGCCTGCGAATTGGAGAGGTCTTTTTAAACTCTAAGAATGATACATTTGACCCATTTTTTGTGTTTTCTTTAATTATGGTCCTTTTGCTATCAAAATGTAATGACATCTGCAGGTGATGCAGATCTATAGATGCTATCGGGAAGAAAAAAAACTGTGACATTTCATTTTTGAGAAGTATATCAGTTTATGCCGGCCATACTGAAGCCAGGTTCAATAGAAGAGGTTATCTCTAAAAATCAGATATCTCACATGTAAAAATTATAATAAAAAAGATAAAAAGCAGAATATAATTTGCAGCTGCTAAGTAAGAGCAGATATAAGCTTGTTTAAAAAAATAGAAGAAAGTACATTGTCTACATTTAACAGACATTGACTGTTAAACTAAATGATTTTCTTTAATTCCAAAATGGACGTTGTCCCAGGGTGAAAAAAAAGCTGCACACATTTACAGTCTCCACCGATAAAAGCTTTTATCCCTTTTGCCTACACACAGCTGTCTCTCTTCCATTTGCATTAGGTATCGATTTTGATATGCAGGCTGTGGGTGAGAAACAGAGAGAGATATTCACTGCATATGGTACACGCAGGCCCATGCGATTTAAAATCCACTGACAGTGAAGCTGGGAGTTGGAGACTTGTTAAAAGATGCGTCGGTGGCTAACAGTAGGATGCCAATTAGGCTGCTTGGCCACAACGAATGGATTCGCGGTCACGCACCGGTTTCCTCTCTCTCTCTCCTTCTTCTCCCTATCACTCCCCCTCCCTAGGGAGGTGGAGACCTCCCTATACGCATGGAGCAGAGAAGTGGGGAAAAGCCGAAGCTCCTATTGCATGAACAATACCGGCATCAAATTTCCATGCAATGATTTTTTTTTTTTTTTGCTCAGTCAGTCAAGTGCAGCATGGAAAGCATCATCACCACCAGCAGCAGCAGTAGGCTAATGCAGGTGGACCGACGTCTGCTTGGCCCTTATTTTGACTTAGATCATGGAAAACGAAGGGTTGTTTAGTGAAAGATAGTGATCAGGCTGAGAAACACAGATTCATTATTTAGAGAGGACACATTTTTAGTAATTTTACAGTAGAAAATGACAGTATTTCTAAGTATCTGTAAAAATGTTAACAGTTAAATTGTCAAACACAATCACACCCACACACACACACACACACACACACACACACACACACACACACACACACACACACACACACATATACATATGTATAATAATACACTTTCCAATATGGAATTTTTGGCTAAAGTAGAGATGTGGGATAGTGTGTGTGGAATATAATGGCGGTGTCAAGTGCCGGTGCGTCTCTGCATCACCATGTGGCCGCGTGGATCCCCGTGCTTATCCATCCACTGACTGAACTTGGATAGAGGAAGCGTGAGGGGTGGGGGGGGGGGGGTAAAAATGTGCAAGATGCAGGGGACAGCTCTTCTTTTCCTGCGCTGCCTTCACACATTTATCCACCACTGCATTTCGAGATGGTACAAAGCCAGACATGTTAGGGTATGCATTATGAATAAGTGAGGGGACTTCTCTCCATGCAGGGGGTTCAAAACTCAGTAATCTCAGGGATGCAGATGTATTATTCACGACCAATTCAGTCCCTATTATGGGATTCGGATCTTCATCTTTTCCAAATCGCAGTTGACAGCTTTATTACGCGCCGGCGTGCTTTCGCATCTAATCCACTTTGCCATATCTGGGAAAATTGTCTGATATATGAGTGATGGAAAGCATTTCATCTCCTCATTTCTCCCTGAACTACACACATCCACGCTTTGGGGAAAAGTTGACGCCTGAATCTCGAGCGCATGTGAACCCAATCCGCGAGCGGACTGTGTGGTTAAAGCTGTGTAACGAAGATGATGTAGGCTACACACCAGCTAGGATCGAAAGTTGAGACATACCTGCTGCCAGTTTTCCTCCAGCGACGGCATGGCAGAGAAGTAGCCGGTGTCGTGAACGAGCTGAAGTTCCTGAAAGATACTGTGGTTCGCTAAGACATCCATGCTGACGCTCGGTGATGGAAAACAAGAATGATCCACAAGAAATATGCCTCCTTTCTTGGCTGTCTCAGACCTCTGCATCCACTTCTTTCATATTAGTCCATAAAAGGAGATTAATTGTTCAGTGTAGCGGCTGGAAATGTGGCGATTAGAGTCCCTGTACCTGCGCGCATTATCGGACTCGGTGCGTAAAAGAGACAGGGGGTGATGGAGGCTCCATGCGTATCCGTGTTGCCAAACTAGACACTGATAGGGAGCCAAAGGAGAGGAGGGGCTTGGTAAACGAAGGGGCGTTGTTTAGTTTGTCAATCAACTCCCCTGAGCGTCCATTTAAGGCGAATGGGCGTTTGAGGAGTCATTTGAGCCGTGGCGGAGCGTCGGAGAGGCGGGGTTAGGCAGATTTAGCGTGCGGGATTGGCTCCGGTGCCACGTCACTCAAGCCAAACATGGGCTCGATAGGTGAGCTATTTATGGATGGGTATATTAGATTTGGAAGAAGGTCTGAAAGGCTAGTCTGAGAGGAGAAGCCGTGGTGTAAACATAATGTGCTCACAAACAGAAGCTGGAAACAGTATTAATAGGCTGCTATATTGTTCCACAGTGTAAATATTAAATTAAAATGAGATGCAGGTTGAGGCTGTAGGAAAAATATATCCCTGTATAGGGACTCCGTGCTTTAATAATGTGTTTATTGTAAACCTATCATACTTAATGATATTTTAATCTCCTATAATATCTCCATAATGCTGTTGATGTGTTCCTGCTGAGACTGCGTTATTAAATAGTGTCCGTATACTATATCCATATTAAGATTTAGTGTGTTTATTATATATTTGTAAAGCCATATTAGCTCTATAATCCAATAGAGACTCACAAGTTGTTCACTGGGGTTAAAAGTCATATAAAATGTATGTGACAGGCAAGAGGCTTATTACACTGATCCACATTGATAAAAATCAGCCTCCACACTCCTTTTATGCAGCTACTGCTGTAAGTAAAAGAGGGGTGAAAAAAAGTCCACTTTGTGTGTGTGTGTGTGTGTGTGTGTGTGTGTGTGTGTGTGTGTGTGTGTGTGGAATGATAGATAAGTAGCCAAATCTTCCTTGATACGTCTTGTTTGGTGGTGTGAGTAATGCCGTTCGGCCCGTGTAAGCTATCAAAATTGTACACTTCCATGCAGGCTCAATAGTATTCTCTCTGTCTCTCTCTCACACACACACACACACACACACACACACACACACACACACACACACACACACACACACACACACACACACACACACAAAGAGTGTTGTAGAGGCCTGTAATCTCATTACAGTGCGAGGGGAAGGCTGGCCAAGGGCCCCGGCTACACGATTTACACATGACATTTTGGGAGAGAGAGCTCAGCAGACGGACGATGAAGCTCCCGCTGACATTTATCCATTTGACACAACTCACTCTGACTCTCTCTCCTTCTCCTGCTTCTTGTTCCTGCCTCTTTCTGTCTCTCGTTTTCTATTTTTTTTCCTGCCCCTCGCTCTTTAAGTCTGCCCCTTTTATTTCTCATCTCTCTGATACCACTCCTCTCTTTCTGCTACTCCCCATCCATCCCTCACTACTTCCCCATAATCCTGTACCACGCTCTGTATTTTACTATTGTGTTTTGAGCAAGAATGGAAAGATTACAGAAAGATTTGACAGAAAGAAAACATATGACAGATACATAAATGCAGCGGTCAGACAGCTGACAAAAAAAACAACAGAGAAAACAACAATCTAGCACAGCTATGGCCCTGTTCACACCTGGCGTTAACCTGGGTGATCCAATCACAAGTGGACAGCTCAGGTGTGACCGGTGTGAATGCACCCAAGACGCATTGAGATCCGATCACTCAGACCAAATTAAAAAGTGGTCTGAAAGCGCATTCTTTTTGCATTGTGTACGCAAATGCGCCCTGGGCTAACACTGAAGGATCGCTTACTTAACTAGCAAAAATGATGGAAAACAGGGTAATTTAACCATTATTTTAGTAACAGTAAGGTCAAAAGTCCAAAAGTCTCCCAGTGCAACCCCACCAGCCTCTACGAAATGTTGTCTAGCCATAACAAAAGTCCACATTTCCACTTCCAGAAGTTCCATTTCCAGGGTCCTAAAATGTTCAACATATAAAGCTGTATTATCTTCTCCATCTGTGTAGAGCAATATGACCAAAGGGCCTACAAATATAACTGACAGTATTTAACTGTTTGTAGCAGTGTACAAATGTCACAGCAAAATATGAACCAACTAACTGAATAATACGGTAAGAGATAGAATATCAACTATAAAGTATGCCTATACAACATTAAATATTATTATGGTCACTATGAACTTTATTTTGGAGTTTAAGACACTGTATATGTTATATGTTAAGCAATAATGTGGGTACTTTATTTTTAAATTTAAATTAATCTTCCTTTTTATTTCATCAGCTGGTCTTAAAGATCACACTCGTTTCAAGGAAATCCGTGAAAACTGTGAAACTGCAGTCATTTCACACTCATTTGAGGTTGCTGAAATAGTTTGTTTTGCAGTGTACCACCCGTTTGGCATCACCGGGAAATGGCAAAACTGAAAGCCTCGTCATAGTGGCCGTTCCCAGCTGTGTACCCACTGCCCCTTCCTCCTCCTCCTCCTCCTCCTCAGCCCGAAGCCCATGCATATCATAGATAAAAAATAAGTGCTCACCATTATCCGTGGGCACACAGCATTATATTGTGGATGCTGACATTGCTCTTACCTGGCAGTTGGTGCTTTTACTATATTAATAATGGAGCAGGCGCCATCCATCATGGGGATATGAGGCTGCTAATCATGTCAGTTCCCTGCATATTCACTCCTTTCATCAAAAGAGGAGGAGAGGTAGTGGGGAGAGAGGCAGAGGAAGACTGAGGGGTAAGGAGGGAAAGCAGGAGAGTGACGGTGAGAAGCGGAGGTAAACAAAGAGAGGGGAAATGAGAGAGAAAACGAGGGGAAGAGAGGAGGAAAGAGAGGGATGGAAGGGGACAATATCAATGTGCTGAACACATGACAGATGCCCTTGGCCTTTTGCAGAATGGCTTCCCTTTTGGCAGGAGTTAACCAGTGTATTTAAACAGGACAAGACGAATGGGACCTCTACTCCCCCCCCCTGCTCACTGAACCAGCCCATTTCTATTCCAACTCACAGCCTTCCTCCATGTGGGAATGCTAATGTGGTTAGCTGACATTGGCAGGGTTAAAAAAACGTCATACATTAATAGTAATAACTTTACTGTAACTGTTCCTGATAGGCATGATTGAAGGGAGTTTTTCCAGCATTGGCGCTGCTTTTTGCTGCAAAAACATAAAAAAAGTCTGAGTTTTATAAGCTTGGTTTCTATCGGAAGAAAAAAAGGAAAACTAGGATTTTAACCAAAGCTGTTTCACTTGTTTTGAGAAGAAGATATCATTCTACTTTACCATAATACAATTGAGTCCCCAAAAAACAAGTCAATTTGCATTGAAAAGAGCGCCTGATGTTTGCAGCAACACACTCTCCCAGCTCGCCTCTATCCATTAGTCTCCTGCAACAGAGGGACCTTGAGTGGCGGCGCTTTGCTTTGCTTTATTTTGTCTCATTTTCCGTAATATGACATCCACATGCTCTGATGTGTCTGAACATATCATTTACACAAATATGGCACATTTTCTTTTCAGTTTAAATTGCTTCAGCGGAATATGATGGTAACCTTTGTGTTTACGGGACATAAGGATGTACCAATGCTCCTCCAACATCTGTCCTCGAGCATGCCGTTTGCCCGGCCATCAGCAAGGAAAAGGGAATTTGCTCGTGATTGATGGGCCTGGTTAAATAACGATAAGATTTTGAAAACGTGGCCATATGTCTGCCGTATGCACGGTCTCTTTTGGCTCGCGGCCCAGATGCAGAACATATTCAATATCCTAATGTCTTCTTCATGCTGTTCTTCCATAGGGGAAAGAGCAGTGGGTTAGGAGTTAGGCTAGAGGTGGAGGTGGGGCGAGGAGGGGGTGGGTTTCAGAGCGACAGGCCGACTGAGAAAAGCGATAATGAGCGCTCGGGGCTGTCTGGGGTGCAAACTGCTTCCTGCGTGAGATAGCTGCAAGGGAAGGGAATGGAAAAGAAGAGGGGGGAGGGGGGGGAGTGAAGGGAGCCAAGGGTGCCAGAGAAAGTGTCCTCTTAGCTGGGTGATGTTTGATGCGGCGCTGCTGCTTCCTACCCTGGGAAGAGTGAGCGGAAACACAGCCAGTGAGGAGGCCATGAGGGGCAGCTGTTAAGTGCCAATTAGTGACGATGAGTGGGAGATGGAAATACCCATTTGCACACACTCTCCTGCAAGGAGGCAGGGAGGAGTAGTCAAAAACTGAAACAAATAGGGCCTAATCCCTGTCAGTTTTCACAGAGTCGCTCTCCTTCTCACCCTCTATCTCGCCCTCCCGCCTGTTGGGTAACATCACATCAGTGTCGGCTGAAAATGTGGGTTATGATTTGCTGTTCCATTTAGTTCTGTCTCCGTCTGACCTCTTCTGAAGGCCACTGAAAGCAAGGTTTTGTAAGAGCTTGTCACATTATGCCAAAGAACAATGCCCCGTGTCAGACGTCCAATTAGTGCGCGAATTCACTCACGAATTTGGTCCATGACACAGAAAATGATAAGGTAGGATGGGCAAAATGAGGCCAGTAAAAATGCTGTTTTCAGTTATAGATAATCTTGAAGAGAGGCTTTAGCAGTGTGTGCGTGGGTGTGCCTATTCTTGGCTCATGTTTGTGTGCATCTGTTGGTGTATCTTTGCATGTGTGTGTACATCCCTCATCTATACCTTCCGTGTGGGTCACAGTGTTTGTGTTACGCCTACTTGGTCAGGGAGAACTTGGGTTAAAATTGGATTAGATGAAGATGATGAGAGAATAGAATGTTTTGAATAATAATAAAGTATGTGTGTTTTAGGAGGTGACTTGGCATGAAACAGGAGGTCATGAATAACACACCTCTTCTGTAGGGAGCTGTGGCAGGGGTAGCTATAGTGAAGCTCCTGACCTTGTTTGCAGCACATATTTACATTATCTGAATTTAGCACCTACAGGTGCACACACCGACTCCATCTGTGTCACAGAAACATAATCAAGCTGCATGGTTTTCTATCCTTTGTTCACATGAAACTGTACAACAGTCCAAATTACCTTGATCGATTTATAATGGCTTCGAATGTGAAAGCATCATTCGTCATCAGGGTCACCGACAATGAATGAGTCTTTTCATGTCCGAGCTCCCAGTCAATCTTCTTTCTATGCACGCCGCACATCTGATGCCTCAGTGATTTCCCCCGGCTGCCGCCTCAGATCTGCCCGCGCCATACTGTGTTTTGTATATTCATGTGTGTACCTTCCTATCTTAATCCTAGCTATTACTCGCATGGCTGGCCATGTCAAGGGGAGATTTGCTCACTCACAGCGAATGGGCCAATATTGACAGCACGCCCACCGCATCAGCGATCAGTGTAAGGGCTTAGCGAGCACTAGATTCACAGTTTCGAAGCTGAATTCAATGAGGAGGGCGGTGTGTCGGAAAACAATGCTCACAGGGAATCTATGCAAATGCTAAATGTTACTCTGTCAGGAGTAATCATTTATTTACAGTCTTTGTCCTACTGCCCCTAATGCATTGCATTGTTATTTTCCTAGTTTTAGGCCTAGTTGCTTACATGCATATTTGTCATTTTTCAGGTAGCCAAAATATTTTGGCTCAACATTGGCCTAAATCCGAAATGCCTTGTTACAAGGCTATATATTTTGGTATTCAGCACTTAGGTTTTATGGATGTGCACACTCGAGCCTATTTATATATGACGCCACACATTCAGCTCAAGTGTGCTAGTCCGAGTCCAGGTCCTGTCACTGGCCCAAGCTGACCCGAATGCTGTTAACTGGAGTTGATTGTCAGCCAAAATCATTCCAAAAGACCCCTTCGCCAAATCCTAATTTTGGTCAGAACACAGCCGAGTGTGATTTGAGTCAACCAGTGTTTTTATGGAATACATTTGATTATTGGGAAAACCAAGTTCCTGCAGTAAGTTCAAGACCTCTTATATCTTCATTTTAAGCGGAAGATAACATGCAAGAGTCCTTAACATGCAAGAGCTGGGTCCATATGCCCATAATCCACTGTGCTAAAGTGTACTTGAGCAAGACAAACCCTTCCTGCTCTGTAACTAACCCCTGCGACCCAGTCCAGATGATCAACTCATTCCCCATGAAATGGATTTTTGTCTTGATGTGATTCAGTCCTGTTTGAGTTTAGGTTAGTTCATTTGAGTTCATTTGAACTCAGTTTACTTTTCCCTTTCTCCGCAGATCAGCTCAATTCAATAAGGTTGGAGAAAACTCTCACTGTCGTTTATCAAACAGTGCAGCGGCGTCTGGAGCAGCAGCTGGCCCAAACCCCGACGGATCTCTCCCATATAGAGGTCAAAAGTTGACAAGAAGCTGACTCCCCTTTCATCCCGCAAAACCGGGAGCTTCTTGCTATATTTTCCAGAGGCATGTCACCACTTCAAAGGTGTTAGCGAAATGATTTGCAGACGAAAGCGTCGCCGCTCCTCTCTCTTGGCTGGTTCACAGTTGTCGCTGTCGCACTTTGTTTTGCTTAAATGAAATGATTGAGTCCTGGTTCTGTGACGCCGTTTCAAGGAAAACCAGCCTCACATCATTGCCGGTGACATTAGCAGGTGACAGCAGCAGCCACAGAGCACCTTTTCTACATAAATATATGAGACGAAGAGAAAGTCAGAGAGAGACGGAAAGTAATAGTTGGCTTAAAGATGATCACACGAGTCCAGATTTTTGCTCCAAAATAAAATGAAACTGACAATTTTGGCAATTTCTCTTACACAATAAAACTAGTGTTTTAGACCATCTACCTATATGTTTGATTTTGTGCTTGTAATCAAAGCTCTTTAGCCTTACAGTAAAGCTTTTTACATCAGAACTTACAAAAGAGCATCACACATTTAACGGTGTTTTGTAATACACTAGTTTAAAGCTCTGGTTGCGGAGATCAATACTGTATAAAAAAACATGAAGGGTTGCATTTCCTCTGTACTTCTCCAATCCCCCAAGTGCAGAGGCCATGTAGTCAGATACTGTAAATTCCCTTAAGACTATCGATTCAGGTTCAACAACAGAGCAAACTGACCTCAGGTCAGGCAGTAAAGTAAAGCCAACGCTACTAAGTTGGACCATAGAGTGCTCTAAATAGTCATATTCATAGACAAGATGTGTTGTGGTAATTTGATTTGCTTCAGAACAACAGCACGAAGGACTGGGGAGCAGGTGCAGCCGTATGACGGTCATATGATAGTGAGGTTGCATTCAAATAGTTACCCTGTGGCTGTTTGCTGTGGTGAACACTGGGTCCTTTGTGTGACATAGTAAAGAGGAGGGGTGACTGAAACATTTGGGTGTTTACTGCTACAACTTTACAGAGGAGTGAAGAAAATATAGATACACACACACAGCGAGTACAAAATGAGAAATGTGGGCTTTTTTGAAAAAGGTCAAGGCCCATTCTCAACTGCATCAACTCATTTGATTAAAGCAGCTTTCATCCAATGTGCAAACTCTTTTGATGTCTCACTGAATGACGAGGAGAATATGACGCTGACACAGATGCAATGAATCCGTCATGGGTTTTTGGGTTGATCCGGCATCACCGTACAAACAGTAAACAAACTCCTTGTTCTAAGAGCGGGGCGTTTATTTGTTTAGCAGAAAAGCACTCCCCATTAGCGTTTAAATTGCTGTCGGAAATTGAGGCAGTCCACATTAACAACCTCATCCTCTGTGCATAATGCTCCCGGCGTAAGCGTGCCTTGTCATTACAACCCTTTCTGCTCCATTATTTCAACACCAAATCACCAAATCCCCCTTTTCGATTCTTCTTCCCCCCCGTTTGCCTCAATACAGCGGGGCTCACACTTCAAACTGCTCTAAAATGAGCTTGCTTTGCCAGGCCGGCAGCTAGCCAGACCAATCATCCATCTGCAATAATAGAAATCTTCTGGCTGATGATAGACTGAGGCAATCATTGGGCTGGCTGAGTGGGCTCTTCAGTCTGGCCTCTCCACCCCTGCTGCTGGTTGATAGCAGGGGGAGGCTGGCACGGGTATCTGGTAGGTAGGCCTCCGCGCACCCGGGCTGGCTGGCTGGCAGACTGAATGTATACACATGTAGGTTAAAGGGTACGGAGAGAAAGAAAAAAACAATAATACAAAAACTAGAAAAAAAAATATTCAGGGCTGAGGGGATGGGACACAATATGTTTATCATATAAAGGGACAACTTGATTTTGGGGGAGAACTTTGCCATTTTCTCACAGTACCAATTTTTTTTTTTTAGTTTTTTTTTTTAAAGAATTTAAGATTAACATACATAGCTCCAAAACTACAAATTGTAAGGACTCATAAGAGATTGGTCGAAATGTAATTACCCGAGAACCAATGGCTTTTAATCCCAGTATGTTCCAAATACATTACAGCCTAATTCAGATCAATAGCATCTTTTGTTGTTCACATGAGAACGTTTCTGTGCAGGCATAAAGAAACATTTCATCATTGCTACTCTTCCCCTACAAGTGTTTTTTTTCCATGACTGCTTGACAGGATGGCCGTACGGCTGGATAGCCATCCAACACCCATGGCTTCTTTAGATTCCATCCTTCTACTCTTTCATACCCTCATTATTTCTCTCTTCACCATTCCTGCCTCTCGCCACGTCTCGGCTCCCTCTCAACGCCCCAAGCAAAGCTCTATTCCTCAATCATCCTGCACGTCCCCAGCTCTCCACACCTCCACTTCGACCCCGCTCCATCCCTCCATCCATCCATCCACCTCTCCATGGCGTTCATCTGCATGGAGAGCGTCTCACTCTGCCCAGGCTAATTGCCTCTAATTAGAGTCATTCAGGAGGGGTTAATCAAGGATGACTTACGCAGACTATGACTGGTGGGGGAAGGAATCGGAGGCAACAGACAGCCTATGTGCCACGCCGGCAGGCACGTATCTCTCCTCCCAACGCGGCCTGGGGACTTGGCATATATAAATGTGTTTAAATCTTCGCCACGAAATGATGTTTTAGGACATGTGCTCCTGGAGAACATCCACCCACTATACTTCTGTTAAAAAATGAGTCTGAAAAACTTTGTTTTACGTGGGGAAAATGATAAGCGCGAAGCTCTTTTTTTTCAAGAACATAAAGCAGATCCTTTCATTACCATGAAAATATGGGATTTGCATCCGCCATATTATTCCCTTCCTTTCTCTCCCTTCACCTGTTAAAAAAAACAATTGAGGATTGTCACGTTTCTACCCAGGTATATACTTTTGAAAATGAGGTGGGTTTGTGAAAAGGTGAGAAACATCTGTTATTGCCTCATCTGTGATCACTTGACAGCTGGATGCGTTTCTCAGAGACAATCAAAATGCTGAAGTTATTGTTGGCTGAGGACTCAAAGACGAGTATGCAATCATTTGGTTAATTGCAGATTTCTAGATAGAGGTTAATGCTGGACTAAAGTTAGTTGAAAAGATGAAATCTTTTTACTTTTAGGTTACATCTTACTGTTGATTCAATCACATTTGAATGGTCCTATTATAACGTGAAGCAGGTCCAATCTATACTTTGAAATACAGTCATTAAAATGCTGTTGAAACAATTATTATAATGTAATTTAGACGTCCTGTGTACTAACACACAGTCCTGTTTTAACCTGGATGTTTTTTTGTTTTTTTTTTTATCTCCAAATCCCAAAAACCAGGATTAGTGGGTGGCCAATAAACCAGGATGTGTACAGATATTCAATAAATATATGAGTAGAGTTAATCCTGGCGCTGCGGAGAAAGGTCTGGCTAGTCCACACGGCATTCCGGGAGAAAAACGCTCTGGTTTATTGGCATTTCTTTAAACCAATCACAGTCGTCATGGGCGGTGCTAAGCTCTGCACGGAGCGGCTGCCAAATCGCCTCGGGAAGGAACTTGTTTTGGTGGAACGTGTACCTTCAAAAGTTGTCGTGCGAGAGAAAACTCAGATTGGACAGATAGTCTAGCTAGCTGTCTGGATTGACCCTTCAGAGATCTGAGGAGCAGTTAACCATAGTCCTCAGAAATCCACCGGAGTTTAAAATTCCAACACAAAGAAAGCGGAAGGAAACGGACATCGGCGATCCAGGAAGTGGAACTTTGAGGATATAGACTTCTGTCATCAGGAGGAAGGAGAGGTGCTGTGGATTCACAGGTAACTGGACCAGGTGTGCCAGCTGATTGCTAAGTGGCATCAGTTAGGCTTATATGATGTCACAGGACTATGTGAGACTGTACTATATTGGACTGTACAATTTATTGCATTGATGTATGTGGATCCATAAGGCAAGACACTACAGGCAAAAACATCATTTTTCAATTTTGAGGTTTTGGGCTATTTTGCTTCTATAATATGTCTTCTTTCAGACTGGTGGAAAAAAAAACATCCAAGATACACATGTAGGTGTTTATTTTACTACAGGTCTACTATTTTTGTCTGTTTTTTTCTCCTAAATTCACCAAAAGTTAGCATTGGATAATGCCTCATTTGCATATCGACATATAACATTTGAGAAAACTTGTAATACAAAAAAGAATTGTCTTAATGTAAGTAATCAACTGGGGGTTTCATGGTGATATATGTTAGTTAAAATGTATTACCCTCTTCACTTGTAGTGTTAAAATGTATGCTCATTCCAAAATGTATGGAATATTACGGTACATTTAAAGGCCGTTTTACCTCAGTTAGCACTACACCAAACTTCAGTCACGTGCAGTTTCATTCCTATCTATATTATGAAGGTGTTATACTGAGGGATTTGTTCATATATCATTCCTAGCCTCATTTATATAACATTTTATACTTAAAAATGTGGCAAAAATCAATTATTTTTTTCATGGCGATTGACAGTATTTTCTGATATATTGAGTGATTAAAGAGATATCCAAAGTTCTCTCAATAAAAACCATTGACTCTAATATGTCAACAAAATGAAAAATTTCTGTTCTGAAAATGTATGCAATTAGTACATGTTCAGTAAGATAATGCCACATTTGCATATGTAAACATAACATTTCAGAAAACTTGTAATACAAACAAGTATTGTCTTATTGTAAGTAATCAACTGGGGAAGTTTTATGGTGATATCTATTAGTTCAAATATTTTCCCTGTTCACCTGTAGCGTCTACCCTTAACATATATGGACATATAGACTGAGCATATGCTAATGCAACAGCCGCACCCATTTTCATATTGTTTTTAGTTTTTTGCAGGTCTATGAAATTACTACCTGACATATTTCCAAGATGTCTCACTCACGCTCTTCATATCAGTGTGGTATGCACAATGCAATATCACAGGTCTCTTTATTGCTTTCCCCTGTTCTTATATAAAGAGACCTGTGGTAATTATTTAGGAGGGCCGTACCGTACTGAGACCCTTCTGGGACTGGGAACATTATTGCTGGGCCTCACACACACACACACACACACACACACACACACACACACACACACACACACACACACACACACACACACACACACACACACGCATACTGGACAGAGAGTAATGGCCCAACCCTTGGTGGTAATGGTTTCTGTTTCAGCATATGAGTGTGTGTGTGTGCACGGTGGCATACATGTATTCATCTGAGCATGCTCCTACCAAGTCTATTTGATGTGACTAGTCCATTAGATTTTCAATGGGCTCCTACACCATAATCCTGAATACACTAAGGTGTTTTTTTTCTTCCAATGGGCTCTTCATTGGAACTGCCCCACTGTACAGATTGCTCCTGTCACTGTTGAAGCAGACAAATCCCCCCTCATATCCTCTGCATATGGGATGGGATTGTCTCATTATGGCCCTGTTACATTCCCCCATGGCAACATTAGCCAGCAGCTGTAAAAAGACTATTAGGTTCCAAATCATTCTGGACCAAAGACGACGAGGCTGAGAGTAGTTAGCGAGGGGTGATAGGAGAGAGAAAAGAAGAGATAAAGTAAGAGAGCAGAGGATTAGGTGGTGTTTTAGAGGGCTCGTTGTCAGACCGCCAGCATAGCTCCACATGCACACATGAACTCTCACACGCACACACACACACACACACACACACACACACACACACACACACACACACACACATATATATATATATATATATATATATATATATATGCACGCTCACACACTGCAGCAACATAGCCATCCTAATCCACCGCAGCCAATCAATAGGCACTTGACAGGTACTGAAATACAATATAGAGAACAGCACTAGGCTGCTGGTTCTTCTGCACCCTTTAAACTACAGTTTGACAACTGAGGAGGGAAGCAGGGGGAGATGCATTTGGAGATGTCTCGATTGGCTCTGACACAGGGCTCCTACAGGGGAGCAGTACATTTGTCCACACACACACACACACACACACGCACACGCACACACGCACGCACGCACGCTGAAAAATCTCTGCTATTTTTTGTCCATTATTGATTCCTAAAATGTTTATCAAAAATAAAAAAGGTTATTACTAAACCTTTTTGAAGGATTTTTCTTGGATCAAGTGTCATTTTGTCGTTGAGTTGTCATTTCTTATTTAGAACTACTGTTTGTTTTTTTTCAATTTGCTCACATTGAGAATGCATTGTATACGGCTGTGCCATCTGACCTATAAGCATTTCGACTTGTCGTAAAATAGGAAGGGCACAGGTATTATTACTAACATTAATCTCAACTCTCCCGGTCCCAGTAAGCCATGACAGCGTGAAAGTGAGACAGCATGCACAATACCAGGACCCTGGTGAATTCAGTTTATTAATTGAATTATTTACACCTGTTGGTTTTGTCCTACTGTGACATGTCCAAATGTCATCCATGGAAAATGCTTATTACATGCCCTGCTGCCCTATTTGTGAGCTTTTTTTTTCTCTTAGCTAACTCAAACAGGAGAAAACTAGCAGGCCATTCTGAGTGGATAATCATGGCACCAACCCACATGAAAAGTATTTGCAGTATGTACGAAAGCATGTTTGCTAACTTTGTAAGTATGTTGGTTTGTCCTGCGAGTGACAATGACTCAATATACCTTTTTCACAGCACAGGTTCAACTAATTTCTTTAACAATTGCTCAGTTTCCATCAGGTGCTCCACCTGGGTAGAATACAGTGGTTTCTAATGTTATCAACCTTTTCCTGCTATGACAAGCCATTACACAACATAGTTTAGGATCAGGCTGCAAAGTGCGTCTGAATCTCTGCAAACAAATGACATTTCAAATCTGTTCGAAACTTGATTTTTTTTAATGAAAAAATGACAGTATTATTTCAAGGTACTGACACCCAATTCAAGAAAATGCAAGTTTTTAGTGGAAATGGGTTAAAATGATTTGACTGCTCTGGCAGATTCTTCATTGAAGACATTTAGGACTCAGTAAGCTTTTTTGTTATGTTTGTTTCTTTTCGCATGGCACACACAGGTCGAAATATATCCACACACACCTGTGGAGACACCTGGTTACCACAAATTTATTTTTATTTTTTATTTTTTGGAAGGGAAGAAAGGAAGGAAGAAAGAAAGAAAGCATCCTTAATTGTTTTTTCCACCCTTTCTTTCCCTCTGTCTTTTGTGGCAGATGAGGATCCGATGCTAATGTCTCTCTTCCATCACGCTCCTCTCCAGCTGCAAAACACTGATTGGAGCTGGAACCGCCTCATGATTGCACTCTCTTATTGGGAGCAAAAAAAAAAACAACGGAAAGAAAGAAAGAAAGAAAGAAAAAAATTTCCTAATTTAATTCGGCCTATCTCTTCCTCCACATCTTCTAGTGTTTTGCGAAGTGGAAATTGGAAACGCCCCGCAAATGCATCTGGGAGCCATCCCAAACCGAATCGTGGTGCCATTACCCCGATGGGTGAAGCACAGCGGGGCTGAAAAATCTCCGTCTTGCTCTCTCTCGCTCAATGATTGTCTCATCAGCAGGAGTAATTTGGGTTACTGGTTATCGCGTCATTTCTGATGCCGACGAGGGGAGAAACGGGGAGAGACGTAATTACTTCTCTCGGCAGACTGAAAACAGATGAGGAATTGGGGAGTAATTAATAACTGGCTGGTAGCCTACTGGAGTAGATGCTACCTCCCGGCAACGAGACAGACTTTACTCACTGTGAGAAACGAGTGGGCACATACTCCGCTAGCAGCCTGATGGATCAGCAACAGGCATTTCAAAGAGAGAGAAAGAAAAAGGAATGAGATAGCAAGGTAAGAGTGAAGCAGGCGGGGGATGGAGCAGAGGAAAGAAGATGAGACGGAGGAGTGATAGGAGCTGAGGAGTGAAGATGGGGGATGAAGTGGATGGATGGTGAGGGGACAGATTGCCCTCTGCTTTAGCACACCTGAGAGGCAGTAGAAATGAAATGAGAGAGGATAGTGGCACACAGGTAAGGAGGAAAGGCAGAGGAGAGGAGGAAAAAGATGCTAAGCTAGTCGAGTGCACGCATTAACCAAAATGTCTTCGCTTTTGATAAGAATCTGTCAAATGGACCTTTTCTGAGTCACTTTCCAGCTCATGTGGAATAAATCAAGAATATATTACAAAAGGATACACTTCTCCTTTTCTTACTGACCGTTTTCATTTCCTCACCTGTGTTTGAATAATGTTTGGCTCTTCCGTTCCCATCTCCGGTGTGCATAGATTATTCGGTGAAGCTCCCTGGCAACCGCATTCACAATGCTGCCAGGGCTTCCTATCTTATCTTCTCCATCTGAGGCGTGTCGCTTCAGCCTTGACAACACATTAGCCTGCACTTTGCTGTCGCACATGCCTCTCTCTGTTTTCCTCTCTTTCTCAGCTAAAGTGCCATTGAGCAACCCTCAGAAACTGACCACCTGTTATGGTTGGACATTTCTGTTGCCTTGTTTAGTTATTTCTGTATGTTTCCTGTTTGTTTAGTTATTCTGTATTTTTCTGTTCCCTGTGTGTGGGTCTGTCCTTAGTCTTGTGGTCTGTGTATATTTAGTTGTGTATTTCCCTGTTTATGTTCTGCTTCCTGTTTTATTTTGATAGTCTGTTTTCTGTCCTGTCATGTCTAGCTTTACTTTGTATTCCCGTGCCGTCAGTTGTGTATCTTTTTGTATCCATCTGCGTCCTGTTCCTTGGTTTTTCCAGCCTCTGTTCTGCCATTTTTTGTTATATTAAAATTCTTCGAGCTCACACCATCTCCTGCCTGCCGTCTCTTTCTCTGCATTTGGGTCCTCCATCTCACGCCTTGCAACAGAACGATCTGACCACGATGGACCCAGCGGAGAAGCTTGAGCTGGCAAAAAAGGTATTGGAGTTCGGCTGGACTGTGCGGTGCTTGCTCTGCTCTGAGCCTGACCGGCACCCTCCCCTCCTGGAGAGGCTCGCATCGCAGCAGCAGTGGTTGTCAGAGAGGCCGTGGGTGAGTCACTTTTTTCCCCAGTTGGAGAGTTTTAAACACTCACTAAATTGTTTTCAAGCCACCTCCAGTGACTCACCCCAATTGGCAAACACCGTGGCTGTCGGAGCATGTTTTTTCGATCCACCCGCTTCCCTTCCGGCTTCCCCAGAATGCTTGGGGGACTGCTCAGAGGCTACACGGTGAGCGTACGCCCCCAACCATCAGCCGTCTTTCGGGGACCCGCGGGGGTCGAAGACAGGGAAGGGGACGTCATGACCCTGGGCTAGCTAGCAGCCTCCTTATTCCCGGCTGGCTAGCAGCCTCTCTGAGCCCTGGCTAGCTAGCAACACCCCTGAGTCCCGGCTAGCTAGCAGCCACCCTGAATCCAGGCTAGCTAGCAGCCACCCTGAATCCAGGCTAGCTAGCAGCTTCTCTGAGCCCCGGCTAGCTAGTAAACTCCCTGAGCTCCAGCTAGTTAGCGGTCCCCCTGAATCCAGGTTAACTAGCAGCCACCCTAGTGTCCCCGAGCAGTTCATTAGTGTCCCCAAGCAGCTCCTTAGTGTCCCCGAGCAGCTCCCTAGTGCCCCCGAGCTCTCTAGTGCCCCGAGCTCTCTAGTGTTCCCGAGCAGCTCTCTAGTGTCCCCGAGCAGCTCTCTAGTGTCCCCGAGCAGCTCCCTGGTGTCCCCGAGTTCCCTAGGGACCCCGAGCTCCCTAGCATTCCTGAGTTTTCCAGCGTTCCGGAGTGTTCTAGCGTCCCTGAGTTTTCTAGCGTTCCTGAGTACTATAGCATTTGAGTACTCTAGCATTTGAGTACTATAGCGTCTGAGTTTTTTAGCGTTCCTGAGTTTTCTAGCGTTCCTGAGTTTTCTAGCGTTCCCAAGTACTCTAGCGTTCCTGAGCTTTCTAGCGTTCCTGAGTTTTCTAGCGTCCCTGAGTTTTCTCGCGTTCCTGAGTTTTCTCGCGTTCCTGAGTTTTCTAGCGTTCCTGCGTTTCCTAGTGCTCCCAGGTTGCCCTGTGTCCCAGATTCCCAGCTGGCTAGCAGCCTTTCTGATCCCCGGCTGGCTAGCAGCCTTCCCGATCCCCGACTGGCTAGATGTCTCCCTGACCCCCGACCGGCTAGCTGCACCCCTAAATCCTGGCTTGTGTCCAGCCCCCCTGAATCCCGGCTGACGTCCAGCCTCCCAGAGTCTGTGCTGACAGAGCTACCAGAGTCTGCGCTAGCGGATCTTCCAGAGTCTGCGCTGACGGGTCTCCAAAAGACTATGCAAGGGGCTTCGCCTTGGCCGACCTGCTCGGCCCCCGGAGGGGCGCTGCCCTCGACATCCAGTTCGGCCACCCGAAGGGACCCGCCGGCGGCAACGGCTGCCTAAGAACCCTCGATGTCCAGGCTGGCCGCCTCAGAACCCTTGACGTCCAGTTCAGGGCTCTGTTATGGTTTGGACATTTCTGTTGCCTGTTTTGTTTATTTCTGTTGCCTTGTTTAGTTATTTCTGTATGTTTCCTGTGTTTGTTTAGTTATTCTGTATTTTTCTGTTCCCTGTGTGTGGATCTGTCCTTAGTCTTGTGGTCTGTGTATATTTAGTTGTATATTTCCCTGTTTATGTTCTGCTTCCTGTTTTATTTTGATAGTCTGTCTTCTCTCCTGTCATGTCTAGCTTTACTTTGTATTCCTGTGCCGTCAGTTGTGTATCTTTTTGTATCCCTCTGCGTCCTGTTCCTTGGTTTTTCCAGCCTCTGTTCTGCCATTTTTTGTTATATTAAAATTCTTCGAGCTCACACCATCTCCTGCCTGCCGTCTCTTTCTCTGCATTTGGGTCCTCCATCTCATGCCTTGCAACACCTCCCTGCAAAAAAAAGAATGACTTTTATTAAGAATCCACTCCAACCTGCCTTCTCTCTCCCTTCAGCGCCGATGTGGAAGTTTGTTCAGCTTACTGTTTTCATTCTGCACCACTTCCTCCTCCCCGTCTCCCCTTCTGTTTAATAAGATCTTGGCGGCAGTGGCGGGCGGCACCGTGTCTGGTGTCGGATGCCAGGAATGGAGCGAGATGATCGGCGCTTGTCAAAATACAATCTGGAGGCTTAGGTGAAGTCAACAAGATGAAAGACGGTATCTGAACGGAGAAGAAGAAGGCTCCGCCGACGATGTTTACCTGTCTGTCTGGGGGTGGAACACACAAACACACACACACACACACACACACACACACACACACACACACACACACACACACACACACACACACACACACACACACACTTGCAGTGATGCTTATCTACCCAACAGGAGCGCAAACACAAACCGATAGCTATCGAGAACAATCGCATGCAATAAAGTACACAGTGGACATGCATATCCATTTAGCACATATGTGAACACACAAACACACACAATGATGGTTATCTTCCAAACAGCAGCACAAACACACACACACACACACACACACACACACACACACACACACACACACACACACAACACGGTTGACCATTTGCACAGGAGCTGAGTGACTACTTCAGTGATGAATGTTGTGTCCATAGCTGCACTCTAATATTTAAAAACAATGCATAAAGGCTTATAGGACCAGCGCAGATAAAGCCATAGTCAGACAAAGGCAGAGTGAAAGGTAAATGAGTTTGCGTGCACAGATGAGGCTTGCATTGTTACAGGCCAGTACCAATCAATCATACTCATCAGTGTTTCTGAGAGGGTTTATTAACAATTCAGGAAGCAGACGGCCCCCATAATGACCATTAGCTGATTCTGCTCTATCACTCCAAGTCTGTCTCTATCTACATCTATATTTCCTACCTCGCTCTTTTTATTCTCCAGTTTATGTTGCAGTTTTTAGTCTCCATTCTTTCCGCCAATCGGAAGTCTTTTCTGTAGATCAGGGCGTTTATAGTCTGGATCAATGGAAGTACATTTCCAGGATAAAGCCTGACATCCGTCACAATGTCAGACTTTGCCCCTCTGCTTCTGCTCTGTGTGTTGCCGTTCTCAAAATCCCTTCGTTTCGGGAAACAACAACCATCGAGCTAGCAAGCTACACGCTTTTTTTTAAGATTTAGTTTTGGGGCATTTTAGGTCTTTATTTGATAGGACAGCTGAAGATATGAAGGGGTAGAGAGAGGGGGGAATGACATGCAGCAAAGGGCCGCAGGTCAGAATGGAACTTGCGGCCGCTGCGGCAAGGACTGAGCCTCTGAACATTGGGTGCACGCTCAGACAGGTTAACTACCAAGGTGCCTAGAAAATGGCTTGAAAAGTTTTGAAGAAAATGTGGATTGTGCAATAAGGCAGGCTTGCTTGGATCTCTGGGGAATGACTTTTAAAAAGTGCAAACAATTTTACAGCATTTTTACAGAGCCAATTACGTTAAACCATGTATCCAGCTTATTAAATAGCTCACGTTACTGTATTGTGTGAACAGTTAACTTCATTTAATATTTTATGTGACGTTTTTTCTTTTGCGGGATGCAAATGTTCCACCAAAACAAGTTCCCTCCCAGGACGAGCCAACGTCGCTACGTCCAGAACTCAGCGATCGATTTAAAGAAATGCAAATGCAAACAACCCTTGGTGGTTTTTTCTTCCTTTCCTTTTTTTCTCCAATCCTAGAATGTATCTGTGGTGTAGCCAGACCTTACTCCACAAGTGCTGTAGGAGTGGCAAAGCGAAACTAGGGCTGTACTAAATGGGAGTTGATGGAGCATGTATGATCCTTTCTTTTTAATCCTGCGCTGCATTGTTTTCACACACATTAAATACATCCTTTGGCCGTTCTTTGTTTGTTTAGTTGCTACAATTTGATTGCATCAGAGGAAAACCATTTAGGGATAATGCCTGAATGATCAAGTTGCTATGCCATTTCAGTCAATCTCACCAACTTGTTTATTTACACTCACGGAAATACTGATTTGATCTGCAAACACAAATCTTTTTGCAGGTATGCCTCTCCTTTTTTCCGCCATTTAGCCAGTGTTCTCCTACGGGTCACAAAGATGATGCCAGGTGTGGTTGCTAGGCAATTTGTGACGCAGCTGACTGCAAAGCCTGTAATAGTTAAGCAGGTGAGGGGTTCAGGAGCGTTGCTGAGAATACAGTCCATCAAGTAAGAGGAGGTCGCTCTGTGTTTGTTTCTCTATGCCTCCTCCTCATGTATCCTCTATCTGTTGACAACACCTGTGGAAAGCAGCTGGATGGGTAGCAGGGTGCTTTGCATCATACACACAGGCAAAGGGGGGCTGGTTAAACCCGCTGGGGTTACAGGGATGTTTCACACCATGACAACAGTCAGAGGCCCCAGTGCTGATGCAACTGCACACACGGGACACGGAGACGGGGAAGAAAGAACTGAAAGGTGTTTGCATGTGTTAGTAGCTGTGTACTTGTCTGTTTCTGTGTGTGCGCGTTTAGGTGAGAACGTGCATCTGTTTAAGGAGTTATTAGTGTCCTCATGCGATGTTAGGAGTGTCATTCCAAGAGATAGAATATATGTATGATGTTTAAATGCAAAGAAGGTGCAAGACAAAAGGAATATAAGGAGATTAAAAAATAAAAATAATAAAAAAAGTAGCATGTGTTGAAAAAAGCCATCAATTTAGTGATACGTGAATATACAGCTTTAACCTATGCCGTGTAATTCAAATCACCCTGCTCGTTTTTGTGTATCAACACAATAAGTACGATAAGATTTCACCCTCTACAACAAGCCTTCATTATCTGATGTAATTTTGCTCCCTCACCAACACCATTACTTTGCAGATTTAGCCATTGATTTCAGTGGAGTTAGCTCTTACCGACAACATGAGCCCAAAGCGGGTCTCTTTGGCAGGTAAATCAAAGGCTGTGGCTTGTTATCAGGTTTCATATGCAGCTTGAGGATCAGGGGGTATGTAATGTAATAAAACAGGTGCTCAGCGGGAGAGCTCTGACGGTATTACTGCTGGTGCGCTGGGTCAGACATAAGGCTCACTGGCTCAGACGCATAACTTACATGTATGCATGTAATAACCTAGACGCTGACACGCAGAAACAGATAGACCCAAATAAATATACACACACTGCACATAAATGCTACTCTACCACGCACACACGCATGCCACAGATATGGAAGATTGACACATGCTTTGGATTTTCTTGAAGATTTGGAAAACTCTGGAAACAATCATGGCTACTCGTATCACACCATCTTGCTAAAGAATTGCTCAATCCCCACTCCCCCTGCCCGGCACGACAAATCCCCCTAGCCGGAAATCCAATCCCGCCTCTGTGTGAACGGGGAGGCACCGTGACGGATGGCTTGTAAGAATCCCACCATGTTTCATCAAGCCTTCTTCTCTCTTTGTCAGTGCCGGAGACTGAAGACTTCCATGCGGCGCTTCACCTTAGGGATGCCGTCGTGTTCAATAATTCAGTGGCTGTTGCTCCAGTCCTGTGGAGAGCACTCATCAGTGACCGATGAACATCCATACTGGGGCCCCAGCTCCATCTCGGAAAGGATTTTCTTTTCTTCAGGAGGCCACAGTGGATGGGAAATGTAACTGCTAATAAGCATACTTTCACCATTTGTTTTATTGCGTTCTTCTTCATTACCCAATTTCAGCCTTATCACAGCCATGGTTCGCTCACACAGGTGATGCCACTTATTTTGGTTAATTAAGCCTCTTTTCAAGACTGTGTGGACAGACTGTGCTTGGGTGACATTTCCCTTTCTCTGTTATTAGTTTTGCTACATCTGTAAGGGTGGGACAATTTACACATTTACCATACTTCATACTTTTTTTTCTCACTAATAACTTTTTCGCTTGAAAAAAATGGTTTATCGATCTCAAGCAGACTTCTGGTTAAGTCCCTGCATCCCTCTGCCCAACCTCAACCTAAGCAGAGGTGTAATCAGCCTAAATGAAAACACCTGTAGGTGTGCACTCCTCTTTGACTAGCGAGGGTGTCAGCTTTCATATTGCTATGTGATGTGATGTGGCTGGTTTGACCACGGAAATGCGAGTGAAGACGAGCTTGACCGCAGTCTGTTTCTGTGAGAGAAACACTGCAAGGTACGCTTGTTTGGTCCGCTTTTAGTGCCCACCCGAGTTTGATTGCTGCGTTCTCACTTGCCCAGACGAACCACACCAAAGGGGAAAATGAACTCTAGTGCAATTCAACTGAACTAAATGAGGTAGTTCAGTCGGGACCACTTTGTCAAAACAGATTCATTCATCTGCAATTTGTATTTGGTGGTATGGCTGTCTTCTGGAGCCTTCCCCGCACTTACGTGGAAAGCATGAGGCGAGGGAGAGCACACCTGCCTGCCCTTCCATGTGCATACATGGAAAGCCTTAAGCAGTGAGAGCAGCACTGCAGGATCCCCATAGGGTACAGAATAGAGCAGCATCAATGAAAGAGACACGACATTGATTAAGTCAGACAAAATAAATTTAAAAGGAGGAGCTGGGGTGGAGGTGGGTTGCAAGCGCTAGCAGAGATGCAGCAAGGTAGGCTGGGAAAAGCAGTTTAAATAGAGCGCACTGTTTGTATATCCAATCAAAAGAGGGAATCAGATGAGCCATCAGCTGGTGTGCTGGCTTAGGAACTGTCAGCTACGAGCTGAGATAACAGCCGAGCTTGACTCCGACAACTTACGCTACGCTTCATGTGTGAAAGCGCCCTAAGAGAATATAGTCACTGTGACATGCCAAAGTGAAAAAGGCACAGGTGGAAATAATCAAATCACTGATGGCTGAATTCCATTTAGCTGCTTCAGTTTCAAGGGCCTGGTATTGTGCATGCTGGCTCACTGGCAGGGCTTTCTGGAACACTTGAATAGAACAGAGCCATCGTTAATGTTATTAGTAACACCTGTGCTTTTGTTACTATGACAAGTCAAAATGCCTGCTGTGAAAAAGGCCTTTTGTATTTGGATCACTGTTTCCAGACTAGCTGAGTTGGTTAAAAGAGATGGAGATACTGTATTGGCTGAAAACAAGACAACCTTAAGTATAAGTTGACGAACAATCCACCATGTAACACCAAAAACAGGAGTTGTAAGAGGGACAGTTATATTTTGGCTTAGCTTATATTTGGGCCAGTAAAGTATGATTTTTAAATGACACTGCACTGAAAATATTGCAAATGTGCAAGACTGGGCAGAGGCAGCACGACATAGAGGTTGACCAATTAATCATCACCGGTGAGGTCCACTGGGCTTTAGGAGTATTTTCAAATAGAGTTGGAGGTTAATGTCCATCTTGGACAACACAACAGATAAAACCGGCTCCACTGGGTATATGCTGAAAATCAATGCTCTGCGTGGCTCACCTCAGTTTGATTCTTTTGTTTCAGAGCTGCTTGGCTGGCAAGGTGGTCCATTTTTTGTAATTTTTTTTTTAGTAATACCACCAGAGAAGAGGATATACATTGCACTTTACTCCCACAGCGGTGATACTGAATGCACATTACATTTGAGATAGGAATTGCTGGCCACTTTGAGTTATATATATTTTATAAGTATCGAGTCATGTTTCGTTTCGCCAAGTCTTTATAATGGTCACAGTGGGAATAATGTTAATTCCTAATGATCATGTATTTCTTTCTTGCTGCACATACACTCATTTTGTGATCTTAACCACCAGGAGTCCCTGAGACAGCCATAACTTTTTTCCTCTGCCACATTTATGTGCCATCTCTTTAACAAGGGCCAGTGGCCAGGGAAACAGGCAGCGAGGGAACCTGGCAGGAGCTGTGGATGACATGTTGGCTGCTCTGTTTCAGGCATCGTTAGCAGAGTCCAAATGGAGGAAGAAGGTAAGGGAGATGGGAAATAAAGAAAAAGGGAGGCAAGAAGACATAAAGGAGCTGGGGGAGAAGGTGGGAAACAAAGGAAAAAGTCTCTGGAATGACCATAATTTTAAAGGTTGTAACAAACCGGGTGTGAGAGCAGCATTAATCAGCCTAATAAACATTGCATCATTACATTTAAAAATAAAAAATAACTGTAAAAAATAATAAGTACAGTATAAGAAAGAAAACATTACCATTTGAAATATTGTACTGCCCTGGCAGATGATTTAACTAAGAAAATAAGACTTGGACACAATCACAGACAAATATCAAAGATCTTTTTGCGTTCCCACTTGTATGGTAAGTAGCCTATAGTAAGTTCAATGATCATACACTCGTTAATATTTTCAGAAAATCCTCCCACCTATTTTTAAAATCATGTCATCACATATTTGAATATTTAAAGAAATGCTGAAAAGCGGCTGTTTGGGGATACATGGTTTTCACTGAACAGCCTTGAGAGCCAAATGATGCGGCTGCTACAACGCCTGAGCAGCCCCACCATCGTGTTACACTGGGAGTCAAAAACAGGCTTTGTTGTCACATTACTGGCCAGAAAAAGGGGTTGCGACCCATGTCAGGCATTTGCACCGAACAATGCAACAACAACTGCACATGCATGATAACCATTTTCACTGCTTTGTTCTTTCTGCGCTGCCAATCTCCCTCCATAGATCTATAGGAGACACATAAATCACACAAAACACACACACACACACACACGCACTCGCGCTGGGGCTCTATTCTCACTAGTCCAGCAGTGTTTTCTCAGTAGAGAGCAGAGGAAACAGCATGATCTAAATAGCTCATTAACTTTTGATGACTGGGTCCTTTGGCTGTAGATCTTGAAAGCAAACGGGAGCCAGACTCCTTATGGCTATTGATTCAGAACACCCACCCCCACCCCTCTGCACATCCCGAAAAGGGCTACTAGGGAATCCAAATTATTCATGCCAAGATCTGCCGTTTGTTAATGAGTGATTGGGACAGTGTGTCCTGCTCTGTTTGAAAAAGCACATACCACATTTTGTAACAACATCAGTAACTTATCATTAGTATGATCACATTAACAGATTAACAATAAGAGCAAACTGCAACTATTCCAGAAGAATGTATCTCTGCATTGTACGTAGTAGCATTAAACACCCTTATTATCATTCAGTTGTCAACTTTTTGGCTCATGACCCCTTAAAATGAAGCTAGGTGTACATGTTGCAGATTGAAAGATGAAATCAGATTGGCCTGAAATGGTAAAATTCTTGTTATAAATCTTTTAAGACTGGTATTAAGTCACACACGGGTCTCTCATTTTTCACTGATGCAACACACCCGGGGGACAGGATGAATAGTTTGATTTGCTGTTATGAACTGTTTAACGATGTGGGAGTTTTGCCATCCACCCTTTTACCCATAAAAATAAAACCAAAACTGTCTACATCAAGACAAGAGTGGGGTGGCCTGAAGAGGCCTACCTGCCAGAATGACTGTGATGACTAACAACCCCATAAGAGAGCGTTATGAGGGTCCTGTCCTGCAGCTGCAGGTAAGTCAACAAAACGCACTCGAGGGGAACAAAAAATTACACCCTTGAGTCAAATTTGCAGTGTGTATGGTTAGACCAGCCCAGTCTCATGGCAGTTCATGAAATGGTCACGTTATTGAATGTATTAATTTGTGTACTGAACACGTACGTTAATGTCGTTATTATCGTGTGTTGAGCACGGATTTTAAAGTAATGTATTTAAATGGGAAGCATATTTCGGTAGCGAGTAGTATTCATAAGGCGGAAATTGTTGTCGCCGGCGTGTGGCGTTTCATTTCCCCGTTGTTGCGTTCCCCAGAGCAGCCCAGTGTCACGGCAGTTTGTGAAATGGTCACGTTCGAAAATCGTGACCTGTACACAAAATAAATGAGAAAATCGTGACATGTACACGAATCAATAAATCAAAAATAATGTGACCATTTCACGAACTGGCGTGAGACCGGGTTGGGTTAGACTCTGGTTGTGTTTGAAGCGAGGGTGGCCACATTTTTTTAAACAGCATAAAGTTGGCTTTGTTAAATGTGTGTCACTGAAGAAATACTGAGCCTCTCTTGAATTTGCCTAATATTGGCTTCACTATCACTTTCATATGCCTCCATATGGAATCAGCATAGCTGCCATAGCCTCAACATGTGGTTAAATCTTTTGAGGAGGCACACGTTAGTTGTGGTGTATCTACGGCGGCTACATGCGTAGGCTTAGTAGTTACAATGTAACCCTTTTATGAACGCTATGAACTGGAACGGTATTTCACAAGCTTTAAGCAGCTCCAGATCTTGGACCTTTAGTCCAAACTGGCTGACATGGAAAGCCTCACCAGTGGCAGTCCGGACAATAAGACCAATGTTGAGGTTATTTACATGGGACGAGGGAGGGGGCTAATGATTTTGTTGGAATACCAAACGGAAGTGGTATATGTAAATTCGGATTAAGCGGATAAGGCCCCTGTCAGCTTCAATAAGTATTGTTGCCATTGTGTGTGTGTGTATCTGTTTCTGTGCATGTGTGTTTGCATGTGTGGCAGCCAGTGGCTTAAGGCTAAAGAAATGCATATAAATGAGCTCTTTACCTGCGACTACCACTTCAATTAAAGGCTGCCCTTAACTGTGTGTGTTTTCATAGGGGATACTGAAGTGTGTATTTGTGCATGTGTGTGCTGGATGAACATATGCCTGTGTATACACGCCTGAGGTTAAGACCAATCCGCAATTTTAAATCACACCTTGCACTGCTTGATGACTGCAAGCCGACGGGCTCCGTGTCCGACGATGATAGTGCCGCTCTGTGACGCAACCTATATGTGGCGTTATGTTTCCAGCATCACGTTCCACGCAGCGCCAGGGGAGAAAGACCGAGGGACTAAGGAAAGCACTGATAAGGCGTGGAGCTGGCCGTCTAGAGGGTCAGTGCGGCGGAGAGATAGGGCAGAAGACATGGCAAAAGGAAGCCAAGCGTGACCGCTCTCTTACTCTTTTACTCATCCGCCTTTCCTTTCCGTCTCTCTGCCCCTCCGGTCATCCTCAATATGGTCTTGTTATCTCACACAGCACTGATGGCTGCTGCATGTGTGTATCTTTGCTAGCATTTGTGCTCCTATTTGTGTATGAATGCGTGCATGCCGACCTGCCATTTTGTCGTCCCTGTGTTCAGTTCCCCAAAATATAATTTTAGCCACTATTGAGGTTTGCAACAGCGAGCATAGAGGCGTCTTTTCAGCATGAACAAAAAGTAAGGATGAGAAGAAGAGGTCGATTTTATACCCCACTCCTCGGCTGCAGCTGTCCTTGAATATAAATGACGGTGTTTCAACCCACTCCTCTCTGCACGGCTCCCAGAATTCTTTATGGCTATCATAGTGAGGATCTCCCTCATTTTCTAAGCTAACCCAAACCTGCTCTTCTTATATCCCCACAGCAACCGGAGGATAGACCTTGACATCTGCCTCATCACTGAAACTCATTTTCACACCCAAGAGGGAGGCAAACTAAGAGAAAATTTTATCTCAGCGAGTCTCTGGGAGCGAGTTCTCTAATCTTTTACCCACAGGGGCAGGGACACTTACTGTACAACTCACTCATCTCCAGTGGCAGCTTTGATTCTCTCGCTCCTCTGTGCTGATTTCGCATAATCACACGGTAATGATGTTGGCTGCGGTGTGCTGGCGTGGCCCCCATGCGCAGCTAGCTTGTGCTTGCATGTTAAGGGGCTGTAAGGAGATTTTTGTTAAGAGGAGCTGGAAGGAGTGGAGGGAGAAAAAGGTCTGGAGCCCCCTACTTTGCGAGCACATTTGTTAGAAACACAATTACACAGGCGCACAGAAGCATACCCTGCACCACAATGATTTCTCCATTCTCCAGCCAGTGGAGCGGCTAATTTCCATAGCAGCTAAGTACTAATAGATTGCTCTGTAACAGAAGCTTGTGACAACGGGGCCAAGCCCAACGGACGAGGGCAATATATCGCTTGATTGTTTCTGCCACATAGTGAAGCTTGTTCTAGTACAGGGACCACATTACCGTGTTACACACTCAGTAGGTAAACATTCAGGCCGGGGGTCTTATTTTCTGAAGAATAGGTTGTTTGTGGGTTTTTTTAACTGCTACCTGGTTGAGATTACAGGAACACCTCACAATATAATGTGATAAAAAAAAAAAAAATGTTAGGGCTATTATATTAAAAAAGATATTTGGCAGTGACAACCGGAAAACTGGTGGTGAAAAGTAACTAATTACATCTGCTTCAGTAGCCTAGAATTGTTAAGGAACTTGGACAAGTTATGCTACTTTATATTTCTACTCCACTTCATTTATCTGACAGCTATAATTAATAGATCATTTGCAGATTAGCATTTTACATTAAAAAAAAAAGTTTGATGAATGTATACATCTGAGTCTTTGTTGTAGATTAAATTACATAAGTGTATAAAAAGTAGTTAAAATGTGCTCAACTTTGACCAGCTATATAGCTATAATTTTTGTGAAATACTTTTCATAAGACAATGCTTCTCAAATAATTATCCATAATGTAATGTTAATGATAATATGATCACAACTATCCAGTGCAAATTTAGCTGATATTGCTTGTGCACTTTCACATAAAGGATGAGGCTGTGTTGTTCTGGATTACTACAGTATCTATTGTTATTAACACAATGCGTTTGTTTCTGCTGTCTACGGCTCTCACCTCCAAGCTCACTCGTTAGTAGACATTACTCAAACAGGAGTAAATCGTGCATTTTTTGTGGACTATTTTCAGCTTTGGCTTAATACACATTTTGTGCTCTATAGTGAGTATTTACGGCAGCATTCATATAGAGGGCTTTATTCCAAAAAGCTACACATGCATGTATTTAATAACTGATTGAAGTGATGCACTGCACATATTATATCCCTTACGGTGTAATTAGTAGGTCTATGAATGAGCATTATCTTAAATGTCAGCATTTATTCAGGCAGAGTCCTATTTTCCAGATGGCGTCTCTCTTATTTCATCAACTTTACTTCAGATGCATCCGCATCAGTGTGAATCGCCATGTAGGAGTGTGTGCAGGCTTATGGTTTTCGTGTGCATATCCCATAGCATCACAAGTGCCAGGCGTCACGCTGCGAGTGGACACGAAGTGATGGAGCGCTGCGAGCCACTGTCAAACTCTGCTGGGGGTGTCATTTACCCATCATGCAGTGTTGTGAAAAGCGAGGCATCACCAGTCGTGTCATTAACCCTTTACGTGTGGCTGCGTCTCAGCAAGCGAACATCGAGCTGCATGTCATTTGGGCCTCACTAGACGTCGCCACTGTAGCGGTACCAATTTATTGCAATGGTTGACTGCATTTCACTATGTTTGATACTTGTTCTGTGAACAATAAGATGAAACTAGTGAGTAGTTGATTCATTTAAAGTAGAATTGGAGCCCAACTAATTTCTGGGGCCAATTTTGTATTTGCATTGGTTTATTAGTCAGCATAATCATAGGTTTTGTTTTCAGCTTTCATCACTGTCACAATCCACCAAATATTTCTGAGCATCACTGCCTTTTCACAGATGAACTTTAACTGACTGTTTTAATTTGAAAATGCTGAATGTCCATCTGTTCTGTACAGTTTTCTCGCCTGTTTGGTGAAACATATTGTGAGGATTTCTGAATGAAATATGCTATTTGCAATACAAAATAAAAGCTTGACTAACTTGACTGCTCTAAGATGATTTATACAAAGCCCCCCACCCAATTACACACACAAACATGCAGTCCAACCTACCCCACTGACCTGCTTTCTGAACACAGCACATGTACATGATGTTCCCTCTCCTTCTTTCTTTCTCTTTCCCTTCTACACACACACACACACACGAGGGGGTGAAGAGCAGAGAGGTCTTTTGGGTGCTCATCACACACACTTGACAGAAGCAGTGCTCTTGGCAAGGAGGAGCTACATGATATATGAAGATGGCCACTTTGAGCCTGCCATCTCACTCACACACACACACACACACACACACACACACACACACACACACACACACACACACACACACACACACACACACACACACACACACACACACACAGCTCATCAGCCTCCTGCCCTCCAACCAGCTCTTGAGACACTGATGGTGACATATATGGAACACATGCAGACTGAAGCCTCTTAAATATTCATGTCTCATCTGTGTGCCTGTACATCGCCGCGTGCATTACAGACAGTGTGTGTGCGTGTGAGTGTGTGTGTGTGTGTGTATGTGTGTGTGTGGGTGGGTGTGTGCATGTGTTTGTGCGCAGCTCTACATTTGCAGACAGATGTCCGCCTGGGCCTGTGGGTGTGTGCGTCAGCTGCATATTGGTACATGATTACTTTACTGTGCAGCTTCATTTTAACTGTAAGCTGTAAAACTGTGTGTTTTTTTACACCTTAAAATCTTATTTGCAAACTCTGAATCTTATATTCCCATAGCAGCCATTGTGAACACCTCACAGAAGATCATATTAGAAAAAAATGGATCTCAACAACGTAAACAGACAGACTGTAACTTCAATTGTGAAATATTCAGACCATCTTAGGGTGCTTTTGCATGATTTGTATACACCAAAGGCATACATAGTGTATATATATATATATATATATATATATATATATATATATATATATATATATATATATATATATACACACATACATACATACATACATACATACATACATACACTCTACTCACAAAAAGTTAGGGATATCTGGCTTTCGGGTGAAATGTATGGAAAATGGAAAAAGTTCGAGCTACAGTGGTTTTATATCTTGAAAGTAGGGCATTTAAGTAGAAGCATACAATGGTAATTTCCTCATCTCAAAAAATTTACTGAAACAAAAGCCAGCAACAGTGGTGGGTATACCACAACAAAAACATGTAAATGTCTCAATAACTTGTCATGTGCCCTTGAGCATCAATTACAGCTTGATAACAACGTCTCTGTCACGACCCGGTGACTCTCTGGTCTGGTGTGACTGTGTTTTTGTTTTATTTTTCTCGTTTGGTTGCTTGTAGTGTGGTTGGTGTGTTTTTGTTTCTCTCTTGCCTTACCTTCATTTTCCACAGTGTGTGGACACGCCTCCTCCTGCTGCCCTCCTCCCACACCTGGTTCCTATTTGCTATCAACTCACCTGCTAATCATCAGCTCATCAGCCTCCTTTAAATACCAGTGTGACTATCTGCTTGACGCTAGATTGTTACTTACCCAGAGTATGAGTTTCTTGCGGCGCTCGTTGATGATCTCCAGTTTTGAATTTTTGCTTCAATCTAACCTGTCTGTTTTCCGTGTACTAGAAGAAAATACTCCCCTTCAGTCATCACCAGATCTCGGACCCAGTCAGTTCCACTCCAGTCTCCAGCTTCTTCAAACCTCGACCACCTCACCGTTCTCAACTACCAGTTCCCAATCACTACGGACCAGTTTCTCACCAACCCAGAGTTTTTTGTTGAAAATAAATATTTTTTTGTTTCCACTACTCCAGTTTCTGCGTTTGAGTTCTGTTCCCCAACCTGAAAGTCTCATGCTGTCCACAAGTCGAGTTATTGTCTGCTGAGGCATGGCATCCCACTCTTCTTGAAGGTAGGCCCTCAGGTCATTGAGGTTCTGGGGTACAGAGTTACGAGCCTCAACACGGCGACTCAGCTGATCCCAAAGGTTTTCTATGGGATTCAGGTCTGGAGAAAGTGCAGGCCACTCCATTTGAGATACCCCATTTTCCAGCAGCCGTTCCCTAATTATGCGACCTCGATGAGCTGGAGCATTGTCGTCCATGAAGATGAAATTAGGCCTGTGTTGTTCATGCAGGGGCACAATGACTGGATTAATGATTCATGTAGTATGGGCTTGTCACTGTACCATTCAGAAAATGTAAGGCAACTCTGTATTGACTTGACACACCTGCCCACACTGTAACACCACCACCACCAAAGGGTCGTCTGGTGACGACAATGGCTGATGCATAGCGCTCCCCTTGACGTCTCCAACATCGTTGGCGGCCATCATTTCTGCTCAACGTGAATCAACTTTCATCAGAGAATAGCACTGAGGCCCACTGGTCCCTCGTACAGCAAGACGATGACGCCTGTGCCTGTTGGTGTGCTCAGGTACCCTTGCAGGTCGTCCAGCATGCACACCACGCTGATGTAAACAGTTTTGAATGGTCTGACGTGACACTTGGGTGCCTCTCACCTCCCTTAAATGTGCCTGGAGATGAGTGGCATTCATCATCCGGTTCCGCAGGGCACTGTTCACAATAAAGCAGTCATCAGTGTGGGATGTGGCCAATGGGCGTCCACTTCTATGCCTTTCTGTGACTCTTCCAGTCTCTCTGTATCTCTGTTGCAACCTGCTGATGACACTCTGTGACACTCTAAGCTCAGTGGCCACTTCCGTCTGAGAACATCCTGTTTGAAGCCTCGCAATGGCAAGGTACTGTTGATCAATTGTTAGGTGTCGTCTTGGTCACATGATGTCAAAATGTGAACAGCATGATGAGGAGGACTGTTTAAATACCAATTCTAATTGAACCAGGAAATGTATTGGTCGATTCATGGATCAAACACCTGTTGTGAATTTTGCCTTTAAGCTCCTTGTTAGAGAACAGCACGTTGTGCAGAAAGTACTGAAACATTGAACTGTTGGACATACGCATTCAAAAGTTTAGAGAAGGTCACATTAAGTTTACCTGTAAAGGTTATAGTGGATTTTAGGTTTATCCTGAAATTTCACCCGAAAGCCGAATATCCCTGACTTGGTCCTAAATATATTCAGCCAATTTCCAGCCCTCTTTAGGAGAACACACCAGGCACTACCACAGTGACCCATCCTACAGGCCTGTAGTCATTTAACACATTGTTGTGTCCGTGGCTTTGGATATAGTACCCCCATCACAACTTGCACTCTTCTAAAATAACCTCTGAGTCCATCCGGCTCTTTACGAGACACCGTTTTTAATGAAAGCCCTCGCCTCAAGGTCTATCTCAATGCTGTAATGTATGGTCGCGTGTCTGGGCCTATTTGCTGTTATAACACTTGAATCTAATCAGAGGATAGGCCACTTTTAGAGTGTTTGGAGAAACCACTTGTGTCCACAGGCAATCAACACCTCATCAGAGGCCCCCCTCTCATGTGGTGAGAAGGGGGCACAAGGCCCAGCAGTGAAGAGCACAATTTTACCTCATCTTTCTTTGCCTTTCTGCTCTTCCCTGCACCCTTTGTTGTGTTCTCTTTATTGTGTGTTTCTCAATTGCCGTCTGATTTACTCTCATTTGTGTGAGATAGCTGCACAAAAAAAGAAACTTCTAGTGGTGTAAAATGCATGATTTTACACACTATGTGTATTAAGTTTTGCTGATTTTAACCACCATCATTTCCTAATTGAATTTGTCATGAAGCCAAGATGAGTTGTCTGCAGCCAACAGTGCTTATCAGGAGCAAATGAATGTTGCAACTCATCATAATTTGCTAAAAAAAAAAAAAAGTGTTTGGTTTGCATTTAAGTGGGATCACAGCACAAGAAATTGTGTTTTCCATTTATTAGGAGCAGAAAGGAAAATGATAGCAACATAGCACACGATAGCAGCTGCATCTAAATAAAGGGTTAGATGTGTACGCTGTGTGTACAGCCAGTCATTTGGGGTGTAACATGGCAATAAGAGGTGTGCATGAAAGCGGCATAGATTAACTCACAGTTGTGGCATGAACAGTTAGTGTGAGCTCTACTGGAAATACTGTACAACCTGGGCCCTGACTCAGATTCACTTCATATCTGCAGAGGGAATTATCTACGCTTTCCTCATTGTCACCCAGTAGCAGTGCACATCTCCACCCCAGCACATTGATCTGCTTCTGAGACATAACAGAGGGAATGCATGTCTGTTCTCTATGAATACTCATCCACCTGTTTCCCCCACGATTCCCGACAAGAGAGCCAGACGGAAAGAAAGCGTGAGATGGGTGGAAAGAGGTAAGAGCTAGAAGAAAGGAGACGTAATACACACAGACACAGACACACTAATGATGTTGTCAGACAGCCTTCTAGGCCTTTGAACACACTCCCAGTTGTGTTTGCGGGCGCGCCTCGGCATGCACACGTGTGGACTAACACATCATGTATTAGACAGGCGCTCCATCACTGTCAAGTGGCAAATTTGGAAGGAGAGGCAGTTTCCTGCAGTTGCAACAAATCTCAAAAAGTCCTTTTGTGTCTGTCAGTCTCGGAGTCTTTCATTTTGACGGCAGAGAGAACCAACAACATCAGACTTAACAGCGTTCTTTTCATCTTGCCGAGGATAAAGGAAGACAAACAAACCGGTTATGTTCTCCTCCGTCTCTCAGTCACTAGCCTCGCAGGGATGCAGTATTAGACCTGCTTTTTCAAGTGGGATTATCTGGCTGGTTTTAGCATCTTTTAGTGGTCATTACACAATAGCACAAAGTGTCGCATCACCGTTGTTGTGTGTTTCAATCACACGCTCTGTCCTAAGTGTGGAAGATTTTTAGCATTATTATACACAAATTCTGTTTTTCTATGACACTGTTGCAGTATGCACCACAGCTTATTGAGCAGAACTTTGCCCCGACATACTCTCAGTAATGCTATTCATGGCCTCCCTAACTGACACATTAATCAAAAGTCCAATCTACTGTTATCCGACATGATCAAGTGTATTGCTCTTTGTGTCAAATGCCCCGACCGCCTGATGGAGATTGTATAGTTTAATAGTGGCACTGAGGACAGGGACAAGTAAACAAAATCAGTTCCAATGATGACATACAGCTCACACACACACTGAAAGATAAGACGAGGAGAAGAATTAGCATAATGCTGCTACTGCTGCTACAACCACTGCTACTACTACTCCTACAACTCTTACTGCTACTTCTACTACTCCCATTGCTGCTTCTATTGCTTTGTTGCTTCTCCTACAGTACTAATATTTGTAGTACTACTACTGCTGTTGATACTACTACTACGGCCAATACTACTGCTGCTCATATTGTTCACCTCATGTCAAAGACATAATTTGTTTGTTTTTTTGCTCCATTATTTCTGAGACCAGAAGTCTGTGTCGGCCAGTTTCATTCGGATTTTCTGTCCAGCGTTTAAAAACATATCTTTTGCTACATTTACACCTCACATTCACACTGCTGTGGCGTTTCAGAGCCCCCTAAGCCGGAGAAATTGGAAAACACTTCTGACGCCGTTTTGGTTTGGAATCGCCGAGGTTGTGTTGGAGTCTCTACGGCCGTAAACGGTGACCTCTGGCACAACCGACAGCGACGCCGACGTTTCACCGCCTGATTGGGTCATGACGTTTCGTTCTCTGAGACTAAGCTTCTAACGTTACCGTGGCAACCACCAGGGGCGGTGTATTACATGCTGCCTCCTGTTCACACGCATGCCCAGTATACGAGATCGTTCATGAGATATGCGGTTTTGGCATGTTAGTTTGAATGGTGATTAGTTAGGAGGCCCTGGAAGGACGGTCTCCTCCGTGCTTCCCGACCACGGTCTGGGAGCCCGAAACAGGAAAGGTGTAACCCACGCTTATAGCAAGATAAAGTTGTGGGGAAAGAAATCCTGGGAACCAAGCAATCGCCCGAACAGGAACCCACTCCAAACGGGCACTGCATTAGTTTGTTTACAATATTTGGTGCACTTGACATAGTGCAGTGTGAAAGCTAACCGAACTATGTGAAAAAACCAACAATGTTGCAACTTCACCCCACGAATCAAGTCTACTGAATTATACTGTAGGTGTGAAAGCACCTTGGGACTTTTAAGTAGATTTTGCTTCTTACTACTGATGTATTTTTAAAGTACAATTTTGTAGAGTTATTACTTGTAATACAGTATTTTCTTATTTAACTTTAGTAGAGGATTTGAATACTTCTTCCTCCCCTGACTAATAATACAACTGCTGCTAGTACCACTACTACTATATACTATACTAATTTAAGCACTGCTGCTGCCTCTACAGCTCTGATAATGATTACTGTTAGGTAAAATGGGAATAAAACAGATAGGATGTAACACATTATGTAAAAATATGCAAAAAGCAGTGATTGAGCCACATTGTTAAATTCAGTAACGCAGCAATGCCATTAGCTGACCAAATCACAGCAGAACCATAAGCCAAACCAAATGTGCCACAGACATGTTAGTGCAACAGAACAAAAACAACAAAATGCCAAGATTGCGATACAAATCTGTCGTGTCTTTGTGAATTAATTGTTTGACAACCCCCCCCCCCTAACACACACACACACACACACACACACACTCCCAGCTCACCCGCTCATTCTCCTCAACCAACTTGAAAGACAATTCCTCTGTTAGTTAATGATGTCTGTGTGGGAGGGGCTTTCCTTTACAGCATCAAAGACAAAACACTGAAAGGCGAGTATAAGAAATGACTTAATCACTGCAGCACCACACAATCTCTCTGTCTCTCACCCCTGTCTCTCTCTTTCCCTCTGACTGACACACACACACTTCTCTGCCTCTGTGTAACTTTGCTAGAGGCAACGGCTTGGCACCTTCTCTCTTTCTTTAGAACATTATCACACTAATCAGTAGGACCGTGTCCTCGCCCAACACACATGGGGAGTGTGTGGGGCATGAATAAGGCACCAGGGTCACAGCCACAACCCCCCCCCCCCCCCACTCCAAAAAATAAATAAATAAATATCTCACCTCTGAGCCCTGAGTGAGTTTTTCTGGAGACAGCACCCTTCTTTTTGATGTTTGACAACTGAGAGAGAGGTGAGAGGAGAGAGGGGAGGGGTTAGGGGATTGCACCTTTCATCCAGCGGATGCCATCCTAAAGGGAAAGACGGGATGTGTGTGAGGCTGCGTGTGCGTTTTGGTTTGTGTCTGCGCGGACCAACTTCCTCCAAACAATTAAGACACCTTGTGGCTATGAAAGATTTGAATGTACAGGTGCTCGTCATATTATTAGAATATCATGAACAAGTTTATTTATTTCAGTAATTCCATTCAAAAAGTGAAACTTGTATAATGTATACATTCATTCCACACAGACTGATATATTTCAAGTGTTTATTTCTTTTAATTTTGAGGATTATAACTGACAACTAATGAAAACCCTGAATTTAGTATCTCAGAAAATTAAGACCAATACAAAAACAGGATTTTTAGAAATGTTGGCCAACTGAAAAGTATGAAAATGAAAAGTATGAGCATGTACAGCACTCAATACTTAGTTGGGGCTCCTTTTGCCTGAATTACTGCAGGCGTGGCATGGAGTCGATCAGTCTGTGGCACTGCTCAGGTGTTATGAGAGCCCAGGTTGCTCTAATAGTGACCTTCAGCACTTCTGCATTGTTGGGTCTGGCGTATCTCATCTTCCTCTTCACAATACCCCATAGATTGTCTATAGGGTTAAGGTCAGGCGAGTTTGCTGGCCAATTAAGAACAGGGATACCATAGTCCTTAAACCAGGTACTGGTAGCTTTGGCACTGTGTGCAGGTGCCAAGTCCTATTGGAAAATGAAATCTGCATCTCCATAAAGTTGGTCAGCAGCAGGAAGCATGAAGTGCTCTAAAACTTCCTGGTAGATGGCTGCGTTGACCTCGGACCTCAGAAAACACAGTGGACCAACGCCAGCAGATGACATGGCACCCCAAACCATCACTGACTGCGGAAACTTTACACTGGACTTCAAGCAACGTGGATTCTGTGCCTCTCCTCTCTTCCTCCAGACTCTGGGACCTTGATTTCCAAAGGAAATGCAAAATTTACTTTCATCAGAGATCATAACTTTGGACCACTCAGCAGCAGTCCAGTCCTTTTTATCCTTAGCTATCTCCCCCACATTTTGAATGGGTTTTGTTTCACAGTCATCTCCAGGGTGCGGTTATCCCTATTGCTTGTACGCTTTTTTCTACCACATCTTTTCCTTCCCTTCGCCTCTCTATTAATGTGCTTGGACACAGAGCTCTGTGAACAGCCAGCCTCTTTAGCAACGACCTTTTGTGTCTCGCCCTCCTTGTGCAAGGTGTCAATGGTCGTCTTTTGGACAGCAGTCAAGTCAGCAGTCTTCCCCATGATTGTGTAGCCTACAGAGCTAGACTGAGAGACCATTTAAAGGCCTTTGCAGGTGTTTTGAGTTAATTAGCTGATTAGCGTGTAGCACCAGGTGTCTTCAATATTGAACCTTTTCACAATATTCTAATTTTCTGAGATACTCAATTTGGGGTTTTCATTAGTTGTCAGTTATAATCATCAAAATTAAAAGAAATAAACACTTGAAATATATCAGTTTGTGTGGAATGAATGTATACATTATACAAGTTTCACTTTTTGAATGGAATTACTGAAATAAATCAACTTTTTCATGATATTCTAATTATATGACCAGCACCTGTATGCATGTAAGCTACGAAAGAAACAAATATAAACAGGTACAGTAAGTACAAAATGATCTTAAAGGGTCATCATTAAATGTACACACAGAGAGGTTTTGAGCAATATAATGGACGTGAGCAATTTTATGCATAAAGCATCCAAACATTAGAGCATTCCTGATCTTTTAATTTGATCTGGCCACAGTCTTTAAACTCAATCTCGCGGTTTTCAGTCAAATGGAGCTGGCTCAGGTATCTTCAGTGACGTTAAGGTTGGTGGCCATCCTTGAACCGAGATAGAGGGTAAAACTAATGTACTTTTCCACTTTCCTCACGTGTACATTATTAGTATTCTTTACATCGCTGCTGACATTTTCCTAAGTAAACCGTAGCTTCAAGTGCCTGTAGGAAGATCCTCAACTTGAAAGTCAACCTTTTTGATTACAATATTCATTATCTATTTAATAATAGGAATGGTTGCATGTCATTGTCTCCTGCGTGTGACTTTTGAACATAGCAACACTGTTCATGCTAATACTAATACTGTAGTGTACTAAGAAAGTTTATATAACAGTGAATGATGTCAACAGCATTGCCACATGACAATGTTGTCTAACATTAGCATGACTGACATTAAGCTTGAATATGTAGATACCTAGAAAGTAGGAAAAATCATCAAGTATGTGTTAAAACATCACCAGAAGTATTATAAAGTAGCCATTCTGCAGCTATAAAGGAGCTGTAGAATGGCCCTTTAAGAAATCATGCTCATAGCACATTTAATGAAAGAAGGCTGATACATGTGCATGTATGCACACCCACATGTGTCATGCTCTGAGATGATTTCCCCATGTTCTTTGCACAGTGGGGGTGAAGACACGCAGGCCGTGTCCCAGAATTGAAGTCCCATGTGTCCTTGTCCCCGCGTGGAGGCTCTTGTCATTGTGCAGCAAAGGGCCCGTGATCTCCCTCGCTCTCTCGCTCACTAACACAAAGCCCCCTCGGGCTCCTCTCTCGCCCACCTAAGGTTTCAAGGTTGCCGCTCAGCCGTCACATTCTAACAATTCGTTTCTATTTTTTTTCCCTCCTGTGCTGTGAATAGAGTAATCACCTCCCCCTCACTGACTTGACTGTGAGCTTATCATTATGCCCAGATCAGGCTTCGGTAATGGAGTCTTGAAGTCATTTTATATATTATACAGTACCTCCTTCTACTGTATATTTTCTGACAGGGCAGTTGACTATCCCACTTCTCAGCTGTAAGCAGAGTGTTATCTTGCTTTTGTCTCCCTATTTTTATCCTCCAATGTCTTCTCTTTACTCACCTGTAACTAAAAGCATTTCTGCAACATATACTGTATCAATCTGTGCATCATTTTGTCAAGATGTATTTATTTTGAAATCATTTACATACAATTGCATAAATGTATATTTCATTTATCAGTTTATCAGTTATTTATTTTAGTTATTTATTTTTGTTATGTATATTTTAATTATTTATTAAGTTATATCATGCATTCAACTTTATGGATCCCAATGGACATCCAACTGTATACTTTACAAATGTCTTTCAAATGTCTGTATGGCTCCCTAAATAGTTCTGAATACATCCATCACAATGACATGTATAGTTTATAAGTTCTTAGATGAATTCATTCATATGGAGCCCAATCCACCCCCATTGTATTCATACTGTATCTCAGTCACTGTACAGCAAATTTACATTTAAAAGTCCAGTGTTGCACACCAATCAAACCATATTTTAAGCTCATTTGCATGATATACAAAGTTAATGAATAATGACTTATATAATGCATTAAACTCAAAGTGCATATAATTATTATTACTGCCAATAATAATTAAAAAAGGTGCACTGATTCAGTTTTTTTTAACTCACTAACATGTATTGAGTGATTTTCCTTCTTTATAAAACGTTGCAAGGTTGAGTACCTTTAATACATAAGGGGATGGAATTTTCATATTTAACTATAATGTCAATTATTTTCAATACTGTATAGTGGCTGACACTTTACTATTTGCCTTGCATTTTCCGTGCGTGTGTTTTCTTACTCCTGTGAACAGACGAAGGGGCGTCATGCGGAGATGAGTTATAAATGTTGAAAGTCCTTTAATGTCTAAAATACAATTCTTATTAAAATTTGTTATTCGGTCCTTGTCTAAATCATTTTACGCCAACAATCAACCCTTATACAGCAGGTCAAAGATAACATCGGGCACAATGAAGAATGAGGCTGTGACATTTAATCACAAAATAACTCCCGTGTGCCTTGAAAACTGCAGATACATGATTTATTGTTGTATAAGAGTGTGTGAGGGCAGGTCTGTCTTTTAAGACCCTCTTAAAACGTCCGTGTATTGCTCCTTACTTAATAAACCCAGTGGAAATGGCCGGTGTCATTGCATTGTATGAATTCAAACAGAGTTTTTAAGAGTTTCACAAGGTCGGCAGTGGAGCACTTGTAGTCTTCACACACACACACACACACACACACACACATGCAGGGCCCATACACACTCATGTCCATAAATCCAAGCATGTCGGCCTTGGTGCAGTAAAACCAGCAGTCTCTCTTTCTGTCTCTTTATCATTCCTTACAGAGTCATCACACACTTCAACACATCCATCCTCCAACTCTCTTTTTGTCCACATCTTACCTTCAGCTTCATTCAGCTGGCCCAGACCTTGGAACAGACGTAATTGAATGCAGTCAGACTACCAGAAAGAAAGAAAAAAAGCATGAGGTACACTTGAGTCTTCTTTTCACAAATTGTCCTGCATGCCTCTGAGTGTTGTGCAAGATAACCAAGTGCACTTTCTTAAACTTCAAATATTTTAGAAATGAAAACTTATGAAAACTTTTTTGCTAAAAATGAGAGCTGTGTCCCCATGTCACGCCAGATACTAATTCTAAGCAGGTTTTGCAGCCCAGTATCTCTAAAAATGATGCCCACATTGGACATCATGATTAACATCCAATGCCAAAGTGCAGTGCCAATGCAGGAGGTAGTTTGCTCTTTATGTAGAGAGTTGGAAAGTATGGGTGTGGAGGTTGCTGTGTACATCAGATGCAGGAGAACATAGTTCCTGTCACAGACCTGCAATTAACGTCTGCCTTTTTATTAACTGTTATTATGATTTCCCCCCCCCCCCTAAACTTAACCACTTGTTTTAGTTGCCTAATCCTGACTATAACCATAGTTTATTTGCCATAGCCACAATATTTCCATCTGTTTTTGCATAAAAAACGCAGATTTTATTAAATGTAATCTGGGGTTTTGCAGAGTTGGACTCACCTCTTTTGTCAAGCTGGTGACATTTGACCCTTGATGGGCTTCTGGGCTTTTTGGAGATGGTGTTTGTTAAAGGTCCAATGTGTAGGAATTTCTCCCATCTAGCGTTGAGATCATATATCTCAATCAACTCTCTCGCAACACGCAGTTCATAGTACGTATTACAGCTACGGTAGCCTTCACGCTTCAAAAAGCCGGTCTCTTGCTCTTTTCAATATTATTTTTCTTTTTCTGGGTGAAGAAGAAGACTCCTGTTCCTGAAATTTGGATTTTGAATATGATACCCTACGATTCCCATTAGCAGCATTAGCAGCACCTGGGAGTTTATCATGTGACAGCGAAAACGTGAAAGGCGGAGCAGAATGTCCTGTATGTCCCTTACCGGCTAACGTATTTCAAGATGGGGCATGAATATGGAGCGTCTAACCCAGTTCATGCGACTGCAAATGTAAAATTTCAAGCCAAAAGGAATACTTGGAATTGATGGTGGTGGTAAATATTCATGAAAAAGGACACGTTTGTGAACGGGCAACACAGATTTTGATGATGAACTAAACACGTTACACACTGGACCTTTAAAGGCTGCTAAAAACAGAAATGTGACGAAAAATTAAAATACTCATTAAGGGGCTCCACAAAGACTTTTAATAAAGCATGGAATCCCTTTCTCAACCATATTAAAGAGAAAATCCAATTACCCGCTGTTCCATAAAAAGGAAAAAGTCAGAATTAGCCATGCTTGCTTAATACTCTCTCTTTTTTTTTTTTTACAAATACATATAATATAGCCTACTATTTGATATTATTATTGTCAGTTGTCCTTTTTATTATCACTATGTCACATATGTCACTGATTTTATATAGAATTGCACCACTTGTTAAAACCACAATAGAAAAAAAGCTTTACTACTCTATAAGTTTCCAGCGATAACTTTTGTTATGATTTGACATTATTACAAATGTCAATGGTGAATGAGGTTTACATCATTTCACGTCATCCCTCTCCTAAAACCACCAAATTCCACCATCTCATCCTCACACTCTCTCCTCCCCTCCCCCCCAGTGACCTCTTTCCTTCCTTTCTTCATCATATACAGTATCTCACCCCATCCCTCTTGTCCACACATGTATGTGTACGGTTTTATTTTTACAAGGACATATACAGCCAGGATGACATACTGCCAGCAATTTCCCGTTGACTTGTGTCACAGTATTCCTGCTGTTGTTGGCCAAAATGCTATAGTGCTCCAATATCTGTCACATAAATATGGATTTAAGGTGCCGTTTGATCACGAATACTGGTATTTTTGTCTCAGTAATGTTGAACGTGCAACCTTTCAACGAGAAAATATAATCTGCTCCTTTGACACCTGCTCTGTCAGGAAAAGTGAAAAAGATGTAGTGCAAGAGGAACGAAAAGCGTGAAGTGTAGAAGAGCTTGAAGGAGGAGTTTATCTGTGTGAAGTACATGATATTTTGTTCACTTTAAGACTCTTGAGCTGTACTGCTGTCAACATGATGGATCATTTCTTAAGGCTAGGTCTCCTGGGAGTGATCTGTTGTCTGTACCATCAACTGTGGAGAGCAGAGACAGAAAGAGAAAGAAAGAAGCTGACAGAGGGCGGCAGACAGAAAGAGCAAAAGCAGCCCTCATTACAGCCAGATCCTGCTGGGGGGTTGACCAAACTGGGGCGATTTGAAGTTTAAAGTTGAAAGAATTGTCTTGTCTCTTTATAGCACCATCTCTCTGTACTTCTTTAAAAAGGAAAGACACATGTACACCTTCAGTCAACACACACATTTGGCGCCCTAACTCTGGCCTATGGGAACTCATTATCTTCCTAGACGAGTGGTGCCACGAGCTGCCAGGTCGGTCTCCTGCCACTGTGTCACATAGTGACCTTGGGTTCAAATGTATGGGTTGTAGAGACACTTGGGTGGGAGGAGACAGAAAGACAAGGCAACGGTTGACACGCGAGGCCCTGTGTTTGGTCTTTGGGGCATTGCGTGTCCGTGGAGGTTGTGATGATTCATTAGAGCCATTTTTAAAATACTAATATTGGAAAACAACAATACTGCCTGAAGTTTAACGTCTAAATGTAGTGGATCCAGTGTAAAAGATATCACCTGTGATCCTTTAAAAAGGCAGTTACAGTACATTTTGTCTGATGCTTTTGGATTGCTTTTCACATTTTGTATTTTTCATTTTGCAGAGAGAAATCTGTAAAATGTGGCACAAAAGAGGACTCAAAACTCAGCCTTTATGTCCGAAAGAGACATCCACTTCAAACCTGCATCAGTTTTCCTTGAGAATCTATGATGTAAACGACCTGCTATCGCCGGAGCAGCATCAGTGAGCGTTAATGTGGTGACCCTGGATGGAGGTTAACAGGTCATCCACTCACTGTTGCACAGATGATCTACGTACCGGCTCACAGAAATAGGTCGATGGCATAAACTAAATCCTATAGGAATATTGCTTTTCATTGATTTTTTATCCACCTTGGGATAATACACGCATTTCAGGGAAGGTGTGTGTGTGTGTGTGTGTGTGTGTGTTTGTGTGTGTGTTTGTGTGTGTGTATATGTGCACATGCATAAACACATGATGGATAAAACCACAGATGATTGGTCGTTACAGTGTGTGTTGACTAATGCCTTCATCATGGGCGCGAATGGAAACGTAACTCTTCTTGGACAGATAGGAGACATAATACAATATAAGACTATAACTTAGAGCGAGAGTGTTATTATTAGTGTGCTCGCTTGGCCGCCGTCGCTGCTGAGAGAGACAGAGGAGAGTTATTTGTTAAATGCCAGCACGACTGTACCGGGGGTCCTAATTGGATTTCCTCTCTCGCTCAAAATGTCCCCTCTACTTTTTATGGGAATGACTTCTGAGTCGGTCAACACACACACACACACACACACACACACACACACACACACACACACACACACACACACACACACACACACATACTCCTATGCTCTAACACTCCTATGCAGGTACACATACACACACACACACACACACACACACACACACACACACACATTTTTGGCAAAATTGCAAATATACTCTCTTACACATTCTGACAAAGTCGTCAAAATGTGGAAAATGGAGCATGGTTTCTTCTAAATGAATTTCTGGGCTATAAACTTTATTATACATAGTCAAGGTAAAATGACAGCTGACTGTCCCAAAAGTGCATAAGTCCTTTGGCTTTAATAGCAGAGATTGTGCAGAATGTAATGCCACAGACAGCCAAATTGCCACTAACACCTCACTGGCTTGCTGGTGGCCCAGTCATTACAAAGTCATGCTTAGCTGCCAGACTTTGTTCAAACAGACAGTACTTCATTTTAATACATAGTGAAGTTTCCAAAGATATCAAATATGTCATGCTGAATTTTTGGGGAGTAGTGCACAAAAACATTTGAATATTTCCATTTGATTGAATGGTGCTGCCATTAAAAAAAGATGATACGAAGTCTACTTTAAAATGTGGAATACGACGAACAGCCTTAGAGCTGTCCACGGTGCTTTTGTGTATGAAATTGTGAGGGTCTTAAATTGTGCACACAACATGTGCTTGCAAGCTGGAAAGAAAAGACGTTTGCTGTGTGTTATGCGGAGGTCTGTGTGCCAAGTTCACACAGGGCCATTCAGGTATACACCTGCATAATGTATGTATGCTGAAGCTCCTCGGGCATCTTTCCCACTCTCTTTCACACATAAAGAATTTTTTTTGTATTCCTTCCTCACATGCAAACCCACAACAGAAAAACAAAAAAATGCAGAAATACAATCATTATTCTCATTTAAAGCATGCGTTCTGCTGAATTTGAACTGTTTATTTATGCTGTTTAACATGCTCTGTCTCATCATTCTGGAAACAAACCTGTCCGCCTGTTTGCAGATGGCAGAGCTCAGAATAATCCTCATTCACACCCACACACACTGACTCCATACATACCTTGTTTTTCCCCCTCTCGCATACATTTTCTACTCCTACTTTAATAACAGCTTCTGTATACAGGCCTCAAAACTCCCACACACGTATGAATGTATGTGTTTATGTCCTATATTATAGAAAGCAGTCTTTTTCATATAGATGTTACATATATTGAATGCACCAAACCCTGAAGAAACTACAGGTGTGATGAATTGATTCCTTTTCCTAATTAGAGCTAATTAATGCTTAACGAGCCTATCAACGCAGAATCATGTGTGTCGGCAGTGCTTAATTACCGTATGAATAAATGAAGTGAAACGTTAACATGAAGTCAGCATATTTGTTTACTGTTTGTATTTGGCCAACATAGATCCAGCAAAGGTGTTCATTTACATACATGATAAGAAAATCGCCCTGCATGGCTATTAGCATGTAAATGGCCTCATTTCCCATCTAGCCTATTGAGGCAACAATCAAACCTCTCAGAGGGTGTAAGAAATAAGCTGTTCCCATGCAGTGAATGCAGGTTTCAAATGATTTAAATGCAGTTTAGTCCTGCAAATTTCAACTGCATTTCAAGGGGGAGAAATTAAGTGCTACAGAGAATGATATCGTCTCCACAGGAAATAAGTGGAGGCCATTTTCAAATTGTTATACCCCCTATCTCTTGTCTTTTCTCTCTGTGAAGCAGAATGTCACGTTTGATATTCATAACAAGCGTCTCGCCAATCCCCCCAGAGTGCCCTGGTGCCAGATGACGAGCAGGCTGTCAGGGGTCACCCGGCAACCCGGTCACTCGCAGAGGACCCGGCGGGTCCTCTGCGGAAGTGACCTAATAACTGTGCCAGGCCCTCGCTGCGCCCCGCCATCTCTGTCCCCGCCGCCCGCTCAGCAGCCACAGATCGTGATCTCGCCCCCGCTGCCATTGAGGATTACAGCCCCCCCCCCCCTCTCTCTCTCTCTCTCGCCTACCTCTCCCGCCTCAAGAAATCCTCACTTCTCAAAACCGCTCAATAGTTTTACGAGTTGGGGTTTTATGAGCTTCATCTACTTATTTTTTCCTCTTCTTCCTCTTTTTTTTTTCTCTAACAGACATTTCTGCAGACAGCTTTCTCAGCTCATTTCCATCGGATGCCCTACAGGGAATCGCCGAGCGTAAAGTTGTGTCTATCCGTTGCCAGCGTTCAACTTCTGCGCCCATAAAGCAAAATAAAAATGTGCATTAGTGATTTGTCAACTTCTGTCCTCGGGGCGATATAATGTGGAGATGGGCTAACCTTGAAATCTATTGTTTGGAGACGTCTGCGTGAGCCATCTTTCAAAAGTGTTTGTGTGATTGCGTGTGTGCGCTGCAACACGTGTACTTTCTGTTTGTTTGTCCCTGTGATATGATCTATTAAGTTGTTACCATTCATGTGTGCACTGCAGACAACTCATCCATATGTTTTTAGCAGCCACCACATAATATGACTATCAGCAGCCAAACCACTATGTCCTTCTCTTCATTCTTAAATCAAACCCCTCCTCAGAACACCACTTTATATCTTTTGTCATTCAAACATGACTCCACCTCTATCCATTATTGTTCTCCTCTTCCTCCTTAACTCTCTCTCAACATGCATCCGGCTAAAAGACGGCTTCTTGTGACCTCCTGTTATCTTCCATCCACTCCTGTTTCCCTGCCCCGCCCTCCACATTCACACCCAGCCCATTACCGTCAGACAGAACGTCACGTTCTGCTCCCTGTCCCTCATTGCTCTGACGGGTGGCAACAATAGAGACAGGAGGGCCAAAATGACAGCAGTCCGCCCCTGTCTGGCCTGCCCCTGGGGGCCAGTAGCATATCGGCACAGCCAATCTTAATGCACGTCTTCCGCAACAAATTGGCCAGTTTACTTAAGAGTCTGCTGTGGCCCATGAATATTTGATGCGGTCAGGGCTGTGGAGTGGAGGGATACAATGACAGGGTCTTATCTTATTTAGCCAGACAGAGGGGGGTCGGTTCCTGGCCCGACCCAGAACACTCCACAGCTCTCCTGAGATCTGGAAGAGCCCAATCCAGAAGAAGTCGACTCCATGAAAACATTTTTTTTCATTTGTCCACACCTTTGAAGTGTAAAAAGCCCAGGTCCTGAAAAGGCACCAATGACTACTGTTGGATGAAAACCAAATTGAGGGCAGAATGCCTTTTCATTCTTCCTGTGATTGACATTTGGGAAATAATAAAATGGGCTTTTAACAGGTTTAATGGACCCCAGAGTGATATAACACACCACAGCACGCGCTCTCGACTCCCTAAATCAAAATGTAAATTTCAATCCAAATAACAAAAAGAAAACATCATCACAAAGGGACTGCAGCGCTGAGAGCAGCGCTGAGAGCAACGCAGCGCTCGCGTTACATCTTCTGTGTCTTCTTAAAGATGTGGAGATTTGATCGTCAGCGTTGCAAAACGAGAAGACATTGTTCGAGAGGAAATGTGAGTAGAAATGTGAAATATGTTAGTTCTCTCTGTGATAAAAATCCATACAGCGTGGTGGGGATGGCAGAGAGAGGAAACAAAATAAGAATAGTTTTCCAAATTATCCCCCCCCCCCCCCCCCCCCCCCCCTCACCCCTCTCTCTCTCTCTCTCTCTCTCTCTCTCGCTCTCTCTCTCTCTCTGTGCCTCTTCTCTGTCCCTCTGGGCTCGGGGTGGCTGTGTGATTTTAAAAAAAAAGGCCTCTCATATTGCCTTGGCTGTGATGGCGAGTAATACTGTAGCCTCCAAATCAATGGAGCCTGTCCTAGATTTCGCTGTGGTCTCAACTCGCTCTCTATAAAGGGATCTGGAGGGCACTCTATATTTTTATTACCTGCAGAAAGAAATGGAGAGGCCAGGACCCGGATCTCATTTCACACGCACAAAAACACACACACACACACACACACACACACACACCCTCATACACACACACGCACGCACACACACTCATGTATGTACACGCTTGCACGTACAAAAGCACACATGCTCAAAAGCAGAGTTGCATGCATGCAAACATAAATACTGTCACACATGCATAACCGCATAATGAAATACATGCACAAACAGGCATTCAACAATGGCCCACAAACACACACCAACTGTCCACCTACTGTTCCTGAGACCCCCTGGTGACTAGAAAAGGGGACCCAAGCAGAGACTGTCTTTCTTCATTAGGTACTGAACACACACACACACACACACACACACACACACACACATGCACAGAGGGGCCTGATGCAAATGCCACAGTGGGTTACGCTGACTACTCTGCTGACTGTGCACATTGGGAGGCTGCAGCAGGAACGGTTGCATCTAGTTTCTAGAGAGAGGGGAGGATGAGAGAAAGGGAAGGCAAGAAAGCAGAAATGAGATGTTGTGTGGTAGAATAACAAGAAGCATCCCAAAACTTTGCAACATCCAGTGAGACATTTTTAGCAGCAGCAATGCCTTGCTATAATCCTGCACAGTTACAGGCCAAACTAGTAAATTCCATTTCACACTCAGTAGCAGTGCATGCAAAACCAGCTCATCAGCTAACGCTCCTCACCCCTTCGACATCGGTGGGGTAAAGGCGAACAACGCTTGCCTCCCGGATGAGCCTCTGCGTCCCATCCACCCACCCTGACTGCCAGGCAGCCAGCCATCAAGCCAACCTTCGTCAGCAGCTAATTAAATCTACTGCTATTCATTTGGTCCTAATGTGCTTTTAATTGGATTACAGGGCTGGTCATGGGGAGGGTTCAGGAAGGGGTGAGGAGGACGACAGAGAGCAGGGCGCGATGGTGAGGGGACGAGGGAGGAGAGGCTGTTTGACATGAGCGCGAGCGAAGTAACCTTATTATTCTGTTCCGAGCAGGGGGGGCAGAGCAGGGAGGGTGAGATAGAAGGGAGGGAGAAGAGAGGAAAGGATAAAGCTTGTATAATGATGCGATGAGTGTTTGTTTTTTGCAGTCAGCAGGATTCGAGTTTTAGGAGAAACTCTGCACATATGTAACAGGCGGGGGGCAGAGAAGGGAAGGGCAGAGATGGTGGAGGGGCGGGGGCAGTTGGCGCAGAGAAAAGACAAGGCTTTGATGTGGTGATAAGAAAGTTCCAGTACGTAACAGCACCCAGGAAGATAGCACCCAGTGATAGCCAGAGAGGGAAGAAAAGATCAGAAGAGCGGGAGGAGTGACGAGAATACGGATGGCGGAGAAAGGAACTGAGGTTTTGGTGCGGCGGTGTGAAATGTATGAGTTGTTTATTGTCAGAAGTAGACGTCCTAAGGGTTTGGGAGATGCAGCAAAGCAGGAACTGAAGTATAGAGCTTTTAATAGTCTCGCTTTTGAACTCTTAAAGCGAGAGGACGAAAGAGAAAGATGCTTTTTTCACCATGACTTGTTACACTTTTTGGAAAAGAAAAGGCCTCACAGATGGAGTGCTCGCTTGGCATTCAAGACACTACGTCCAACAAGATTAAAAGGAGGGAATTTTCAAAGAACGAGGTCAATGTTAAATTTTTTGTTGAATTGATAAATAAATTATAGTCGGATCGATGGAGTTTTAATCTGCGGCTGGTCTTGACATGCAGCCAAGTCTCACACCCTTCCCCCGCCCACTGTTTGCAGCCAGCGATGGCTGCCTGATTATGAATGAAACTTGTGTTCAGCTGGCTGACCTTTCATCTCTACTGCTGTGCTACTGCTACCCCATTGGCCCACTTTGAGCATGACCTTGTGCACATTAGGCAAATTTGATACGCTATAAGCAGTTGAGGGCATTTCATGTGGAAAGTGTTTGAGTGATACAGAGAGAGTTATCACCCTCAATTAACGCAGGCCTCTTTAAACATGTATGTCGAAACCATGCATTTGGAACAGTGGCTGTGGAATAAATGTGCTTATTATTTTCTCTTTAATGTTGTAAAGACTCAACCCAGTAGACTGTGACCCAGTGGCTCACAATACAAACACAATGCAGTGTCTGGTAATTGGTCTCATTTGTTTAGAGTAATTCAATTAATGCCTCAATGAATCAATGTAGCAGTGATGTATAGATATTTAAAAGAAAACACCAGTGTAATGTATTGTCCCCTGACTACAGTATACATGGCCGAAGCCCACCAGTGGTTTTGCTTGTCTTGAACTACTGTGTGTTCCTCTGCTAGTTTGTGCTACCTCCCAGAGCTTACAGCCTCCCATTGTTTTCAAAAATCCATTAATGGGCACCTTTTTTATGTTTTCCATTACAGTGCACTGTTACATACTTCTTCTGGCTGCAATGAAGTGTCAAAACAAAAAGTTAAGGCAGAGTGGCAGGCAAATTTAGGTGGAGACGTGCATTGATTTCTTCACTTTCAGTTCCAGTGGAATGGAGCTACTTTCAATACAAATAAAAGGATTTCTGACTTTATGGAGCTACAAATCCATGTTTGGTCAAATTAAAAGGGTCATCATCCATCAAGTGATGAATTACATTTGCCAGTGCAGCAACAACTGCTTTAATGCACTTTTGAAAACAATGGGAGACTGTGACCTCAAGGGTGGAAGGAAAACCCTGCAGCAGAACAAACATTAGCAGTTGTACAATTTTCAAAAAGATTTGGCCAAAAATTGCTCTTTTGATAGTAAAGGTTCCTGACTCCTGGCTTAAAGGGACAGTTCACCCCAAAATCCAAAATACTTATGTTTTCTTCTTACCTGTGGTTCTAGCTATCAATCTACCGGTAGGTTGTTTTGGTGTGAGTTACCCAATGTTGGAGATATCGGCCGTAGAGATGTCTGCCTCCTCTCCAACAGGTGGCACTCTCCTTGTGGTACCTAAAGCTATAGTGTGTAAATGCTGTCTCCCCCATGAGGAATTCTAAGTAATGCCAACAAAACTGTCGGCGCGTCCACATGGTACAAGGCTTCCGTGATCGCGCACACAGTTGCTTGTAGCCAAGGAGGACATGGAGGATTGAAAAAACATGATGGACTCTTCAGAAGAAAGTCGCTGGATGACACCATTTTCTAAACATAGCCATACTGAGCAATACAGAGAGAGTTTGGTGGAGCTGAAAGTCTTAGTTAAAACTTTGTATCAACTTATTTGGCAATGGCTTGAATGTAAAGGACGTTCATTAAGATAAAAAAGTTACGCACTAAAGCTTTAAAGCGGCAAAAAAAATTATAAAACACAATGTTTTTGAAATTACAAAAGAATTAAATTTAAAATGTTAAAAAATGACCGTTTATATCTCTATAGCTTTTTGTCAAAGCCACAGGGAGCCTCTGGAGAGGGGCTAAAGAGCATGCTTTAAGATCATGGATGAACAGCTGGGACCTTGGTGGCCCTGTAAGCCTGCTGACACAAACAAGGTGACACTTTGGTCGCCTTGGTTTAAGACCCAGCCTTTAAAGCACATCCCAACCAGATGATGTAAAAATCGATATGGCAATGTCATCAGGCCTGCTCCAGGAGTAATGATGGTTCCTCAACCTGCTCAGAAGTCATGCACATGCACGCACTTAAACACACCCACATCACTCCCCCACTTCTTCATCATATCATCAAGCCCATAGCAGGCTTAATGGGGAAGCGATCAATACATCGCAGGGGTCGAGGTGAGGAGGCGAGTATACAGGCGGCTCGTGACACTCGTACTAATGGTGCCACGATCCAATACCGCTCCACCCATCACTGTCAAACAAACTGTCCCGTATGAGACGCCCATTGTCCTTATCATCGCCATCTCCACCCTAAGCCTCTTGCTGTCGCTACGGGTGACCAATGTGTCGGATGATAACAGGGCGAAGGTCAATCCCTCTTGATACTACTGTGACTGTAGTTAAGTGTGGGAAACAAGTTACTCCTGACATCCAAATGAGATCTAGATAGATAAGAGTGTGTAGTTTCTTGGATTCAGTGGCTGCGTTGGAAAGAGCATGCCCAGTTTGCTTGTTGGCTTTGAGTGCAGGGTTTATGTCTAGTCTGTCCACTCGCCCTAACCCCTCATTACAGCTTATCATGCCTTGGAAGAGAGTGGCAAAAACAAATTAGTTCACAGGAGGGGAAAATAGCTGTGGATATCGATTTCGCCTTTTCATGCCAGAGTGGAGCACAGAAAATATTGGGCTATAAAAGGGAAACAAGGATATAAAGCCATTACAGTGCACACTTAATTGATCCCACTTCCCATAACAAATTAATTGAGCGGAAAATGGCAGATGGCTTTGATGAATGTCATAAAAAAGGCTTGTCAGCAAGCCCGGTGTGTGCGACCTCCTTGCTCACTCGCTGTATCGCATGAAGGAGCTGCTTAGGAAAGAGGCTTGTGGGAGTGCAGGGTGTGTTTCTTCGAGTATTTACTTCCCAGTTATCCTGATGTTAATCATGTTGACTTATTGACACCATTGCTAATTGTCTATTGCTTCTCGGCGGCTCTTTTTTTCTTCTTCCTTTTCCTCATTGTCTTGTTCCTCTCCCTCTGCAATCCTTTACTGCAGTTGGTGTACAGGTGCATGTTTTTTTGCCCACGTGGGAGTGTGTGTGTTTCAGTGTATGTTTATACTGACAGGCTGCTGCCCCAGTAGCAGAACAAATGCTAATTTAATCAATTGGCTATAAATCCTACTGGCCGCTGACTCATGCGTCTTCTGCCCTGGGGACTCCAACAAAAACCCTGCCAGTGCAGTTTGTTCAGCATACACACACTTGCGTCCGCACACACACACACACACACACACACACACACACACACACACACACACACACACACACACACACAGATACAAGCATCCTTCTTCGATTCTTATGTTTCCCCTCTTCCATCACTGCAACATCAGAATTATTTTGAAACAACTAGCGAGTATAAACACACATGCAGATGTTGACACACTGAGATAATTTTTTTTCCCTTCAGCTAAAATTCTTCAGCTGTGCAGACAGCTTAGAAGCTGATCCATGTTAGCACACACACACACACACACACACACACACACACACACACACACACACACACACACACACACACTCACACAGACATCCATCTCTCATTTACTGTAACTTTACTGGTACCCATCTTAACCAGAGAATTATTTATTGAGAGACACACACACACACACACACACACACACACACACACACACACACACACACACACACACGATGCTGACACACCTGCAGTTTCATGACATCCAAATCTGCTAAAGCTGCTGAGACAGCGTCTTCGAGGGGGGGTGCGTTGGAGGGGGAGGGGCTGCGGTGGGTACTGTTTGGGAGGCACAGAGGGGCGATAGAGTGACAGAGAGACAGAAAAACAGGGATGCAGAAAGCGTCAGAGTGACAGAGAGAAAAAAAATGCCAGAAAGAGCAACAGAGCGATAAAGAAAAGTCAGAAAAAAGATAGTAAAAAGGGGTGACAAGAGAGAGAGAGCGGGAAGGAGAGAGGAGCTGCTGTCTGCAAGCAGCATTGGTGGTTTGTACCCACAGGCTCTGTTCAGAATTCTGCAGGGCCTCTGTGGCCCCCGTGTTCCCCATCAATCTCAGCCAGCTCTGGCAGCCGCCAGAGGCTGCATCTTCATCTGCTGGGGCTGGACGTGAGGACGGACAGGTCACCTGGGCCGCGCAGTAAATAACCCTTCTCCTGACTGTCCCCTTCTATTCCCTTATGCATACATAGGCATGGAAACACACACACACACACACACACACACACACAGATCTCTGCACAAATATGTCTGCATTTTTTTTTTCTTCGGAAAGACAGCAAAGTGAGCTCTGTGTCAAGATTTGAGCATTAAAAATGCATGCTCCATGATTAGAAAGTCAAATTTTCTGCAGTCAAGAGGGCAAAAAGTTTAAAGTAAAACATTTTCTTCTTCATTTTATGTTATAAACTTTATTCCATAGAATCATGCGTTAAGACTCTGGATTTTCTATAAATATAAAGCGGAGAAACACTGGAATTCTGTCGGATAAGAGATAGTCTGGATCAGCGGAAGTACATTTCACACGCTGGATGTCCTTCCGTTTCCGCTCTCTGTGTGTTGCCATTGTCAAAATCCCTTCACTTCGGGAAACAACAAACTTCGAGCTAGCAAGCTACATGCTGAAAGTTCTGAAGAAAATTTGGATTGTGCAATAAGACAGTCCTGCTTGGTTATTTCGGTTAAAGCTATAGTGTGTAGTTTCTGTCGCCCCCATGAGGAATTCTAAATAATGACAACAAAACTGTCAGCGCTTCTACATGATACAAGCCTTCCGTGATCGCGTACCGCCCCCACCCCTCCATGCAATTACTTGTAGACAAGGAGGAAAAAATATGATGGACACTTCAGAAGAGGTAGCGCCAAAATCTTCTGAACATAGCCATACTGAGAAATACAGAAAGACTTGTGTTGAGCTGATAGTCTAGTTAATTAGCTTTGAAGCAACTCATTTGGCGATGGCTTGAATGTAACGGTTTATTAATATCAAAAAGTTACGAACTAAAGCTTTAATGATTGAAAAGATTTACAAAGAATATGTTTGCAGCATTTACTACCGGACGTTTTGGGACCAAATGGTGGGGATTGCTGTGGACGAAGTACACATGGCGATACACTGGTAAGAGCAAACTACTTTTAACCATGTATCCAGATAATTGAAATAGCTCACATTACACTATGATGTGAACAGTTGACTTTTTTTAATGTATTTTATGTGCCGTTTTCTGCAAATGTTCCACCAAAACAAGTTCCTTTTGCTGAGGCACAGTCGCTGCATCCGGAGCTGAGTCCCGCCCAAGACGATTCTGATTGGTTTAAAGGTACCCTGCCACACAAAACCGTTTTTACTTGTATTTTTTGAAATATCTTAGGTCTATATGTGTTTGTGTTATGTCGTGAATGTGAAAATGAACTGCTACCTCCTCTGTTAGCTCTAGCCACTGAAGAGAAATAAGCTGAGAAATCAGGCCAATTACAAAAGCTGGTCAGTCTGACGTGGTGTTGCCTGAGCTCGCCCAGTTGCACTGGGTAAAGGATGCTGATAGCCAGGCTCTCATTGGCTAGCTGTTAGCCTATCAGAGTCAAGCAGCTTAGCTCGTTGAATATTAATGAGAACTGGCACAAATCGAGTCTTCCTGCAGGCTTTCTATACCACGCTAGAATGGCTTAAAACAAGGTAACCAAGGCATTATTTCCACAAAAAATGTTACAGAGACCGTGGTAGAACTTTAGACATTACCACAAAGTAATGAAATACGTGTGGGGCACCTTAAAAGTAATGCCAAACAACACAGAGCGTTTTTATCTCCTATTTCAGAATGTATATGTGGTGTAGCCAGACTTTACTCCACAGCGCTGCGGAGATAGGTCCGTCAAGCCCAAACGAGATAAGAAATAAAAATAGGATTTGAACACCCAATACTAAACAGAGTAACTTGTGCAGAAAGACATTCATGTCAAGCTAACTCCAACCTTAAAAGCTTTGCAAAGTAAAAATTAGCAGTTTTGTAAAAACGTGTACTTGCTCCAATATCCATGAGTAAAACAATTCAGCATCTGCTGTAAACAAAATTCTTGGAAATAGTCATTCCGCAAAATATGCTTAGCTTCTTCAAGAGCTGAAAAAACGAATCACACAGTCTTCATCAGTGAGGAGTGTGCAGAATTGAAATAAATGTGTAGTGAATAAAAGAAATTCAGATTTTTACTAAAGGTGAGCTGCTCATCAAATGGATAATTTCTGTAACATGAGCCATTTGTAGAATAACTGTTAGCTTCACTGGAAAATTCCAAATACCCTGACACTCCTTGTCTAGAATAAATATTTCAAATTGAGATGATATGTGCAACATTTCCTGGCCCATGACTATCTTACTCTATTTTGTTCAGGGGATGGGAGGGTTTCTAAAGGCACCTCTGATATCTTTCACTATTAATGTGTATTTTTCTGTGCCTCTGTCTCAGATTTACACACACACATGCACACACAAACTCACACAAAGCCGGCATCATCCTTACAAGCAGCAGCAGTGACAGCTGCAAAGATCTGACACAAAAGATGCGCTATCTGGGAAACGCGGAGGAGGCAAGGTGAGAAAGACTCTGCGGATTAGAGGGCGGCTATCTCGCTCGCCCAGGGCCCTCTGAAATCCAAGAGGCAGCCGGCACGAGTCGCCGGGGCTCAGAAGCTATGAGGCCACTCCGCCCACAACCTTACACCAATCCTCAGAGAGGATCAGTAGAATTTACAACCCGGCGCAGCCCGGTTTCGCTAACCCCCCACCCCACTTCTCTTCTCCATTAGTAAGACCTTGAGGGGTCAAAGGTCACCGTACCCCCCCCACCCGCCAAGCACGCTTGCTTCTGTGGCTCCAGGGTATAGCACATTGTGTTCCCACTGGGATGCCGGTAGCCATAGCAACCTCTGAACTCGACAGCAAGAGGAGGTGAGGGATGAGAGCAGCGTTTGTACGGTAAGGTGTTCTGCCTGTGTGAATGACAGCTTCACACACACACACATATATATATATATATATATATATATATATATACAGGTATATAAATATGAACACACACCTAGTCAATATATTCAAGCTACATAAACACACACAAACAATATAACACAAATGCAATCACATGCCAAGAAAAGCCTAGATGGAGAAGACATACAGGCACATGCTCATACTGCATTGACACACACACTTGCCTTCTCTGTCTGACAGATGACCTTACGCTCTGTGTCAGTGAGCTGCAGTGTCTGCCTCTGTTGGGAGTAATAGTGTCCAGAATGACATGTTATGACGGGAAGGAGCACTGCGACAAGTCCACACAAGCGCACACACTCTAGCACCTAGCCCATCATGTGTTTGTGTGTGTGTGTGTGTGTGTGTTTTTTTCTTTTCTACTGAATTTGCCCTCTTACTGCCTCACCAAAACTTGAATGTCGATTTTACTTTAACAAAGAAAACAAGCTGAAAATAGTCATAGATCAAAAGCTAAAATATGAAATATGTACTTAAGTATGAGGATGTTTTTTTAGTATATACATATATGTCAAATGTTTTGACATTGAATTGATGTTGATACATGTGAACGGAACCTAAAAGATGCTATTTTGAACATGGGGTAGAACTTGTTGCAGGGCTTGGACTACATGTTTCACATCCAGCATGAATACCTGAACGAGCAGTGTATCTCTCTCTCTCTCCACACCTCATTAAAGGAGAGATTCTAGCACCAGCCTGCATTTCTGGTTTCTTCACAGGCCGGACGAGATGGCTTCAGTTGGAACTCAAATTTAACTTTGACAAACACGGGAGAGTGTGAGATTAGGCTGTCTACCTGCGTGAAGCCAAACAGATGCCAAACAGATGCTGCAGTAGCTGGAGAAAAAAAAAAAGATGGTGCTTAGAATGAACAACTGAAATTGGCAACATCTACTGCTATGTTTAAAGTGTCGGTAAGGGTTTTCTCAGGGTATCTTGCCAATACCAAACACGAGTCCCTTACCAGCTTCCCTGTCTCTTTTTTCCAGATTTAAAATCTTTGCACCTCACTGGATGGAACTGAGAGGAATCCTTTTTTTTTGTAAAGGCCAGGTGTCGATGTGGCACTAAAGACGAGTGTAGGGCAAATGACAAAGAAACTTGTCATGGCCAACACCTGGTCCGTTTAAAAAGGTCTGTATCAGTGCTAATACCATTCCGGTGTATCGGATATGCTGATATAATTATAATAGAAATATTTTAAAAATGAAATAAAGTGGGCATATTTGTCCTGGCAGCTGCATTTAGGTTTATTGGTGATGTTGTGTCCTGCCAACAAATCTATATTTGACTCTCTGAACATAGCGCCCCCCCGTTCACCAAGGAAACACTCAAATTAATAAATAAGATACCATAACTTTGGAAAATACCCCATCTTGATTTGTTGAACTCAGACAACTGAAGCTTCGTACTGTAATTGCTTTGGTTGAAGGTTGGAAAATACAGACAGACAGACTAAAAAAATCTGAAGCTAACCTTTATGTAAGAAAGAAAAGGATGTCAGATGGAGAAGCAGAGGGGGAGGGGAGTGGGTGAAAAATCCTTGCAGGAGGAAAAGATAGAGAGGGAGGGAGGAGCTGACACCTTGACGGATTGATTGAGATCGCCCAATACACGGTGTTGCCTACAGCCTAGATTAGCAAGGGGGTCTGGGTCAGCACAATCTCAGCGTGTTAGATAACTCTCCTGCCTCGCAGCAGCAGCTTGATACTGCACCTCAGCGACACAATCATTTTCTGGATATCTCTAAAACTCACATCTTCAGATTTAAGAATCTTGCCTGTGTGTGTGTGTGTGTGTGTGCGTGTATTATAAAAGGAGACAGACTGTGGGGCCCAGTATCCATGGCAACCACAGCCAGGTGCCCAGGTTCACATGCGATTCAGGTAATTCAACCTACAATGAAAAGAGCATGCATATAAGGTCAGTGGTATTCAAATGCACTGCATGTTTCCCCCCCCCTATTCATATTCAGCCTTTCCATGGCACACCACACGGCCACACGGCCTCCTGCACACCCTTCTGAGCTGATATCTCCCATAATGCCCCGTCTGAGTGGCAGGTATGACATTTCCACTCAGTTTGATTGAGGACTGCATTTAAAGTTTGACGGCAATGTTGACAGAATATATCATGCATGTTATTAATACACTCAATATTGCAGTGCTGCGCGTGACGACACGCCTGACGCGTGCGCTTGTTACATACAGCACCTCAGATCATGATTTGGATAGGGTTGTGATTTTTCATATGACTGTGTGATTCCAAAATACACACAGGAAGAGGAAGAGAGGAAGCAGAGATACACACAAAAAAATTGGGGAAATAGAAAGTGTCATAGGGATTGCTGTCGATGGGGGTTTGGAGGCTTGTGTTAAGCCAGGGGCTTTGACAGCTGGGTTTAAGGGGAAAGGAAAGGGCTATGGATTGGAGTCAGGTCTCTACTTCATATTCTGAAGATTAAACTCCTATCCTCCTCCTACACCATTTTGGACGTCTGTGGCATCATTTTACTCCACTGTTAGTGGGTGTTTTTCAGCAGTGATTTACAGCCATGGGTCTTTGCCGCGGAGTGTTCTAAACGTTGCAATCAGATATTCTGTGGCAGAACTCACCAGCATTAGCAGTCAGAGATTTGCCTTAATTACCAGGGCACTTTGACCATGTTAATATGCACTCAGAAAATGTGATTTGATAAAGAAGTGAATAATGCAAGCACGGTCTGATTGTGTTTGTGCGTTCATGTGTTTTCAACAGCTAATGTGAAAGGCTGTGGGTTTCAATGACAGGGAGAAGCAAAATGTAAATGTATTTATACAGGATTTAGAGGTACGGCTTAGTGATTTAGACATTTAGATAATTGTATACATATATACATACAATTATAGGGAATGGGGGATTTTATGTTCCATATTGTATAGATTATATTTCTTTCTATATACGCAATGTGCAGAAACACTGCAAATAATCAGAATGTGCAAAGCTTCCATACCCAAGTGCACATTTAGTGATAACCAATGAAATCCTTTAACACATGATGCAGGCTAATTATGGTTTGCCACGGCTATTTGGGCTGGTAGTCAAATCAGTGTCCAATCAAGTTATCGACATGGAGGAACAGGATTAGAAGGCTGGTTAGTGACTAATATTTGATGAATTGGTGACTGTGCGGTACATTATCGGTGCTTCACTTTAAATAGAAAAGTGCAAAATGTAAGACTTTTGTTGCCAGACACAGTTTTTATGGAGGACGCAAGATTGGTTGGGTCAGCAGCGAGTTGTTTTGCTCCACTGGTGTAGTCAATCACTCAATAGGTGAAGATGTGTGTGTGTGTGTGTGTGTGTGTGTGTGTTAAAAGGCCTACAAAATGACCTCGCACATAGAGATGATGGTCATAAATTGGTCTGAAGTCTCATTTTCCCTGCAGGATTTTGACCAGCTGCCACAGCTTATAACCCATTTCACTCCTATACAGCACCGGTCCTCACACGCCAAGTGACAAAGTCAATGAGTTGATTTCATGGTCAACTTCGACGACCAAGAAGAAGCAAATGTAATGTGAATCACAAGGGCTGTAAATAGTAGGCTACATAATAAGTAATACAGTGCTAGAGCCAGTATCACAGTTAGGACCAATGTAATTCACAGATAACTGATCATATCAGGCCGGGGCAGGGTTGACTGTCATGGTGGAAAGAAATAAAGAAGGATTTTGCTGCCACCATGTGGCTCATAAGAGCAGGACGGTGGCTCATGTTTGCAGTCAAAAGCATCTCAACAATGTACCTGATATTTACTGAAAATGTTTAATATACATTGAACTATTAACCATGAAATCCAACCGTAAGAAGGACATTACATGTCACCATGGTGATGATGGGAAACATTGAGAGAAAAAATGAATACAAAATTCTAGGTTTGATATCTAATGTTATATTAAATGTTTAATCAAATGTTAAAATCATTATGGGTTGATTGTCTCCGTTTCAAATCTCATGATTAGTTTTGTTATCGAAAGCAGGTGTGTTTCAATTTCAATTAATATTTTATGTGAGGTTTTGACACAACAATATTCTTATTTTTACAAGTCAATGTGCACAAAAAACATTAAATTATAAAAAATAAAAAATAAACATCATCCAACATCCATTCTTTTAATTTTTTTATAGATTTATGATTACACATCTTGGCGCATGCTCAGATAAGTTCGAGAAAATCAAGCGCTTTTCTCGGCAATCTTCGTGGTTACATCGGCAGCCTTCGTGACTTTCCGGACGTTTCCGTGTTCACTCGATTCCTGTCGATAGAGCTGATTTTCGCTGTCGTCGTCTCCCTCGTCCTCCTCTCCGTGTTGTTGTTCTCGGTGACGCGACGGAGGTGTAGCCTGACGCGGTCTCTTACGTGTCGGTCTGAATAAAAGTGGAGCTCCGTAGACCCGGGAGTGACGAAGCGAGTCTGTGTTGGTAAGAGGATACGCATCCGAAGTTTGCTAAACAGATAGATGGCTGCCCAGAGAAGTTATTTGCGCCTAATATCCGCACAAAGCCAACAAAGAGATCATGGCGGCGGTGTTGCAGAGGCTCTCAAAATGAGTCAGTCTCTGCAAGGCTCGCAACACAACTGAGACATAGGTATTAATATGGGAGTGGGCTTGAATGTTGTTTTTATTTTAATAAACAGTCTAGAATTAAGTTAGCTACAGATGCAACTAGTCATGTAAAGTCAATTTATGTTAACACTGTGACAAACTAATGTAAAATTGAGCCAACAAACTCGTTAGTGAAAGTGGGAGAAAAAAGCCCTAGTTGCAAACATAACTGGCATGCAATGCATGCAGACATTTCCCTCCATACAGGCTCACAGCTAGCAACATAGCTAACGTTATTCGTTAGCTAGTCAATGCAATATTAGTTTAGACAACAGTTAGTTTACAGCAGAGCGCCATACTGCGACACGAGCTGTTAAAAGCAGAAAAACGAGTTGAAATTGAGCCTTTTTGTAGATGTTAAATAAATGGCGGCTAAATGTGCTAACATGCAATGCATTATATTAGCTAGCGTGTTAGCATGCTAACAGAATCAATGAAGCTATTCAGGACTTGGCTAGCCAAAGAGTTAGCCTTCGGCGCATATTTTAAATCGCTACACTAACGTTATGTTGTTGAGTCTTGAATATGAAACGGACTACGTGTTTTTAAATGATTTTAGTTCAAATAAATCATTCTGTTTCTGCATGGAAACTCGTACGGTGTTTTATAAATGAATTGTACGCTAGCATGTTAAGCAAAGCCACACCCTCCTTTTAGAACACCATCAAACAACTGTGGATAAGGCACAACATCGAGAGTTAGCTGTACACCATAGATCACTATCTCACTTCTGTGCACCACAGTTTTATTTTAAGCATAATGGTACATATACAAATGAGCAGTTTCTTAATTTTGGCAGATTTTAAACGACAATGGAGGCTGGTGCAGACACACAGCAAAGTGGTGAAACAGTTGTCTCAGAGTCTGAGACCCAGCAGATCACCATTGGACAGGTAAATCTTATCACCACTTTAAATTTACACGTTGCAATATAAGATGCATAATGAGTGCTATTGCTGAGAACTGCTAATAACATGTCATACAGACAGGGTATGAATGTGGGTTGTCATGGTTGCAGGCGTCCATAGCAGCTGGCCAGGTGACATCCAGCGGTCCCACAGTCACCCTTGTGCAGTTACCCAACGGTCAGACAGTCCAAGTGCACGGGGTGATCCAAGCTGCTCAGCCCTCTGTCATCCAGTCCCCACAAGTCCAGACTGTACAGGTGAGAGGAAAAAAAACAAGCAACCTTTTTCATTGTTTTATTACAGCACATGATAACCCTTGTTTAGCTTTATTGCCCAAATAATAACCACTGAATACTGACATGTTTGATTCAGAAGTTAACCATTAAAGACATTAACTTTGCATCTAAAATCATCACAATTAATAACGTCATTATAAGCACAGTATCTTCCAAAAACATTGTGGTAGTAGCTGTAAACGTGTAGTTTTATTTTCTTGCTTGGCATATTGTATTCTTCACATATGGAAAAACCTTCATTGCTACGTGTTCGCAATGAAACAAAATCCTTGTAAATGGTGTTACAGCGTTGTTTTATGTAGCTGATTTTCTTTGCTGAGTCAGCTGTTGAAGTTAGAGAGTATACTTATTTGTGTTCCCTTGCAGATTTCGACTGTTGCTGAGAGTGAGGACTCTCAGGAGTCTGTAGACAGTGTGACAGATTGTCAGAAGAGGAGAGAGATCCTGTCCAGACGGCCTTCTTACAGGTCTGTGTATCTTATCACAAAAAAAAGTAATGACTCTAGAAGAGCTCTTTTATCACTTACAATTTCATTTTATTGCTTTCATTTTTTTTTTTTTGTGTCTGCATCACATCACATGTCTGAGTGAATGAATAGTTTAAAAAGGTAAAAGGCTGCAAATTAAATGTACATAATAGTTTAAAATAATTTTGGAGCATTTGTAAATTGATTTTAAAATGAAGAAAGGGGAAAAAAGAAAAAAAAAGTTTGCTGAGATTTCTCTGTAATTGTTCTCATCTACAGGAAGATTCTGAATGATTTATCGTCGGATGCTCCAGCAGTGCCTCGAATCGAGGAAGAAAAGTCAGAGGACGACACAGCCCCTGCCATCACCACAGTCACCATGCCCACTCCCATCTATCAGACTAGCAGTGGCCAGTACAGTGAGTACTTTTGGATACTGTGATACAGGAAAGCTGGTGCTCTGTGTTGAAACGTGCAGGATTTCCTGCTGTCATGCAGTGACCTTTTGCTCTTTGCACTAAGGGTGTGTCCGTGCTGCGGCGAACTGAATTTAGACATCGGTGAATACAAAGTCCTGATAATCAGATATGGTATAACACTGAGCCAATGTTGTCATTTTGTTAGTTTATATCACGCCAAGGAATGATTATCTGATAACACCCCTCTTGCAATGGCATTGAAGTAAATTCTGCTCCTATGCATTGAGCTGTTGGATCAGATACTGTCTGACATGAGGCAGAGTTTGTCTTGGACACATAGTAAAGCCCATGTTAGATGGGGGAAGCATAAGAGAGATGCCACATGAAGATGGTATGACCTATAGATCATGAGTTGGTCATTGCTGCAGTAAACGGTGTTCAAGCACACATGTTTAGGATAGGGCAATTTTGAACGGATGGATTTGTGTTTACTTGCCGCTGCCTCCTTGTATTGCAATTTCCACGTCCTACGCAATGGATTTGGAGAACATCACTTGTGTTCGTTTGAGTCTAGAATTCTAACATGTGACCATGTCCCTCTGCAGTTGCCATTACCCAAGGTGGGGCCATCCAGCTGGCTAATAACGGCACAGATGGAGTGCAGGGCCTGCAGACACTGACCATGGCCAACGCCGGCCAGCAAGGTGCCACCATCCTGCAGTACGCCCAGACCAGCGATGGGCAGCAAATCCTAGTGCCCAGCAACCAAGTGGTTGTACAAGGTGGGGAAATAATGTCACATAACGTTCTGCTTAAGCCTGCTAAAGGTGAATAAATGAGTTTCCTGCAACACGGTTTGAACGTGAAACTGTATTAGACCCATTAGACCAGGAAAACGTCGGTCAAAGTGTGCCAAGTGAATTTGTCTGGATTTCTGTATCCCTTCAGTAATAAAATATACTGTATTTGTCTTGTCAGCCGCCTCAGGTGATGTCCAGGCCTATCAGATACGCACAGCCCCCACCAGCGCCATCACTCCCGGGGTCGTCATGGCGACTTCGCCTGCACTGGGCACAGGAGGAGGCACTGAGGAAGTCACACGCAAAAGGGAGGTCAGACTTATGAAAAACAGGTATGTGTGTTATGAGCTTGTATAATGGTGTGTGTTTTTCTCGTTGATGCGGTAGCGTTGCCAGGTCGTTCGCATTTAGATACAGATGAAGTGCAAATGGTAGCAAGCATTGAGATGTATCGCGGAGTCAGTTGTCCAATAATCCTTGGCCTGCATGCAGGCATCGTTTAGGATAGGTTTCAGCAGAGGGTCAATGTTGACTCTGGGAATTAAATAATTCCTTGTTGTCTCTCTTCAACCCTTTTTTAACGTTATTAAATAGTGTAATTCATTCAGTGATCACTTGTAAATAATCGCACCCTTTGAAGGGTAATTGAATATCAGCGAGCGGAGCTGTCTGTGACGCTTACTTCAACGGGCCACTTGGTCTGCGTCATCATTGTATCTTATATCCACGGCAATGTATAAGTAGGGAGGGAAACGCTACACGTGTGCTCAGTTTAGGTTTAGGCACCGTGCGAAGGTCCAATGCGTCGGTTGAAGCGGCTAGGCAACGCAAGTCAATGTAGCCATGTATGCACGTGTTTTCGACCTTAACCACAGTCACGTACTCACACAGGGAGGCAGCCCGCGAGTGTCGCAGGAAGAAGAAGGAGTACGTCAAGTGTCTGGAGAACCGCGTGGCCGTGCTGGAGAACCAGAACAAGACCCTCATTGAAGAACTCAAAGCCCTCAAAGACTTGTACTGCCACAAATCTGAGTAGAAAACCTCACCAAACGCCTGCCAGGGGCTCGACAGGTTGCCCGTCTGTCCCCATGTACAGAGACTCAGCACAGAGCCATGTATCTGGATACCCCCCCTCCTTTTGTACTCTTTTGCTTTCTTTTTAAAAACTGCTGAAAAATCTTTAAAGTGACTCACCAGGATTAGAAAAAAAAAACAACCCCCACGCCCCCCCACCCCCATCACATCCCACTTCAGCGATCAGTCAGAGAAGCAATGCTGACAACGGATGAGGCGGAGACTCCAACTGTACAGGGTCCTTGTGGTGAAGTGATGGAACAGACAATGAGGCAGTCACTGGTGCCCGGACAAACTAGGCAACGTCACCAGCAACGGGGAACCGCTCACTTAACCATCACCGATGACGACGGAACTTTTTACGTCAGAACATTTAATCTCCCCCCAAAGACACTTGGATCAATTTGGAGAGGTTACTTTTGTGTGCAATGTTTGTAACCGTAATTGCGCTCTTGCATTAACATCTGTTACTTACTAATGCTTTGAACCGTAGATGGGCCGTATCATGGACATTTTATCTCTTAGCTGTGATTTGTTTTATGTACTGGATTATCTGCTTGCATAATGCCAATTACTTTTTTTTTTTTACTTTGAATTTACTTTGCCTTGATATGACATGAACAAAAACGCTAACCATTATGTTGGGTTCTAGATGGTTTCTGTGTTAAATGCACCTCTGAAAGTACGTGATGAAGAGAGACCGTAGTCAGCAGTCTCTCCAGTGGAACTCTTTAATTGTTTATTTGGTCTCTGATGCATGTTCCTTCCTTCCCAGTCATATTACTAAGGCTCATGGCTTTTGATTTCTACCAATCTTAACAAAAACATCCCCATACAAAAGGAGCAGAATAGTTTAAATCTATTTAAACTGGGTTTTTGTGCTCACCGGAGGTTACGGGTAAACGGGCTCCGTGGATTATGAATTTTTCAATCCATTTTTTTATTTGATTAATTCCTGGATTCTTCTTGACTGAAACAAAAATAATGAGCCTTACTTGTTTTGCAATGAAAGAAATAATTTGTCTCTATTTCTAAGACATTTTGTAAATGCATGGCCCATCATTGAAATCATGGATCGCTTGGTATGTTTGTGTTATTCTACCGTCTTTGAACATGTAATGTCACTAGCTTTTTGTTATTGGGGAAAGTAAGGGAAAAAGGACAATTCCTGCAGTTGGTTGATGAGTTTGTAATAAGGATACCTGTGTGGTAGTTGTGAAAGCGTCAGCAGAGGCTGTCTCCAAATTCTGTTAATAGGATTACAAAGTGGCATGCGCACTTTCTTTGCGTACACAATCCTACCACATTTAACAGGAAAATATCATGCACCATCTGAGATTAGTTTTTTTTTTTGTTTTGAATGTAACACTGCTAACCAGTAAATCAGTCACAAAATACCCAGGAGTGTTTTGTTGCTTATTATCAAGGCATCATCATGCATTTGATTCGACGTCATTAGTTTCGTGGAGCGTCAAGTCCTCACAAAGTACGACTCGATTGCACTTATCAAACACCCTGCAAAAGATTGTAAAGTGTGGCCAAATCAAAAAGACAATGACATCACAGTGAACAAAATGGCTATTTTTATGATAATGGAATGCCATGTTGTATTTTAGGTATTATGTATAGTCATGAAATAGTATGCTTTTTTATGTTGCTTTTCATTTATTTTGTATTCACAATTTCTAAATGTCATCACCTACTTGTATAATACAGTGCATTATGTTAGAGCTATTCAAATATTACATTTTTGGCAGCTGTTAATAAATGTGTTTCTGGTAATCTTTTAACATGTTTATTTAATTCTTTTGCAAAAACAGTAAATGTATTACAAAGACTGCAGTCAATGAAAGAAAACTGACCAGTTAGGACACCCAGTGGTCAAAAATCCTCCCTAGGTGGCAGTTTCCAAGATTTATATACATGGATGTCCCTTTGTTTCTCATAGTAGATCTCTTCAACTATGAATTGCTGCTTCAGCATGCTTAAAAAGTTTGTGTCTCGCTTGTAGCGGATCTTACAGGCCAGCAACACCACAGTGTTGTCCGAACACAGGTGTTCCAGAGTCTGCAGCAGCGGCACAAAGGTGTCCTCCAGGTAAACAATGTCTGCTCCCAGCACCAGATCAAATCCCCCAGCCGGGTAACGTTCAAGGCCCTCGCCCCAAGTCAGCTCAGACACAACCACTGATCCCTGGGCGTCTGGGGGCACGTTTGACTTCACGTTGGCAGAGAGGAAGTCCAGGGCAGGCTCTCTGTCAGTGATGGTCACTTTGGCACCTAGGACGTTTAAGAATGTGACACTGACTGATAACACTTCAAGGCCAGTATTCATACTTCTGTTTAACTCACATGTCTTATAATTGGATAGTGAACTCACCCAGCAGGGCTGCTACAATGCCTACCAGTCCAGTGCCAGCTCCCAGTTCAATGACCCCCTTCCCCTTTAACTCCACCTTCCCCATCTCCAGGTACATACACATGACAACTGCCTGGGAAATAGACATCATATATGCGTTTAATCAAATATGAAGACGAATAGTAGTACTTATATGTACAGTCTACGGTTGTCACTAATCTATCACTTACCGCATCCCACACAACTGCTGCTACCCCAAGCTTCTTCCAGTCCTGGGCGAGACGGAGGTCGTGGTTGGCAAACCGAAACTGTGCTGATGAATTGTGGAGTTTGGAAAGAACAGGTAACGAATTTTCTACGTACGGAACAAGAGCCATGCTGTAAAATAGGTAGAAACTACACTACGGTCATATTTTAGTGTTCCTTTACTCATGCGCAGTTCTGTTCTTCTTCTTCTTTGACGTTTTAAGGCAGCTGGCTTAACTGTAATGATTCATTACTGCCATCTTCTGGAGGTCAATTTCTTATTTGAATTCCTTCCATCGTCTATGTTTCCTCCAAAATATCATAAACATGTCCTACCTCATCATTTCGGAACTAGCTACTTTGTAGGCATTGTTTTATTAAACGTTGCAGCGGGGGCTGAGACACATTAAAGTATTTCTGCAATTGTATAACGTCAGCCCGCTCTTGACACATCAATGAGTAAATCAGCCAATTATGGAACAGCTTGGCTAAAAGTAACCAATAGGAAAGCCTCGTTTTATAATGGGCGTGCCTGCAAAGGTTTTTCTCAACGGCTGTGTTTTCTGCATAATGAGGGGGCGGTGCCTGCAGATGAAGCCCACGTCTGTAAAGCTGACAACACACAGCAGCATCACAGTTTCCGTTTCATTTGCTCTCCTGTACTCAAAATAAAAGCAGATACATTATTGGATCTAATTGTGATTTCATTTTCACAATTCTGACTTCCCCCCCGCTGTTAAAACCTCTTGCAATTAAAACGTCTTGCAGTTAAAACCTCTCAGAATTGTCATTATCACCCTCATTTAGAGTACTCAAAATGTTTTATTTGTTGTAATGTACATATAATGAGTTATTCCACTGACATTTCATCATTACACATTCTACACGTGGGCTAACATCTCAAATGAGACCCGTCTCTAAAAACTACGCTAAGGACTTTTAGTTTGAAAGGCAGTAACCGGAAATTACCTATGAACTTCATCGCTTCGGTGGATTTTGACATCCAAGACGTGTCTTCTGCAAATGCGACGAGATGAAAGCTATCGTTGGCTACATTTTTTAAAAACTCCAATACTCGCAACCTTTCCGCTTCCTTCGTTATCTCTTAGGTTGATTCCATTTAGGGAATTTGTACGGCATTCCTGTAGAAAAACCTTGAATTGTGACAGCGACTTCAACCGCAGTGAAAATGGATTGACCCACGCTGCTGAAAAGCCAAGAATGGATTGAGGTGCGGAAGCTAGCGTTAGCCTGCTAGCCATGGAAGGAGCTAGAGGAGCTTGTGACTCTGTATTGTTGTTAGCCTCTATTCCGTAAAATGAGATATTAGTTATTCACCGTCCAAAAACTATTCAGCCCACGCATGCTATTCTTATTAAAGTGCATCACTGCTATGCTGCGCACACGCCCTGAATATGTCAGCTGCCGTGCACATACTGCAGACACCCAGTTGGCTGTCATGACATAGATCCCATTCTACTCTGAAGCAGGATCTTTCACTTTGCAGCCAAACGCAAATATACTAAACTAACATTTTAAAGACTTACACGTTTGATCTGAAGGAGTCAGACGGATCTAGTTTCAGATTGACCGTGGTGTTAACGTTACATGTATTAACTGCCACTTAGAAGATTTAGATTCAACTGTGCGTGAGTTGCAGACGCCCGGCGGCCCAGTGTTTGTCAGTTAGACTAGTGGGGTGATCCTTCCTGAGTTGTATGGGAACCGGTGCTGGCTGTAGCAGGACTGTTGTAGGTCAACAATGGGAGGTTCTGTGTCTTGCTGCATCTCTCCTGGAGAGAGTCCCAAGATCCACAGGAGAGAGGTGGAGCTGGAGGAGTGTCCCATCACCACCACTGAGGACGTGAGCGAGGACACTGGGACCTACCTGCAGCACATCAGCGACAGGGAGCTCCCCGACGGTGGGTGGGTGGGTAGTGGTGATGATTAATGTGGTGTTAATGGTTATTTCTGGAGACTTTGGTTTAAAATGACCCGTGGCAACATAGAACCATCTATAGATGGAGACTCTTGGGGACAGATTCTGCGCAGACCCATTTTTAATGCATTGTGCTATAACAAAATGCTCACTTTCATACTTGGATCTTACAGAGCTGGCCCAAGAGGCCAACCCATCTGACCACCCCAGAGCCAGCACCCTCTTCCTCAACAAGTCGCAGACAGACGGTCAGTAAATGTATCTGCTAAAGATGCCACCGTACCATTTTCTTCACAGTCCTCGAAATCTCCTAAACTCTCTGCCTTTCTTCTCCCCCATTTCAGTGCGCGAGAAAAGAAAAAGCAACTACTTGAATCACGTAAGTGACAGGTCTTCATCAGTGGTGGAATGTAATTAATTACATGTACTCAAGTGCCGTACTTAAGTACACATTTGAGGTACTTTCTTTTCTTGACACTGTCTACTTGCACACCGCTACATTTCAGAGGGAACTAGTGTACTTTTCACCCCACTACATTAATCTGACAGATAGTAGTTACTCTCCAAATTAAGATTTTTGCACACGGAACACATGTAGTTTATACAATATGTTATTTATTATGAATTAAACTTACCCAACAATATAACGTCTTACAAGTCTAGCTGGAATGATAAGCCAATTAACAGTTGATTGACAGAACTGTTTGGATTGTTTCTTAAATGTGAGGATTGCATTGAGTACTTTTACTTTTAATACATTAAGTACATTTTCTTGATGATACATGACATACTGTTACTTAAAGTGCTCATATTATGCTTTTTGGCTTGTTCCCTTTCCTTAATTGTGTTATATATCTTTTTCTGTGCACGTAATAGGCTTCCAAAGTGAAAAAGCCCAAAGTCCACCCCAAAGGGACTTAACATCTCCAACAGAAAACACTGTTCACAAACTGCTCCAAACAGCTCTGTTGTAGTCTTTACTTCCGTGACGAACGTGCGTCACTTTGTAACACACGTTATAATGCTCGCCTAGCTGCTAGCTGGCACGCCCTCATACTCTGCTTCTGACTGGCTAGTAGTCCTTACCTAGGTACTGCGCATGTGCGACTCCCAACAAAGATGGGACAGAAGCAAGATGCCTCACTCTGTAGCTAAAACACCAATGGTGAAAAGAGCAGCTGCTGCAATGTGTAGTACAAGAAAAATATGGTGTTTTTTGAAAATGAAACCATGTAAACCTATTCTGACACGATCCCCGGTCTCCGGGGTCAAAGTCCTGTATTGTTTGACCCATCCGCCACCCCGACCAACCTCCCTACGCGGATTTTCGCCCTTTCATACTACCCACTACGGCGTAAATTGACACGCAATCGCAAGGTAATGTAAGTCAATGGAGGCCAAACGGCGTTGATAAACACGCTAAAAAGCGATTATGCGTAACACGGCAAAATGGCATACGAATTGGCGTGTCATACATACACCACTTCTTGAGATCAGTCTGGATAATTAGTATCGGCATCGGCCTTGAAAACCCAGTATTGGTCGATCCCTAATTTTTCCAGTGTGGTATTAGTACTTTAAAGTAAAGGATCTGAATACTTCTTTCAGCACTGGTCTTTATGATGCAGTTTGGACTTCATTTTAACATGACAGAGTGACTTTTTTTTCAGTCAGTGAAATTGAGAAGGATGCACGCACACGCAACAAATTGGGCTTTGTTTAAGTGTTTATGGTTCAAATTCTGACCTTTCCAGTCATGTGCATTTTCATCTCCTCTCTAGCAGATGTCCCCAGGGCTGCTGACGAAAAAGTACAGTTCCTGCTCAACAATATTCATCGACGATAGCACCGTCAGCCAGCCCAACCTCAAGAGCACGATCAAATGGTAATTGACTTCACCGCCGTCTTCTTTGTACCTTCACAGGAATAGTTTTACATTCATTCAGCAGGTCGTGGTCAGTGACGAGGAAAGAGTTATGGCATTTGTCCTTCACCATTCAAAACACATTTTTGTTATTCAAACTGTTCTGCTGCAAGCCAGTTATGAGCACTAACAAACCCAACGAGCAATTTGTCTGGACTGCATGCATCAAGATGTCCTTCCATCGTTGACCTATATATCAGCCCGTAAAACTACAGATAGAGGAAGACAGGATATCTTTTTTTTTTTTGGTGCAAAAGAATACAAAATCACACCCAGTGGTTCACTGTTTGTCTGTGTCGGTTTCTCTGTGTTCCAGCGTCGCGTTGGCCATATACTATCACATAAAGAACAGGTAGGAAAAGTTTGAAATGTTGTCATAGCTTTTGCCTATTATAGGTGTTGCTGTACTGTTCCCCTTGTGTCCAGTACTTGGGTATTTAATTGGGGGAACAAAGTAAAAATAGTTTAGGGGTTGTTTTGGGTTTATGGAACTCTGTTGTCACAATAGCAACTTCTTGCTGCTGGCCGATAGATAGATAGATAGATTTTTGTTGTTAATAGTTAGGAGACACAAATGAATGAATAACTTGGGATTCTGTCAGCGTTTCATAGCAACAGTTTTGTTCATAGCCATTAGTGAGTTTTTAAGAAAGTTAAGAAATAGTGAAGGTAGGAGGTAGTGTATCACTAGTGGTTGTTTAGGTCTAGCTTGTCCTGTTCACCGTAGAGTTGAAATTCCATATAGTTTCAGCTTCAAGTGAGAACACCAAACACTATTACACCTCCACAAATAAGCGACGGTCATGTTGTTCAGTAGGAGAAAAATCCCATAATGTGCACGTTTAACACTGGCTCCGTCATGTTCTGGCCCTGCAGAGATTCCAACCGCTCGCTGGATATATTCGACGAGAAGAAGCACCCTCTGACGGTGAGTTGAGGCGTTTTGATTGCATGCAGCAGCGATATTTACTGCTCGCTCTGTGCCGACTGACCAATGACGATAACCCTCTGCCCAACAGCGAGAAAAGGTTCCAGATGACTACTCTGTGGTCGACCCAGAACACAAACTCATCTACCGTTTCATACGGACGCTCTTCAGCTCTGCACAGCTCACTGCAGAGTGCGCCATCGTCACTCTGGTAAGTTTACAACCAGAGATTCAGACCTTCTTATCTCTATCACTGGTGTGTGTGTGTGTGTGTGTGTGTGTGAACCCAATGGTCCTGTGTCCAGGTATATCTGGAAAGGCTGTTGACGTATGCTGAGATGGACATCTGTCCATGTAACTGGAAGCGGATTGTTCTCGGTGCCATCCTGCTGGCCTCCAAGGTCTGGGACGACCAGGCTGTGTGGAACGTCGACTACTGCCAGATCCTCAAAGACATCACAGTGGAGGACATGTGAGTGTTACCTTTCATCCAAGAAATTACTGTTCTTTGAAGAAAAACAATTGAGTAAGCTGTATCAACCCAATGTTGTAACTTACGCAGGATTTCTGCTTCTGCGGAGGCTTTACGCAGAGCTTTCGCCGTTAGCCTATGTAAGTGGACTGAAGTTTATACCTGTGCGTTGGTGTCTGCGTTGATCTCTTTAAGAGAATAACAGGGCCATCTTGTGTGTGGTAGAGCGAGTGAGAGAGAGTGACATGGGATTAGCTTCGGAGCGAGTACCGACTCTGGAGGCATAGTGGGAGAAACAAAGTGTGCTTTCTGACCACGGTCGGAAAGCAGGAAAAGTTAACAATTTCCTCGATTTCATGTTTACGGAAATGAGTACGGGGGAAATGCAACGCTACGAAGCCACGACCAAGCAGACCTCCACAGTTGTTGCGGTTGTGTAGTTACATTTTTTTTAGACGTGCATGTCAGGCTACGGCCAGAGTCCAAAATTAGCACCATCTACTAGCCGAATTCTGGTAAAATATGCAAGTGGCTGGTAGATTTGCTTCACTCACCAGCCAAAAAAAACAATGATTATCCATTCAGTGGCTGGTAAAATGTGAACATTCACTAGCCATTTGGCTGGTGGACAAAAAAGTAAATTTTGGACCCTGGCTACGGCGTAGGCTCCGTATCTCCTCTTACCTACGTACATAGCCACGGCGTCGATTTAACTCCGAAGCATAAATTGGCCTTTAGCCTGATTAGACAAATTTAGTTTTTTCATAAAAAATGTTGACTCCTCTGAAAGACCGTCTCCTTTGTCCCGTGTTCTGCAGGAACGAGATGGAGCGTCACTTCCTGGAGCTGCTCCAGTTCAACATCAACGTCCCAGCCAGCGTCTACGCCAAGTATTACTTTGACCTGCGCTCACTAGCCGACGAAAACAACCTCAGCTTCCCTCTGGAGCCGCTGAGCAACAAACGGGCTCAAAAACTGGAGGTGAGTACGTCCGAGGCCGCATTCACACCGTATGTGAACAATCCGTCATCTCTTCTTTGTCACGTTGGTTAGGCAGTAACAGTTCTGTGCTTACGGTTTTGTCTCCAGGCCATCTCCAGGCTGTGCGAGGATAAGTACAAGGACCTGTGTAAATCGGCTATGAGGAGGTCTGTCAGTGTAGACAACCTGGTCGGCATCAAGAACACCCATGCTGTGCTGTCCTAAGTCTGCGACGGGGGCGGAGCAACGAACTTAGAGTTAAGCTACAGGATGTGATGCCACATTCAAGAAGTCAAGACAGTATTCGCCAAGAGACATTTCCAAAGTAGATTAACGATATCTGTAACAGAAAAGTTCCATTACAAATTGTTAAATGTCGACTTTGGGGAGGAACAAAAGAGCAGAAGTTTACCATACAATATCTCTAATAATCTCAATATGAATCCAGTCTCTCTATGTGTTCATCACAAAGAACTTCAGCTATCTGCCTTTAAAGCATGATCATTTGGTGAAATATTTTGCACATTTATTTTCAAATGGATTTGTAACTTTGGAAGGAATTTGCATGAAAATGCTTCCTGAAGTCACACACACACACACACACACACACACACACACACACACTGAGGACCTCATCTTCTATTTTTCACATCAGCTGATCTTCTGAGGAGTCTATGGCTTCGGCCCTCTTCTCTCCACCAGCCGTATCCCCTCACCTTCATTCACATGATGACAAACTGTCTCGAACTACCCTGTGGTGTAGTTCTGCACATGGACAAAGAGTAGACTTTGTTTTGCTTACTATGTAGGCCCCTATAGCTGTGAAATGTACGAGACTTTATTTAATTCAAATAAATTTCAGTCGCTGTTTAAAGTTGAGGCTGCTCTCATGGGACAATGTGTCGTGTCATTTTGTAGAAAAGGAAAAAAATATGAATTAATAGAAAACAATTTAAAATCCTGTAGATTCGGGTATGGAGAGACGATGACCACTAGCGAATGTGGAGACATGCAAATGTCTTGGTGTACCAGATCAGAGTGTCAATTTGTAACTATCAAAGCTGTTTCTGCTGCATAGCTCTTTTGCACATACTAACTTCTCCAATGAAAATTCTACACGAGTAGAATAGTAAGTGGACAGATATTGGATATAAAAGTATTTCACCTTTTCCATACTCCTGAGATGAAAATCTGACTTGGAGCCCGGTTTGGAGGTGCTGATTGCAGTCTGGCTGCTGGCCTCATGGAGGCACTAGATGGTTGATTTTTTTTTTTTTCAAGCTGAAGCCCCATTGCCACAAGAGCCTCTGTTACCCAAAATGCCCACATGACACCCACAGGTTCATGAACTACTTGACCATAAAAATTGCACAATTCGTCCCTGCGTCCAGATCATGCCTTTTTTTTTTTTTGCCTGGAAGGAGCAATCCAGTGCCACTGTGCCCAAAACTGCTGCTGGGACTGTGTAGAGCATATATCCTCCTCTTTTATCACTTTACTTTAAGTTGTGATCGGTTTAGATGAGCAGCAGCTCAAACTTGGCTGCTTCTTCACAATCAAAAAAATTAACAAATTATCAGATTCCAAAAGTGAAATGTCATCAAAAATGTTTACTGCGTTAAAAGTTTGATCCAAAAGTGAAATAAATAAATACCATTGGCATATTTAGTACAGTAAGAACATCAAATACATCTGTGCAGCATTTTCCAATATTTTAATCCAATATGATTTTGACTTTAATGCAGTTAACACGCCAGCTCAGTTAAAATCCCAACTAATCAAACAAACCATATATGCACTGTGATGGTATTTCCATTATTTTGGTAAAGGCAGAATAGCACAGCGGTCGTAATGTCATTTGAAGGTGGAAGGAACACAATATTGTGCCTTTAATTAAACACAACATATGCCATATCACTTTATTATGTTAACTTGTTTGCAAACAGCTGCTTATTGACTCATCCAGTAGTTATGGAGCAACATGATTCATTTAGAGTCGTGCTTGTGTTCACATGATGAATATACAGTAAGTCCAATATTCTGTCTCTTTTAGCTCTGTTGTTGGTCTACCAACTCGGAAATATCTGGCTCTGTAGCTGCTAAATGCTCCACTATGTTCACCAGCTGTGTCTGCCTGCTGTTTGGCGCTTAGCAGGTAGTGTACAATAAAGACATATACCTCAGTATTATTCTAGTCTGGCTTAACTGATTGTACGTTGCTGGGATAAGCCTGGCGCCGGATGTCCCGCCCCTTTCGCTATCTCCGCTATCGGGGCCTGGCGCCACCCAGGACGGGTGTAATTGGTTTAAAGAAACACAAACACCTTTTTTTTGCCCTATCCCAGGATAGATAGGCGATGTAGCCAGACCATACTGCAGCGCTGACAGCGCTGTGGAGATACTGTAAATCGGGCAATGTGAGACTATTATTTTGAAGTAGTTGCCAGGTAACCTATCTGCACATGGATGGCATGTATAGAAATGTGACCCTGACTACATAAAATGTAGCAATAGAATCATCTGGATGTTTTATTTTTTTGTGCGGGACTGTCAGCTAAAACGACCAGCAAACGCATCAAGAACAGTGAGTGAATGGATAGCTCCCCTACGTCCTTTCTTTCTCTCCACATCTCCAGGTAATCTCTGATTTATACCTGGACCCTCTGGACCTTAGACCTATACCTCCTCAGACAGCAAAAAGACCTACACTTGAGGATGAATAAGCAACATGCACATCTGAATCCCTTCAACAACTCTCTCTCCAATTCATCCAACATAACTCCAACACATGGAGAACATTGAGTGAATGGATACCTCTTCCTACGTCTTTTCCTTCTCTCCAGGTAATCTCTGATTTATTCCTGGACCCTCTGGACAGTCTGTTTTAAGACCTATACCTCTTCAGATAGCAAACAGCCTTCAACACTTAAAGGATGAATATGCAACGTGTGCATTTGAATCCCTTGAACAACTCACTCTTCAATTCAGCCAACATGACAACTACAGGCGACTGCAATCAACATGTGGTTAAAATGTCCAAGCTGTCTTTCCTGGGAACTTTTTGTCAGAGACAACATTCCTGGCTTTTTTTCTCGTGTTTCTTGGGTGTGTCCCTTTTTTTCATCGACAAATGGATTTCTCTTTTTTTCTGAGAGTGAGATTTAAGCAGGTACTATGGCAACCAGAATACATTCTGTTAAGAAATATATCCGCTTGTGGTCTTTGGTTGTATTTTGATGGGGAAGAGAAAAGCATCCTCCTGCATGACAATCACTTCCATAGTGACGCCCATGGAAATAATCATACCTTCGTGCATCAACGACGCTTTCCATCTCATCCGGAACCCGCAGATTAAACGAAATGCCCGTCTACAATCAGGGCAGAGGGGGAGGTGTTTCAGCAGAAAGGGAAGGCCGATGGGATAGGAGAGCGGACGGGTTGAGTCAGGTTGAGCTCAAAAGCCAAGCAGTGGGGGAGAACATTGCGACTACACCTCCTTCTCTACTTGGTTATGTTTTCCCTTATATTTCTGAGGAGTGTTAATAATCACAAACCACTGACTGCTTTCAGTCCTTTAGCAGGACCAAACACTGCTCCAATAACTACAAACATGCCATCAAACCAAGACTGATTTAAGATAAGGTAAGTGTAAAGGAATAGCCTTTCAAATCAAATCATCAAATGACTTGGGTGATATAAAAAATGGGTCGGAAATATACATTTGCTCTCGTCAATCCAATAAATTGGCTCTCCAGGGGGAGCGCTTTCACAGTGATATCAAAAGGTGTAAAAATGAATTTTACTCACACATCTCATCTGATTGATCAGAGTGTTCCAGCAACTGGTTGCCAAGCTACCAGCCCAACCATCTGCTTTTGCTTCTCTCAATTATGCTTTCCAAGGATAAGTGTTTTCTCTTTCTTTTTCTGTTTAACTGCAGCAAACACACACAAAAAAACTTGTTCTTAATATTTTCTCAAGCCCCTAGATACCACACAATGTTAACCTTATTCAGATGATGGTAATAGTGTTTTATAATTCATTATTAGGTGACTTTTGTCCAGCTACACACACAGGAATTCATCGTGGTATAAACTCCCTGGATTGCCACACATATCACTTTCACTTTCAAAGCTGTATTAACTGTCTATATATATATATATATATATATATATATATATATATATATATATATATATATATATATATACACAGAGATGGAAATACCTTGCTTTGTTTGTTCCTTGTACATAATGAGAAGCTTCATGAATAGTTTTAAACATTTATTTACAAGGGGAATTCCTATAAAATATCCTCACTCTGAGGATAGTTTCTTTTTAGACACATGAGAGGGAGACTTTAAAGCATGTTTGACTTTGAGGCAAATGGAAGTGAGAAATGGCATTGGAGAGAGAATGTTAATTTGTGTTTTTTTTCCTCCCTGTACTTGGCAACAGCTTACCTTTATTTTAAAAGCCTTTTCAGTGAAAAACGTACAAGATTGTACATAGGAGTTACCATTTCTTATGTGAGGGCTACGCTTTTGTGCTGACTAACTGAAGATATCTTTTTATACCTAATCCCCTAGAACATCTGTTGTTACACTTAACTTACATACGTGTTCCTACAATCCCACCTACTGTACTCCTATGTTTACTGTAGGTGGCATGTCAAACATGCCCGTCATAGCAGAAGTGTTCTGCTATAATTGTTGGCCCAAAATATTTTAAAATATCTTGTTTCCTCTTTTCATAACCTGGAATATTTTAAAGTAGTATACATCCATGGGGAATATTTTTCCTCAGGGTCCTTTCTTTTCCTTTTTACAGCTGAACCAAGCTAAGGGTTAGCTGGATGCAGAAATGTATTACCCGTTTGTGACCACAGAGAGGCAGTGCTGCAGTATGAAAACAACTTGGCCTGACTGCAGGTGTAAGATTAGTCTATGTTTTAATGCGACATCCTCTTGACACTCTCCCAAGCTCTGGTGCAGCTTGCTTGTATCATTGTCAGAACGGAGGATGGGTCAGGCCTGTTTCATCTGAGCTTTTTAGATGAACACTCAAATCCTGAGAATGATGAATCACTGAGCATTATTTACGACCTAGTGCTAAAATGACAGGCAATGTGCCATTTAAAAGCCGTGTTAGGTATTACCTTTTTTAAGTTCTAATCGAAGCAAACATTTTTTGATGGGACGAAAAGACATGATGGAAAAGTCAGTGAGAGATAATCCCGTTGAAATGTATGAGAAGGTCTTGAGCGCAGGTTTGTATGTGAGAAAATTTGAAGTCCGTACCATGTGAGTACCACCGTCAGTGTATACCTGAATCGTGTAAAGCTCATATCAGTGCAGGTACATGAAAACTGTCATAAGGTGAAATGAATAGTGCACGCCTGTGACTGTGTGTGTGTGTGTGTATCCTGTAGGGATCACAGTGTCAGTGCAGCTTCATTAATCTCTCAGCATCATGGGACTTGTCTGAACTCTAAAAGAGGGCTGCAGAGAACAAGCTGCCCCCCCGGGGAGTCCCTTCGTTTACCCTCTACACACTCAGGTCACTTCTCATATCACAGACTCTTCAACTATACAATGTCAAACCCTCCAGTAGGCCTGAAAACACAGAACCTCTGCTGCCAGTCTGCATTGAATCTGTGTGTTGTGCGTATTTGTGTGTGCATATTTGTGTGTGTCCATGAGTGAAGAGTGATAAAAGGTGAGAGCCGCATATTAGACAGTGAGATGTTTTTTTAGTAGTATGTGGGTCATACTGAATGTGCATGATTTCTTCAAGTAGCAAAAGGCAAAACTGTGCTACGACGGTATCATAAATATTTATTTCCCCTCAATAATGCATAGGAAAGCACATATACTGATTGCATTACAAAACATACTGCTATAAATATATCAATACTCACAAAGGGATAAGATTCTGGATGATTGTGGATGTTTTTGAATGTCACCCTGCTCAAAAACAATGAAAAGGGAAGATTTTCTTTAGCAGCTTTGAACATGATGATGATATTTGATGATGGGATTCAGAAGACGCATCAGCCGCTGTAAAAGTCCAGAAATCAGTCACGGTCCAATCAAATCTCATCAGATCACCTGTTTTCCTTCCCTTTTGAAAGCAATGCACTTCACACCACAGAATTTTCCTGAGTGGATTCACCACAAACGCTACTCCCAACAAAAAAGAGGTTTTCCTGTGTGGAAGATGAATGGTAAATAGATGGCACTTATAATTAAATTAGCCTGGGACGTACGTAACGTAACACCTTCGGCTTCCATGCTGCTCTGATTCAGCTAGTCCCCGTAAAGGCTCCTCCGTGATTCTCACTCGGTGTGTCATGGCGTACACTGACAGCTTTGTTTAATGACATTTACACCACAGCCGCATGTGGTTAGATTGTAAAATGTTGTTAGTTATTTTCTTGAGAAAATTGTATCAGATGAAAATTTGCCAACAAACTGTACTGTATCACAGAAAAGAGTTGGGCAGGACGCTCTTGAAATTGAATCGCAAGGGCTTTGTGACATTCGTTTTTGATCTGGTAAACAAGATCAAGATGACACTATTAGTTGTTATTGGCTATTGGTTTGTATCTCGTATGCACACCAATTTGTATGATATCCTACAAAAATTACGGCGACCTCCAGCAGGTCACATGGTGACCGGTTACATGACGACTGGTCACATGACATCTCATTTAAAAAGTAAAAATAAAGATGTGTTTTCTGCATGTCCATGTTTGGGTCTCTGATCCAAGCTCCTACCGTGTCATGGCACGGCTTCCATCTAAACTTCACCATCCCACACTCTTGCTACTGCCGAGCTGGCACAAAAATGGTGGCTTACTGCTGCTGGTTCTCTCCTCTAATGAGCTTGCTGTAACATTTAAACCTTGTTTTGCGCCCCTGGTTCCTGGCATCGGGAAAGAAATACCAGGACAGCCAGTCTGTCAGTGTTAAATCAGACATTAGGCAGATGCCAGCAGCCAACTTGGTCCACAGAGGACCATGGACCTCTACGATTAAAAATGCCATACATGACTAAGCTGCTGTGCTGCGCTGGCTGGTAAAAGTCAACGGTCCTTTTCACAATAGCTCTCATCAAAAACACAAAACTGCTTATCCATATACATGTTTTCATTTGCACAGCAAATGAGAAAATGTTGGCCGTGCTGAACCAAGGAGATTTTTTTTTCCTGCAAGCGGAGGGCATTCTGATGCGATTTATCCTGCGTTTTGCTTTTTATGGCACAGAGCGTTCAATATGCAGTCATGCAGTGTTCTTCAGCCGGTAGCATGTGTAATAGCAGTATACTCTGCACTGATGGTATTGTAGTTTTGAAACCACAAAGAGGTAAAAGCAATGGCCCTGTTCACCTATGATATGTGTGCCAATTGACATCTAAATGCCTTTAGGATTTTTACTTCTTTCTTGTTCCAGTATCACATAAAGTCCAGCAGGACAGGAGGTGTAAACAGGGAGTTACGAACGGAAAGAGGTTTGTGATGAGGCTGAGGCCCTGTGTTCCCCTGGTGACCGGCGGAGCCTGTGTTTTAATGTTCCTCTGCGCGCTGTGATCAGCAGATGCATCAGAGCGATGATGACGCGCTGAGTAGAACAAAACTGTGTTTATTGGGCTACAGGCCCGGCTGCTGTGCAGTGCTGGCAGAGAGCAGTAACGGGAGCTGGGGAGGGAGGTTGAGGTGTGTGTATGTTTGTTTGTTTGAGAGAGGTTAAAAGCGGCAGTCCTCAGAGTTTAACTATCAAGATCATTATACTGTATTTGTGGAGGAACTTTCTATAGAAAGAAATAAACCCATTGTGATGTCATCAGGGCTTGGACACATTTTTAACAGAGTTTGAAAAATGTGGGTGTTTATCAAGAAGGGAGGCTCTAACAAAAGACTTGAGTTGCAGTATTGGAAGTGTAGGATCTGGCAATGTTGTAGTACTCGAGATCAGTCTTGGTCTTAAGACTGGTCTTAAGACCACTTTTTGAAGATATCGGTCTCTTCTCGGAATCGACCGCATTTTTACTCGATCTCGAATAAAGAGAACTCTGGATTTTATTTCTAGACCAGACTGTAGGAATATCACTAAATTGCCTCTGCATTGTCTAATTTTATGTATTAACATCATTACTGTGATTCAATGTAGCTCTTCCTGCTTCAAATGCAACCAGTAACTTGACTAATGTCTAATTTGAAATTTGTTACGGTTAACCCCCTCTCCCCGCCCCTTAACAAGCAGTCCCAAGAAAGTGAATGCGGGAGACAGGAGAAGCTCTGGCTGTCTGGCTCTGGTCATGGTCTTGACTCCGTCTCGCCCTGCCTTGGTCTTGGTCTTGTCTCAGTCTCAACCCCACAAAGTCTTGGTCTTGACTTTGTCTTGATACACTCTGGTCTTGGTGATGACTTGGTCTTGGTTTAGGTGGTCTGCCACACTGGGATCTTGCGTTTTTAAAGCTTTCCCCACATGATTTTGGCCATTCTGTTTTCATCTGTTTCCCCTAATGGATTAACGAATGAATGAAAAAAAAATCATGGCTGCCATCAGCCAATCAACCTCGACTGTGTGCTATTACAACACATTCTCACACCCATCTCGTAAAATAGGGACGTTTGGTCAGGTGCTTTTGTCGTTCTTATTGACGCTAAAGGTCTCCTTTAGCGTTTTATGTAAACGCGATTGGTCGGGACTATTGCCGTCCCTTTGGTCGAGACTATTGCCGTCCCTTTTGATGTAGTTATGTTAAGGAAAAGGTTGTGGGTGGGCGTACGGTTCTGTGACACGTGGGAGAAAAGAAAAAAGCAACTATAACAAGCGGGACACAAACCCCACTCTCCTGGGTGAAAGTCCTGTGTTTGACTCATCCGCCATCCCCAACCAACCTCCTAGCGCAGAAATTCACCCTTACATACTACTCACTAAATCCTATCTAACGGCTGCTCTCCCTGGTACGTTACATAAATACGCTGAAGGACGCCTTTTACGTCACATCAGACGCTGACGGCCACTGTCCAAATGTCCTTATTTTACTAGTTCGGAATGAGAACGGGTTGGCTATTACTATGTACTGTATTATCATGCAGATTTGGAGAGAGTCCATATCAATGCTTGTAGCTCTGTGAAGCTGTACATAGGCAAAGCAGTGTTTTGAGCTAAATGCTAACGTCAGCATGCAAACTTGCATACAATGACGATGCTAGCGTGCTGGTGTTTAGCAGGTCTAATGTTTACCATGAACACCACCTTAGGTTAGCGTGTTAGCTTGCAAACATTTATTACAGCTGAAGCTAATAGACCCTTTTTCATGGCAGACATGTTGACATGTCATAGTAGGAAAAGCACAGGTGTATTGAAAACCATTAATGATGGCTGCATTCCACTTAGGAGAGGCCCTGGTGTTGAGTGCATGCTGACTCACTGAAATAGCTTACTGGGACACTTGATGGAATTGAGCCATCGTTAAGGTTATCAATTTCAGCTTTGCTTTTAAGTCAAAATGTCTGCTGTGAAAAAGGTCCATTAGAATGTCTTTAGTTTGGTGCTGGTGGTGGTGTTTGATGAAAATTCAGGGAATAGCCAAAGTCAGTAGGCTTCCTCCTCTTTTATGGAAATATATCCAATATTTGTTGAGATATTTCAGCCTGGACCAGTGTGGTTGAATGACCGACTGACTTACTGACATTGTCATCCCGAAAGCCATGCTGCTGGAGTGGCTAAAATCTACCTCATTCTGAATGGATTACAATGGATTATTTTGCGGTGAATAGTTTTTATTCCTATTTTACAACATATAGTTATTGCACTAGATATAACTAAAAGCTCATCCTCACTGTGGTCCCTCGGTTTGGGCCGCCAATGGCTATGGGAAAATCCTAAAGCTCACTGCAGAACAGTATCAAAGCCACAATGGATCTTTTGTTGACCTTCATGATCAAGTCACTGTATGATAGCCTGATTCCTCAGCCAAGAGACTGTAATAAAGCTAATGGAGCAACAGAGAGTGAATAGCTGGGGGGAGGAGACCAGCGATGCATAGGTTCCCTGTCCAATCTTCGTTGTGAGGCGTATAGACTACATGTATGCAACTTCTCATCATCCACGTCTGCTTTTACATGAGCTCTCCCATTTCTCTGTTGCTTTCCCACTCTCTCTTCTTTCATGTCTGCATAATCCTCTTTTTTATGACTCATTCATACTCTCTGCTTTTTAATCGGGCTAATTAGGCTTAGACTTCTCCCTTGTTATTCCTTTCCTACAGAAGATGGTGGAATACCTAAATACTGCTACTAGTATTGAAGGGCAATCATCAAAAAATATTTAAAGGTTGTATTTTTATGACAATGGTGAAGGTTGAAGATAGGGTAGTGAGGTTGGGGCTTATGTTCCATAATGCTATATATTGTCCTGAAACAAAGTCAATTGTAGCGACAGCTCCAGTAGCCAATGAGATGAGAATGCTGCATCATAGGGTATTGCTCAGCTTTGCATAAGTTCTAACCTGACTCCTCTCACTGTTTCTCCTGGTTATGATCTTGAATCGTCAGTACAGTGTGCAGACACTTTTTTGCAAGAATCAAATGGAGGACAATGGGGAATGTTTTCAAGAAGACACTATCAGTATAGATAAGAGCTTAAGTTCACACTGCAACATAATGTGTCCCAATTTCTATTTCTTTTTATAAGACAATGATCAATAATTTTCTTCATAAGCCATTTGAACAGAAAAAAATGGCTGACAGATGTGATTTTTTTTTTTTAATGATCTTCACCAAAATCGGATACTTAAACACGCAACCAACATCTTGATTGGTTCTTGGACACTCAAATTAAGGTTTATGACTGGATTTATTTAATATAGCTTTAGCATTGCAACTCATATGTTTAGGTAAAAATGTGTAGGTACCACTTTCTCTCCTGCCCCTTTGCGTGTTCTCTTCTCCCCAGTCAAAGCCTAAAATGATCCTATTTCCCTTTTTCAATTGTTTAAAAAATAGAACTCAGCGCTCAATGAAATGACTTAAGATAGACTTTTTTTTTTCCAGTGCAGCATTGCTGAACACTTATGCTGCTCAGCATCCGCAGTAACAGTTAACAGGATTAGGCATGGCTTACATAAACATCTCCCATGGCAACAGTGTACCGACGCAAGGCAACGACAGGGAGAGGAGACGTCACCGGAAAACATCATCATAGTCAGCTGGCTTTGATGTATGATGTTTAAAGCCATGTGTTTCCTGTGCATGCAAAATGTTTCCATCTCAGCATCCTTTAGTCAGATATTGAACATTAACTCCTACCACCATCAATTCCGGTCACTACAAAGTACAAATTAAGTCACTTATATTTGATACATTTTAGATATTTTTTTTTTGGAACTTTGTAAAATTTGTATTGTCCCTTTTTAATGTTTCAAGCCAAAAGACCGCAGCTCAAATTTTCTTTGTGTAGCGTCTGTACAGTTTGTGTGTGTCTTTGTACACATTGCTCACTGCCTCTCATGGCTTTGGCTTTGAAGGAGAGTAGAGGTCTCTGCGACTCTTGCTGTTTTTTCCTCGAAATGTCTTCGCTAATATCTGGTAGGCATTTTCTGTCCACGAAAGAGGTCATGATTACCAGAGCTTTTAAGGGGACAGGGGAGAATTTTGCATTTTGACTTCTTATCTGGCCTGCGTTGTTCTGTGCTAAATGTGCAACCGATGTAAAAATATAACTAGCTGTTCAGACATTATAATTTGAATTTTCAACATTGATAACTGTCCTCATATAGTTTGTATTAATCCTTTTAAATCAGTGAAAGGGATCCTGCTATTCAAACTTACATTTACAAAAGAAAAAGTGAGTTCATGCTGACACACACAAAGATACATGTACACATGTATACCCTTGTATCCACACAAATGCACATATTTACAGTTTCAGGCTTAAGGTAAGCCATCCCAAACTAGAAAAAAAATTATGCCGTTCACATGAATTAAAGCTTAAAAAATAAGCAAATTTGAATTGTTGACATACAGCAGTTTTGGCACATATTGGAACAGTACCCAGGGACAATAACATGGAAACAACATGGACCTTTAAGATCTTTTCTCCTTAACTGTTAACCTTTCAACCTCCCTCTTTCCTTGTAATTGTCTCACCTCATCCACCTTCAGTCTCTGCTGTTACTTTCACCCGCTCCTTCCTCTCTCCTCTCCATGTGTTGCTGTCTCTGTTTCTCTGTCTGCTTTGCTCTGTCTGTCCTTTCCCATTTGTCCCTCTCCCCCTTCTCTCTGCCTCTCAGCTGAGATAAGGAGATTTAGAAGGAAGAGAACGTCTCCAATGCCTGACAAGTGGGAAGTGTTCTGCCTTTGCTCATTTTTTTCTGTCCCTTCTCCCGAATGTTCTTATTTGCTTGAGAAGCAGGCCGACTTCGGTGTCACTATGTAAATGTAATGTCTTTGTGTTTAGTTTAGTATTGGCCATATCCAGTATGTCCTCATCTCTCGTGTCTATATATTGCTCTTTCTCATTGAAGGCCACAGTGTACTTGCTGTTGAAACAAATTCTAGGTCTGTAGATATGTCCAAACAAAGGATATATTTGAGGAAAACATGAAGCAACGCCTTGGCTTTCACATCATAAATGTGTAGTGAACAAGCTTGAATCCTTGTATGGTGTCACTAGCATTCATTATCAGACTTCAGCGTGAGACAACGTGTATTTCAAGTGTGTATTTCTCACCTTATTGGGGGTCTGAAACAAAGGATCTGTTATTGTTAATGTTTACTTCATAGCAATTAAGTATTAGCAAGAACTCTATTGCCAAGGATTGTTAATTTTCATCTCTATAGCCCAATAATTCGACTCCAGATTGGTCCGGACAGATCTTGGCATCTTCCCACTGCACAGTAATTGCAGGGATTAAAGCATTTTCTTGTGAACGGCTTTTAGCATGTGAAGAAATGTGCTGTTCTGCTCTGCCTGGTCTTATACAATCTGAAATGTTCTGTGATTATCCAGAAGACATTCAGTCTCTCCTCTACATTCTCTCCCTTTGGTTTCTTTATGCTCGGCACTGCAAATTGCTCCTATCCTGAAATCACATTGCCGAGTCTTGCTTTACAGATAAACTGGATTGCAGTTGAATTGTTGCTTTGCCTTACAGTACAACAGAGTCAGTATTTAAATCCATGGCTGTGATTGGTGATAAATGTGTATAATTAGACTAAGTAAGGACCCGTAGTCTTCCTATCGATTTCTTGGCTCATTTAGGGAATTAAGGGGTCTGCAAATTCCTTAGCACAGCAGACAGGACCAGTGGATTAAATGGAGAATTTCCCATCTTTCAGGGAGCAAAACTCACTTTCCTACGTGTGCTTACAGTTATTTGTATAAATCATTGTGAGTGAGATGCACACAGGGTGTCAGACCAGCTGACATAAGTGATCTAATTTAGGCAAATTTATTATATATAAATGATCTCTTTGGAGAAAACCCAACAAGCTTTTTTCTAAGACCATTTGTCATGGTTCAAGATTGTCTTTGTCCTGTGCCACTCAGAATAAATCAATCACAGCTGTAAATATGTCTCTCTGACATTGCTGTTCCTGTACTATTTATTGTTACGCCACCTCTGAAGGGAGAGTGTATGATCGGAACACTGTGTTCACCTTGAGATGTCTTCCCTGGCACTGGTGTGTTTGTTGACCACAAGGGGGGCTTTAACCTACATAGGTAGCTACATTAGTGGGGCTAAAAGCATGCCACAAACCCTACTGGAAAACAGCCAAGTCAGCAGCAGGACTTGAGCAATGAGCTGGGTGTTCGGACATAAGGGGGTGGGGGGGGGGGTGGATAGCTTCCCTCAGGGTCTTTCCGAGCTTGTTCCAAATGAAAATAGCCACAATCCTGCTGTTGTGTTCCAGGCACACATCCTGTGATGGCCAGAAGGAGGACAATAGATTTGTATAAATGTCGTGCTGGATTTTTTTTATTTCACACATCAGAAACATTCCAATGATGAAACAACATTTTTTTTTCATTATTTGCTTTATTGCACATTTATGTTCACTGTGCTTGCTTTGCTTGAGGGGCTGTGAGGTAACCATGGGCACAACTTTGTTGCTAACCAAGAGTGGTCATCTCCTTCATATGCAGCATGATCTAAAGCGGTATAAATAAGTAGGTATAGTTGTGAAAAAGTTAAACAAATGTGTCCCATTTGTGTTGGGATGTATAACATTTTAAAAAGCTTGCCACAGGCTTCTTTTCAGCTTTCTATATCTGTGTGAAAATCTGGCATCACCGATAACTGCATTTCTTCTGATGACAATTATCATCCTACTGTGCTGTCTATATTTCAGTTTTTGTCAGGCCCAAAAAGCCAAGCAACCTTTCCCACTTGCTTACGGCTCACGAAGGTGAAAGCTGCATGGCGCGGATGATTTAAAGGAAAAGAGTGGAGAGTCAGGGGTCGATTCTAATTTGGCTTCCGACTGCAGCTGATTGCGACGATAACGGTGCTGTTGAGTTGCAATACGCTGCTGTCGTCTAGCTGATACCTGATTACAGTTTATCAGGGGCATTTACATCACTGATTACCTTCTGCCTGCTGCGACTGAACCTAGATCAGCTGTCCTTATCCAGACCATGGGACAGTAACCACAAGGAACGCTTGATAATAACAACAATGTATAAGCATGAAATGTCATCGATAGGGATTTGCAAAGAAAAGAGTCAATGAGAATGAAAATACAAACAATATATAGAATAAAACAAAACAACGATAACGATTTGTTCCTGTGAACAGTGGAAGCTAATATTGTGATGCCCAATGATCTTATTACTGAAAAACTGCCGTTCCTACCTGTGGCTCTTGACCATTGAGCAATTTTGCCATTCAAACAATGACATTTGCATAATAAGTGCAATTAAAAGATAACACGGGTTTATTACAACTAGTGTCTTAGATGTGTAGATTTGTTTCTATTGTTTTTGGTAAGATTGCACTTACTCAATCACTAAAAAGGAAATGACACATGAGCAATCAGATGATCAGGCAGAACACTTAGATTAGCCATGCTTATTTGGAAGAGAGAATCAATTTACACTAAAATTATTAACCACACTGTCTGTTTTAAACTTCCATCAGTTTACAGACCAAAAGCTTAGTTTGTTACACTCACTATCAGTTAAACCTCCAAATAAAGAGATTGATAATCTGATTTTTTTCCCCCAACCTGTCTGACTCCTTTTTAGCATGCTGCATCTTCCCACATCCCAGCAATTACTTACTCTCGAAACCTCTAAAAGCAACATCCTTATTGTATAAATCTGGAATTGTCCTTTAACTACACCTTGGAATTTAAAAAAATAAATATATATAAAAATCCAAGTGAGTAGAAATGAATCATGTTGTTGCTAAGGTCCTGAGACAGTGTAGATCCACTTCCCTGTCAATAACCTCATCATCACCCCTTCCCTCTTGTCTTTCCTTCTCCCTCGGGGTCGGAGGAAAGGTTGAAAGATGCTGTGTGTGTGTGTGTGTGTGTGTGTGTGTGTGTGTGTGTGTGTGTGTGTGTAAGTATGTGTGTATTGGGGGGAGGGGAGTAGACATCACTGGATAACTGAGTTTCCCTTGGCAGCAGGCCCTGGTAGTGTCACCACTCATAGACCTGCACTCTAAGCGCATCCAAGTGCTTCCCTGTCCCTTCACATCATTTGCTCCTGCTAAAGATCAACCTGTCACCTGGAGGTTTTCCCAAGCAGACATGGACTCCATATGAGTGTCATACAAAAGAATGCTTATCTTACCTTTTCCTTAGCACCATTTATTTGAAGAAATAATAATGATTATGACAATAATTGAGATCAAATGTAGCTTCAGAAAAAAAACCGAATTAGTTGGAGATCACTGAAGTACAATGATCCCGTGTCATTGGGAATTACTGATCAAAGCACCTTCACTTAATAGACTGAATCATTGATCACAGGCCATAAGGGTCACCTCTGTCTCTGCAGTGCTTTCTCTTGGATTAGATGTGGTGAAGAGGGACATTTTCAGAAACAACGAGGGGTTTTCATTATTATGTATTATTATGTATTATGTATGGCAACCCTGCACCCAGTGTAAGGGCATGTGAGGTTGTATTCTTTGTGCTTATGTACAGTATGTGTTTCAGAGTTTGAGATGTGCACTTTCACTGCATAATATTCAAAATAACAATTTGTTCAGTCTTAAAGTCATTGATGCCAAATTATTGGTTTTGGATTGGTATGTCTCAAATGTGTCTTTGTTCTTGGTATGTGTCTTTTACATGGGCAATGGAACAAAGGAAGAACACAGAGGTTATTATTTTGTAGTAAAGAAAGAGACTAATATTAAGAGAAAGAGAAAAGGGCAACATGTAACAAAAGAGTTCAAATGGATGAGAGGAGAAAGTGAAAAAGGGAATATAAGGCAGATGAGTCTGCATGTTAGTGAATGATGAGGTGTGTGATGGGACCTAATCTGCTGTCTGCTCAGTACAGTGCACACTCTGTGCTCTGAATGTGAATGGGATGCTGGTGCAGAAAACTAAACTCTGCACCTCCTTCTATTTCTCATTTCTCTTGCAGCTTGTGCACCAGGCTGTCCAGCTGTCAATCCCAACCATGACCAGGCGGTCTCCATCGGAGGGTCGCATGACATCAATGCAAGCCTGCAAACTGTGGCGGTGAGCTGTTTTCACTAACTATTTTGATAATGGACTTTTCACACCTGGAATGTCACATTTTTTGTCCATCTTGTGTCCGTCAATTCATTCTGAATAATTAGCTGCATGCATGAAATGTAATGAAAAGCTACATCTGTGTTGCTTAGACTTTGCTACCAACATCCTAGGGCTGCTCCATTATGGAAAAAAAAAATCATAATCAAAATGATTATGAATAAATCGTATATCACCAGTAACATTTCAATTACTTGCACAGCCCTACAACATCCTGCATCATCTCCTGCAGTGAAAGGTTGCTCAAGAACATCTTAAAGGAAAAGTTTGACATTTTGGGAAATACACAGAAATTCACTTTCTTGCCTATGGTTAGATGGGAAGATTGAGATCACCCTCATGTTTGTATGCTAAGTATGAAGCTAGAGCTAGCAGCCAGCTAACTTAGCTTAGCATAAAGAATGGAAACAGCAGGAAACAGCCACCTAGCCTAGCTCTGTCAAAGGTAACAAAATCCACCTGTCAGCGTCTCTAATATATCTGCATCAGGGCCAGTTGCCAGACATCCAGCAGAGACTCCAGGAAGTTACTGGTCCCAGCCAAGAAATAGTCTGCTCCATAACCCCCGTAAAATGGTAAATTGACGTTTTTACACTTGTGTTTGTACTGATGAAACAAACAAGATACGTGTTAATTAGGGAGACTTAGAGATGCTGGTAGCTGATTTTGTGACCTTTGTACAGAGCCAAGCCAACTGTCACTGTCTCACTCTTGGCAAGAAAGTGAATAAGCGTATTTCCAAAAATGACAAACTATTCCTTTAAATACAGTGGGGACAGCATTAGTGCTTTCACTTTTTTTCCCCACTCAGCTTGCTGACGTTGTAAAAGTGCAGTACTAATAGCAGTAGTAGCCATGTATTACTCCCAGAATGGAAATGACTTTATAGAACCCATGAACACAAAAAAGGAAGAATATACACTAGTGCTGTCAGTTAAACGTGTTATTAACGGCGTTAACGCAAACCCATTTTAACGGCGTACATTTTTTTTTACCGCGAGATTAACGTTCTTTTATCGCGAGATTAACGTTCTTTTTGGCCTAACAAACTATGTCGTTTTTTTCACATGCTGTTGGAACAACTAGTAACGTTAGAAAAACTACAACACCACACCGGATCTAGCTAGACCGGAAACAAAACAACAGACACACTTGTTTGGGCTTGCGAGCCGTCCAAAGAGTAGTACATACCTGCAAACTAGTCGCTTTTCGGTGAAAATCGCCGTTTTGAATGGGAAAATGTCATCCACGTGAATCGTGTAGATCCGAAGAGTTTTTATTTGGGGGGGGGTCCGAGACCAGGAGCTAATACAGCACCGGTGCCTTAACGACCGTTATCTACCAGACCGAATAGCAACGCGGATTTCGGTGCCTTATTTAGGTGCCAGTTAAATGCCTGCGCTTCTCTGTGATGCTCCGAAAACGGATGTTAGAGGGAACTGAATCATCACCTCACGGGACGCTAGTCAACACTACACTTAGCAGCAGCTAACGTTAACCTACTGTTAGCTAGCAGCTGGAGTAAACATGGTTAAAATGCTGACAGCTAAACGGTGTAAAGTGTGACTGTATTTCACTGTAGAGGAGTCTAACACCAGACTGTAGCTGCCGTTGTCTGAAAAACACAGACTCAGCCTCGCTTGCCTGCCTCGTGGTGCATTCAAAGTTACTGTAAAATACCCTTTTTCCATCTAGTGGTTGTTTTCGCCGTTTTATGCTCCTTTTTTTTTTTTAGATCAACTTTTTATTGTTTTATATTTTTGAACATACAGAACAGACAAATACAATTGAACAAGGTGCTCGTATATATATTTAAAAAACGAGCACCTTGTTCAATTGTATTTGTCTGTTCTGTATATATATATATATATATATATATATATATATATATATATATATATATATATATATATATATATATATTTAAATCTTTTGGTTCAGGCACCGTTTTCGAAGTATCATGTTGATAAGATCATAAAATGAGAAAAATAATGGGACAAAAAGAAATCAAGGGACATTTAGAATTAGAATAGAGAAAAAATGTGCGATTAATTGCGAGTTAACTATGACATTAATGCGATTAATCGTGATTAAATATTTTAATCGTTTGACAGCACTAATATACACATATACCAACATGTCTATAGTGAAGTCAAACAAAAATCCCTCAACATTTGTGTGTATTTTCATCAAACTGGGAACTAATTTGTCCATCCCTCCTTTGAATCAACAAGGTGTTTAATAGTATGTATAAAACATTCATAACAATCTTTGTTGTGAGACGCATTAACTCAAATTAAATGTACTCAGATTTTGTTTGCATGTGATATACCATTTACATAACCTTGCTCTGGGCAAATGAAAACACTGGAGAAGTGAGTGTGCAGGTGAGGCATTGCACCCGGAGGAAGGGTCATTATGAGTTCTCGTCGAAACAGAATTACAACATTAAACATTAAGGGACAGGATTTAATGTCTGACTATGATAGTGAGTATTTCAAACAGAGCATATATTTGGATAGCAGGGAAAATAGCTAACACTTGATAAATATTGATAGACAATTGGTGCAACAGAGGATAAATAGCTTACGATAACGTACTGTAGGAAAGTCCTTGTTTTTGTGCACTCTGTGAAAAATGATAGATTCTAAACCTGCTGCAGTTGACAGGGGAACGTCATTGAGGGAGAAGTTTTTTTGGCAGCCTGCACTTTTTCAAGGGGTTTCCAGTCAAACGGATAGGCAGTGTGACAGGCCAGTCCATAGAAGTCAGCAGTGATTATGCAAGTTGCTTATGCCTAATGAGAAAGGTCAGCGCATTGCCAAGAGAGTGGGACACAAGCCCAGTCTCACACTGAGATGTACAGCACACACTGCTGTAGAAAACTGTGCAGTACAAAAACATATGCCTCTTTCGCCTGCGTGAAGTAAAATGTCCTCTTTAAAGAGAAAAATAACTGATACGAATGAAATACCTTCCCATCTTATATTTTATTTTTCTACAAACTCGTGTAAAATGTCACCTGTTTCATATCTAAATGGTTTCAAATGCTATATATGTGTGTTGCACCCCTTGAAAAGTAAAGCAGGGAACCAGTTCAGTGTAAAAGGAGCAGGTCCACAGGACATCATCAATAATGTTGACGTAAAGGAAAAATACACTTTCTGCTTTGCATTTCTGAGCCAATTTGCTTTTTGGTGGCACATTTTTCTTCGTCCTGCAGACAAGTAGCCAAGAATAGATGTGTGATGTTCCATAGATTTTGTTTCTATAGCTGCAAGATCTAAAACGTCAAGGATACAGTATATGTCAGGTTTTGGTGTTGGTCCATGAGGCTCAGACACTGAGGCATTCTTTCTATGGAGCTGCCATTTTGCATCAACATCATACTGACATCATACGTCGACCATTATAGTATAGGAAGATATTTCCTGTTTTCCTCTAACAGTAGCCTTAGTTGACCAGAATTAAATGCCGCCATGAGACGTGTTGTGTTTTGCATAAAAGATTGTTGATAATGAAGTAGTTGGCTTGCCATGCCCATATACTTTTGATTGAAAGCAACAAGATCAAACCCATGTTTGAGGATATTGAAAGGCATTCTGGTAAATGTAGGAATTTCTCTAAATATATTAAATCCAAGGTATACATACCTTGTCATCCTGATTGTGATTTAAACGTTGGTATATTCTGTACACACAGCATCTATTGCATGAATGTCCTTTCTGGGAGAGGGATCCCTCTTGTTGATCTTCTGGAGGTCCTTATCCAAATCGAGGGTCTAAGTATCCCATAGCCTTCCTCCTTAAATGAAAGTTGCTCCGGTGTCACCATCAGACCTCGTTACAGGACTTACATGTGATAACAGGTGGTCGTAAATCTTTTCCCATCTCTGTTCAAAGAGGGTCTATGGTGTCGAATGTAAGTGTTTTCCTTGATCTTTCTCCGGACGTGCTCCAGAGAAAGATCAAGGAAAGTCATCAACAGTCGTGATGATGTCTGCTTCTGGGGCTCTGGCAGTCTTTTCCCTACGGCCCTTTCCGTTTGACCAATTCAGCGTTCATCACAATTGTTGCAAGTGATGTTGTAATACCACCCCAGTGGGGTGTTCTGCCTTTTAGGGGTGTACCAGCAGAGATCTTCAGGTGTTGAATGTTTCTGGTAGGTTCAATACTCCATGACCAAAGCCCTCTAATTTTTATATTTTATACCTCTATATTTAGAATATTAATATTAGTTATGTGTCCCAAAGGTCCACAATCCTGAAATGACTGAAATGTCCAAGATCATAGTTAGAAGGCGGCATTGTCCCCCTCATCACATATTGGAAGTATGTTAATGTTGTAATATTCTTTTTTACTCAGTGCTTCTGTGTCATTAGTTACTAGGGGAGGCTCCCTTGCTCAGAAGCATCTCAGTACTTTTTTTTTCTTACCTAAATGTCAACTATTTTTTTAACATATTTGATGACATTAGATCTTCATTCGTTCATTCATTCATTCATTCATTCAATAGTTGTTGCGCACGAGCAACGCACAACATAGATTAATGAATTACATTACACGCGTGCATTCTGAATATCTGCAAAAACATTTACTAAGCGAGCCATTGACACGAGACTCCGTCTCAAACAGGAGCATATATGAATAGATGATGTACTGTGTTTATATCCTGACATGTGCACTGAATGCAGATTTCATTACACATGATAATATGAAGAGTAGCTCTGATGGGAGCAGTTCTCTGTCAATAGAAATATTTGTTGTTGTTGTATTTTTTTATTCTAAACACGTTTCCATATAGCCAAATCATTTCTGTTATGTTCCCCCCCCCCCCCCCCCCCCCCCCTCCCTCCTCCCTCCTCCCCCCTCAGGCTAAGCTAGCTCTGGTTGACAGAACAGCATCCTCTCTACACTTTATCTCCCTCGCTCATTGCTTTGATGTGTTGTGATTGCGTTGGTGTGGCGGTGGTGTGCTGGGTGGGAGGGGTTGGGGGTGAGTGGGGGGGGGGGGGGGGGGGGGGTTATAGCAGAGAAAAGCATTCTGCAGTGAAAATGTGCTCCTACTGAAGCGTAGAGAGACTGCAGCACAGTGAACGAGCCTGTGCACCACCTGCAGTCGTGTATGTGTGTGTATGAAAGAGAGAGAGAGAGAGAGTGAGAGAGGGAAATAATCACCCAAGACACAATGATTCAACACCCCGCTCCTCTCCTCTTCTTCATCCTCCATCCTTTCTTTATCTCCTCCCTCCTTCTCTCCCTTCGACCCAATTCTCCACACACACTACAATCATCTCACCCTGTGCCTGCCTTGCATCCGCCTTGCACCGTGACGGCTGCTGCGTGTCTGTTTGTGTGCGTACATTGCGCATGCTGGTGGTGTGTGTGTGTGTGTGTGTGTGTGTGTGTGTGTATGTGTGTTCACCAGTATTCTCTGTTCAATATTCTCAAATACTTCCTGCCTCTCCTCCTGCGACTTTTGCCGCCTTCCTTTTTGCCATTCTTGACAACATCTTGACTCCTCCATTCACTCTTTCAGCCCATTCTGTTGCTCCTCCACCTCTCCCAGTGATCACTACTTGATGCGCACTTTCCTTCATGCGCACACAGCCGTCTTCTCTTTGGCGACACTGGCTTCAACTCTGAAATATAAACACTGAATGAATGCACTCAGTGTCACTGTCTTTCTCAGCAGAAACCTATTCTGTTTTCCATCTTTTTTTCCCCGCTCTCTCTTCCTAACCGTTATGTTCCCAGTCATTTCTCCTTTTCGCCCCCCTCCTCACTCTTTTGCTCCCCTCCTCCCGCGCTGCCTGAGTAAGTGCTGCAGCATCAGTGCATGTGTGTATGTGTGAGAGAGCAGCACAGAATGAGAGAGAGAGAGAGAGAGATGAGTGTGTGTGAGCGGAGTGTGTGAGCGCGAAGCACCGGGGATCCTGAGCCTGGAGGGGAGCGAGAGTCGGGCTTTTCTGCCTGTGGATGTATGTGCCAGGACAGCGGGTTTTGTTTGCAGGGGAGCGTACATGTGCGTGGATGTGTGTGTGTGAGAGACAGGGAGTGTGGGCATGCCAGCGTGCGTGTGTGTATGGGTAACAGTGTCGTCGATCAGCGACGGGCTCTTCGCATTATGCAGCCGACGGTGCTCATCACACTTTGAGGACTGACTCATCTAGACCGGGCTGTGGAGACAGAAGAGACGGAAGAGAAAGAAAGAGACAGATGGATGCAAGGACAGAAAGACAGTTTTAGGCTCTTGATACTTTGGGTCCCTCCAGACCGTCCAAAGGTCTAGTCCATTTGTGGGACGCCAGTAGCTTCACACCGGCCCCCCTTGTCCCTCTCAAATTGGAATTGCAGACACATTGCAGACAGGTAGCCAAAATTGCCCAAAAAAAAACCCCTGAAAGGAAAATAAATTCACAGTCGTCATCTGACTTGAAGGAAGGTTTTCAATTCATTTCTGCTCCACGGAGTAGGACAAGAGGGTCTTCTGTCTCTGCGGGGTCTTTTTTAATTTTTTTTTTTTTTACGCTTGACATCGTTCTTTTTTACGGGGGGTTGCAGAATCCTATCCCAGCACCGAGGGGGGAGATAAGAGGCTGGCAGACGAGACGGGACAGACGCACGCATGGCTCGCCTCAACTGGTGCCTGGCTGCCGTCATCAGCTGGGGCAAGTTCCTCTTTGCCTGCTTCTTTCCTCTGCGGGGGTCCAAGCGAGACAAGGTAAGCCTTCGCAGAGGGGGGGGGGGGAATAAGGGGTTGCTGGGAATGGGAGACTAAGCTGGGATTCAACGGACGAGTTCTGCACATGTCGTCTTTCATGTCTCACTTCAACCCACGCAGGGGACTTTCTTCTACAATAAATGCCAAAAGATATATCTGGAATTCTCATCCTGCATGAAATATACATCAGGATGGGCCTCAATCATGCCACTCATCCATTACATGCATGCTGCCGGTTTTACCTAAACCACCAATATGACGTAGCTGTGAAAAGGAGCCTGGCGACTGGTCATGGACCATGGGTTTTTGGAAGACAAGTTGGTGTCCCTCTGAGTGCTGATTCAAGGTCAGTGTTCCATCTCCAAGTGGCCTCCAGGCAGCTGCTCCAGATAAAGATGGTGGGGAACCATGGGGATGAGATTTTGGATATTCTACTAGAGCCAGGTACTTGCAGCAACCACCTGGAACAAGTTGCTCCTGGTACATAGGGTCACCTTGCTTTCGGAACTGCAGAAATATAATGCACCATTATTGGGGGTTTGCATATACCCATGAAAGAGCTCTTGATTCTCCCCATTCATCTCCTGCCATTGCACGTCATGCTGCATTTGTTCGTTTTCGATGAGGCTTGCAAGTCTTTCATCTCTGCGCCATATTCTGACGGTCGTATGGCACGTGTATGAGCAACAAAAGGCCAAACGGAGTTCATTAAATGCTTATCAGCTGAACACGCGCTCTGTTTCTTTGTCTGTTTCCCCCGGAGCCAATGTTATTAGCAAAACCTGGAGCACAATCTTTGCTTTTTTTTTTTTTTTTTTGGCTCTTCTCTAGCAGATATTCAATCATGTGTAACAACTAAATGGCACTATTTCCTCTGACACACACGTACACAAAAGTGAGGACACCGGAAAGTGCCTGAGGTGATCCTCTGATGAATAGTGATGAGTGGAGTCATTTTAAAGCCATGAGCCTCTCTAGTGCAATATTTTTTTATAGCAGTTGTCCTACGGCAGGAAACACTGACCAAATCAGCCTAATGCACTGCACCCTCAGCAGTTTTTAAAAAAAGAATCTGTCCCCTTGAGAGAATATTATTATAAAGTAAAGACCTTTTGGGGACTTTCATGTGCCCTCGTATCTTTCGTTTTTTTATCCTCATCGTTGACTAATTTTTGAAAACCATGAAAAGCTCAGATCCTGAACGTAGATATCGGTCAATGAAACTTGAGCGTTGCAGTGCTGTAACTCTCCCTCGACTGCGAGCTCGTTGCTGTTGCGTATGAGAGCCGTTTGGGCAGCAGTGGTGTTATAAAGTCTGGTGATGATGGGACTTTTGCCTGTGGTGACGCCGTAGCGTGCAGTGCTGCAGCCGCCCGTCTCTTCAAGCCCCAATACCCTCCCACCAGCACCGACACCAGCAGCAACCCCCCCCCCCTGCCCCTCCCCCCCCCACCCACCCCCCTGCCCCCCCTCCCCAATGCCGCAGCTCCTTATCTCTACACCCGCGCTCAATCCCACCAGACTCCCCTTGTCGCACTCTCTCGTATGTGTGTGTAAATGTGTGTGGACACACACACACACACACACACACACACACACACACACACACACACACACACACACACACACACACACACACACACACACACACACACACTCATTATATATCTCCTCGACCCTATGCAATGAATACCCTAACCCATGTTCATTCAATCACAGCTTTTGCTCAGCCTGGCCTCAGCATTGGCATTTTTTTCTCCTCTTCAATCTAGAAAGAGGAATTTTTCTTTTGTTTGAATTTTTCTCACTAAATGAATGTTTTTGCACCATTTTTCAAATTGACCCACAACTTGTTGTTATAGAGAGAGGTAGCTCTGTCAGATCTTCACGTCTTGTACCTACACTGTAAAATGGGACTTGTCACCAGGGATGTAATGTACCCTTGTTAAGGTACAGATATGGTACACTTAGGCACGGTCTACATTTGTACCCTTGTTCCTTATACCTTGGAAGGGACATTTATGTAGCCCCTATAATAAAAATGTTATTTGATCACTGCAAAGATCACATTTTTTGTCTATATTTGAGTCCTGATATTCTTATTTTATAAGATCCTTTCAACTTGCTTTCAGTGAACTTGTTTTAAGGTGTTTCCTAAAATCAAGTTTGTTGATTCCAGTGTAGCAACCTGCCTTAATCTGTCTTGTTTCGCGATATAGACACTCATTTCTAGAAAACTCTCAAATATGTTCCTTTTCCTATCAACAATACATTTTTACTTGGACAAAAGTGTAAATTCACTTTCAAAGAAATCAAGATGCACAGCACATGCCTTTCCTAGTGCTATGTAGTTGTCAATATATGCTACATGTAGTCTGTTCCACACGTAAGATCATTATCAAAACTATGATGAATTGGGGGTATTTTTTATTCTTTTTTAATCACAGACGATTGCAACATAAGATTTTGCTGTTTAAGTTCTCACCACTTGTTTATCCAATGAATGCCACAGTTGGCTGATCACCAATGTAGTTTTAGCGGCTAGCAGGGCTGCCTTTTAACCACTATAGCAAATTGGACAAATTAATAAATGAGGATTTTAAGAGACTTTTTGCAGTGTACATGACAACCATTCAGTCTGTTGCTACTCTGTCGCTCCAGCTGCAGCACTAGAGCCGGTCACGTGGCCGACTGGGAGGTGAAAGTGGAGAGGTAAGGCTCTGTGTCTTCCCTCCAAGGACCGCTGTGAGGTGTTCAGTTTCCATGGCAACGCCGCTCACACAGTCCCCACATGATAAAGCCGGGTTACAACAGGAGATGGGCTCGGAATATTGTCGGCATGTGTGTGTGTGTTTGACTGTGAATGTGTGGTGGTTTTGTAAGAAGGAGATGGGGAAGCAGTGAGTGAGGTGGAGGGCTGATGTGTAAAGGTTTTCTCTATGTGTGTTACTATGGTGACACTACGGAAGGATAACCCTCTTCTCTCCTCTACTGAATTCCCTCTCATTCTCACATCCTCTCTCCTCTTCTCTCCAATTTCCTTTCTGTTTCTTTCGTGTCATTCCATTGAATTATCTCTCCTTTCCTCGTGTCTCCTCGCATCTCTTTTCCCCTCCTCTTTTGTTTTCTTCTGTATCTTTCATTACATTGAATTTCCTCTTGTGTCCTTTCATCTTCTGCCCTCTTCTCTTTCCTTTGTTTTTTCTAATGTAGTTTCCTCTATTCTTGTCTCTTTCCTTCTCCTCTCATCTTCTCCTTGTGTCTACTGCCCTTTCCTCTCCTTTCTTTTACTTTCTGTTTCTTTCCTTTATTTCACCAAATTTCCTCTTGTGCCATTTCATATCCTCTCACCTCCTTGTTGCTTTTCCTCTCTTTTCCATCGGTTACTTTCCTTACATTTGATTTCATGTTCACCTCTTTTCTCCTCTCCTCTATGTTGCTTTCTGTTTCTTTCCTTTATTTTGTGTCTTCTTTCCTCCCGTATCCTCTTCTCTGCTCTCCTCTCCTCTGTATTTTGTAAACCTTGCCTCCCTATTCATTTAACTAATGTCCCCCAGGGCAGTATATTCACATCAGGCAGTACTGCAGACAAGCTAAAAGAGAAGAGGGTGAGGGGAAACCTGTCCGCTGAATGGCTTCTTATTCTCTCCCTCTATATTGCCTCTCCAGCATATGCATGAAAACCTCATTCATTGCTCGTTGTATTTATCACATGCTCCCAACTTACCTTCCACGCTGAGTAATGCCGCCCGACTGTGTCGAGCAGTGTGCAAGTACCGCACCCAGAGAATTGCAGATTTGTGCCCTGAATGGCTCGCTGTATTCTGGCCCAGCGCTCAGCATGATGGATGCCTTGTTATTTTAGCATTAAAGCTTTAATGTGATGGATTCTCCAGCGACAGAAGAGGAGACTGCAGAGTCAATGTGGAATACTTATCTTTTTTTTTCTTCTCTTCCATCTCAGTTTTTTGTTAAGCAGTAGATCTAGTACAACCTAAATGTTTCAACATTTTGGGTGGGTTTGTGTTGGTGGAGCTGGTGATCAAATATCACTCTCTCTCTGTGCATTTGGCAGCGTATGTATCACAGTTCCCCCAACCTTTAAATAAGTACAGGGCTGCTAACATCATTAGTCTGGGATTACAACTCTATGGGAAATAAAGTTTAGGTGTGTGTGTGTGTGTGTGTGTGTGTGCGTGTGTGTGTGTGTGCTTGTACCTGCCTGCCTGTCTGCCTGTGTGTTTTCAGTGAGTTCTGGCATGTTGCATTGGGAATAAGGGAATAAGAACCTGACCTCACTGTGCAAAAATGTTGTACTGAGAAAATACACCACTCCCAATAGCAGACCAAAAACCAATACTTTTTGCAGGTAATAATGGCTATTCTGGCTGCATCCAGACAGAAAAACAACAACTTCAGATGCATGCTTGAGCTGTATATGTATTTTTATATTGTTACCCATCTGCAGAGACTGTCTGAGGGTTGGTTGGAGGCCACTAGAGGCTGCTAGCAACCCAGTTTAGACCAGTTGGCTGCAGGGAGAACGTGGTTGCCATGTCTTAAACACTGGCACCAAATCCATTTCAAAACCAGTTCAGGAGTTAACACGACTTCTACAGCACAAACAGCAGCAATGCATCCACACTGTGCTCTATGCTTACATTGTGTTAATAGAGTACGCAGAGAGGGAGACACACACACACACACACACACACACACACACACACACACACACACACACACACACACACACAAACACACACAGATTATGTGTCAGGTTATGCCATATGCCTATGGATTGAGGTAACTGTTACAGTGGAAGTGATGGAGTGCAGCAGGGATCAATAGAGGGTGTTTTCTCAAAATGAATTGGCTCTTAGCCCTTTATGGATCTGACTGTGGAGTGATGTAATGTGCCTGCACCGCTGATATAATGTTGATTCAGTGCTGTACTGATATAGATGTACACATGCACAGAGCAATCTCTAACACGTGCGTCTGGGTATGTTGGCAGACATGCATGTGAAGTATTTTTGCATATGCACACATATAGGATTCAAAACACACATAAAGGGATATACATGTATGCAGGGAGATTATAAAAAGTCTTGTCATCAATTTGACACATACTATGGTGTAATCTTTATAATGCTATACAGTACAATTAAAGGAAGACTTCACCACATTTTACATTCTGTTCAGTTCACTCATCGTGAGCCTGACAAAGCTGTTCTATAATGTCTTCTTGGGGCTCTGTTGCATGCTTTATAATGTCTGAGAAAGTAACCCTGATGATGTCATCAGGGTTATGTCGTCTTGGGCTTGGAGACTACACATTTTTTACAGAAGGCCTGAGTTACAAACTGGACTATGGAGTTTGAAAGAGGGCTTTACCAGACAAAAAGGTTTACTCATACTACTGACTAAAGGTCAAGACATCTCTGACAGTTTTGGCCTTTCTTTTTGTTGTGTGTCTCTTGCAAGTGTTCTAACTTTATGGAAGTGTAATTCTGAATTGCTGAAGTACCCTGTTAAGTGTTTCTTATGGACTTTCAGAAGAAGTCAGTTTTCTCGCAAAACATATGGAACAAAGATGTCACCGCTTTTGCTGCAACAAGAGTAATGCGCGTGTTGCCATATGGTCATTATTGTGCGCATATGTGCACATGGCCTTTCTTTGAGTGTGTACGAGACTGCATGTGCCTCTGTGTAGACAATGTCTGTACGCCACAGTGATGAGCTCAGCTCTATTTTCTAACCGTTCCCACCAGCTTCTGCAGCAAGTACCTGTTAGTTTTTCATTGTTTGGTCCGGCCACTCAGCTGCGTCACAGCAGCTGTTGAGTCCTGCAGATATTTTGAAGTAAGAGTAGCGATCTGGAAACAGGAAGGGGTTGCCGATGAAAAATTGAAGTGACATTAGCGCAGACATGAGCGAGCATGCTTGCAGAGGAGAGGCGGAGGGGAAGAGAGGTGAGTTATGGGATGCAAGAGAAGCCAAGAGGTTGGACGCTGGTCAATAAATATTGTGTGCGTGCATGCGTGCGTGTGTATGTGAGGGGTAAAGAGAGAGGAGGGGCTAACAAGGATCATTTGAGGAGAGGGGAGTTTTGGGAGGGAGAAAAATAAAAGCCAAGACTCACCTCCCCCCTTTCCTCCATGGAATAAAGTTACCACACTTCAAGAGGGACAGAAAGGAGGGTGAACAAGAGAAAAGGAGAGAGAGAAGGACCTGGAGTGGAAGAGATAGAGCAAGCAAGAGAGGGCGGGCGCTCAGATGCGGGAGACTAAGGCCATCAGAGAGAGAGAAAACGAGAGCAGCATTCCCTTCCCCACCCTCTGTGCACCTCGCACGTCTGGCATGGATCTGTGTAGCCCAAGTCTGCGTAGAACCGGCCACAATTTCTGGGAATACCGTGGAATTTTGCCGTGAGCCTTGAGAGCCCTTTTTCAGGATGCCCTCCGTCTCTCTGTCTCTGCCCTCCACTTTGGCGGGGAGGGCCAGGACCTGGGTTTGCCTCTCCTGCATGTTTTGGGTAAGGATTCACAGACAGAGATTTACAGTATGCAGGTGCAAGTGATCAGCAAAAGGTCATCATGGAAAAGTATGTAGAATTGTTTTAGAAAGGCAACAAAAAGGGCTGTGTTTTGGATGCAGTCTAAGCAAGCAGATTGTATGACATGAGAAGCATGAGACTAGGTATAGGTGTAACCAAACCTACTTTAGGGTCATTTATGCATGACCCAATGGTTTTTTTCTGCTCAAATGTGCTAAACGTCCTTCCATGGTGTTGTCAAGTAGGCGGTTATGTTTATCTGTGAAGTGTAAAGAGGTGAGCGGTTCATGGTCAATGGTACCTTTTGAAATAACAACGCAAGCAACACCACTGTTGCTTTTAACTCTTGTATGCGTTCAATGTTTGAAATTGGATAATGATATGGTTAAAAGTTTACAAAGTTTACTCCGGTCGAATGCCTTTTTAACCAAACTGGAGATAAAATAACTCCACGAACATCCTTCATCCTTTAGTCGCTAGAGGTCAAGTTCGGATTTGTCGTAGGTGAGAGCATGGCTGGCCAATCTACAATCTATCTCGACTCCATTCCCTTGATCCTTACAGGACTAATCTAGTAACAGGCTGCTCTGTTGCGGTGTGACGTGTGTTCGCATCGGCGCGTTCTTTTGCGTCGAGCCCCGGCTCTAGAGCTATTTCTGGTTTCTCCTGTATAATTTAATCCGCTGCCGCTCGCTTCTCCTGCTGTCTGGGACTGACTGAGTGTGTCAGAAACAGGGGGCTTTTCCACGCAGCATCTTCCTTTAAAAAACAAACAAAAAAAAAGTATCACACCAACATGGACATGTGTGTGGACTTAGAAGCATGTGAATATGGACACAAGAACAGGTCTTTATTTTTCCTTGCAGAGGAATATAAATGTAGTGCTTAAACATGCAATATATTTTGTGTTAGAGAAACCTTATACATGTGAAAAAGCTAAATGTGCCTTTTAAGATGCTCTCCAGCCACACAATCATATATTAGAGTGAAAAACTATGGGCTTTCGTATGTTAACATATTGCCGCTTCACACTTTGCCTACCTTTTAATGTTCCTAGCTGCAGTGTAACACCATCTTTATTGGAGAAGTAGGTGGATTTATTGCATTTTTTTGTTGTATAATGTATACACAGTGTGTAATGATCGCACCCGAGTGTTAAATGAGGCATCTGCCCTACTTTTCTGTAGCTTGCAGTTGGGGAGAGGGATCCATTAAGATGCAAGGGGAAAGAGGCAGGGTGGAGGAAAAGCTCCCACGCAGTTCATATGCAAAGTGAGACATTGAGTTGTCCAGATGCGAGGCTTCCAATCCAACATGATCACCCTTCAAATGGACGACAAAAGGAAGATGAACATTGAAGAGGGAAAGAGAGGGAAGGACATGAGCGTTGTGAGGCGTGACATCAGCAGAGAGAGGAAGAAGAGTAACAAGGAGAGGCTGAGTGACGTGCAAGAAGCAGGTTCCAAGAAAGCTCCTCAAATACATGCTATTAATAATTTATCACCCCACACGCAGCGAGAGAGAATATTAGATTTGACATGCTGACAGAAACAGTCACAAATGCATGCTAGTTCCTACAGCACTGGTCAAATACTTCTGTGAGCTCATTACTGCTCTACACTATGCTAAGCAGCTCTGCTATGAATAACAACTACCGTTATTTGACACAGCACCGGCGATATGATTTTGAACATATTCGCTGAAGAATTTGTTGAACTTGTTTACCCAAGTGCAGTCAGGGCGCTCCGTTAAGACCTAGGATTATGTTCATGGTATTTTGCAGTCTCACAAGTTTGACTACAAACCTTAGATGGTTTCTTATGCCAACTACTCTATATTTCATATTTGCTGTCTCTTTTTGCTGTAAAGTAGGGAGGCAAGCATGAAATAATGCAAGTAACTGGCTTTGTGCAATCATTTTGAACAGTCAAATCATGCAGTTCTTTATTGCGTTGACATTGCCTTTTATAACACCAAATTTTGAAAAGGTCACTTAGGTAGTTACAGGCACCATCTGTCAGTTTTAGACCATATCAATGACAGATACTGTATAATTGAGTTGAGTTTGACTTAACTTTAACCTAAAGGTAACCATGGGCTTGTGTTGTTTCGTGTAATAAATCCACTGGCAATTAGTTTGGAGGTCATAACAGGTTTCATTTTGGTTTTTGTTTCACTTTGGCTACCCTCTTGTTTGGATTTTTGGCCTTTTTATTTAATAGGGCAGCTGAAGACAGGAAAGGGGGTAGAGAGAGGAGGGATTACATGCAGCAAAGGGCCGTTCATCCCTATGAGAGTTTCTCAGTGGCGCATGAAGCCATCATGGAGCAAAAAAAAAATTCCCCAGATGATCGGCACTACTTCCGCATTGTGCGGCCCATAGAGCAGGCGCACTAGAGACCTCCGCCGGCCGAGCCAGCTACTTCCTGTTTAGCGCTCAACTAACTTGAATGGGGATTAAATGATTTAATTGTGCGGCTCTTTTTTTAGACTTTCCAAATGTTATTGGACCTAATGGATCAAATTCCTTTTGTGGGTGTTTATGATGCTCAAAAAAATGTATCCACTGATTTACAGACATGTCTTTCGCTATGTAAGTCTATGAGAAAAAGTCTCTTTGGGCCAGAGGGCATCACATTTATTTATTTATTTATTTATTCATTTATTCGGGAGAGTGCACATTAATGAACAATCTAACATTTCTGTACAGACTGTAAATGAGCCAGGTTATAGCATAAATGCTAATTTTCACCTGTAGTCCCGAATGATGGCCCGGGAGTTGCAATTCCACCATTTGCATGCTATGTTATATTTGCTTCAAAGGCCGGCATACTTCCTGGGGGTCTGGAAAATATCCCCTATGATGTCATCAGGGTTATCTTAACTTGGGCATGGAGAGCCTGTATTACAAATTTGGGTTGTGGAGTTTGAAAGACGTGGGCATTTCTAAGGCTAGGAGGGTCTAATGAAAGATGCTATTAAGTCGCATTATGGGACGTAGGATCTAGTGTTTTTTTATAGTTTGACTTGGATTGAAGGTTAGCTATGTATCAAATGACTTTGTGTTTGTTGCTCATATTGGTGGTTGTTTGCCTTGTGATTTCTTAGCTTTCTTGTAATTGATGTGACACGATAGGACTGCTCACGTACATAATAATAATCAGAATAAAGAATACTTTCATGACTTTTCAATGATTTTTTTTTAGGTTACTCAAAAACAACTTCCATTTCATTCTTTGCTGTAGTCCAGTACGAGGCAGCTGAAAAACACTTGACACTTAAGATGTATAGTAGATCCATCATGTCTTCAGTTGTCTAACAGAGTCCCTTATTGACTAAACAGAATTCCCCCGGAGAGCTCTAAAAATCAATCAGACTTTGATTGGACCGTTACAGCCTGCCACGCCTCTGTGTGCGTCACCTCTGTATGAGTGGGTCTGTATGTGTGTGGCCTGGCGTGTATTAGGAATGTCATTTCCCTCTGCTAATAAGAGCATATATTCTAGGCCTGCTTGGTGATTAGCTTGCGTTGAGTGACGAAATTCTCGAGTAATGACTCTTTCTCGGCATCTCTGTGTGCAGGCCGGGTGGCTGATTCCCCACAGCGTCATAGCAACAGCATCATCTTTATCGGTTTACTTTGAAAGGACAAGGACTACATTTTTAAGAGGAAATTATATTTGAACATGAATTTTTTGGATAGTTTGATTCCAAAATTTAATTTCACAATAAAATATATTTTCAATCAGTGGAGTGTTTTTTTTGTTTGTGATGGCATTCTTTTTGTAAAATGATTTACTCAAAAAGAAGCAGCAAGGTATTTGTTTGTCCTATAACGTACCCATTTTTTTTAATTCACTCAAAAGATATGTTTTCTTCTTATACGAGCAGTGATGCAAATTTTGACTACACTAAAAGTGATCGATCTAAAAAGCATTAGAGAACATCCTTTTGCTTGAGTATGAATCCCAATGATTGAGCTATTATAGTATTTAAGTAGTGGCCAATACTGTATAAAGGGTCAAGTAATCTTATCATCTCATCAGTGACTGTCGTTTTTGGAGACTGTGACCATCTGAGGTTAGCGCTGTCCAAACTCTATTGCACTATTTTTTAACGTTATCTAGTTGGTTTGGAAAAAAAAGAGAAAAAAGTTCATTTTTGTCCAGCATGTAATAATAACAGCGATATTTTTGGTTTTAATCATAATGCACACCTCCAAATGACATGAAACTGCACTCAGTTCTACTTTTGGTCAACGGCCTCCGCAGGGACCTCATGTGCTGTTCATCTGTCACACAGGCTGACTGTTTGCAGCCAGAGATCCCGCCAACTCTCACTGGAGCTTTCTCCATGCTCTCGTTTTCCAACCAGCGCATTTGTGCGTGAGTGTATATGCCTGCATGGTGTGTGGTACTGTATCTTTGATACTCAGACTGTCCTCCGAGAGTGTAGCCTGTCACTCTGGCTCAACAATGCTCTGTGTATCTGTGACCAGGTGATTTATATGCGATGTGACCAGGCGCCTCCCTCCAGGCGCCCAGGCCACCATCAGCCAGCCCGCGACCCAGCTTCAGCACTCTTCCCCCGGGCACTGTGCACTACTCTGTCCCCCACATCTCATACCCAAGTCTGCATCTCAGCCAGTTCAGAAGATCTGTCTGTAGACAAAGTTGTACTGTAGATGGCCATTACATGTAGAAGCAGTTGAAATAATTGCTATATCACAACTAAGGAAATGTCCACACAGCCACACACACCTGCTTAACTTTCAAAGCTACGTCTCTGTTGTGTTCTTGTTCTTTGTGTGTGTGTGTGTGTTTTTTTTCTCCCTGGGATGGACTCAAGGAGACAGAGAGAGAGAGAGAGAGAGAGAGAGAGAGAGAGAGAGAGAGAGAGAGAGAGAGAGAGAGAGAGAGAGAGAGAGAGAGAGAGCTCATTAGCAAACATGGCATCCCAAGTTCATTAGCAGCTGGCTAATGGTCATAAGCAGCCTAGACTTCATGATCACAACTCATTGATCTTTGTGTCTCCCTGTCTGTACCTGGTATTGATCATATCGCACACTCGCGTAAACAGTATAACAGCTGCACCCTCACGTACACACACACACACACACACACTCACACACACACAAAAATGTATGCATCCATACAACATCACACCCACACGTATGCGGGGAGGTAGTCATACTGTAGATTCACATAGATCTCGCACACACACACACACACACACACACACACACACACACACACACACACACACACACACACACACACACACACACACAGAGTTCATCTACTACAATCTGGCAACCGTCCCACAGTGTCAGTCCATTGGGATCGGACGTATTCAGCGCCATAAATAAAACATCCTGAGCTCATATCTATGTTCTTGTACACTGATCCATACTCCAATGAAGTATGGACGTAGACACAGGAAGACGTGTTGTATCAGTGCCTTAAAATTGTAAATATTCGGATTGATGCGATACATATTTTTTAGATTCTCTGGATTTGTGTTTCTCCAGGAATGTGTACATTTCAACAATAAAACATACCCTGACAGTATTCTTGTACATTTTAAAGAAGGTAACAGCCTGCTCGACATGCTTTATGATTATGGGTACTTCTGTGCTGCCAATCACTAATGTACCCATAATCACAGTGAAGAATGCCCCTCTGGGGTTATAACCAGAATAAGGACTATCCTGATATGAGATTTCACTGTCCCATCAGTTATTTTTCCATCTACTGTAAAAAATGTTCATAAATGGAGGTGCACGGGACAACACCTCAATCAACCTGCATTGCTTTATGTTTTTAATTCAAGGCTCCTTGACATGACGAATTTTTGGAATCTGTTTTTTTAAAAGTAAAGCTGGTGAGAGAGAAATGATTCGGCAGTGCAGTTTTGTCTGTGCCGTCTTGCAGTCTGATCTTAACCGCCCTGCTAATTCAAGCCATTTGATATGCCATCTGTGTGTTGAGATCACAGATTCAAGAGACATTAAAACGTCTGATGAATTCTGTCATTAAAGGGGCACTCCACCAATTTTACACATAAAGATCAGTTTACTACTTGGATTACTGCTTAGGTGGTGCTAAAAATTGTAAAACTGTTTAAGTAAATAACCCTAATAATGTCATAGTAATGTCATCAAGGTAGTATCACTAGACATTTATATTAGAAAGGCTGCCTTACAAACTGGGCTGTGGAGTTTGAAAGATGTGATTGTTTACCATGCAGGGAGGGAATGAAAAAATGCTATTGAGTTGCATTATGGGACATGTAGGATCCAGTTTGACTTATACTATGGACTAAAATTCAGGATACCGCAGCTTCTGCTGCTTCGATTTTGACAGTTCCTTTTAAAATCTGCCTCCTGAGGGTCGCTCAACTTTATGGAAGTGCAGTACAAAATCGCTGGAATAATCTTTAAAAAATACAACTTTTTGTGTGTGCGCATTAAATCAAGTGTGACACCCCGTAGCGTTCTAATCGTATATCATACCATATAAGTGTCTTCACTCTTGAAACAGCTGGAAGTCCACCCTAGTTTTTGTGCGTTTATGAAAACTGCTTTCTAGAATAAAAAACATGTAAATGCTGACACACTCATACACATACAACTATTACAAATATCATCCTGGTTCTCATTTTCCTTCTTGTTGTGTTTCTCATTTCTTGTTTTTTTCTCGCTCTCCGTCTCACAAAGGCGCCCATTGTGCCTGACAGAATTTCAATTTGGTGGAAATTGAAAGCAGGTGTGGCTCTGCTTTTTCATCTCGGGGGGGTGTGCAGGACTTCTCTTTTCCCTCGGCCTGTTAGTTTCTGTGGGGCCTGTTCCTCATGCTTGACTTCAGTGAGTCATGTCATCCAACGTTTTAGCTGGTTTTGGCGCTCTTTGTCTTTTTTTTTTTTTTTTTTTTTTGTCTGGGTGACTCATTCGCTCCGTCTGTTTACCTCGTCCATCAGCCAGGTAGTCACTCGTTCTGAAAACAAACACCTCACTCACTCAATGTCTTTCTCACATGCTATATATCATACAGTGGACAGCCTTAAGAGAGAAAGAGTAATTACTGCAACCTCTAGGACTCCTGTGCTGTCAATTTCATCTCAAAAAAAGTCTTTTCAATAGGAATAAGAGAGGAGCAAAGAGCTCCGATCTTAACCTAATCAACAAGAATTTTCACGTGTTTTTTTAAAAGAAGCCCACATTTTTTGTGCCTCAGAGAAGAACATATAATTATTCTGCTAAATATACAGAAAAACAGCTAAAGTAACCTTCTGGATTTAGTCTCTAAAGGGCAGCATTTATTTCACTATTGTTCCTAATAGACGGTTATTGCACATTAGGGGACACTCTCATTGAGCAATTATTGGACTACAGGGTTTGCGTCAAATTACATCATTATGCAAAAGGATACTGTACATTTTTATTCCAACATGCCCCTCTTTGTGTTTTTAAACCGTTCTTTCAATTCTGAATTCTCTAACTGAAAGTAGTCTCACATTGCCAGACCTTCCCCCACAGCCCTGCGGCTGGCATTTCTTTAAACCAATCACAATCGTCTTGGGCGCCGGACAGAGCCACGGTGCCGCTGCAAAATAGCCTCAGGAAGGAACTTGTTTTGGTGGAACAATGAGATGTGTACGTTCAAAAGTTGTTTTAGTCGTGCGACAGAAAACTCAGATTGGACAGATAGTCTAGCTAGCTGTCTGGATTGACTTCATTGTTTTAAGCTTCAACAGAGTACCCGCCTTCAAGGAAGTTAATACTTGTCAATGGAGAGTGGCCTGACTCTCTGTATAAATGAAATGTACGAGAGTCTGGTAGGACCAGGCTAGGCATGTTGGCCATATATGTAGGAATTATGCTGGAAGCGGGGAAGTTTGTGTTGACGTACAGAGTGAAAGTGGTTTCGAGTGTCTGGGCTCAGGTGTAGCAGCTGGAAATGCACATGGCATGAACAGAAGGTCCAGACTTTAAGCATTCACCCATATATTGAGACCATATATTGAGACTCTCCTCTCTTGATGAAATTTCCCTACATTGTACTCTGTGTATATGACAATTAAGAATAAAGTTTGTTTGAGAGAGAGTATTTATATGTGTGTAGTTTTGGAGGACTGGAGTTTATGGGTCTGATACATAGCCTATTAGAGAGAGAATAACATATCAGAGCAGATTTGTGTCCATAGAAAAGTTGTGTTGACCTCCATTGTGTCAACTTGTACTGTAATATCCAACAACTGCCACAAATTATTGTATTGTATCTTGTATTGTTGGCCGCTTGGGGGCAGTATAAACAAGCTGTGAACACAACATTTACATATCCTCATCCGATACAGAGAACTCATGAGCACACAAATTACCTACACATCCTGCTGATAGGTTACGTAGCAATATTAGCATTTATTTGGAGTCGTGTTTGTGTCCACTTTAATGTAAGTTTAATATTCACGTTACATTTATCTCTGTTTTTGGTCTCCACCAACCCCTGAGAAATACAGCATCTGCTATTTTAGCTGCTGAATGCTCCACTATGTTCGCCAGCTAGCCGCTAACTTTGTCTTTGTCATTTTTTTTCCTGGGCAGGTAGTGTACTTTTACCTAAAAATTGTATCACCAATTTAGTCTCTAATGGGTTTTTTTAGGTAGGGAGTCAGTATTATTCCTGTCAAAGTGGCCACCATAGAAATATAACTATTTCACATGAATATTGTCCATCCTAATCTCTTCTGTCTTCTATATTCATAGACGACACATTTATGGTTTTATACACTTGACTGTCTAAACAAATAACTGAAGTTCATGTATATGTCTTTAGGTGTACATGCATGACTGACAACATGTATGTTTGGTTATTGGTTATATTGTATGTGCCAGGACTAATTTGTGTCCATGCAGAAAGAAAGAGCAGTGCCTGTGAGAGAGTCGTCCCATCTCCCTCTCTTCCTTTCACTTCCCTCCTGCTCCCACATCTTGGCTCTAAGTGGGGTCGCGGTCGAGGTAGCGTAGTGATGCTTTTCATTAGCTAAGTGCAACTGGGGGAGAGGAGCACAGGGCCTTGATTTACTGGGCCTGCTGTCTATACGCCTAGACACACAAACACACACGCACACACACAGGCTACATACACACTACTACTACAAAAACACCTACTCTCCTCCTCCTCCTCCTCCTCCTCCATCCCTTGCTCTTAAACCGCTTACTCTATCCCTTTATCCCCCCTTTTCTCTCCATCTACATCCATTTCCCTTCCCCTGTCTTTCTCTTTTTCTTGCCATCTCTACACAACTCTCCTTTCAATTTTCTCTTCCTGGCCTCCCCTGGGACTCTCCTCCTAACACGACACAGATGACAGGGCTTGTGATTTTTCACTTTTCTGTGTTGGCTTGTCTTTTGGATGGATGCTAAGTCAAAAGCACAGCTTCCATTAAATAGATCCACGCCCTCAAAAGTGACTCCTAGTGTCCATAATTGTCAATTATCTGAATTTGGCAGCTGGAATGATGGTATTATTTTGAAAAAAGTATCATCTTGGCTGAACATTTATGAAGAGTTCAGCATGACAGTTGTTTGGTTTTTCATCATAATGGTCCAGGAGTCTCTTGGTTTTCTTCATTTTGGCGAGACCCTTGGTGATAAATGCCAATTACTTTGGTGTTTCAACTATATGGGTTCTCTGGCTCACCATATTGTATTTATAAAGATGCTCAACGCAGGTTGCATCTTTTAATTTTTCTTCTACACGCTGTGACAGTTTGTCTTTATCCGTTTTATGTTTTCTTTATATAGTCATGGGGTGCCAGCCAGGTCTCTCTCCTGACATCTAAGATAGTCTTAGTCCAGTTGAAGGTTTATGTCAGTTGTATTTTGATTGAATTGTATGTAGGATATTGATCAAACCACACAAGCGCGCACATATAAAAATTGTATTTATCGGCAGTAGATTTATTCAGAAAAAGTAAGTAGGTTTTCAGAGCATACAGAAAATGTAAATGCTTTCACAAACTCTTATGAATTCAAACATTTGTGGGAAAACGTCACAGATTACTTTATCCTGAAGTTCTTTTCTTGGCAGAACCTTTTCTTGATATGAACATCAGGAGGCAAGTTGTTTTGTACCGGATAATAAAATCTGTCATGGATGGTTAAGAAACTGATGGCATTCATTAGTGAACTGGCTTTCTGATTACATGCCTAATTGTGAGCTTTACTAACATCTTTACTCCCCGGAAAAAAAAAAAAAAAAAAAAAATGAGACCTAGTTTGTGTGTGAGCCTTTGAAATTCTGAGGGTTATTTCCACTGTGGACCACACAAACTAAGTATGATCCCTGTTTTTCTCTTTGTTGATTACTTTCCATTTAAGCTGCTGAGGCCCTTTCAGAAAAAGTTGAATCCCATATGCTACATGGCAGCCATCCAAGAACCATTTGCACTCTTGTTGTGGTGATGCTCACCGTGGGCCTGTATGCCAGGGTGTGTGTGTGTGTGTGTGTGTGTGTGTGTGTGTGTGTGTGTGTGGTGTGTGTTTGCAAACTTGTGGTTGCATGTTCTTTTTTCTGTCTTTTGTTTTTAATCCTATCTCATCCATCATTGTTTGACAGGACACGTTGACCCCAGTTGCCTTGGCAGCCAGGTAACCATGGCTCCTGCCTGTGACACAGCTGGCTGCATCTGATTGGTTTAGCTGGCGGCTTTCTGCCAGGTCATCTTTAACATCAGGGCTGTAGAGTGGCACCAAGGTGCTTCAACTGCTATTTATAAACCCAGGCAGGCCCACACTGCCAAAGATGTCCATCTTAGCCAGTTAGTCATATGTTAAGTCTGGAAATCTTTTTCTTTTCACTAAGATTAATCCCAATTTTTTGAACATAACTTCACTTTTTCACATGTACCTGTGTAATTTCATAGTTTTATATATATTATAAAATATAAAATGTATTTTTTAAATATTTTATTCTTGAAAAGACTCCACTGACATGTTTCTAACAAAGAAAAAGATATGTTACTTGTCATCAGGGTCATCAGAAACATTTTTAACAGTTTTAATAAGGAAATAAAAAATATATATATATACACATATAATTTTCCATGTTATACTCCTCTTTTGTTTTCCTTCTGCACCGTCTCGCATTTGTTCATTTCAGCAGTCCTCCAATAATCATGATGGATATCGGTCAGCTCAGATTGCATCCCTTCACTTTAATGAAACTGTGTGTGGAAGAAATGTCTGCGGCCTGTCTGTGTTTAAACCTGAGCTGCTGTTCAATATCAACTGGTGAAAGAAAAAAACGTCTTCATTGAGATGGACACCAGCCTGGTTGTAAATGATTACTTTTTTTTTTTTTTTTACAGGAATTATCAGTGTAGCATATTGTTTGTGTGACGCTACCTGTTGTTAACATGCTGTGTCTGTGCTGTGCAGCCAAGGCCAGCCATGATTCCTCTGTGGAGCTTATAGCGAGCGTGTCGCAGTGTGACAAAAGCCATTAAGATTTAGGGAGATAGGGGAGGGAAAATGCTGAGAAATACACTTTTGTGAACGCTTTGAGCCAAATTGACTGTGGCAGAGAGAGAGAGAGAGAGAGAGAGAGAGAGAGAGAGAGAGAGAGAGAGAGAGAGAGGATTACACAACTTGGTCCTGCTTTCATCAGTGAGCCACATGATATACCTTTGTAGTTGGAGTAGTTCTGGTAGTAGTGATTTAAATTAGTTGTGGTAGTAGAGGGAACTAGTAGTAGTAATAGTAGTACAGCTGGAGTTGTTGCGAGGAGATACACGTGAACGTTCCTGCCATTCTACACAGAAGAGAAGGGAGTTATGGGTCTTGCAGGCCACCAGAGGGGCTGACGTGCAGAAATACAAATCTCAACTCATCATGCAGCTCAATAGGTCGACCAAACTGATTGGTTTGAATCAACTTTCACTGCAGAATATTGACGTCGCTGGAAGTAAATTAGCTCCTAGACATTGGGGTTTGATTTATTTCTCTTCAGCTTGTGAAAGAGGATCTTACTGAGATTATTTTATTTGGGAAGCGATGCAGCATTTACAAGAATCCCTCCATTTTTCGCTGGGGATATTACAGAACTGGAATCCCTCTCAGATGATTAATGGGATTGGTTACATTTGTTTTAATTAATCCTGAAGGGACTCATTCCTCCTTTTCGAGGCGATAGTTGGAACAAGTTGTCTTTAAAACGCTGTTTTTCAATAAAAAAGCACCAAGGTTTACAGTCCAGCAGAGGCCCAACCCAGACTGGCCCAGCTGCACAAATACACAAAGGAAATGACATCATCATTATGACTAACCAAAGGGGGTTGTTCAGACAGAGGATTTGGGAAACGAGAGCTCATGAGAGGTGTATCGCTTATCCAGTAAGGTGTTAGAAGGTGAACAACAAGAAAGAAACTGTCAGAAAAAAGAGCAGATCTTGAAACAGCTTCAGTTTTTTTTAATGAATTTGACCTTCAAAATTAAAAAGAATATAATCAAACTAGCCCAAACAAATAGAATAAAACCTGATTAAAAGCATTTAATCTGCAATGCATCACTCACCGTTCATTGGGTAATGAATTTGATACTTTTTAGGCACCGACCGAATTGCCTCCTTAGTATCGAGTATCGAAAAATGCCTCGCCATTCAATACCAAATTTCAATACCTAGGTATCAGCGTCAGTGAGCCGGTAACCGGTATCGAAGTCACGGTATTGGTATCGGTACCGGTATCGGAAATTGTTTAAGAATACCCGGCATTTGATGACGCTCTCAAGCATTCAGTGTCAGGTTGAGCTGCTTAAGAGTTAAGCCACCTTCAAAGGGAATTCTAGTGACCCAGTTACAGTATTCTTGGCTGCATTTTGTATGCTCCTGGTTAAACTAATCAAATCTACGCTGAGTAATGTGGAGCTGTTTGGAAGGAAAATTAGATTTCAACATAGCGATGCTTTGAGAGTGTTGGAAATGTCACCACATGTCAGGAATAAATCACGTAACTCATGGAAGGTCTTTGGCGTTCACCCTTGTTGTTATTCTGCCAGCGAGCAGCATGCAATAACCCCACCATCATCCTCATTGTCATCATCATCTGTGTTTCAATAGCTTTGTTTTAGGGGGACCAGAAAAAAAAAAAAAAAACAACTTGTGCCCCTTTTATTCGTCGCTGCTCTGCTCAGGTTTTGGTGCAGTTTCTGGAGCTGTTGTGTCCTCAGGCGGCTCTGAGAAATGTTCCAGCAGCCCGAACACACACACACACACGCACACGCACACACACGCACACACACACACACACACACACACACACACACACACACACACACACACACACACACACACACACACACATCCATACAGTACAGAGTACAGTATGAACACACACACACACACACACACACACACACACACACACACATATCCATACAGTACAGTATGAACACACACACACACATCCATAAAGTACAGTATGAACACACACACACACACATAGACACACACATCCATAAAGTGCAGTATGAACACACACACACATAGACACGCACACATCCATAAAGTACAGTATGAACACACACACACATAGACACACACACATCCATAAAGTACAGTATGAACACACACACACATAGACACACACACACACACACACACACACACACACACACACACACACACACACACAGGCGTACATCATTCCTCGAGTTTTTGAGGTTGTTGGCTGCTGTGAGGCTTTTTTTTTTTCTCTCTCCTCTTCATCATGAATTAGTCATTTAATTATAAAACTTCAAAGTGAAAACATCCTCTGCTGGTGGGTGGACTATGTCAATGTGTGTCAGTGTGAGTGCATGCAGATGCAACATTGTGACAGAAAATAATTTAGGTTATGAACATGTCTTTTTGGTATTTGATTAGCCTATATAACAAAAGATATTTTATCCAAGAGAAACTGGATTACAGTATATAATAATGTGATGTTTATTATTTTTGCTTTTAATCTATAAAGCATGGCTGCAATTAATGATTATCAATGTATTAAACTGTAAATATATGTCAGTTCATAATTTAGTCTATAAAATGTCAGAAAATAGGGTTATTAATGTCTCTCAGAGCCCAAATTGCATCATTAAATTTCCTGTTTTGTCCAACCAACGATCCAAAATTCAAAGATATTCAATTTGCAAAGATATAAAACAGAGAAAAGCAAAGAATTCTCACATTTGTAAAGAAGGAGCCAGTGAATTTTTGGCATTTTGCTCAATAAATGACTTCAATTATCAGTATTTATCATCATCATCATCAATTTTTTAACCAAAAGAAAAGTACTTTCACAGTAAAAAAGAGAACTATTTTCTTGCTTTTGAAGAAAGAAATCATCTAAGCCAAAGTAAAAAAAATAAAAAGATGAAACGTTCTATAAAACAAAGACACAAGTGAACCGGTCAACTGAAACCATCAAAGACTGAGCTCAAACCCCTCATTGTGCAGCCATAGACGAATATATCATTGCTGAATACCAAATGTGTTTCTATTGGCCGTGGACCTTGTTGGCATCAATTCAACCGACTCCCTCCTGATCTCTCTTCCTTCCTCTTCTTCCCACAGCCCGACGAGCTGGAGGGCGTCCACACACACACCTTCAAGCTGAAGCCATTCAAGAAGGCCAAGAGCTGTGATATATGCAAACAGGCCATCACCAAGGAGGGCCTCATCTGCAAAGGTGAGTGTCAGGGGGGGGTGTTCGCTTCTGCTGCGAGTCCAACTTTGAATCTGAGCAGGCGGGGGGGATCAGAATGAGTGATTTGTGAGCAGACAGTGGAACGGATGAGAGAGGAAGATGGAAGATGTTCTCCTGATTCGTGTTCAGGATGGCTGGCGGGGCTGGGGTCTATCAACTGATTCAAACTCTTCTATAAAATGTTAGAAAATAGCAAACATGTGCATCACATTTCTTAAAATACAAGTTTGAAGTCACCGAAGCTGATTTGTTTTGTCCAACCAACGACCTAAACTCTGAATTAGGGCTGTCAAACGATTATTTATTTGTAATCGCAATTAATCGCTGAATTTCTATAGTTAATCGCATATTTTATCACATGATTAAAATTCTATTATTTTGCATTTCAGAGTACATATTATTTGATGATTTTAAGTACATATTAACAATCGAAAGCAATTTTTACCAGTGTATCTTGATTGGGAATCAAATGAATACAAAGAAAGTTACTTTATGAACTTGATTTCAAGATTTGTAATTATTTATTTACTGTAAACAAAAGAAAAAGGTGTGAATCTTAACTGTACTACTATGCTTAGCTCCGTAGGTGGTAGCTCAAGCTTGACGTGCTTCTGTGATATTTTAATTCGGCTTTACACAACGTGCATATGGCTTTCAACTTGTCTACGAGCCGTCCGGGAGTTTTGGAAAAGAAAAAGCGCCATTCAGGATTTCATTGCTGCTGTCTTTCTCCATCATGTCTGCAGCCTGCAGCAGCAGGATGTGATACAAGGAAGTGGCAGCTTGATGATAAGTAACGGTGCTGCAAAGGGTCAAAATAGTAGCCTGTTAGGCACGACGCAAAGCCGAGTGAAGTGTAAAATAAATTAATAAATGCCGGCATGCAATTAATGCGATTAAAAAAAATTACACTTTACTTGAAGGTATCTACATAAGAGTGACATGACACTGTCATGAACACATGACACAGTCCTGACACATCAACCCTAACCCTAACACTAAACATAACTTGTCAGGACAAAAACCGAATGACACTTACTGAAAGAAGCGTTATGTCATCAACGTTTATGACATGTTTGTAATGTTTATGACACGTTCATGACAGTGTCATGTCACTCTTATGTAGATACCTTCAAGTAAAGTGTAACCAAATGGTGTCTGGCTGTTGCCGTGTTCTACATCTGCCTGGCTCTGCATCCATCTCCATTGTTTTGCCTGAGTACGTTTGTTCGAACTCAACTGTGCATATGTATGTATGTATGTATGTATGTATGCATGTGTCTAATGTTGCAGCTTTGGTTTCCCTCCCCTCATCTTCTCTCTCTTTAAGCCCCTGCCTGCCCATCTTCCTCCTCACATTTTTTCCATTCTTATTTTAGAAGAACTGAAGGTTTTACCGTCACTCCAAGAAAAGTCCAGGGGAAATTAATGTTGGAGGACTCCCGGGCAGCCTCACATTTTCTCTGTTTTCTCTCTCACACCCTTTCACTCGCTCTCCCTTTCTGCTTTTTGAACTACAAACTCTGCGTCTTTAGCAGAAGCCGAGTTGACACTCAGAAGCCCGGCGGTAGCAGAGCGGGCCTGTATAGGGCTTTGGCTGAGGATTTGCTGTTAAAATTAGCATGGCTGCTGCTGCTGCTGCATTAGCCTAGATAAGAGGGAAAAAAAGGAAAGAGGGGTGAGGGGTGGGGGTGTAGAGCGAGGCAGGATAATAAGTGAGAGAAATTGGGGTATAGGGGGATTGGGAGATAGACATGGAAAACAAAGGAAAGAGAGTGCAGAGGGGAGCACAGGAGAATTACTTTCCCTTTCATCCCTCTTTTGTTCATTCATCCTCTATGTTAAAATACAGTAGACTGCAATAACCTTTCCTTGCCAAATGGTAAAGCTTAAAGTCCTCCAGCTAAAAGCCCAAAACTGCCTCCTGTAGCAGCAGCTTTATGTGCGCAAACTTGGTTTAATCAGCAAAAAAAAAAAAGGAATAGGATGGCTACGTTGCTGCAGAGTGTTTGAGCGTGCATATATAGCCTATCAGGGAAGGAACGGTACATGTATTCGCATTGAACGGAAACGGTACGGGCGTCTCGGTTCGGTACATGAATTTACACGGAGAATACACGGTATAAAAATAAATAAAACTCACGTGCAAATGAATGAATGTAATGTGGTACTGTTACATACGCGTTTCTTAGGGACACCTAATCTGTAGCCCTGCCTTAGCTCTGAAGCTCCCGAGCTCCGCCTACATGTCGAGTCGGTCCAGTGAGTCCACACGAAGCAAACTAGTCCTTTCCATATACAACCAAACACGGACGTACTGTAGCTGGATCCCTTCTCGCCTCGACCACAAATGGCTTCCAGGCCCATTTGCTACGCTTTTAGCTCCGCCGTGAGCTGTTAGCGCTGGTATCGCTAACGCCACAATTCGCCAACTGCTCTGTGTAACCGAAGCTGCTCTTTTAACACCCCTGCTCTGTGCATTCACATATGAGAGCAGCGCTTGTCTCCCATATCACACTACTAGCTGATTGTCTTATTTTGTTTACAAGTTCCAGATGGTCTCTGGAGATTATGTGGGGTAGCCTAGGCTACTTATTGTTTACATCTTACTTTATACGCTTTAGGCTGTTGCAGCTAGCTCTGGGGAGAGACTGGATGACTCTAGGTGGTACAGCCTGACACATGCACAATAAAAAAAATTGCCTTCTGCATTTTTGTTATGCTTTTCCCTCCATTGTACCGAACCGTGATGTCTGAACCGAGGTATGAACCAAACCGTATATATATATATATATATATATATATATATATATATATATATATATATATATATATATATATATATATAGATATATATCTATCCGGTGCTGTTAAATGTGACCCTTTTCTGCACTGTATGTTCACAAGCAAAACACCTGGACACATGTTCATCTGAGCATCCTATCTGCCCTTTACATTTACCAGGAAATGTTGCTAGGCGCCCCAGTCAAACGGCCACATTGCTAGAGGGCTTGTAGCCAAGAGATAAGATGTGACAATAAGACGATGTGCTGTGCACTTTGCCAGATGTGTGCACATGTTGAGAATGTACATGCTCTAACTGGCTGTGATTGTATTGTTACCTGCATACTGTCTTCTGATTTAAGGTTTGTGCCTTTAACACCTTCAAAAAAAATAGTTTGGGGGGGGGGGGGGGGGGGGGGGGGGGTATATGTTGGGACCCCCTCAAACGAGATGGTACATCTCAAGGGGTTTATCCTAATAAACAAATTTGAAACAAAATATACGTTGGCTGGGATAATAGGAAACTCCCATCCAAGCACCAAATAGTTGTTTTTAAACTATTGCTTTTGTACGGATTAAACAAATGTTAATTAGCAGAGCCATGCTAGCTCTTTCTCCTGTTTCAAGTCTTTATGCTAAGCTAAGCTAACCGGCTGCTGGCTGTCACCTCATATTCAACCAGGCAGATGTGAAAGTGGTATCAATATTCTCATCTCCATATCCGCCACAAAGTGAGAGAGCGTATTTCCCAAAATGTGAAACCATTCCTTCGAACCTTTCCTTAAACTGATGCGTCACTTGAACTTTGATCTCCACGGTGTGCATCAGTCAGATCTGCTGTTTGCTTCACTCTGATACACAATCACCTGCAAGGGATCAAACATGTTGGATATATTCACGTGTGCGTTGCGTCTGTAGTGTATTGGCTCGGTCTTTGAATGTGTTCCTTTGCTCTTTTCTGAGCTGAAGCACTCGACTTGTACCTCCTGTGGATAAGTGATACTCATTAGCAGTGTATAAAACCGCATGATGATAATGATTGCCCCTGGTGCCTGCGTGGGAAATGTAAGGCAACTTATAATGAAACATCAGCAGTTATTTGCACAAACGGATAGGAAGCGAATCATTCCACTGTGATCAAGTACACTTTGACAAAAAATGCACTTTTATTCTGGAAATCTGGAATTCATGCAGTATGCGCACAGATGTTTATCAGTTGTTTATGCCTTTACAATGCTGCCTTCTCTTTCTGCTTAACTTTATAATGTTATCATTTAAATTCATTTATACAGTATGCGGCATTTCTAAAACATGATTTGGATCACATCTAGGCTAGGCTTGTCATTTACCTGACAGGCGATGACAGCTGGTTATTCCAAGAAGATGAGGCAATGAAATAATATTAGTAGAGAGTTGCCTCTCTAATTGGATGGACAAATATTCACTTTCACTCTTACCATGTCCAAGTAATTACCAATCAGCGCTTCACACACAAAATGACCAAGTAATCCATTTATCACCATTACACAGGTTTACCTTAATTGACCAAAATGTGTTTTTCTAACAGTCTGCTTCTCCGGGAGACCACCCAGAACATTTGTAGACAGCGTTGTCACTTGTGCTCACACATCAGAAACACTCACACCACCTGGGGACCACCTAGGTTGACAGCAAGGCCCGCAGGTGTGGGGGTCAAGGGTTGTACCTACCCAGACATCAAAACATGGCTGCATGCCTGGAGGTTGACATAATCTCACTCCGTCTCTGTTTCTGACAATGAGATCAACATATAACTCATCCAATTCACACTTAAACGTCTTTTAGGAAGCATCCAGTAGTTTTGGTGTATTTGCCTGCTTCATATAGCTAATTGTATTACCATTTTAACACCTCCATCCTAAGGACTTATGTCAAGGAGTGAATCAAAAAGAAGAATACTGAAATACAAAAGAAATGACTGGATGGATGTTTGCTTTATGTGGCCACTTGGGGGCAGCACCACAGCATGTTAGCGTCAGATTGAGAGCTGACCTTGTTTCCTCTTCAGTGCATTTAGCAGTAAACGCAGCTGTTCTTCAGCAAAAGGCTGAATGCACGACATTTACAATTTCGCTGAAGAGCACCATACCTGCTGCTTTTATTCTTTGATCTATTTAGCTAGAAATATCAAGGGGTTTCCTTTCCATCGAAGTGACTGTGTGTTCTTTTCTTTCTAAAATGGATGTTTACTCCTACTTGTGCATTGATCCCATGTGTAGATTGTGTGCACAAGTGTGTATCTTTATTGTGTTTTTTTTCACCCAGGCCTGCTCTTGTCTGTTTAAATTTGTCTTTTTTTTTTTTTTTTTTTTACAGCGTGCCGGTTGTCCTGCCACAGAAAATGTGAAGTGAAGGTAAGACACTAAACATCTTTTACACCTTTATTATTACAGAGTTATTACTTGATTATCCATACTTATGTACACCCACATGCAAACGTGCGCCCATCAACACTTTCATGCATGCAATACATATTTAAACATCACACTTATATTCATGCAAACACATGTATTCTACACATTCAGACTGATACACACACATTTAAACATACTGTAGACTGACTTAGTCATTTTTTTTAATCTGTATTGTTATTGAAATTATATAACAAAATCAGCATAAATAGTTGGAATTTAAAGCAACTATGTTATAGTCCACAAGAGTTCATATTCTTAGTTTGCCTAGAAACCTACATATACAATAACAAATGTTAAGCTAAGACTGTTTACAAGCAGTTTCCGACTTGTAATAAATGCTGCACTTTCATTCAATTTAATGAGGCCACTGCATCCGACCAAGAAAACGCAGATTCCTTCAACAGTAACGCTGAAATTGGATAGACTTTTGCCACAACTGAATATGATATTATCCAGCAACGCACTGCATTGGTCAATTAAATACAGTACTTGCAAGCGCACATTCCTGGTAGATTACTATGCGACTTGTGGCCAGGTTGGCTCAGTTGGTAGAGCAGGCGCACATGTGGCGGTTTGCTACTCGACGCAGCAGCCGCAGGTTCGGCTCCGACATGCGGCCCTTTGCTGCATGTGATTCCCCCTCGCTTTCCCCTTTCATGTCTTCAGCTGTCCTGTGGAAATAAAGGCCTAAAATGCTAAAAAAAAAAAAGTTATAAAAGAAAAAAAAAAGATTACTATGCAACTTGAGCTCTGTAAGGTTCGGTCACATTAAATTTCCGTCCAACGAATATCCGTTCCATCACCCATTCACTTCTATTGAATCCCGCACAGCAGATGACTTCAAGCAGCCGCTTACTTTTTTGTTGCATCCTGCGGACGGTTACGGTGGACTTGCAGGTCAAAGTTTGTTGTAAACTTTTGAATTCCAAAGTTGTAAATTTCTTTCTTATAGTATAATAAACATCTGAGCAGTGGTTTAGCATCTAACAAGCCTTCAAACTCATGGTTTTATTACTCAAACACCATCTTTTCTGAATCATATGCCCTTCATTATATGTCTTGTTTTTGCCCATTAAGTCCTCCCCATACATTTGCATCACCTAATACATATAATAATTCACATTAACACATTTTTGTTTTGCATCCTGAACTTAATGTTGTTTGAGAAGAAAATCCTGAAAACAGAAGAGGAAGTAAAACCATGCCATGCCTTCCTTGCATCGAATCACATATTCTACAGTTCTACCTCTTCGAGCCACCCTCCCCACATTTGATCCCAATCTGCAATGGAAAAGGGAAGAATGCGTGGGGAGAGTAAATTAGAAAGGAAGGACGGGAGGAATGAATGACAGAGAGAAGGGAGCAAAAAGGGCTGAGGGGAGGAGCGTAACAAAGCTATTCTTAGTGGTTTTAGTTGTGACTGGTGGAGAGAAATGTTGAAATGTTCTCTTCTCTTTTCCCTCCAGTCTGCCCTGATTCTTACCTCCTCTCCCATTTCCCCAAAAACATCCCCAAAACCATTGCTCAACCCAAATATTACTGTAGGAACAAAAGCTGTGTGTTCCCAAAACATCTGAGGGAAAATCTCCCAAATACCTCTACAACCAGGCAAAGTAATTTGTGGTGGCAATCGGGGGAATAATCAGAATAGCCAGAGTCATGAGTCATTCATTTTGGTGGTAACAGACATTGGACAGGAAATGGTTTGAAGGAGGAGAAGAAGAGCTGTGTGTGTGTGTGTGTGTGTGTGTGTGTGTGTGTGTGTGTGTGTGTGTGTGTGTGTGTGTGTGTGTGTGTGTGTGTGTGTGTGTGTGTGTGTGTGTGTGTGTGTGTGTGTGTGTGTGTGTGTGCGCTTGTTTATATTTGTGGGGTCTAAAAACTGGGAGTTCAGTATATTTGTGGGGTCCCGTCAGCTTTGTGGGGCCAAAATGCTGGACCCCACAAGGTTAAAGGGCTGTTTGAGGGTTAAGACTTGGTTTTAGGATTAGGGTTAGAATTAGGTTATGGTTAGGGTGAGGGTAAGGGTTAAGGTTAGGCATTTAGTTGTGATGGTTAAGGTAAGGGGCAAGGGAATGCATTATGTCAATGATGGGTCCCCACAAAGATAGTGCCACAAACCTGTGTGTGTGTGTGTGTGTTCTCGTTTAACTGCATTCGTGGGGTCCAACAACCGGGAGTTCAGTATACTTGTGGGGTCTGACCAGCTTTGTGGGGCCAAAATGCTGGACCCCACAAGTTTTAAAGGGCTGTTTGAGGGTTAAGACTTGGTTTTAGGATTAGGGTTAGAATTAGGTTATGGTTAGGGTGAGGGTAAGGGTTAAGGTTAGGCATTTAGTTGTGATGGTTAGGGTAAGGGGCTAGGGAATGCATTATGTCAATGACGGGTCCCCACAAAGATAGTGCCACAAACCTGTGTGTGTGTGTGTTCTCGTTTAACTATATTCGTGGGGTCCAAAAACCAGGCGTTCAGTATACTTGTGGGGTCCGACCAGCTTTGTGGGGCCAAAATGCTGGACCCCACAAGTTTAAAGGGCTGTTTGAGGGTTAAGACTTGGTTTTAGGATTAGGGTTAGAATTAGGTTATGGTTAGGGTGAGGGTAAGGGTTAAGGTTAGGCATTTAGTTGTGATGGTTAAGGTTAGGATAAGGGGCTCGGGAATGCATTATGTCAATGACGGGTCCCCACAAAGATAGTGAAACAAACCTGTGTGTGTGTGTGTGTGTGTGTGTGTGTGTGTGTGTGTGTGTGTGTGTGTGTGTGTGTGTGTGTGTGTGTGTGTGTGTGTGTGTGTCTGAGAAGAGAACATGCCATAAAGAACTAATAGTGCTGTGGAAGGAAATGTTTTGAATTTGGTAATTTGGTTAAAAATTAGAGCTTTTGCACAATTTCACTAATCCTTATTTGCTAATGTGCTAATCCCTAAATGGGTTTACTTGGGACCAAACATTTGTATTGGCTTTATTCAGTGAAATGACCCTCGAATAAAAATAAACAGGACACAGTATGGCAGTGGCATGCTCATTGTTTCAGGCCGGAAAAGTACGGAAAAGTAAAGTCGCTGTGCAAATACAAGTGTGGATTTAGGCAGACGACGACGCTTTCTTCGGCTGACTCCACGCTGACCTTGGATAGTAAATTTGTCATGAAGCACAATGAGGTTGTCGCCCGCGGTTTGCAGTTCACCAGACGTGAAGATAACTGCTGCGCAGCATTGACTTTGTTTTATGTGTTTATTATTTCAAGCTGCCACAACTTCCCTTTTTATGCTGTTTAGTAACCAGAACATTAAAATAATGTTATTTGAATGCTTTAATGGTAGTGTTATTACGTTTTATGCAGCATCTCTGTGTTTTTATGGCATTTTAATGAGGCTGTTCTGATTTTAATGAGTGTGTTATAAAGGCAAATGTTCTTAACATATGATGTGAGACAGTATATGTGTAATTTATTAAGTGGCTGCTCTATACCCACTATAACTTAAGGAATATATACAGTATGTATTCAATTACATATACATTTTGTTTAACAAAGTATGGTTAAAAATTGTTTTCAATAGTTATGCATGGTCATGTATTGTAGTTTTAACAACACAGGGACTTTGGCGAAAAGTTTATGGACTTTAAAGGTTAATAAGTCTCGATAATTTTACTGCCCAAGTGAAATGAAAATCACAGTTTATCCGCTTTAGATACTCACGTTCCACATTTTCCCATTGTTGATTCTTCAATAACACATAAATTACACGTGCATTTAATTCTACTCATTTTAAAATGTCATGATCTATTTTGTTTACATTTCTTAAGAGCACTAAGTGGCAATTACTGACCTCTGTTGGTGACCAAAGAAATTGCAACAACATGTAAAAGTCTCTGGCATCTCAAGGTGGCTGCACTGTAATTGACATCGAGACATATCTAGTATGGGACTAGTATGTCACCCTACTAAATATTGTAATAACACAGCTACTTTTAATTTGCTCAATTATTTTGAGGACATAAATGTCTTGCGACCGGTTGCTCCAAAGGGAACATGTGGAAAGTGAGTTTCTAAAGCGGATAAACAGTGTGATTTTCATTTTACTGGGCAGTAAAATTATCGAGACTTATTACACCTTTAAAGTCCATAAACATTTCGCCAGAGTCCCTGTAATCTTGATGCCAGTGGAACGACTAGTGAGATGTTTCTCAATCTCTGAAAATCTGTAACCACATGCGGTTCGATCATTAAGTTTTAAAGCTTATGAAAATGTCTTTGCGGAACATCCAAAAGACAGATGTCCACGAATGTGCCTTGATAAAGAACGGCTAATCGTCTCTGGCTACCATTCTCTGTTTTTCTTTCTGTCCAACCACAACCATCTCCGTGTGGACGTCTGTTATTGGAGCCCGGATTACCTCGGCGACAGATGCGTTCTCGTCCCGCAGCGTACAGGAGGCAGACATGTTGACCTCAATGTAGATGTTATGGTTGTCGAAGGTGAGGTGGAGGCTTGTCGGGACAGGGGTGCTGTGGCTGGGATGCGGCCCAATCTCTGGCTGGACACCCAAGTTGTGGGCTAGAGACAGATGCTCTCTGTTAGACAGTGTGATGTGATGGGTCCTCATACCTGACTCAAGCTGTGGATTCTGTGTTTTAAGTCATACTGGGGAACTTTGGTGAAATAAATTAGATCAACAAGACTTTGTATTAGAATTGAAACTTCTCAAAGGCAGAAACCAGTTGTTGTGGACAGTATGTATGCCTATATTTCAGAAATGTTCCCTACTGTTTTTACGCGATAACTCCTTCAGGGCCACATGTAGATCAACACACTCCACTGTCATGATTCAGGGATCCATTTTGACACTATTGCAACAAAAATAGACAAACAGATCCACCCAATATTTCAGGGCAATGCTCGTGTGCAAGTATGTGTGTTTTCTTGTGTAGACAGGATAGCGCAGCGTCTGAAAGCTTCCTGCTCTCTCTCTCACCCTCCATGGAAACAAGCCCTCATTATTCCGTATGATTTATCCCTGACATGTCTTGGAGGAGCCTCATGGAATGCCACTGCAGTGGTTTTTTTGGTGTTCGATGGACTGGCGGGTTGGGAGTCACTGGCGAGGTTTGGCAGGGGAAGCTAAGGCCGGAGAGGAACGATGGGAAGGGGTTGGACAAGGCGAGCGAGAGCGCAAGAAGTTTGAATATTCCTCATGTAAACAAGCTGGAGGGTGCTTTTGTCATTCATTGGCTGCATTTTACAAAATGTTGTTTACATGTTTGTGTTTTTTAAAAAAAGAGAACAATGTGGTCCTGTCTGACGTGCCATATGTGTCTCTGCTGCAATTCTACCTCAGCCACAAGACAAATTTGTTTGGAAAACTCTGGAGTACTTCTGTAATGTAAGATAGATGCAAGTGAGGGGAAACTTGACATTGCACTTTAGATATTTCTGTTTCATTTAGCCTTGAAGGTTCAAGTTTCGAGATTAAAGCATTGAAAATTGGGGGTCAGTCCTATGTTCCGTCCTATGTTCCCACAGTCCAATGGTCCCACAGCCCTATGTTCCGTCCTATGTTCCCACAGTCCAATGGTCCCACAGCCCTATGTTCCGTCCTATGTTCCCACAGTCCAATGGTCCCACAGCCCTATGTTCCCACATTTGTAAGAATTTTTTTTTCACTGAAAATTAGGCCCTATGTTCCCACATTTCGAAGATTTTTCTTAAAATTAGGCCCTATGTTCCCACAGCCGTATGTTCCCACATTTCTAGGACCTTTTTTAAAATGAGGTCTTGTGTTCCTACATTTCTCTTCAAGGGGTAGGGTTAGGGTGGGTTAGGAGTTAGGCGAACATAGGGCCTAATTTAGAAAAAAATCTTAGAAATGTGGGAACATAGGACCTAATTTTCAGTGAAAAGAAAATTCTTACAAATGTGGGAACATATTGGGCCTAGTTAGGTTGGGCACCGCACACCAACAAACTGAAGGGAGAGCTCAGTTGATGACATGGCTTGCTGGCTAACCAAAACTACCACACTACTACAGAAAGGTGTGAAAAGTAGGTGTAGATTTAAAAAAAATAAAGCATATAAAGAATTCACACTATACACGCAAGACCAGTTTTATTCTGTTCTAATAAAAACAGTCAAGGTCAACGGTCGAAGTCTGGACCAGGCAGTGAATTGTCGACATTTAACCCTGATTCTTCTCAGGGTTTAGAGACCATGTCTATCTGCTGCCAGCCTGTCCCAGCACTCGGCGTTTTCAACACGTTTTTTTTTGTTCAGCGAGTTCATTTAAAAAAATCTCAAGACTTGTTTACTTATCGCTGTTGTCACCCGGAGCCGAACAAAGTGCTCTCGTAATCAGGCTTTTCCATTTCCTGTAGTTGTAGATGTTCACAGATCTTGGAGCAGCACCAGGGGTGAAACAGTAGGAGGAGGAAGTGAGTCACGTCGCAGTCCAAGAATAAAATAAAATAACAGAGGGACACATTCAAATCCATAGGAGCATGTTCCTGTTTGACACATTTATACTTCAGTCTGTCAGGTAGTGAGCGGTTACTTCTTTGCGCAGACTATTCTTCCATCTCTTATGCATTCATAGTAATCTTTCCATTCCTTACTGTCAACCAGTGGGAGGGCAAGGCAGTTGGTTATTTTCCCTCATTTTTTTATCATAAAAATTAAAGGAAAACCCACGCCTTAATCAAAGTTTTTTTTTTTTTTTTTTTTTTTTTTAATCACTAACTAATAACAGTTTACAATTACAAAAACTGAAAAAAAATGACTGTGTTAATACCTCAATTAACAGGTTTTCTCCAAACTTTGCGCTAAGAAAGTACATCCTTGGCTTAAAGCTATGAAGCAGATTTGGCAACCCAGTCACATGCTGAATGTCTATTTTTTTTTTAGCAGATTCAATTGTTCCTTTGTCATGCAAAAGAAAATCCTGGGTATATTATTGCCGCAAGGAGACTCAGATAGTCCCGTTTTATCTTTAGTAGCCCAAAATCCCTTTCTGTCAAGCTGAGCTCACTCGCAGCTTACATAACACGAGCAGCGATGTGAAGGAAACAGCTAAGCATTTTAAAAGAAGGAAGGATGCTCTGTTAGACTTCAGGCTGATACAAAATTCAGACGTTTACCGCTCATTTGTTTGTCTCTTCTTGAGTCATGCACATTCCAAGCCTGACTTGAGCTAAGCTGGGCCTCCTCCAGTGCAGAATGTTGAGGTCAAGTGTTTTAGGGTCTAGCTTTTTAATCCACATCCTAACATGTGTGTGGATGTGTGAAAACTGGGAGAGGCATTTAATTAGAGCTCTGGCAAATTACATGCTCTATAAAAATGCAACCCAGAAGCTCTTTAATATTTCAGGAGGCACGGGTGCAACCCCATTTTACCACCTACTGTAAATACTGGGGAGTATTTGTGTAACCCATGTGCACATGTGTTTGTGTGGACATCAAAACTTGGTAGGAAAAGAGCTAGACGTGAAACCATACATGTCTTCAAAAGGCTAAAGAAGTCACTTTTGTTATTTGCCCATGAACAGGCTTCCACCACTTTCTTTTCAGCGTTGTTTTACAGGCTTTTTTTCCTTCCTTTTAAGGTTCTCCCATATTTTTTTTATTTTCTTTATCTTCCAAAGGAAGAAAGTGTATGGAGCAAGACCAAAAACACAGTAAGACGTGCATAGAAGCAGGGATGAGGAGCGTTCAAGAATGTTGGCATGGAAAAGAGAGTAACTGTCCAAGCATGAAAGTGAAAAAGGTAGAACAGGAGGGAGCGAGAGTCGGGGAGAGAGAAAATGATGAGACACACACACACACACACACACACACACACACATTCACGGGAGCCAAGCCTCCCCATTCCTCAGCAGCCGTTCACAGAGGCAAGTCTGTTTCCCCGGCGCAATCACGTCACATCAAAGAGCCATCACAGCACGTCTCCATAGTGACGCCCTTCAGTGGTATAGAGGCAGCGCGGTAGTCGGGAGATAGAGCTGGCAGACAAACTGTTCGTGGCCTAATAACCGGGTGCTAGCTGATGACTGATGGCCCAATTTACCTCAGTGCTCGTCTGGAGGTTAAGAGCTAAGTTCACCCCCCGAGTGCTTAAAACCCCAACACTGGCAAATATTTTCCTCCCGAGTATTTATTATTATTATTTTCAGAAAAGAGGGATTTGGGGGTAGTCTGTTGATCTCAGGTTTTTGCTCTGGGAGTACGTGTGCATGTACTTGCATCCTTATAGATACTGTATAGTAGCTGCTGGTAAAAGTACAGCTGTGCAACTTTACTCGGCAACTCTAAGGTTTTCATTTGACATCAAATTTGACAATAGCCTAAGAGGATTGTATGTCAACCTGCACTGCTTGGTATTAAACTGTATAAAGAATCATATCGCTATTCCTATTTTTTGGCACTTACTTTGTAAAGCGGTATGCTCAGAATACTTTTTAGATAAGTTCAGATAGAACTTTATTCATCTGAAAAGAACATCTTTGTGCTTTAGATTATTGTTGTACCAATTAATACAAATATAATCATTGTAAATACTACGTATAAATATGTTAAAAATAAAATGTAGGCTACATACACACTTAAATGAAAAACATTTAAATTAAGAGAGGTTATTCTTTCTCTCTCCGTCCCATTCTCCCTCTCACTCCCTCTCACTCCCTCTGTCAAGCATGTGTCAACAGCTACAGAGAAGGCTATACGGTAAAGGAGGGAGGAGAGAGAGAGAGAGAGAGAGAGAGAGAGAGAGAGAGAGAGAGAGAGAGAGAGAGAGAGAGAGAGAGAGAGAGAGAGAGAGAGAGAGAGAGAGAGAGAGAGAGAGAGAGAGAGAGAGTGTTAGCAGAGGGAGGGATACAGTTACTGTCTGCCCCCGGACAGTTTTTGCTCTCTCGTTTTGGGTACCGGAATCATGAGGAGCCCCAAGCCACTTTCTTGGCCTTATAAAGCGTGTTTCAAAATTTCTTGGCAGTTGACAGGAGAAACCAAAGCCAGCAGTACAAAGAGTGTATCCTGGTCCGGTCCAGAGGCTGCACAGACATCTACATGCGCACACACATATACACAGAATTGAGTTCAGTAGCTCTCTGGCACGCGTTCAGGATTACTGCTGTTGTTTTGAGCAAGAGGGGCGGAGGAGGAGGAGGAGGAGGAGGAGGAGGAAAGTGTCTGTATTTGGTACTCCCTCTCTTGCCCGCTTTCTCTCCTCGAGGGGGGTCTGAAGGCAAGGAAAATGCAGAGGTAGAAACCAGGCAAAGGGGGAGAGAGGAGAGAGCATAAGAAAAAGTGGCACCGGTGTGAAGGTAAGACATCTGAAAGAGTATATTTTCATTTTGAATATGTTTTCTAATTGTGTGGTTCTTTGCATTCTTTCATTGCTTGAATGAGCTGAATTTGGAGAGAAAAGGCTGTTTGAGATGAGATTTGAAGCTATGCAACATTTTTGGATGTCATTTCAAAATGCTTTACTCTGCATGTTTTGGATGTAGGCTTAAGTCTTCCACACAGTCATGGGAAAGCTGCTCCCATGGGAACGGGACAGACAAGAGTTCATTTGAGTTGCCGTTTGAGGCTCGGGAGCCTCTCCTGAACCCACAAGAAGTGATTTGTGGTGGCAGAGTCGGAGAGAGGAGACCCGGATTCAAGTGGTCAACACAGCAGGCGAACACGTGTTTTCTGCCTCAGCGTAACCCACGTGTACTTTGGCATTACAGGAGATAAATTAGAGCAGTCGGTCAAGTAGAATGTTTACAGGAAATGTCTTTTGCTTTCTTATTCTCCTTTGCACTCTCTTTGTCTTGCGTTCGCTTTTTTCTCACAATTTTTCTTTCTGACACCTTCGAGAGAGGATGCAGACTGATGATGGCAATCACTCACCTTTGGCATTGAGCTAACACAGTTAAACATGAATGGTCAAGAGGTCGCGAGGCTTGTATGTCCTGTCTCCCACTTAAAGAGTCAAAACAACAGGAAGGAATGCAGTTTTATTACAGTGCCAAAATTAAACACTTTTTCTTGGGGGGGGGGGGGGGGGGGGGACTGCGACACATTTTTCTTGAGCACTTTCTTGAATTTCAGTGGAAGACATTACATAACCTTGAACCCGATGCTCTTGCCCTGGCATCACACTTTTCAATACTGGTCATAAGTCTTGAGGGAAAATGTTCTACCACTTTCTCTACCTTGCCCAGAAATCCTCTTAATCTGCCGAAAGAGCCCTAACTCATGTCTCCCTCGTGTCTCATAACATGAAGAAGTTCTCTAAGAGTGATGCTTATAGAACGGCTGCTTTCCCTGTAGATCTATCCCTCTTGAACTATTCGTCTCTTCCATCTATCTCTCCTGTCCCTTAATAACATACCTAGCTTCCCTCAGGGCAGTTCATCTTTTGACACATCAGAGGAGTGAAGCTTTGGCAGCCTTAAGAGAAATGTTGAGAAATAAAACATACCATAAATCGCAGAAAATCATCTTGAAAGGCTCAAAGTAGATGACTTTGACTGCCAAATAGAAATTCCTCTCACATGTTTGTGCAGACATGTTTTGCTATGTCGCGCATCATGACATTTGTTTTTCAGATTGACGTTTAAGATATTCTACTGTCAGCTATACGAGAAGAGCCCACGAAAACAAAGTGTGGCTGGTAAACTGTGAAAACGGCAAGATCCTCCAGCTGCGTCAGCTCCAAAGTATGTGCCGGGAAGTGTTATAAAAGCAGTAGTGACCAGGGAGTATGGCATTTACCATGCAACCGCACAAGAGGCCAAGGCTGAATTAGTAGAGGCTCGGCCTACACACTAACTTATTTCTGTCAATAAGTGACAGGCTGGCGAAGAACAATGAAAGGCAGCTTTAGGTTCAAAGGGAAATTTCAATACAAAGTGTTTTCAGATTAACACATGCATAAATTGAGGCCTTTTATAGAAGTAATTGCAGCAAAAGAGCGTTCAGAAATACTTTTGAGCATCTTAAGCCCATGTTTTATTGCACTTTTCTTTGTGTATACCATTGATTTGGGCTCGGCATCTTTAATTTTGCTTCAAAATGTGCTATTAGTGGTGGGATGAGAGAAAGCATTCTGTAGCCACCTCTAATTAACCGGGAACAAACGCTGTCCGGAACTGACCCATCAGCACCATCAGCACGGTAATGATGAAAACATGCTTGTTTTTTTTGGACTTCCATAGAAGCCTGGCCTTTGAAGTGTTCCAAAATTGTACACGTTTTTATTGCAAACTGTTTCCCACAAGGAGAAAACCCACTCAGGTGATTTTTTTTTGTTGTTGTAATTTTAAACCTGTGCCAAACGTACAAATGTTCTCCCACGATTGAAATTACCTAACATTTATGATATGCGGTCATTGCATAAAAACCTCACGTCGGGCTTTCGGATTTGGAGGTTTTCAACCTGCGTCCAAAGTGAGCCACAATTGCACATCTGATATTCATCATTTTCTTGTCTAATGGGGTATTTTGTCGTCTGTAGCTCGCAGTGATTTGGTTGTAACCGTACAAGGGGTGAAGCAGCCAAGCCAGAGCCCGCTCACCACTCACTGTGGCTTGACCATGACCAAATAGCTGCTTCCTCAGTGATCCATGGTTTTTGGCCTCTTTCGCGTCCACTTGATGAAGTTCCTTTGGGCCTCCAACCCAACATCGGCATGTTGGTTTTCGAGGTGAAATAATGTCAGTGCCTCTGTTGGACACAAATCTGAGCTCACTGGCAATCAAAATAGTTGTAATAAGAAGGCAATCCACCTTGATGTAGCTCATTGTAAATAACCTCCTGTATGCTGTGGTATATTTTGTCCAAACCGTTTAGGGTAGAAGCAAACGCTAGTACCTGTCGGCCGGTTTTTATGCGTATTTATGGTGTGTATGTTCTCATGTGAAAAAATATATCTCCTTCTTATGGTATCCTCAATATTTAGATAGAGCATTCTTCACAAGAAGACTGGGAACTTGTTGCTTTGTAGCTTTCACGTCACAGAAAAAAAAATCAAATCAAAGGTTGTTGTTTTTTCGGTTTTTCCAGTCACGGTCTTGTCATTTGTTCGACCATCACAGGATGGTTTTCATGCTGTGGGAAGACCTTGTTTGTGTTGCGCTACTGGGTGTTGATGGACGCCAGTGGAAACAGCTGGCAGGCAGTGTGTTCTACTTTACAAAAACAATTATTTAGACTTCATCTGTACACACCAGCTCTTCTCCATCCTGTTTGGGTGAAATAGCAATTTGACCTTTGTGGGTCAGCCACGACTAAAAAACATGTTTCACAATGTTTGATTCCAAATTTAGATATCCACCCAATAGATTAGACCCTTGTGGATTCTCTGTTTGAATCATCAACTGTCTTATAAATGATAGACAGCATTTTAGAGGTAAAACTTTCCCACGCAGTACTATTTTATTGGCAGCATTCTATACGAGTCATTTATTTAGCCATTATTTTTACTACAACTTGATTTAACTCTCTTTTTAAATTCTACATCAGATATTATTCAACCACTGACAGCATCACTTAACACTGCAAGTGTACTCTTGCCACACTGTCAACCAGTTGAACATGGTGCGTTACACACTTGACATTATGTCAAAATGTCAAAGAGGGAAAAGGAACACAGTCTTCACCATCACAGCGGATTCATTAGCCTTCCAAGTTAAACAGAAACCCAGCCGATGTATAAATCTCTCTAAAGGGGCTGTTTGAGCTTCAGTCCTTATTTGGCCCCCGTTTGGAAAGTGAAGAATTTACTTTCACAGGCAAACTGCCATCCGTGCGGCAGTGGCTCTTGTGTGGGCAGGAGGAGTGCTTGAGGAATTTTGTGTGTGGTTGGACCAATGGCAGGCTCATTTATTGGAGCCAATTAGATGATTTATGCACAATGGCAAACATGCTTTCTCCCATCAGTTAGTAGTAGATAAACTAAGATCAGACTTATTTTTATTATTATATTATTAAGTCAGAGGGGTAAAAGGGCATACATGTGTGGAAATACTGCAGCTTTCCCAAGTTGAGAGCATCAAAAAGGATAAAAAAGTGGACAAAAAAAACTCATCTTCACTTCTAATAAATGTTTAAATAAAAAAAAAATTAAAAAATTCAATCGCTATCCCACGTAAGTCTTAAAAAATGTTCATCCCATCCCATCTGTTTTCTCACCTTTTTGATGTGTCAAAATGCACAACAACTATAACAATAAATGCACTAACAGTGCAAGCGTATTGCCATTATTGTTTGACAAGGTGCAAAAGAAGAATGCAAAGGTTGCCGAGCAAGCCGGTCTTATTCCTCCTCGGTTATCTGAGGATGCTTGTTCCAGCCTGTTTGAAGTGTGAAGAGAAAATAGTTCATCACTATGCTGCTTGAACTGCAGCACGTTTACTCATTATACAACGATTCAACTCAGTGGACCGGGCTCGGGAGTCCTGCTTTGATATTCTGCACTCTCCATTTCCATATAAACCCACTTGAGTACTTGAGCAGCAGCACTTTTGCTGAAGTCATTAAAGCTCTCTCTGATCCACACTCTCATTGTGTAAGGGGGGGGTGGGGGGAAAGGATCAAGACAGAAGAGGAAAGCTCCGTGAAGCTGTCGAGACTCACCTGAGACATTTGACCTTTGCTGCGGATAATTCAACAACGTCCCGCCTCAGCTCAACCCTGTTTGCCCCCTAATGAGGCCTCTTGGCTGGGTTGAAATTGCGAAGAGGCCCCCCGGTGGCTTGCTTGACTCCTTGTTCTAGTTCAGTGGCTTCCCAGACGCCCCTCGTGACTCGATGAGATTATACAAGCTACAAGCTGTTTTAAAAGCCTCAACTCGCTTTGACTCTCTTTCTCTCGACGTTGGGAGAGTTTTCTTTGTGGTCTGCTGGTCCCGTGGCTGGGAAATGATTGGGGAGACTCATTCAGAGGCCAAAGAAAAGGTCAACACATTCAGCATTCATCGTTTTAAAATGTATAAAGACATTTCCCCTGCTATGGTACATATGCTGAGGAAACGATGCACAGATGAAGACAGATAACAAAGAGGCTCTTTTTTCTTTTCTCCCTATTGAGCAATCTGAACTGGATTATCTGACAGATTTTGTGAAATGGGACAGATGCAGTTGCACAAACAATTACAGACAGATGAAATTCAGGTGTCAGCCTGGCCCGATGCCGAAGCGTGCGGCAGGGCCTCTCGGAGATTCATACACTTTTATCCATCTGAGCTGGGAAAAAACCTTGTGAAGCCTGTATTAGTCTGGCTTCCAGCTGCACCCACCATATATGGATGAAGTCAGGGTAGCTGTTATTCTCTCGCTTTGTTGCATGGTGATGTGGCGAAGATTTTAAGTTGAACTGAGACTCATCGGAATGTAAGATTGCGTTATTATGAAGTCTGCATTTTCTCTCTGTCTGTTGCTCCGGCTGTCTCATGACCGCCTCACTTAATATGTGATATGATAACAATATTTACAAGCAATGTCCGTGTCTGATTTCTTGAAAACCATTTTTTTTTTACATGCACAAATATGTTCCTAAAGAAAGAATTTAGCATTTGGGAGCTCACCAATAAATAATGGTTGTAAACATACAGTAGCAACTGAAACTTAAAGTCATCAATATACCCTTCTAACCTTTAGATCAATACTGGAGGGAGTCATCATCAGGACATTTGCAGGCGTAGGCTACATTACAGCGCACAGAACAGCACCTCCTGTCAGCTGTAAATAAAGTCAGATGCTCTTGCTACAAGGCCCCGGGGCCACTGGGGCCGCCAACACTGATATTTAAATGTCAGGCACGGCCAAATGTAGTGCAGGCACTGTAAAGAGCAAGCATAAGCCAACTCGCTTCTGGCTTCTGGTACTAGCAAGTTCATCTTCTGTTGGCTTTGCATTGCAGGGCTGTTGTATTGGACTTCAGGACTCAGGGCACGTTTAGACCAACAAAAGCGATCGCCGCAGGGTTGTGCGGCGGTGGGAGTGTTACTGAAATGGCTCATTTGTGTGACATCCTCTGAAGACAAAAGACGCACCGGCGTACGTACCCTAAATACTTTGGTCAATTCATTTCAAGCCCCAAAACAATTGGCACAACACAACAGATTTGAGGAATTTCAAAAAGACAACATCAACGTTTCAGCTTTAGCGCCAAATTGTCTCTTTACACATTGCTCTAGAGGCCGTCACTATATGGAAAGCTACGTTTGTTCTGAACATTTTGATATGGAACACATGGGGATCAGTTATATGCAAATACCCTAAAAAAGGTGAATTTACGAAGAAGAAATGTGAAAATGCTCGTAGACCTCAGAGAGTTATGTAGTACAAGTAGACTTTGTATTTCACAATTATTGTTTTCCGTCAGATCGTTTATAGATCGTTTATAGATCTCGACATTTCCGATCACGCTTGAAGGCAGCTTCATTTCACGGAGAAAGAGGAAATAAAAACAGACGGCGCGACTGTGCTTTCTTTGTTGTTGCAGGAACCAGTCAGCTGTTACAGAAACTCTTGGGCAGTTCAGTGCTTGCGTTTCATTTTTTATTTTTTTTTGCTCAGCGCAAATTCTTTCAGGAAGACTTCTAAATAACTAAACAAAACTAACTAAACACTATCTCTCCCTAAAACTATTAAGCTGTTAAGAGGCGTTCACTTTTCAGTAAACCAACCAGAATTGGCCACGAAATTCATGATCCAATCACAGCATGACTTCCTGCTTTAAATGTCTTCTTGCTATCAGCTGTCTTTTCAGGCAAACATGCAACCCTCCTCCTCCCCTTCCACCTCCGGGCATCGTCAATCCATCGGGGGGAATATGTCTGGCTTCTCTACCCCTTTTAAAATATTTTTAACGATGGAGTCTAATCCCCAAAGACTCTGTACATTTCTTATTAGGTACATGTACAATAAGTCTTTGCATATCTGCAACGAAGTCTCTCCTGATTGAAATTTTAAAACTTTCTTGAGGCAGTGATTTCGCGTTTACTGTACAGAAATCTCACACCGCCTCAAAACGGACTGACAAGTCTGACCGCCGGTTACATGATTGGCCACCGCAGCGTGATGTCGGGTTGCGTTTCTCCAAAAGTTGAATCTGTCTATACTTTATTACAGTATTGAAAGAAAAACAAATATTCAAATCCCAAATTTGAAAATCAAATATCTACCTAACGAACGAATATCCAAATAGTCAAATATTAGGATCCAGCTCTACTGGCAGCTGAGCGTATTTCTTTTGCAAACAATCATGGTCATGTATTCATCCATACTGCATTTTCTCTTCCTTTATTTTTATTTGTATCCACTTCCCTGTAGCACCTGCAGCGACAGTTGTAACTCATTCACTTTATTAACCCAGGGATTCAAAATGATGCCCTCCAAGTTGTGTTTCTCAAAAGGAATGGCTACTCTCACATGTATACACATGCACACACAAGGACAAGGTCCAACTGATGTTGGCCTTTAATTGAATACTGGATAAGAACCCGTCATCTTGACCACTGATGTGTTGAGCCACATGCATTGGTTTGGCAAATCTTCAGTTTTACTCAGCACACTGCCTGAAGGCTTGCAAATGTTGGCTTATAAAGTCATATTTTATGGTATTAAAGATGTCACCTAATGGCTGATTTTAAGGTATCAAATCATATTGCAGTGTGCATGTGTATATCAGGAATAGAACAAAGCACCACTCAGTGCACGGTAACATATTAAGGTGCCACTAATCCAACATAGAAATTGTTCAAATATCTCAGTACACTCTTGGTCAGCTTCTTCATGTTTTTTTAGCGGAGCACATGACTGTATCAGCACTAACTGGTGGACTGATGCCATCACATTGCATATCAGCATATGGGTGGGATCTATTCTGTTGCGGTGTTATCCGACTACTGTATTCTGATACGCTTGATGATAGCATTACAAAGTCAACGAGTCTTTTGTTTTCCCAGAGCAAACTAATTACAGCGGCTTCCTTCCTGCCTGCGTCTGTTGTCTTCTGATAGCGCGCTCTCATCTCACCGCCCGTAAACATCCGTCAACTCACAACAACGTTGCGACAATGGCCGCTGCACGCACTCATTTAACCGTGCACTCCCACATACATGTTTATCTGTGCACACGAAAGTAAATACAATCGGATGGAAGTCACTCAGCTTGCCAGGGAAGGCCTGTTTATGCATCGCAATCAGTGATTTGTGGTGCACAGAGTAATGCAGACTATTAGGAGCCACACTTGCCTGTCACGGATACTATGAGCAAACTGTTTTGAGTACCAAAATGGCCTGCTATTTAAAGATGCTACATGTAGTGTCGCAACATCAGGAAATCAATACCGCTCTAATTTTGAGATGATAGTATAATTAGGGGACAAGTGATACTGTTACTAAGAAGGCCTGGCAACAGGTACTGGCCCTCCACTCTGCATTATATAGTACTGGTGTGCCACCCAGTTGCATTTGTTGAGAAACCTACTGTTGTTTTACTATTCTTTAATATGCACCCAGCTAGACATAATAATATAAAAAGTCACTACAGTATATGGCATTTTATCAGTGAGCAGTAATCAAACAGCAGTAAGTGGGAGTCATTATCAACTGATGGAGCATTTGAAAGGTTATTACATCTGCAGGTTTACTGCAGTAAAGCACTACTGGCAGTCCCAGTTGTGGTTAAAAGGCTGTTTAATGAAAATATTATTTTGGTAAACTGTAAATACAATATGCAAAGTGCTATTTGCAAGGATAGTGGACAATGAAGTTATAGCCCCGTTTGCGGGGAGTAAAACAAACCAGAGCTTAAACAATGAATTCATCTGCAACTGTTTTGATTACTCGATACAACATCTGGAGTGATTTTTCAAGCCAAAATACATATACATATACATAAATACATATATATATATATATATATATATATATATATATATATATATATATATATATATATATATATATATATATATATATATATATATTGCAGGTGGAAGACTAAAGTCAGTTTATGGTACACTTTTCTCAATCACCTACGGACGTCACACAGATCATGAAAGACGGCTGACAGACAAGCTATGATTGGTCAGTGTCCAGCATGTATCTGCCATGTCTCCCGGCCAAGTAGCAGCAATAATTTACGACTCTATAATCACCTAATCTGACACCATGGCCATCTGGAAAGGCAAAAATTATGTGTAGTGCAATCCCCATCAATATGTGTTGCCCGGTCTGACATGTGTTCAAGGTGCATGTTGAGTCACAGAGCAGATCAGGACAGCACCAGTGTCCTAGTTCCCTCTCCCCCCCGCTGCAGGGATACACTGTGTGGATCAGAATGTAAATTGGATTTCTCGCATGATGTTTGACCTAAGTCGTTATTGAATACAAGTGAACTTGCATTAGACATGCTTGATGAGGCACTTTGGGTTTTCGTTTTGCCTGGATTCTCACAGACAGAATGAAAACATCACGCAGAGAAGAATTATAAAGTCATAGTTTAGTGTGTGAAACTGAGAGCGTAAGTCAATTTTTTTCAGATTTTTACAAGAAGCATTCTCTCTTAACGTGAACTCAGTGGCAAATGTGATTTTGCCTGGAATGGCCCTGACATGTTCCCCACGAGTCAAAAGGGCCTTTATTTATGAGGCAGTGGTTATTTCTGTACTGTTGCGGGCGATTTGGGTAATACTCAGGCATTCAGGAGGAAACACTCAGAGATGTCTCCCACTCTCTGTACAAAAATAGATGCAATTCTTGCAGTAGTGTTTTTAAAAACACAGTCCTGCAGAGATGAGAAGATGCTACCGAGTTTATGTCTCTCTGTCGTTTTGTTGAATTATTCCTTATTTCTGCTTGTCTCCTCTTTTTTAATGTAATCTACTGTACTTAAAGGTCAGATATTACAATGTTCTTCTGCAGATTCTGTACTCATGTTTTCTCTGTTTCTCCATTTACAGGTCACCACATCATGTCAAACAACTACCAACAATGAGCTGGTGAGTGTAACGTGTGTGTGTGTGTGTGTGTGTGTGTGTGTGTGTGTGTGTGTGTGTGTGTGTGTGTGTGTGTGTGTGTGTGTGTGTGTGTGTGTGTGTGTGTGTGTGTGTGTGTGTGTGTGTGTGCACTATGTGTGTGAATTTGTTTGTCTTATCTTTAAAGAGGTTGTTAACCTGAAATTCCCCTCATAATGCAATGATGCTTCCTGGAATTGTGGCAGAACCACACACAGGGCGCACTGTGAGGTTGTTGCTTAAGGTCAGCGGTCAGAAGCTATAACCATAGATGCTTCCTCCTTTTCCTCAAAGAAAATCCTGTCCGTTGTTGTCAGCTGTAGAAGCGATATGAATTTGATGGTGATGACGAGTGACAATGATGCTGTGTCATGGAGCAGCAGTTTCTTTAAGCTTATAAAAAGGTGAAAATGTGGCCTTGTGTTGAAAATAAACGATGGCCCTCTTTCTCACACTATTGCTCACACTAGATCCTAAGCAGTATCTGAAATGACTGATTTGGTGTGAGACGTACCATACATACTATGCCACAGAGAGCAGAAGAGGACAGATACTGAGCTACATTCAAAGTTATTATTCTCCTTTCCTCTAAGGGTTGCTCCTTTACAAGACAAAATGTGATTTACGCACTGCATCACCGAGGCTTTAGTCCTTTTCACTTTAATGACCTTGAGAGTTTTCATTCACTTTCATAAAGAATGTATGCTCAGCAAATGGCATGATTAGAAAACCAGCAGGGATTGCAATTTGATCGTTTTGCTGATGTCTGGTCAATGAAGTCAAATAAAAAGCGGCACAGTCAGTCCCGTTTTATAGTTTCAAGATTAACCACCAATGACATGACCAAATTAGGAACATTCCAAGCAAAAGTAACTACTTTTCACTTATTTACTTTGGACGCTGGCCCTTTTAAATAACTGCAGCAGCTTGTTAAACAGTGCCCGGGTTTGTTTATAGAGCTCACATCAGCCTAAGACGCTGTACTTAACTCAGTTAAGAGATTTTCCTCAACACATGGATCACTGTCAAAGCGTGTATATGTGTTTGTGTGTGTGTGCGCGTGTGTGTGTGTGTGTGTGTGTGTGTGTGTGTGTGTGTGTGTGTGCGCGCATCTGTCTCTGTCACATACTTTCTTTCCGCTTCCACATATCTTGACCAGATTTTTTTCTTGTCCTACTATGAAATTCAGCCGTTGTCACTTTGCATGTCACCAAAACTAAAAGCCATTTGGACAATTTCCCCACTGAACTTTAGGAATTTGACTTTGCTATAATTATAATACCAATGTAGTTGATAGTAGTTCATGAGATGTTGCTGAAAGCAAAGACAACTTTGAGTCAATCAAACTATTTCCAAGTCAAGATTGAACCTTTAAGCTAAAACAATTCAAGTTTTTACACTTCAAATAAGTGTGAAAAATATTCCAAAAGGGGCATTCACTGAACAAAAATGATACCCTGGACATTAAGGTTGTCCACACAGTGTCTTTCTTTTGTTAAAAAAAGAAAGAGGTTTTGAGAACCATAATGGTCCTCATTGTCTAGTTAAGTTGAGCCAAGGCAGTCCAGGACAAGGACTCCCTTCATCGTATGCATGTATGTCAGGCAAAGTGTACGTAGATCAAAGAGACGGAAAGAGTATGTTGTTGAAGGTTAATTGAATGACTGTGTGTCTGGTGTATCACTGGCAGCCAGACATGGAGAGGGAGAGGCCTATAAAAGATAATCTCTCGCTCTCTCTTTCTCATCTTTTCTCTCACTATATTGTTTCTTCCTCGGTGTGAAGAAAAACAAAGACTAACCCACTGACTCTGTCTCGCTTTTCCCTCCAGCCTCCCACTCCTCAGCTGCCATTAAAGCATGTAGATACACCGGTGAGTAACACCTCTTCTTTATCAGCGTTAATGCCGAGTAGACATGCTTTAAAAGCTGTTCATTCATAAATGCTGTTATTGCTATGCATCAAAATGCTGGAATAACAATCCTCATGTATGTGGCTACCCTTTCACACATACAGTGGTGTCCTTTTCTGTGTACTTTTCTGTGATCTTTCTTGTACAATATACAGTATGGAGTCCGGAGTGTGGCACTGGAATAATTATAGACTATAGAGTTTCTGTGTCTGATTATATTCAATTGATAAATGATACATTTATTATAATTGATTATATTTAAGGCTGTCAAGCTCTGACCCAACAGGCAAATCCCACCACCTGTTCCTGCACACTGCAGAAGGTGGCAGCACCATGCAATACATACCAGCGAGCCAATCAGAGCTCCCGTTGCTGCTCTGTGGGTTGGACTTCTTTTAATCTCAGGTATCACACAGTTTACGTGACTTTAAATTAAGATGACCCCGTCTTTAAATTAAAGCAACCGTGAATTGGAATCTGTTAATGGCAAAGAAGGAGACATGAAGATAAATGAAATATGGAATATGATAGGCAGACACGGTAAATCAAATCACTAAAAGAACATTTTTAAAGTATTTAAATATTGGGTACATACCTTACAAAATGGGAAAAGCTGCCGTGACGTCTGCCAGTTTACTGCAAATTGTGTCTCGTCTGTGCCAGAAATGGCTGCCAAGGCCTGGCCCGAGACTAGGCATGCATGTTTAGCTTGACATTGCTAAACCATGAAGGGTGTGTGCACGGGCAGTGGGTTTCCAAGAAGGCAAGATTCCAGAAAAATAAGAGCGGAGAGAACCATTAGTAGTAAAGCAGAAAGAAAACAGATCATTCAAGAAAGTAGTCACAAAGGCAAAGGCATTGTTAGCTTGTTTGAAATGTTTTTAGATTAAAAGGGGCTCCTTCTCATGAAACCAGAAGCAACATTTATGCAAAAGATAAAAGCAGAGCGTCCCTTTTTGTTCTCTTCTCTCTTTGGTGAGTCACGATAAGTCAACGTTTGCGTCAGACACCGCCTGAATGTTTAGATCGGCAGCAGAAGTTGCGGCGGTGATTCAGAATGAGATTATAAACACAGATTGGTCTGTGCGTACACCGGTCTGTGTGGGGATTAATTCTCAGTCTGTGACTTCACACAGAGAAAGAGAAAGGAAGAAAATGGTCTAGATAGTGAGAAAATGAGTCTGACAAGCAGGGAATGGATGATATCTGAATGATGTCTTTTTTAATCTAATGTAGTTATAGTTTAATAAGTTTCTATGCATGTTTTGGCTGCCATAAGCAGCTGTGAATCCAATCTATCTACAGCTACCGTTAACCACCATTAAACAAAACGTCCTGGGCCACCTTTTAAGTACACAAAGAGTCAGGGCTTTATATTCAGAATAGACTATTTTGTAATTTGTGTAACCATCAACAGGAAACATATGCTGTTTTCCTTGCAACAATAGGTGTAATATTGTGTTCATGCTCTTTAATAAAATGCAATAACATCAAAACAATGGATTAAGGGTTGACACAAGTAGCAACGTGCTCATTGCAACAGCAAGAAACAGGGTTTATGAGAAATGCTCGCACTAAAAATAGCAAGAGAGAGGCTACTAATTGTCTTGACCATGCTCTTGTTTTTTAACTGTAATTATAGAAAGCTGTCTTAAACAATTTGACAATGACATATTGGTGTTTTGAGAGTAAAGGGTATAGACATAACCCCTTTAACCAGACATTTTGGTTGCGAGCCTGATTTGTCATCCTGTTGTGGTTGTTACGTCTTAGCAAAGCCTTGTGTTGTCCCATCATATTAGATTGCTTTCATTTCAAGTAGAAATAGAAAATCTATACTTTCTGGCTGGATTTCAAAAGAAATATATATATATATATATATATATATATGTATATATATATATATATATATATATATATATATATATATATATATATATATATATATATATATATATTTCATCTTGGAATCCCTGCTTTGTGTGTGTGTTTCCCAAGCTGTGTGTGTGTGTGTGTGTGTGTGTGTGTGTGTGTGTGTGTGTGTGTGTGTGTGTGTGTGTGTGTGTGTGTGTGTGTGTGTGTGTGTGTGTGTGCATAGTGTACGAACAGAAGGGGGGAGAGTGCATATGAAATGTTTATTTGGTTAGTCCCTATAGGACACATCCATTATGATTTTAGGTCGAAACGCCCCATCGTTACCATAATTGGGTCAGCCTGGGGCCAGTCCGGGTCATCCAAGTGCAATATGGGGATTTAAAAATTGTTTTAAATCAGTTTGTGTCTCAGAAGAGGATCTATTAAGATAGAACAGAAAAAGAAATATTGTTTTCTTTCCATATTCTATGCTTTGGTAACACTTCAGTCACCACATTCTTAAGGATAATTAAGGTCAAACACATACAGTATAAGCGCATGGGAAAAAAGGGAGTCAAGACAAGAGAAGCAGGGGGGAGTCATAATGAGAGATGAGAAGGAGGAGTAGTAGCAGAGAACACAAAGTGGGCGTGAGGGAGAGAGAAAGCAGGAGAAAGTAGGGAGAAGACAGTCCAGAGGGAAAGGAGAGAAGGAAGCTGCATCATGATATATTACGTAATCGCTGATGAAGTTTGGCACAAACAGAGCCAAGTCTACGGCATCTTCTTCTATCATGAGGAACTGGAGCTTCTTTGTTTTTAGCACTTTAGCACTGAGTGTGATAAGCTAAACAGCCATAGTTTTTTAGTATTTTTTTTATTTTATGAAAAAAATAGTAAAACTTAGAGAAGTACCTACAACCATGCCTCTGGGCAGCTCCATTGGAAGGCGTTTTGCACTACTGCGTTCATCCTGGAGGTGGAGCACTGGGTATCTGTTCCGCAAGGTAGGCCACTCCCACACAGGTAGTCCAAAATGCGGCAAAACATATTTTTTCCTCCTTTTTATCCTGCTTAAACATGTGTGATTTTTAGTGGACAAACATCTTTCAAAAGGTCCATTAGTAGCTGTTCTGGAGCTTTTGATCATATCTCATGGTCTTCCTTGGCAGATTGATTTGTGATTTGTTTTGGTTTTTAATTATATATGCGATGAATGTGCAACAAATTCCTATCGTTCAAGCTTATTTAACTGTATTTCTTTGAAGGCATCATTTTATATTGTTTTCTAATTGTCAACAAATCCCATAAATTGACTAAAACAAAAAAGCATTAGTCTAATGCTATATTCCATATAGCATAAAGTATATATTTAATACTCAAACTAGCAAGCAAGAAGCAAATTTGTTAGGGACTATTTTCAGCCGTGGATGAATTTCATGGGATTTTGTTTTGACAATGAGAACCAGCCTTTAGCTGTGTGGAAAGTGCCTTCAAATGGACAGATAGTATACTCCACTTTACATACTGCATTAACTTTCAAGAGGTGTTCGCGCACCCATGTTGCTACAAGACAACAGATTGTGCATATGATGTGAAATGTACCGGCTTAACACCCCCCGAAGCCCCATGCGAGCAGGCTGTTTAATTTTGCAAACACCAGCGTTCGTGGTCCGCCTAGCATCTGGTTCCTGTCAAATCACGGAGAATTATGCTTCCCATTTTGGCTCTTGGGGGTGGGATTAGCTTCATCTGTGAGAAGCCGCCCGGCAGCAATACGGAGAGCTTTGGGCTGTGTGTTTAACCTCGCGCCATGATTAGAGACCCTTCTTGCCAATATCTCTGTTTAACCACTTGACCATGCAAAGCTGAACGCTCACTCTTTCTGACGTTGTGGGGGGAAAAAGTAGAGGATGTCACAGAGGATGTCTGTGAAGATAAATCCAGCTGTCATTCTATCTTTTTGGAAGGCTTCATCTTCTCGGTGGCAGCTGACTCATACAGACAAGCTCTCCTTTGGGCCGACAAACAGTACGAGGAAGAGCCAACCCTAGCATTTATTATGCAGCGATTCCTCGACAGTGCAGCATATTTAGTAACATTTTCCCTCTGCAATCCTGTCACAGTAAAACAGCCTGACCTCCACTTTCTTTTCTCAGTAAATAACTAGATGCAGGACAATTAAAGTCTGTGCTGAAATCCTGACTCCTGGAACACATACTGGACGTATTTTTGTGTCTCCTTCCCCTCCTTAATCCCTGCTCCTTTTTCCTTTTTTTTACTGCACTTCTTGTTCTTCTTCTATTTACTTTTGTTGTCCTGCTTATTCTCCTTTCCTTTTACCTTTCCTCCATCTCGTTCTCCTTCTTTTCCATCTACCATTTGTCCTCTATGTAGTCACTTTCTTATTCTCCTCTTCATCATCCTCTTTTCTTCCTTTCACCTCTTTTTTATCCTGCTTCTTCTCCTTTCCCTATCCCTCTCCTCCTTTTTCCTTTTCTTTCCCATCTTCCATTCTTCTTTTCCTCTTCCTCTTCATCATCCTCATCTTTTTTTTAACTTCTTTTCAATCATTTACTTCTTTATCTTCACCATCTTCAATTCTTCTTCTTCCCTTTCTCCTTTCCTGTCCTCTTAATTTTTTTAGTTGTGTTTTTCTTTGCTTTATTCTCGTTCTTATCCTTCTTCCTCCTCTACTTCTACTGCTTCTCCTACTCTTTATTCTTCTTTGCCTCCTTGACCTTCTCTATTTGTTCCTTGTCCTCTTCTTTTCTCTCTCTATCGTTCCTCTAAGTTTTGCTTCTGTGATCTGACTTTTCCCCACTAGGTTGTGTAATATAATAATTCAATAACATCCTCATCATTACCAGACAGAGTTTGCTTATGATTCATTTTCTGTGTGTGTGTGTGTGTGTGTGTGTGTGTGTGTGTGTGTGTGTGTGTGTGTGTGTCTCCAGGGATCTACAAGGTCCTGCAAGAGTGTGGAGATAAGGCGAAAGCAGTCTGGGTAAGACACAGCATTGCTATATGATTGTATGCAGATGCGCATATGTACACACTTCATCAGGGAAAATAGCAGTAGGAATGGTAGGTATATGATATAATTGAAGAATAGATTAAGTGTATTTTCCCTTCAGCGTTACCAGTTCAACCAAAAAGTATGCATCTTTGTTCTGTTTTAAAACCTACTTTGAATCTACAACATCTTGAAGAGTTTTGTTCAGAAATGTAAAAAAAAAAAGTCTAACTCCTAATAAATTCCGCAACTTGGTGAAGTTGTAAGTCCCTTAAATCCCTTGTGATCCTCAACTCGACTTTATTTTATGAGGAACATCAAAAAAGGATTGTTTGTGCTGGATATTTCTCCTTCCTTCTAGGAATGTAAATTATCATTCCACCTCTGTTATTCTTCAGGCATGGCTGTTTCTAATGCGGGGCTTTACTGTATGCTCACTGGCCAATAAACCTGATCGCTGTTTGGCCAGTGAAATAGATTGCATAATATCGGCAGAGGTCATGTCAACACTCGGTGAAGGATTGTGAATCTTATCATTTCCAAGAAATATAAGAATGAGCTGCTGGAGTTTAGATTTCATCAAGTGGATGTTTGAGATGAACTCAAACATCGTCATGTCGTTAGTCCCCGAGAGAAATCGGAGAGTTCTGTAAATGTTTTCAGAGATATATATATATATATATATATATATATATATATATATATATATGATGATAATGATGATAATCACTAAACATGTGAATGCAGTTATGAGTGAATAAACCTTAACCCTCCTGTTGTCCTCGGGTCAAATTGACCCATTTTCAAAAAGTTTCTATATCAGAAATTTGGGGGTTTTTTTTCAACCAAATTGATCAACCAAAAAATAATGTGGATGGTTCCGTACAATGCTCTTCACAAGTAAAATAACTGATCAGTTTACTACTTTCATTGAATTTGGGTGTTTTATACAATTTGATAGCATTCGAAAAATAACCGATAAAAGAATGTTGGAAAAAGTGACAAAAATGTCAGAAAAAGCTTCAAATTTGGGGGGGGGGGGGGGACACAAAACAAAATCGCAGAGAAAAAAAAAAGTGATAAAAAAATTGTAAAAAAATAGTGATGAAAACTTAAAAAAAAACAATTGCCCAAAACGTTAAGAAAAAAAAGTTTGAATTTCAAATTTCGACCCAGAAAAACAAAAAGTTGCATGGTCGACGGCAAGACAACACAAGGGTTAATAGTTGAGGTGGCTGTACAAATGTTTAGGTGGTAAAAAAAAGTCAAAAGCCTTCATTCCACACTTCAACGAGATAAACACCTCTCACTGCCTCTCCAGGAGTCAGAGTGTGGTTCCGGCCATGGAGGAGAGCTATGAGGTGGACCTGGTCTACATCACAGAGAGGATCATCTCTGTCTGTTTCCCCGCTGCTGCCGAGGAACGCAGCTACACCACCAACCTCAAAGAGGTGGCCACGATGCTGCGGTCCAAACATGGCGAGCACTATCTGGTAAGCAATACAAACTCAAATTGATTTTGGTCTCAATGATTCTTGGTCACAAATGTGACTGATGTGTATTGCTCTTTGAGGGACGAAAAACGTTGTTTTTGCTTTTAACGTGTTTATATTTGTTCTCTTTCTGATTTCAGATTCTCAACCTGAGCGAGTGGAGGAGTGACTTGTCAAAGTTAAACCCAAAGGTACAAACACCTCAGCAGCTGGATCCTCTTTGTTACACGCAAACAAGCTGTCAAGTGACCTCATGTTTGAGAGGAGTTAAGTTTGAGTTTATTTCATTTATATAGCACAAGTTTGCACCAAAGTGCGTCACAAAGACAAAAACACGTATAAGCATAAAACACACATATATACATATATATAGTGGAAATACAGCACTATTCAAGTAGAAACAAGTTAAGAAACAAATTAAAACTTGTGAAATCGCATTAACAGATAATACATATACATACATACATACATGAAATACAAGGAAAGAACACAATTAAAATTAAAAGCCAGTGAATGAAAGTAGGTCTTAAGCTACGTCTTAAAAATATCAACAGACTGTCTAACGGCCTCTGGCAGGCAATTCCAGAGCTAAGGAGCCACTACAGAAAAACCTCTAAAATAAAAAAGAACCCCTTCTTTTGGTCCTGGTAATCACCATTAGGTTCTGGAGTTTGGCTGGCCGGATCACCATGCACCGGCGCTGGACAAGATCTGCAGCATGTGCAAGGCCATCGACACATGGCTCAATGGAGACCCGCGGAACGTAGTGGTACTGCACAACAAGGTAAAGCAGGGATGACCAGTACACAAAGAAAAGCACCTGTAATTGTCAACATGTTGTTGGGCGACACCCTCTTCTCATGCCCAGCTTAAAATGATATTGTTAAAGTGCTCATATTATGCTTTTTGGCTTTTTCCCTTTCCTTAATTGTGTTATATAACTTTTTTTGTGTGCATGTAATATGTTTACAAAGTGAAAAAGCCCAAAGTCCACCCCAAAGGGAGTTACCATCTCCCACAGAAAACACTGATCACAAACTGCTCCAAACAGCTCTATTGTGGGCCAGCCTTTACTCCCGTGACAAACGCGCGTCATTTTGCGTCACTTTGTAACACGCGTTATAATGCTCGCCTAGCTGCTAGCGTGGCACGCCCTCAAACCAAGTAAGTCAGAACGGAGGCCCGAAGAGTTCAGATAGTTGTATCACCATGTCCAGGAGACAGTGCAGAATTAAAACTATTTTGTTAACATTTAAATAACTTAGCACTCTGAAACGTCTTGCTCCAGTCTAGGTTGCGAGGCTGGTTCGGGTTGATCTGCCTGTGTTTCGGGATCAGACTTGGGTTCCAACATGTACGTCTGAGCCAAAGCCATAGGTTACCGGCTGAAGTGGGTTTGTTTTGGATCACACTAGCGTGCTTGTCAAGACCCGCCTTACTCTGCTTCTGACTGGCTAGTAGTCCTTACCTAGCTACTGCGCATGTGCGACTCCCAACAAAGATGGTACAGAAATGAGATGCCTCACTCTGTAGCTAAAACAGAGAGCTCAACACACAGGGTGAAAAGAGGAGCTGCAGAAATGTGAAGTTTGACAAAAATATGGTGTTTTTTGAAAAGGAAACAACCTCTAAATACAATTAGGAACCTGAAAATAAGCATAATATGAGGTCTTTAAAGAAACAGTTCAACATTTTGGAAAATACATGTATTCACTTTCTTGCTGCAAGTTAGATAAGATTGATACCGCATTCAATATGAAGATGGAGCCGGCAGCAAGCAAGTTAGGTTAGCTTAGCATAAAGCCTGGAAATAGCTAGCATAGCTCCATCCAAAGATACCAAATATGTTAACCAGTACCTTTAAAGCTCACTTTACTTAATTTGTTTAATCTCTACAAAAACCGTAGTGTAAAGACCACAATTTTTGGGTTCACAGGGGTTACGTGCTGTAATGTTTCTTGGCAGCAGTGATTTCCTGTAGTCTTTGTCACCGAGAGGTTGCAAGAAAGCCAGCGGCGACTATAATTTAGTTCCTAAATATTCTTTTGAATATGAAAAATACATCTATCATATAAAAAAAAATGCATGTGTGGCCGCTGACCTTCTAAAATCAACATACAGTCTTGTAGCTATTCAATTCTTTTAGTTATACAATCCATTCTGTCTTTTTTAAACACACACTACTATACAATATTTATGCATTCTGTCCAGATGAAGCAGAAAAAAAGACAGGACGGAAAACATTTTTCCAGCTTCTCTGCTTTGGAACAGACTTGTTGCTTTTTAGAGTCTGGCCAGTCACTTTAAACAAGCGGAGTGATCAAACATTATTTCACTTTATTTATGCTTCCAGCTTTCGGATTTAAAATATAATTCATGCAGCTTGCTGACCACTCCATCACATCTGAGGATTTAGCAGTTCCTTTGTTTTTTATGATTAATACCAATTTTTTGTTTGTTTGTATCCCTTTGAAATGATCCCTGTTCCAAATAAGCTTTTCAATTGTACATCTTGAAACTTGGTCTTGTTGTCTCTGTTTCTGTGTCACAGGGGAACCGAGGTCGAACAGGGGTGGTGGTGGCTGCGTACATGCACTACAGCAGCATATCCGCAAGGTATCAAACATGTCACGATCAGTAGACACATCCATCAACTTCAGATTCAGTATTACATTGTTATTGGCTGCAAGTTAAAGGTGCTGTAGGTAGGATTGCGAAGATCCAGGCCAAAAAATGTTAACATCGACGACTTCTCAGTCCCTCCCCCCCTTTCCGCTAAAGCCCAAAACGGTCTCCTAAGCCCCTCCCCCCACAAGGGAGAATGAATGCGCGTGCATGAGCAGTGATTGACACGCAGTTAGACACCCCACCCGGCCCTGATTGGTGCATCTGAACAGGGAGCGGTAGATTTTTGCAAATCACACTACAGGCTGTAGGTGGTCCCAGAGGAGCCGGATCTTTTTTTTTTAAATGACCTGCTTCATGTAGTTCTACTGGAACATAGGGTCAGTTTCAGCAAATATGACAGAAAGGTAGTTTTATAAGTCTTAACTACTGCACCTTTCAACGAAGAGATTGATCAACAGAAGTGAAGAATGTACCAATATTTAAAAAGTGTGATTTAAGTATTTTGGTCCTTCTGAATCTCCTCCTCGCATGGTTTTATAAGCACAGGAGCGCCAATCAATCACTGTCAGCCCTCGAGGTTTTGGGACTCGAGCAGCCTTGAAAATTAAAAACTGATGTGATTATTATGGCAAAACACTCAAGCTTGTTTTTCTGGCTCTGTGAGAAGAACTGCTCGAAAAAATGTCATCATTCTTTAATGCAACCAGATGTTAATAGGTGGGATGGAGCCAGGAGGATTTAAAGCTGCTTTATAAATGATGAAGGCCGGGGGGGTTGTTCCGAAATCTCAAACTTGGGAAAAAATGTGCAGGGCTTCCGAAAGAATGCACTCTGCAGTATGACAAACAATAACGATGCCTGTCTAATTTTTGTGTCGTGCAGTGCTGACCAGGCGTTGGACAGGTTTGCCATGAGGCGCTTCTACGAGGACAAAGCACTTCCTGTGGGTCAGCCGTCACAGATAAGGTCAGTTCTTACCTCACTTCCTGTTTGCTGACACCTGTTTGAAGCTTTATAAGTCAGACCTTTGCTACAGCGAAGAGAAACTACCAAACTCTTTACATATGGAGTATTGCTCTTACTATAGCCCCATGCGCACTGCTTCAACATGCCCCAAAATCTAAAGCTTGAGCGGCCCTCCTGACTAGTTAAGGTCAATTCAAGAACTGTATAACAAGACAAACTGACTGATCAGTGTCGTTGCCTAACTCCATCGCTTATATTTTGTTTTAGAAACATTTTAAAGAGGAAATTCTTTTCCTTTTTTCGGTTTATCTCCAGTTTAGTTTTAATTGGGATAATTGGGAGTAAACGGAGAGAAGCCATCTATCTTGTCTGTCTGAGAGATTCCACTGGTGTCTCTGGGGAGGCAGCAGGGCTTGGTGGCAGTGCATTCCCATCCTCTCAGCATATTTTTCTCCAATTGATCTCCACTTGTTGTGAGATAATGGCCTCCTCATGCATAGAGAGCAAAACAGTCCAAACCACAACAGGTCAAACCAATCAAGAGTGGTATCTAAACTATTTCTTATTTTGAATGCAGCTTCCTCCAGGGGGTGCTGAGACATCCTCCCTTAACTCATAAATCTTCCCCTTGCCATATTATTAGCTCCCCTCTGCATTATTAGACAGTTAACTGCTTGACCCCCCCCTCACCGTCTCTCTTCTTCACCTGCGGAGAGAGGAATCCTGATCGGAGTTTGGAAAAGGTTACAGGGAATGAAAGAGGAAACAGCATGGGACTTAGCACCACTTCATTTCAGCTTGTGAATCAGGCAGCAAGCCATTCTATAGGCTTGCCCTCTGCCCCGCTGCTATTTCCTGCTTCGGATATAATTATCTCTGCCCCTGGAGTCTGCAAGTATTATGGTCTGGAATGTGTGACATTAACATCAAGAGTAGGAGATGAGCTCAACCTACTGCTGCTATAAAAGCTTGTAAAAGTTTGGATTTAAAGGTCCAGTGTGTAACGTGTTTAGTTGTTCATTCTCAAAATCTGTGTTGACCGTTCACAAACTTGTCCTTTTTCATGAATATTTACCACCACCATCAATTCCAAGTATTCCTTTTGGCTTGAAATTTTACATTTGCATTCGCATGAACTGGGGTAGACGCTCCATATTCATGCACCATCTTAAAATACGTTTGGATATTGAACAGAGCAAGAGACTGGCTTTTTGAAGCGTGAAGGCTACCGTAGCTGTAATACGTACTTTGAACTGCGTGGCGCGAGAGAGTCAATTGCGATATATGATCTCAACGCTAGATGGGAGAAATTCCCACATATTGGACCTTTAAGGTGTTACATGTAGCATTTTAGTCTCATTAACTGACTACCATGTTGGTTGTGAAATGTTAAAATGTTACAGCAAAACAAACTGAGCCCTTTCTGAAAGGATAGGCTGCCTCTTATGGGCCAGTCGGTTTTAGGTGCATTTTAAAGTTGCTCACGAGAAAACCTGAAGAGAAATTTGAGGAACATATAATAAGTCATTTCATGACGCAACAACATGTTTCCTGGCATTGTTTTTATGCCACATAAAAGTTAGAATAGTGTCAACTTTTATAATGACTTCTCGACAATGTCACACTTATACAGACAGGATTTTCAAGAGTCTAAATGCCGGTGGTTGCTTTGAAAGATTGAGCAACAGAATCGCAATATTATTAAAAGAACAGCATCCATAGACTGATCATTGGTCAGATTTATTACAGTTTATTGATATCTCAAAAGGTTTTGTGCAAAATCATTGATAAAACACCGAACATGATCACTTCTCATATCACACACACACACACACACAGGCGCGCGTGCGCGCACAACGCTGCTCTCGTGGCATTCCTGTTTAGTCTAATTGAATTTAACAGAGGCGAAACCATCTGGCCACTGACAGCAGAGCAAGGGGGGGTGGGGGGGCGTTTGCATGTGGCGACCCCCAGGGTCACGGTCACGTTTGGTACCATCATCGTTATCATCATTAACAACCAGACCACACCAACTCAACAGACCCCCGACTGGCTTCTGTACACACCAATTCACTCTGACATTTCCCGTAGTGGATAAAGGTTGTTTTGTAGTCAGAGTGGCATTCACTTCTGGCCGGGCTGTGGGAGCTGACGGGCGGTTAAGGTTGAACCACACAGGATGAGGGTGTTTGGATTTGGTTTCTAATCTAGCTAGAAGGTCCTGACATGCTTAGAGGTGGGATAGCTGTTTAAGACAATGTAGTAGTAGTCATTATTGATAGTGTACTGTATAATCAGTAGTATGTAGTGCGGAGTTTGTACACAGCTTGATGTTTAAAACAGTATTCAATGACTTTGGATTCAATGCATACTTTCCTTTCTTTGCAGGTATGTGCGATACTTCAACGGCCTTCTTTCCGGACACATAAAAATCAACAACAAGCCACTGTTCCTGCATCACGTTATCATGCACGGCATACCCAACTTTGAATCCAAAGGAGGTGAGCTTCTGCCTCTGCCAAATGAACAGAAAAAACAGTTTTTGCTGGTTTTCTTCGTTTCAATTTACCTTCTTTATTTCCCCTTCACAGGCTGCCGTCCTTTCCTGAAGATCTACCAGGCAATGCAACCAGTCTATACGTCGGGAATATAGTATGTACAATTTGATTCCCGTTTGGTGTGGTTTGTGTTTGAATCCAGGGCAAAGCTTACCCTATATTGAATTCAGTAACATCATATGTTCTTATTGTTATTATTACAGCAATGTGCAAGGAGACAGCAACACCAGTATCTGCATCACTATTGAACCCGGCCTGCTTCTAAAGGGAGACATCCTGGTAACATTTTTATTAGAATACCGACACTAATACTGATTGATACATCAATGAACTTATTGATGTTTTCTTTCTTACTCAACGCAGTTGAAGTGTTACCACAAGAGGTTCAGAAACTCCACCAGAGATGTGATGTTCAGGGTGCAGTTCCACACCTGCGCCATCCACGACCTCGGGGTGGTGTTTGGGAAAAACGAGCTGGATGAGACCTTCAAAGGTAACGGCTCTCCGGGTGGGTGTGATTTTACAGTATACACGTTTTGGTGATCACAAAGAAAATACAAACGTTGCCAATCGCAGAACAGTACATTAAGGCTAATTGTTCTCAGTTGTTGCTGCAGGCGTTTTGAACTGGTTTTCACTGGGATTTTTTTTGGTTTCCAGTATGAAATAGTTTGTATGAAATGCTGCAAGAGGACACTGTTCCTCATATTTTTATGGTCATAACCTCTGGTGGTGAAGGCAGCTCAGCATTTAATAAGAATTAAATGATGGAAGAAAAGCAACAGGCTCAACCAGAGTTGCTTGAAGTATTTAAAAATTAGAATAAATATAGAAAAAGCAGAATCAGCCAGTAGCATTATTGATTTTTTTTTTTTATATAGTTTTCACTTGTTTTTAATACTCAAATGAATACAAATACATTCACATATTTGTTTTATTGAGCTAACAACTGAAAACTATGAGCCTTTAATTTGCTAAACTGAAATTGGAATTCTTGACATCTGATCTGTAATTGTCAGTGTTTGTTTTTTTGGGAATTTGTTCATATAACATATTGTGTTTGTGTGCATTCATGTTCATTGTTTAGCAAAAAGAAAATCATTTTTATACTGTGTGTTTCTATACAGATGAAAGGTTCCCAGAATATGGGAAGGTGGAGTTTGTTTTCTCATATGGACCAGAAAAAATCAAAGGTAATCCATTGTTTCTGACTAAGGGGTCTGTGACAATTACCATTTCTTCTCAATTTATCAGTTTTCTTGGAGTATTTGATTCAATCTCGATGATTGATTTTTTTTTTTTTGCATTTTTAATTTGGTGTGAGGACTCAGTTACCCATCATGCCATGTGTTCCTCAGGCCTGGGCCACCTGGAGAACGGGCCGAGCGTTTCTGTGGACTACAACACCCAGGACCCTCTGATCCGTTGGGACTCGTACGAGAGCTTCAGCCAGCGCTGTGAGGACACTGTGGATGGCGAGCACGGTATGTCCGCACACGCGCGCACACACACACACACACACACACACACACACACAGAGTTTGATGGATGGATTGACTCCACTCATCCACAGTTCGATCCACAGAAACTTCCAGACTCACATGATGGCACAGCTGGTATTGTTGCTTTGGTAGTTTGATTTTCTCCTTAAAAGTCTTAGATGAGGACAAAGAAGTGGTTTTAAACCTGACCCCCAATCTATACAGGACTGGTATAATATAATTTATGAAATCTTTGTAATGGAATTAATATCCTTCTCCATGAGACTCCAAGTCCTTCCTTTGTTTCAATTTGGGTTCCATGTAACTTTGTTATTTTCTTTTCATTTATTTTATTTCAATTCTTGATCCATTTTTTTTTTCTATTCAAATACAGGCCTATGTTTATATATTCAGTTCAAGTGGAGTTACACCCCGTGTTCTGTTTGTGCTCTAATATTATAAAATCTGAAAATATGGCTCACTCTGTCAAGGTTTCAATCCAAAAATGATTGTGAAAACTGCAGATACTACGCGATTCTCAATAAATGATAAATGAAGGGGGAAAAAAAAATCTCAGAGGAGGAACTCGTATAGTAAAAGGGAACACAGAGACGTTACAGTTTACACACTGAATAATAGGAAAAGATAAAATAACAGCAGTCTTTTTGTTTCAAACTCAATTTTGATTTACAAATTCAGTTTTGCCCATTTCAAATACAAGTTTCGGAGCCACGCTTAAAACTCCAAATACCTTAGTAACTGCCACAGATCAAGATCTCAGGCTTTGATGCACTCTGCTGTCTACTGAAGAGAAGATCCTGTGTCTTTCTACTCCTTACCCACCTCTCCTCCTCTAAACTCCTCTTATCTGAGCTTCCCAAGCAGACCCCTCACCCTCCTAACCCCAGTCTGTCAATTAGTCCTTTAAATAGCCGCTGCAGAAATAGGGGGGCGTCAGTCGCCCTGCCAGTGGCTGCCCACTTCCCGGGAGGCTGGGGGGGGTTGTAACCTGAAACACCACCAACCTCAAGTCCCACAAGTGTCCAAACCCACTTCCATCCACTTCCAGCTTTTGCTTCTGTACCAGGAGTTGGGAAATTTGAAATTTGGTCACCCTGTATCATGTACACCTTCCTACCTATTTAGTCATCCTTAGATGAATCAATGCACAAAATGCCATATACCTCAATACCTCACATTCATAGTATCATAACATATTTAGGTTCCATCCCATGTGAAGCCTTAACCAGTGTTGTAATGTAACGAAGTACAAATACTTTGTTATTGTACTATTAGTTTTCACGTATCTGTACTTTACTTCGTTATTTGTATTTCTAGAAACTTTCACTTTTACTCCACTACATATCCTAAATAACATGTATACTTTTACTCCATTACATATCCTAAATAACATGTATACTTCTACTCCATTACATATCCTAAATAACATGTATACTCTACTCCACTACATATTCTAAATAACATGTATACGTTTACTCCACTACATATCCTAAATAACATGTATACTTCTACTCCACTACATATCCTAAATAACATGTATACTTCTACTCCACTAAATATCCTAAATAACATGTATACTTCTACTCCACTACATATCCTAAATAACATGTATACTTCTACTCCACTACATATCCTAATTAACATGTATACTTCTACTCCACTACATATCCTAAATAACATGTATACGTTTACTCCACTACATATCCTAATTAACATGTATACTTCTACTCCACTAAATATCCTAAATAACATGTATACTTCTACTCCACTACATATCCTAATTAACATGTATACTTCTACTCCACTACATATCCTAAATAACATGTATACTTCTACTCCACTACATATCCTAAATAACATGTATACTTCTACTCCACTACATATCCTAAATAACATGTATACTTTTACTCCACTACATATCCTAATTAACATGTATACTTCTACTCCACTACATATCCTAATTAACATGTATAAGTTTACTCCACTACATATCCTAAATAACATGTATACTTTTACTCCACTACATATCCTAATTAACATGTATACTTCTACTCCACTACATATCCTAATTAACATGTATACTTCTACTCCACTACATATCCTAAATAACATGTATACTTCTACTCCACTACATATCCTAATTAACATGTATACGTTTACTCCACTACATATCCTAAATAACATGTAAACTTCTACTGCCCTACATATCCTAATTAACATGTATACTTCTACTCCACTACATATCCTAATTAACATGTATACTTCTACTCCACTACATATCCTAATTAACATGTATACTTCTACTCCACTACATATCATAATTAACATGTATACTCCTCTACATATCCCCCTAAGCATTTTCTCTTTGTTGATGTCAGACTTTGAATTAGATGTTTAAGAAGGCGTGGAAACCCTGACTATTATGCTTTGCTATAAGGAAGCCACAATAAAGTTGTACTTAAATTAAGTACATTTAATATCATCAAATTACTTTTCATACTTAAGTACAGTAAATACCAGCTACTTTAAGACGTTTACTAGTAATATTCTGAAAGGTGACCTTAACTTCTAGGTCAGAAAAGTAATTTTCTGGTAAGATACTTGTACCTTTACTCAAGTACTAATTTCAAGTATTTTATACAAGACCTGGCCATAACTGACAGTCTCAGTGATGATGAGATTCATGATTATTGCTGTTAATCTGAGAAAACCGGAGGATGTACTCACACTCTTGGCAGCCATTGTAGTGCTGCATCCACTTTTATTTATGGGATTTTTTTTTTTTTTTTTTAACAGCTTCTCAAAGACCCATTTCATTTTTATGAACATCCCCAGAGAACTGGTGCGGTAATTGCTGTGTTGCGAGAAGGTCAGTGGGAAATGCCAGGATTGCAAGTTTGAGCCTAATTGAATGGGTGGCAGCGTTCTCAGCACTCAGCAGAAAAACCTCTCGGCCAGTTTATTCATTTCTCTAATTGCAGCACTTCGCTCTTACACTTGGACACGAGAATCTGAATGTTCAGAGTTTTTACAAGGACTGAACAGACAGGGAATGGAGCAGGTCTTGCTTTAGTTTTGGAAGATGCAACACTGAGATGACACAAAGCCAAAAAAGACAGATCTAACTAAATTACACTTTAAAAATCTCTATGAACAGCATTTAAATATTGACAAAAAAGACTTTGCAGTTCTATTTTTAAGTCGGAAAAAGGACTAGAAGAGAATGTTAATACACATTTGAGTTGGCTAACCCAGGTCACCACATACACTGATGCCACACGAATAACACTGACATGACTAGAATGGCCTATAGTTACACGCTGCAGCACAGTGGACACTAATCACTCATCGGGTATCATTTGGTGAATCCAGACTTGCTTATTTGTCCGGGTGTTAAACGTGCGTTTCATCCTCAGGCGTTGATGTCCGAATGCAGGTGGGGCCCAGCTAACTCGCCCAGACGCCATTTTTAACCAGCAACCTTGGAAATCCAGTTGAGAGGAGTCAACGAAAGATGGGTGTCCTAAAAGGTCTGCAGGATTAGGCAGCTTAGAGTTGTGTGCATTTCACACAGTCATGGGGAGCGTGAGGAGAGGCGTCCTTACGTAGCTGTCTTTAACAGAAGGTATTTGTGGCGAGTGTTGCACTTAACCAGTTGTTAATCGTGGTGGTGTGTAAAAAAGTGTGTTAAGGTATTAGGCCAGCTGTTTGTGTCGGTGTTATACAGTATTTTGGAACTATGTTGGCATGTGTAGGCGTCTGTGTATGCCTGTAAATGTTGTGTGTTTGTATGTTTTTTTATTTTTTTTATTGTTGCAGTTTTTGATGCAGTATGTTAAGTTTGTGTGTGTGTGTGTGTGTGCACCTTGTGTTTGTCGGCTTGCCTTTGCTCCACTAATAGCCCTGTGGTGTGGTGGCAGCTGTCGACCCAAGGGGTCAAACCAGTCAGAAGGCCACCGTTAGGGCCACTGAGCAGCCAAAGAGCGACTCCACTGCTACTAATATTGTATGCTGATGATTACAATTGCTTTATGCAGCATATTTACTATATCAAGTGGATGGTTCATATGTTTCTAATTTTAACAAAAGCCATGGATAAAGTACTAGTACAACAGCAAATGACCTCTAATTGGTACTAGGAATATAATGATCCACTGGGTTCTGCAAAATGAGAATAACCACTAAACATATAGTGTCTTGCCACAGGCGAATAATAAGTGTGTGTGTGTGTGTGTGTGTGTGTGTGTGTGTGTGTGTGTGTGTGTGTGTGTGTGTGTGTGTGTGTGTGTGTGTGTGTGTGTACAGTACAGTAGGGCAGCAGACCCAGTGACAGCACAGGCTGTCTTCCTTGTTTACCGCCCTCCTCCCATATTTGGCTGGGGCTGAGCCCTGAAACATGTCTGGAATAGCTAGATAGAGACAGACACAGAGACAGAGATAGAGAGACAGGCTCGAAGAGGCGGAGAGAAGCAGAGAAGACAAGACGTTTGCAAAGATTTGTCAAAGGTTCAAAGCGAGTGAAGTTATTTATTTATTTTTTTTGCTGAAGTTTGAATAAAGGAGAAAGGAAAAAGAAGACGATATTAAGGAATGAAGTAAAATTGAGGAGAGACGGAGAGCAGCATTGATTGGTGAGTAGTACTGTAAGGTCTTGGAATTACCACTAGCAACTTTCTTTACAAATTAGAAACTTCTGTCGAGTTCAAATGACCATGTGTAACGGCCTGTAACATACTGTGAAATCAAATATTATCAAATCATGCTGAAAAGAAATTGCAAAATGTGTGTTATTTGGGTTTCGTGGCAAAATATTGCAGGTTTTGCCACGTAAAACGTCATCTCCTCACTCTTTCGCCCAAACAAATTGACAAGAATACAACTTTTTGTTCATTTGGTCCATAGACACTAGAGTCTGTTTGTCTGTTTATAGCGTTTCCATGTCAACACCGTTGCATCCTGTGTGTTTGGCACCTATATGGTATAAAATGAGTCATGGAGCGAGCAATTTGTGTGTGGAACATTTTATGAGTGAGCTGCAATTTGGGTATACCAGAACTATTAGGGACCTTGGTTGGTAACTTCGTGTAAGCTCCAGAGAGCTCGGACTGGGATACAATGCATGTAAGATAGTTTTTTTAATTCAGTATTTAAAGTTTTCCAAAGGAAAGTTAACACGCCAGACTATGAGATATCCTTGAAAAAAGGGGCGTCTACAGGTACAAATGTTGGTAAGTTGACAAAATATTTACTCTACTTTCAAGCATTTAAATGACATAATTTGTATTGCGGGTTTTTCTTTTAAGGTAAACCAGGTTACTGATTTTACATCCAGCCCTCATTGCCATAAAGACATGTTCACGACTTTGCCACATGCATATATAGACATGTAATATACTGTTTACACTTGGTATCAAATCTAGTCCAGTTGTGTTTTAAGGAAAGCTTTAAAAGTGGCAGGTATTTTAAAAGCACCCTGTGTGTGTCTTGCATGAGCACATAATGCTTCTAGTCTGACTTCTTGCTGACAGCACAGTGAGCTATAGCAGCAGGTTCAAATCCCAGCCCTGGAAACCCTGCTGAGCCAGTCCTCATCTCTTAATGCCTCCTTTCTCCTACTGTCTGAGACTGTCTAGATGTCTGCATATGGCTTTCTCTCTGTCTATTCTCTCTGTCTGTCTTTTTTCTATTTGCATGTTATTGAGTTTAGTTAACTCATCTTCATTTGTAATTTCAGAGTGTCTCTGTCAAAATACAGAAAATACAAAATATGTTTGCCTGAGGTTGGCGTACAGCTGCTTTCGAAACTAATGGTTTTGTATTTTAAATTGCACATTTTAACTTCCTCCATTAGAAACCCACAGTTGTTATCATTACAGAAATACCAATCTTTAGAAGTGCTTTAGATGTTACTGTACTTGTACAGCGATTACAATAGGTAGAAGCTTTATGTCTCTGAGAGTAGAACGTGGCACGCCAAAGCTCTCAAAGAGACAGAGATGACTGACCAAGTCTAGGTAGACAGCAGGCACATGCAGTTTTATGACAACTACTGACCCTCATGAGTGAAAGACTGATGGATGGACAGATGCACAGAAAACCAAGCCGCCAGTCAGGAGACAGCAAGACATACATAGGGAGACATGCAGGCACGCAAATTAACGTGATCCTGTTGGACTTCTTTTTATGTCTGAGGCAATGTTAGGACACACTGGCAGTACATTTTGTTCTTGTTGATATGCAAAGATGCTAACTTAACATCCGCTCCTTTTGAGAGGAGCGGATGTGAGCAAGGCACACTGGTTAAGTTTAAAGGTGCCCCATGGAATTTTTCTTGTTAACAAAGACAAGTTATATAACACATCGGTGTATCCTTGGAGGTTGAATGGTTTTTTTCTTCCTCCTTTAATATTTTAAATCTTGCAATGTTTACATGCATTGTTTGCATCCTTCTTCACCTTGCCTATGTTGGCGCGTTGCTAAATTTCTTTGCACATTACCACCACTAACTGTGGATCAGTGGAATAGTGCATCCGCTGAGGAAGCACTCATAAAGACATTGCTCCATAGCACTACTAATAGTCAAAAACTCCACAGGGTACCTTTAACCTTTTTAAACTGATAGAAAGGAACTGAGAATTTGAAATTCAGTTCAAAATATACAGTAAATGAGAACATCAATGCATAATATTTCTTCGTCAATAATGATTTAAGTTTGTTATCACTACTATACCACACAACATTAGCTACTGCTTGTCCCCCATCCGTACAGTAATTCTAACTTCACTTAGACAGTATAAGTGGCTCCTTCAGGTTTAACCAACCAAATCAACCCAGCTAAAAATCCCAATCGGCTGCTGGATCTGACATTTCCTTTCTTGCGAAAATAGAAAATAGTCGATAGGAATCAGACGTGGAGTGCAGCTGGTTGTCACTCCGATATACAGACAGTCAGACAGATAGTTTTTTTTATGACAGGCGGATGAATGGATGACATCAACCTGAAAGCAATCGTGGAGACAGATACTGATACAGTCACGTCACGTTACCTCAAACTGTGACAGCTGAACACCGGGTGATAGATGGGACTGAGAGGCAGACATGGTGAATATAAAACTGCGACAGTTTTCCTTGTGCCAGTCACTGATACACCAACCATGACACCTTTTTCACCGATGCACTGTCACATCATCCCTTGGTAGGGTGTAGCTTTTTCTCTCTCATGCTCTGCTGCAACAACCTCAATGCCCCATATGCAGCCTAAACGTATTTATTTTGTGAACTCATGTAAATATCTTGGAAGAAGTTAGTAAAAGGCTGATCTCTCCCCTTAAGAAAAGGAAGATTTTACGACCAAACACAGGAATAAATGGCTTAACACGGATGTTATTTATCTCCTCATGTCTCTCACACACACACACACACACACACACAGGTCTTTAAAACAAGTCAGTCGGTTGTCAGTCAAACCCAGTCACCCATTGCTGGCATGCAGACTGGACATCGTCACGGTGATATGAAAGCTTTGAAGGTGAATGTCACATCGTGCTGAGAGATACCTGATGGCTCACTGACAACTCTGTGTGTGTAGATGTTGCGTGTACATGCCTGCCACAGCATGTCAGTGTTTATAAATGTACCTGTAACACTCGGCAACTGACTGAAAAGGGGCAATGTAGATCTTTAAAACACACAGCTACAACAAAATAAAGTTACTTTGGTCACACTGGAAAAAAAATATATCCATCTTAAGCTATTTAATCTTTTCTGGAACTACTGACAGTTTAAACCTTTTTTCTTGAGATTTAAAAAAATATATATTGTGTGAGTAATCTAGAGTCAAAGTATAACCAGAAATGAAAATGTCAATTCAATTGTAATAACAATACCAGTTTAGGTAACTGAGATTTTGAGCTTTTTCATAAATCAAGTGGCAAGGATGACCAACTGCTGAGCAAGAAAAAACATTCCAAGAAGTTCTAAATCCAATACATTTTTAAAATATGTTACTTTATCTCCTTTCCACTGCTTTTTATAAAAATAATATTGATTTAATGATCAATTTCTTTATTAATCTGTATAATTTGACTAAACTGACTACTATCTTAGACGGACAATTTTTTGCACCACCGCTTTTGTCCAGCTCTTCAAAGTGTAAGTGTAGTATTGTTTCGTTATTTTTTGTCCTCTAATGCACTTTTTCATCCTGGTCCTCTTTCCATCCGCCCAGTTTTACTGCTCTCACACATGCACACCCAGTTTCCTAATAACCCATAGACCTGACACAGGTCATCTTCCCACAAATAGGTGTGTTTCTATATTTATGTCTCTGCTTCGTAAAAATGGGTTTGGTCCTTTTTAGAAGGTAATTTTGTCTCCTATACGAGTGTCAAGCCCATCTTTAAGTTTCCACCGTCCCTGGAAACTTGTAAAGCAGCTAATAAGAGAATCCAAGGAAAGAATTGACCCCAAAACCCCTTTAAAAATAGTTGGTGGTGCATATTGTGGTGCCAGTTCTGTTTTCCCTAGCCTATATATTAATATGTTTTTGCATATGACATTTTGCATAATAAAGTGAATGCTTAATTCTTGGCAATATCCAATCTATGATTGTTTGGAACTAGAAGTGGTCCTAGAACAGAGCCCTGAGGAACCTCTTCGATATAGATCTTAGGAAATCAACACTTCTTTTGGACTTTAGGTACTTAAGGTACTTCAGGTATTAAAACTAAACTGAATGCAATATGTGAAGGAGGCTAGTATGAGCTCCTGTTAAATTAAGTTAAAATAAATCACTATAATTGTAAAGTAAATTTAGTTAGTTAAACCTGTACAGGTTTAACAGGATTCTGATGGTTTTAGGAAGCAAAACCATTAACATTTCAACCCTGGCATTCATGCTTTTTTTCCATGAGGGTAATGATTTGTATCCCACTTCTGGCTTCACACTCAGTGCTAAACTGACACAGGTTTATACACCAAAAAGCCAGGCATTGATATGTGTGCATGAAACACATTCCGCAACAGTGTCCGGCACCAAAATGGCCTACCAGCCATGTGCTCATTGCTTTATAGTAGTGTTGACAAATGTGCCGCCTCAATCACCATGGGGCTGTTAATCTCAAATGTATTAACTATGTATATAATCCACATCCCAGCTGGTCCATTTGATACAACAATAACAGTGGTTGTAGCACATTGTCTATTTATAATAAACCATTGGCCACAGATGTTTAAATGGCTTTTTAATGGCCTTCAAGGCTGCGATGTGGCAATGAGACACTCAAGCGAACACTTAAGAGAATACAGCCAAGAGGCAGGTGGTGTGGTGTGTGTTTTTTTTCTTAGTACTTTATGTACAAATACTTCTTCAGGATCAGAATACTTTATTAATCCCCTCATGGAAATTGTTAAGTTGAACATGATTTGAATTTAATTGACTATGTAAATGAGTAGCGGTAAACATGGCTTTGTCCTTTGAAGCAGCGAGAAAGGCATGTTGCACTCGTTTACCGCAGTAGGAAATAAGTTGTTAGCTATTTGTGTTAGCCAAGCCTTGGTGACTCAACCGATCTAATTTGGGGTCTGCTGCAGCTATTCATTGACACCAGAAGAAAGATATTTGTTCTATTCAGATGGAGAGATTCTTGCTTGTGTGCCAGTCACTGGATTTAATACTAGACTGGAGGTCTGCTACTCAGATCTGAAGCTCTCTGACATTGATGCTAATTTACCGCAGGTGATGCAGTGTCATATATTTTTAGTATGTCTGACATACCTGGATCACACTGTTCATATTTTAATGCAAGGTCAAAAAAATACCTACTCAGTATCTGTTATGGAGCTTTTGGTCATAGCACACAATCCTCCCCAGCAGATGGAGTTTTCCCTGTTGTCATGGAAATATAGATGTTCAATTCTCCAATTTTTGAAGCACTTTAGAGAGTACTCAAACATGTTGGCTTAATCCTTATCTCGGGAAGATCATAGTTATCTGAAATAAATCGCTAGCTCCCTGGAAGGTTAGATTTTTGCAGTCAAGCTGCTCATCTTTTGGTCATCTGAGCTAAAGGACAAACTCTTTCAACTCTAGTCATTTCTGTTGCCATATTGTACATATGTACAAAATATGTGTGTATGTGCGTTGTGTACAGGTTTCTCCCAGCATACGCACGTGCTATGAGTGTGGACAAATGTAAGGGTTGTGACCTTGCAACTCTCGTTTTATAAGTTCCTGTCATAGCCAACATTGTTTGGCACTTCTGTTCTTTACTAAATCAAGAGGATTACACCAAACTCACAGTCCTCTTCTCCCCTGTTGGTAAGTGAGAGAAAACAGCTAGGAAGGTATTTAAGGAGGTGAGACTCACTCTCTTTACCTGTGAGTCAGTCACTCCTGTGACATTTCTGTCTCCACTTTATTCTGTTCTGTTACATTTAACAAAGGCTGGAAAAATGGCAGCAATTTCAGAATTGTTTGCAACTAAATGATTCAATTAGATATATTTTAGCATTTTGGTGAATTTGCGAATCACTTTAATCTAGAAAATTTTAACCAAACCATCTGGCACGTCATCTTAAAAGTTGCTGCCGGTTTAGATTGATGATACAGTGGAAACTATTTTAGGAAACATCCCCAACAGTGGGTACCTAATTGAGACACCAAATCAAAAATAAACCAAAATGTTTCCTGGTAACGCAACTATAATTGTGATGCCACAGCAACATATTGGGACTCATACTCAAAAAATGTTACTTCGTGCATTTTTTTTGTTTTGTCTGTTCCTTTCTTTCCTCTATGAGCTATAATGACATGTCAAATAACAGTGCCTGCTCCCCTTATTTAACCTCAGGTGGGGTTAACCAACTGCCGGAAAAAATGTCACCCTGGCAAACTTTTCGTTTCATTTTAGCCACAGAGCACTAAAAGATCAGCTTTTATGAACTAGAATAAGGTCATTCCCTATTCTGTTAAAGGTCAAGATGAGAGACAGAGAGAGTCAAAGACAGACGGAGCAAAGCTGGTGGAAAATACTTTAGATTATTTACATCCAAGTTCTTTTTTAAGAACTTGGATGTAAATAATCCAATCCAGTTATTAAGGATTTATGCCATGCAGTGAAAGCTTATCTTGCAAAAAGATTGTAAAACCTGACCCTGAGTGAGGGATCCCCTCTGATGACATCACCAGGCATGGGTGCTGCAGTCCTCAGCAAACAGATGGTGTGGGAGTTGTAGTTTATTTGAAATGATGTTGCTTCACGGGCAGCTGGGAGGCGGTGGTAGTGGCGGTGGTAGAGTCCCTCCCCCGCTGCCGGGAACAGTCACAGTTTATCCCAGAGTGCCAGCTCACCCCTTTCGGCAGCTTCAGTGGTACGGCCCCGCCTCGCTCCAGTAAAGCACATGTTGGGTGATCAGAGGACATGAATCAGAGAGGACAGGGAGAGTAAGAGAAGAAGCCCAGAGGCAGAAAGTTCAGTCACTAAGAGGGTACTGAAGGACTGAATAGGACTGTATAGACTGAAATGTTGCTTTCTGATCACAGTGTAATTGACTGAAGAAGAGGACATATATCATGCTTTATTGAGTATTCTGAGGGTTGACCTACAGTACAGGTAAGGAGGATGTTTCCACTGAGTTTGATACATAGATATGTGATTGTGATTTTAAGAATTTTAGAAAAAGAAGTTAATTAATATAACATTATGAAAATCAGATATCCAGATTTGATTGTATGGTGGCACGAAATAAAGATTAAGCTTTTTGATTTGGTCTTCAAAATAACAATGTGTTGAAATTTAAATGATACCTTTTGTCTCAAAATATTTCCATAAGGCTTTGGACTAAAGTGTAACTCCTCACAAATTAAACCCAACTCCTTGCTATTGACTCTCATAATGTTATTTCCTGTGTTGTCATTAAAAACAACTACAGGAGCAAACTGCGTTTACAACTTCCTCGCCTGCCCTCGTTCTTGTTGCTACTGTGCCTGTGAGTTGCTGTTGACATGGGTTTTGAAATAGCTGTGGTCCAAGTGATTCACCATCTGTCCCCGGGGGTCGCTCAATTTGGAATATCCCACATATGAGCCAGCCACGGTCGTGTATATGTCATGTATCGCTTTGCAAATGTATACTGGATACAGGAAGCCAGTATTGGTGTATTACCTTCTTCTTGTAAGCAAGTGTTACCACAGAATGAGCCTGTTGCACGTGTGATTGTTGCATTTCGTGGAAGCAAGTATAGTGTTTTACAGTTTGAAATAGTGCCCTGGCCTGTAATTGAAGTGCACATTGTGTGAATTAGAGTACTGTACCTGACCTCTGTTTATGTGTTCACATGCCACAAATAAGTTTAGTTTTCCTTTTTTCAACATTTTAACTTTTTAAAAGAGTTAGGTATTTTTACCCATGGTTGCAATATCACTTTCCAAAAAAGGACCTTCAAATAACACATGAGAAGAAATGTCAAATAAGTTTGTACACACTTCTGATACTATAAACAGATGGTGATTTCCCCCCATGCTTAATGTTTTTAATTGCTGTTGGAAGTGTCAACAAGTTTTATACTTTTCCTTTCCCTTTGTTTTTTGAAAGACTGCATGGTACCCAGTGTTATTGTGGTGAAAGTTGTCATAGGTAAAGTAACTCATCATTTCTTTATTTGGAGAACAGCCAAGCCAAAATACTTTGTGCAGTTTTAAAATATTGCCCTGCCCCATTTGCAACAAACTCAATACACCAAAAAACAGATCACATAAATATGCCCATTCCTGTGAAATAATTCAATAGATAATTTGATTGTGCAACATGTAGGCAATCATGTCAGTCTGACTTTGCCAGCATGATTTAGCAGCCAGAAATCAACTTGAAGACAGCTCATCCTCTCTCAGTCCAGCTCTAGGGTTTTCTGACTGGCTCGCATACACCAGCGTGTTGGATTGGACTGGAGCCGGCATGGTTCACGTCAGACTATGTGGGCCTGCACTGAGGCAATGTAACAGGGGCTTCAGCACTGCAAATTGGCTATTAATAGAGCTGGAGGGGCTATGTTGCTGGTGGCTGAGCTACATGCTCAGGGTCATAAAAGACTGGTGCAGAGGGGGTTCACTGTGCTTGTAATGTGAATGATTCTGTGCCATGCAAATGTGACTTGATGATTGGAGCCAGTAAAACCTAATTTAACTAGTTTGTTTGTGAAGACAGTATGATTCAAGCAGGTTTTGTACTCATTGGAGTCATGTACAGTTCAAGAGACACATATGTCCCACTTTTTCTATGTTTTGATTCTGTGTATGGTTGGTATTGCATGAAAACGTGGAATACATGAATCATTTGAGTATACGTCTCTTAATGTCTCTTTCAGATGCTGGTCATACCCAAGGTCCACTTGATGGAAGTCTATATGCCCGGGTCCGCAAAAAAGACTCCCTGGAGGGAGTTGTCACCATCAACGGTCTCCCAGTCCATGAAAACCCCTTGACCAATGCAGAGAATCCGTTACAACATCCCAGCCATCCCCTCCAAACCACTGACCAGACCCTTCCTGTGACAGGCCACGCCGCCCTCCCTGCCGTCGACCACACCCTCTCTGTGAGCAGCGACTCAGGCAACTCTACCGCATCCGTCAAGACTGATCGTACTGATGAGCACAGCCAGTCCGTGCAGGGCCCCGTGAACCACAACAACCCAACTGCGACCCACCCACCGCTCAGCCCACAGGAAAAAAGAGAGCTTGACCAGCTTCTGAGTGGCCTAGAAGCACCAACTTACCAACGACAAGACTACCTGTCCACGTCCACCAGTCCAGGAGGAGGTGTCCGACACCTGGTTCCAGCGCAGGTGCACGTCAACGGGGGCCACACCAGGCTAGTTGGGGCCCCTTCAACAGAGGAGCGTGAAACAGATATTCTAGACGACGAGCTGCCCAACAGCCAAGAGGGTAACAGTGTGGACAGCTTGGGCACCCTTTCATCCCTAGAGGGCCAGGCAACACCGGCTGACCTTTGCTACCAATCACCAACCCCTAACAGCAGGCAGAACGACCGACCCTACCTTGAGAGAGTTGTTCTTGGGGAAAAGTTGAGCGAGATGCCCGTGCATGGAATACGTACACCCACGACGATGCAAGAGAGGTCTGTGGACTCTGCATCGCCACAGGGGGGATATAACAACTACCAGAACGGAGGAGGGATGTACCATTCACAGTCCTTTGGGAATCCGCCAGCCAGCAGCCCTGAGACCAACCCTAAACTGATGCCCAGGGCCCCAGAGAGGAGCACTAGTAGTCGAGAGGCTGTTCAAAGAGGTCTCAACACCTGGCACCAGTATAGCCTCCCAGATGATCCGTTTGGCCCTCCTCTTCAGTCAACACATAGCTTGCCCCACTTCCCCAATTCAGCCTCGCAGCGGGACATTGAGCAGTCCATTGAGGCACTCAACATGCTCATGCTGGACCTGGACCCAATCAACTCCCACATGTCCAAGTCCCACAGTGCACCTCCTGGGGAGAACAGCCTCAATTCTTCCCAGGTACCCTTCTCACAGACCCTTGCAAGACCCTCATACCAAGCAGACTCTGCCATCCATGGTTTCAACAACTCTGGGTCTGTCAACAACTCCTTTCATCAGCCACTGCAGTCGACTGGGAGAGTCTCAACGTTGCCCAACCAGAGTCCTGTGATGGAATCCCCGGTGTATTCTCCCCAGAGGTCCAACGCCGCCTACCAACACCAAAACACCACCCCAACACACACCCCAGAGCCCTACATCCAGACACGCCAAGCAGCCCACCACTACCCCACAGATCCCTCCGCTAATTTCAACCAGCAGGTGCCAGTGAAGCCTGTGAACTCTTACCAAGGCAGTGTGGTTTCCCACTCCCCGGACCTGCAGGGATCGTCTCCTTATCCAGGCTACAGTGCCTCCTCCTCTCCTCTCCCTGCACTCACCCCCCAACCTAAGGATATGTCTTCTTCATCCTTGCCCAGAGAACAAGAAACAGAGGAGGAGACGCTTAACTTGGAGGGCCTGGTGGCTCACCGTATCGCCGGTAAGGCTTAAGAGTTATTGTCTGAAATGAAGATTGGCACACAACAATAACGTAACTGTGAAAACAAATGCAGACATGATGTTCATTTTGGTTAGTAACACTAACTAAAAAACAGGTTTCAGGTCAGGTTAATTTTCCTGCCATTATGCATTGAACAGAAAACAATGGAGGTAATTAAAAAAAGAGAATCTAAAGCAGTACATTATGCTTTGAGAGTATTAAGCTGTACTCTGCTGTTATTGTTTTGTAAATAGGCTAAACTCATATGTATGGTCCCTAAAAAATATACATAGGCAACATGTGTGCATCCAAAATTACTGACACGGCTCACTGTAGTGTGTTTAGAGTTTATTTGGTAAAGTTTCAACTTCAGCTCAAGCCATCTTTACTCTCAAGCACCATGCAGCATGTTAGCAGTGCAGCTTTCAGCAGTTTCTGGTACAGATTCATCATGGGGTGCCATGCCAGAAGAATGACCTGTAGTCATAAAATTAGCTCTGCAGCTGAAATAAAGCAGAGCTGGTGAGAGTGGAGATGGGATGAGAGTAAGAATAGCCAAAGCATTCAGAGGCTCCAGCTCCCATGCATTGTCTGGATCAATTGATGTTCCCAGGCGCCCCCAGTGGAAAAAAGTTGTAAATGCATCCTATTTTAAACAATTTTCAAACATCATCATTAACCAAAATCATTTCCCCTTGCAGCTAAATAAATGAATTGGACTATGAACACGTCTTCATCTCATTTGACAGATATCTTTTCATTTTCTCTTCACTTTCATTAGATCCATTTCTGTTCTGATATGTCTTCTCCTTTTCTGTTTAATCCATCTCTCTGCTGTATGGACAACCCTTCCCAACATTTGCTTCTTCCAATGCACCTCTCTCACCTTCCTCCTCCACCTTTCTCCTCCGCCTTCCTGCCCTCCATCCACCACCCTGACCTCCCTCCCCGGGAACAGAGTACAACGCTCGTATTCGGGGCATCAGTGAAAGCATGACATCGCAACAATCTGACCGCCATCGCTCCTTTTCCTTCTCTGGTTTGTCCATACCTCGCTTTTATTTTCTGACTTTGTTTCCATTTTTTTTCCTGCACTTGTAGAATCTTTCTCGTTTCCCAACCAATTTTTAAGATTCTTTTAAGATCTCTTATGATCACTTCATGACTTGTCATCAATTCCTTCTTCTGCTTTATTTCTCCTTTTCCACATTTTTATTCCCTTCACTCCTTTACATACTTCTCTCTTTTTTCTCCTCTCTCTCACTCTCTCTGTCTCTCTCTCTCTCTCTGTCTCTGTATGTCTGTCTTGATGAAGGCAGGTTAAGGTTATGTCCCGGCTTTGCTTTTAACAGTGGAGATTAAACCTACACGCCAGCTAAGCAGAGCTCACAAAGCTGAGATTAAAAGAACATTGTTCTATATTTTCCTGTGTAGTTTGCTTTTCCACTTTGGATGGTTTATCTTCTCAAAAAAACGAAAAAGCATCAGTCTCAGAAAACGCTCAATAATCCCATGCTGTTACAAATGCAAAATCAAAAGCCTAGTGAGTCAGTCAAAAACTGTTGACAATTCTACATTTTTTTTGGGGGGGGGGGGTGTTTCAGGGGTTCGCTCCAGAGGAATGACCCCAGAAGTGACGCAGGAGATGGGTCGACGTCGGACCACCAGTGAGGGACAGTACCAGAGCAGCCATGATAACATGTCGATGGTGGATTCACCGGACTTCGCCCACAATCTGGCTCTCAACCCCGGAGGAAGACCCAGAGAGGTCAGCATTTAGTTTTAAGTGTGTCAAACCAGATTGAAGTGCAGGTGCAATTTCCATATCATAATGTTCAAGAGACACTGTGAGTTTTGATGTCTGCATTGCAAATCACTGCATGGCAGGATGTTCTCCATTTACAGCCATGCGTTGTGATTTGGAAACATTTTTACATAGGGAATTTCACATGACCTAAGTGTGGAAGTTTGGATGTCTAAATTAATGTTCTGGTATCTGTGTGAAAATTATCTGAATTATCTTCATTTCTTCAAGGGTACCATACACAGCTACCGGGAGGCGTTTGAGGACGACGGTGGGGACAGTCCCATCTTCGGAGGCGGTGGTGAGAATTCCCCCCAGACCCCCAGCTTTCCTGTGTCGCCACAGACTCCGTACTTCAACATGTGTAGGTTCACCCTGCCTGCAGACTGGGGGGGGAGGCACTCTCCAATCCTCTAAACACTGACTTTAAATTCTTTTTTGTCTTTTTATTATTTGAAAAAAAAACAGAAAAAACTAAGAAAAACCAAGACAAAACAGGAAAGAATTGCATAATGACATCAACAACAACATTTTATTTTGTTGATTTGATTTGATTTTTTTTTAATTTAATCTAAGTTAAGTTGTACAATATTTCAAAATAGCGAAGAAAAAAAAAAGATAAAATACAGCACAAAAGCACATATTCAAACCAAAATATAAAAGTAACAAACTGCTAAAAAAAATCAGGACCTGTGAGAGAAAACTACTTAACATAAACTGTCAAAAATGCAGTTTAAGTTTAACTAAACCAAATGAACTAATAAACCAATAAATACTAACTAATAGTACTGGGAGTTAAACTCTCAGTAGCAAAAGAAATGGAGTCCCTCCTCATAGTCACGAGCCTCCCATACACTTTCTTTTACATCTGTAGCCGCATCACTTACTTCATAAATATACTGTACAGCCCATTATGAGCTGCAGTATTTACTCCAAAACCTACTATATCATTAGTAGGAACCGCCCCTGTCCCCACTGCAGAATTAGTGACCAGTGTTGAGTCTGTACCGTTGTTACTCTGCGTCCCTCCCATCACCTGTAGGGCCGCACACTTCAGCTTGACTTTAAAGACACGGAGGCTTGCCCTCTTGACCCCAGGCATTGTAACTCAGCAGCTGCCCATCCACCTACAGCTAGCTTCCTGGAAAGAAACGCAACCCGATCCAGACGTGTGCCATTTTTGTTCAACTCTTTCTGGATGAGAAACTGTGTCGGATTCCACGCTGGCCAGGTCGCGGTGATGCTTCCTGCAGTAGTCTAAAGCTTCCTCCCAAGTCTTTATCTTCCTCACCACGACCACGCTGTAGCAGAAGAAGGGAAATTCATAGCCCAGTATTGCGTCATGCCACATATAGTTATAAATTAAACCATATTCTTCATTTGGTCCATCGTCGGGCTCACCCGTTGCCCAGAAAAATGTGGACACCGCCCCACCTCCTGACCACGTCCATTTCTCACTGTCTGTGGTGTGTTCAGGGGCGACATGAGAACACACAGCTGCACTACTTACTTCAGTCATGGTTACATAAAAAGATTGCAAACCAATTATTTGTCCTAAATTTGTGAAGAATTATACGTTAGAAGGGCAGCACTTTTTTTTTTTAAATGTAAGATACACAACCAACATGTAAATGATACTGCACCTTTCACAGCACTCAAACATATTTTGATTATGCTTCAGGCAAAACATGAAGTGTGAAGACTTTACAGCACAGAGCAGGTGTGTGCTAATCATGTTTTTGAATGACAAGGGGAACTAGTTTGTCATGCTGTCATGTTTTTCCATGGAAAGCAAATTTTAGAGAGGGCAAATGTAAAGTGAAGTGAAAGGAAATTATATAATTATATTCTTCCTCTGATTCTTCCCCTTATTCTCTTGTCTCCTATTTCATTTTCTTTATCTTCTGTTTATTTAAAATGTGTTTACTTAATCAACTATTTAGAAATATGGACAACGAGCTGTAGTTAAATAATATCGTATCATAAGTAACATAAGATATCTGTGAATTATTATAGCAATTATACTGCAGTATAGTTTTCATTGTTTTTTTTTCTTTCTTTTCATCGCTGCAGTACAATGTCGATGGCTTATTTGAAACCAGCCAATCAGCATAAGATACACATATTCCTTGTTTCCAGCAGTATTTAGATGCAAACTTTTTTTTTATTATTTCGGACCAGCGATGCATGACCACTGTATGCAGCCTTGTGTTGTCAGGTACTATTGGATTCTCGTAGCACCAACGTTTTCTGTTGATGATTGTGTCTGTCTTTATTTTTGACATTTTGAAATTAGACATCAAATATATTACTGATTCGATCAAACCCTTGGAGACATATCTATTAGATTTCCAGACAGCGATCACCCTGTTCAGCAGGTTTGTTGGACAGATCGCATTGACCGTGAGGATACTTTTGTAAACCAGCCCTGCCCCCCCATCCCCCATCCCCCCTCTCCTGCAGTCAGTCCTGAACACACACAGCTGTTGCAGTAAGAATCTGCTCTGTGGCCCAAACCTTCATATCTCCCCCTCTCCCCCCTCCCCGTGCCACCTTAAGTGAGCACTTGAGTCCTGAATCCCTGTCATGCTATTGATGTGGATTCTTTTGTAAGTGGAGGATTAACGAAACAAAGAGTTCATTTCCAAAATGCTGGATGTCCATTACCTGCAATATAAAGGATCTAATCCATAAAAAATAAAAAAATAAATGGATTATGCCACATTGTTACTTTGGTAGCAATAACTGTGTTAAGATTCCATATTGGCATCAATGGCATCTTCTTTTGGAAATAACTTCTCAGTTTTTTGGGTGACTTTCAGTTCTTTCACCACGCATGGCAACATTAATATGACCCCCATCTTCAACCTTTATCCAGTGTTGTTGACTCATCTGGCCACAATCTAACCTGGACCCGATCATTGTTTGGTTCGCAGCATGCTCTAAATCTTCCAACATTTTCATGACTACATACTTGTGTTGTGGACGGATGCTCATTGGCTCATTTTCAGCTACTGCTCATAATTAGTTTGGGGTCAGTTGTGCAGTTTAATTTTTTTTGACACTTTTTCTTTTTTGGCACTTTTTTTTAAAAAGGGCCACAAATAAGAATATGAAATAAATAAGTGATGTTGGATTCATAGGTGATACCTGACATTTGCACGTGAAATAATTCAGCTTCTTATGAGAGTAGAAAATAGTGTGTACTTGTAATTTGAATATTTTCTCCTTTAGCAAACACCTTTTATGTATATATATATATATGTATATATATATATATATATATATATATATATATATATATATATATATATATATATATATATATATATATGTATGTATATGTTTATACCTCATCTGGCATGTGGAAACATGCAAAATGTCAGCTATGACCCTGGAAAAAAAAAATCATTCTAGCTTTATTCCTTTGGTCCTATGCTTTTGCAAGAGAGATACATCTATTTAATGGGCCCTCTGACCTTGGACCTTACTATTTTTCTATCATAGAATGTTCTTCGTGTAGCATTGTATTGATGCTAAAGTGAAGAATTGTGTCTTTTCATTCCTTAACTTGATTGTTTTACATCCTTGCATGGCCTAAATGTACCATTCTCATCTCACTGTCATCATAGTTGTACATGTTCTATTGTAACATTCCTTTACATTCTTCTTTCTTTCTCTTTTGCCCTGCAGCTCGCTCTCCTCCAGGTTTGACCAAGACTCCTCTGTCAGCACTGGGACTGAAGCCCCATCACCTGGGCGGATCAGGTCAGTTTACACACATTGCATATGATTTTTTTTCTTCCCCTCCCCTCTTTATTTGAGTAAATGTCCTGTACATTTTCCCTTGGGTGATCTATTATCATCCATATCATTGTAAAAGTGCAATGCAGACATGTACTCTCATAATGTAGATGTCACCCAATTTTCAACTTGTTTGCTGTTGGTTTAAACTTCTTAACAAGCAGATATTTCTCTCGTGGAGATCCCAAAGTTTCCAAAGATGCCCAGATTTGGTTCAGTGTACACATCATTCAGCGTCGCTAAAGAGTTGGAAGTATTTAATATTTCAAACAAGTGGATTTAAATTAATGAACAACCTTAAAGCAACTTAAGTGGATCAAAACGTAGAATAGTAAATATTCAGAAGCGTTGTGCAGGAGACAGAGCAGAATCACTGCATCATACAACTGCAGCTCTGATCAGAAATTGGCTTTAGCACTGTGATTGTTAGTGTCTTCTGCCCTCTGGTGCTCAAAACTGTTATTACTCATGGAAATGCTTCCACTAAATGCTAATAGCTAACACACACCCTCCAGTTCTTGCTTTGCGCTCAAATTTATCCTCCTTGTCTCTTCCTCTTCCACACATCTTCCTCTTCTTCTCTCGCTTTCTATCTATTCTATTCTTGCTGTCAGACTCTGATTCTAATGATGGAGAGCAAGGTAAGGGCAGCGTCTCTGCATCCGATACCAGTCTCCTGACTTCGGCACAGTTTTTTGGTTTTTCACTGCAACCAAATGTTTTCCTTTTCAGTTGTGCATCCCAGCTTTCCTCAGAATGTTTGTTGTATTAAGAATGACATTTGAATAATTTCCCACTTCTGTCACTCCAACTTTTTCTTTGGGTCCGACGCCTGATAACTGCATCCCATTTGGTTTTGGACAAAACATTTTTTAAATGACACTAAGTTGAGACTGACTATGTGTGTGCTTCTGTTTTTGTGTGTGTTTTTGATGCTCTGTGATCTTCAGATAATCGCAGTTTTGGGGACTCCAGAGCACAACCGTTCAACGTTCCTCTCTCCTCCAGTAGTCCCATCCACAGCGCTGATGGGTGAGTGGGGGAAAAAAAAGAAAAGTCCAGTTACTACTCTGTATCGCTTTGGCATGTAGTTTCATTGTGCAACTGCAATAGGGGAGCACCAATAGTTTTTTCATTGATTGGATGTGATGCTGTTGTAAATGACAGTTAAGGTGTTAGCCCTTGATACAAAATACAGATGGAAAAAAAAGGAAAAATCTAATTTTGCTTTTTTTTTTTTGTCCGTAGAAGGAGGATTGGTTCTTCAGAAGGCACCCCGCACAGCCCTGTCCCCTCCTACCCCTACAGACCCGCCTCCCCTGAGGGCTCCCAGGTCAACATCATGGGCGTCCACACCATCCCCGGCAGCCCCAACACCCTGCACCGCACAGTGGCCACCAACACACCGCCGAGCCCCGCCCTCCAGAGACGCTTGGGTCAAGCCAGCCCCTCGTTGGCCAGACACCCTTCTCCAGCCGGCGTCCCATCCAGCCCTCTGATTGGCCGAAACGCTAAAACAGCAGCCGCTGGCGTGCCTCCCAGCCCCCTGATGGGGCGCCGCACGGCAGCGAGCGGCCACAGCACGCCTGATGAGCTCGGTGCTGCTTCTCGTCAGTGGAGCGCCCAACCGCCTTCCACGCCTGCCTTCCCCGTCTCCCCACAGCTGCCGGAGAAGAGGCACATGTCCAGCGGTGACGCGGAGAGGACGGACAACAAGAACCTGACGCCGACCCCGGCCAGCGGTGGCAGCACGCCAAACCTGTCTGGCACACACACACTCCCAGACGTCTCAAAGTCCATATATGGTGAGGTGCAGAAACACATTGTGATGGTTTACCTCGCAGAATGTTTGTGTCCCTCTGGTTCTCATCCACCCCCTTCATCTCTTTGGTCCAAACAGATGGTTATCCAGACATTAAGATGAATGTCAAGTTTGTCCAGGACACTTCAAAGTATTGGTACAAGCCAGACATCACCAGGGAGCAAGGTGAGCGTTAGTTCAATCAACCCACCACTATGAATTTATTGATCGCAGTGAAAGAGAGTAAAATAGCAATGACAGCTGTTCTACACTTGAATGTGTATTCCTCCTTCATCTTCTCTGCCCTTCTGTTTATACCCTTTTTGTCCTCTCGTCCATAAATCAATGCCCCTCATTTTGTTTTCCTCTGGTCATTTCCCTGTCTGCCTCATCCTTTTCAATCTCATTCATCCTCCTGCTTCTTCTTCTTCTTCTTCTTCTTCTCCTCCCTGTATTCACCTACTTGGTCTCATCCTCCTCTCTCTTTCTTTCAGCCATCAATGTGTTGAAGGACAGGGAGCCCGGGGCGTTCGTCATAAGGGACAGCCATTCCTTCCGCGGAGCCTACGGCCTGGCTATGAAGGTGGCCTGCCCCCCACCGACCATCCAACAGAACAAAAAAGGTAAAGAAATAAACTTTGGCAGCATGAAAGATTTATATTGTAACAGTATCGGACTTTTTGAGAAAAATTGCTCCCATCTTAATATTTTTATTCTCCAGTTGGTGACATGACTAATGAGCTGGTGAGGCACTTCTTGATTGAGACGAGCCCCAAAGGCGTCCGTCTGAAGGGTTGCCCCAACGAGCCCTACTTCGGTGAGGTTATAGCTCTGTTTGTGACTTCTGTCTCGTAGATCAGCATTTCATTTGATAATAAAGTGATCCGAATTAAGAGAACGATTCCTTCGCGTTTGTAGGTTGTCTTTCTGCTCTGGTGTACCAACACTCGATGACTCCCCTGGCTCTGCCCTGTAAGCTGATGATCCCCGCCAAAGGTCAGCTTCACCCTCTAGTTTATGGATGAGTGCCAATGGCATTAATTGCAATTCATTTGAAAAAGAGAGAAAATTCCACGCGCACACTGTAATTTGGTTTAGTTGGTCGGTCAGCATTTCGGTCACAAGGACCTTTCTCAAGACACGTAGTAGTAAAGTGACATAGTGCAGAGTGCTTGAATACAAATTATGATTGCATGACGATCCACAGCTATGTTGGAGGGTAGGGCTGCAACTAACGATTATTTTCATAGTCGATTATTTTCTCGATTAATCCATTAGTTGTTTGATCTATAAAAATGTCAAAACATGGTGATAAATGTGGATCAGTGTTTCCCAAAGCCTAAGACGACGTCCTCAAATGTCTTGTTTTGTCCGAAACTCAAAGATATTCAGTTTTCTGTCACAAAGGAGAGAAGAAACTAAAAGATATTCACATTTAACAAGCTGGAATCAGAGAAATCTTATTTTTTTAAATAAAAAAATGACTCAAACGATTAATCGATTATCAAAATAGTTGGCGATTAATTTAATAGTTGACAACTAATCGATTCATCGATTCATCGTTGCACCTCTATTGGAGGGGTAAACGTAAAATACCAAATCCCATCTGATAAGAACAAAAAAAAATTTTTTTAAAGTTAATAATACATACACTACACAAGACATAACTCAGGTATATAATACATAACTGCCCTTGACTTCCAAAAAACAACGTTTTCTTTTGTTTATCTGCGTCTTGAACAAACACGCAAAAAATACGTCTAGATTTTTAACACTGCACCACCTTTTTGTCTGTAGATTTCAATAAACATGCAAAAAAACAAAACATCAGTGGGCTCCACAATCAGTCTGAATTGAACACTGCAGCTATGTCAACACAGGCACCATTTTTTTCTCTCTCTTGTTTCTCTGTAAACATGCAGAAACACATCATTAGGCTCCAAAAGTCAGTCTGAATTTTAAACCGCTGCTACCATAAACACAGGCAGCGACACCTTTTTTCTATCTTCGGGGGAAGTCATTTCCACACCGCCACAAAAGAGATAAAGCAAGTGGTGTGTGTGTTGCTTTCTACTCATGTTAAAGACCTTTCCTATTATTCTCTATTTTCATTCTGTCACTCACAGACCCAAATGAAGAGGCGTTGGAGCTGGCCACGCCTACTGATCCAGTCGTTGAACTTCTGAAGCAGGGAGCGGGTAAGATGCTTTTAACAGGTTCATAGTTCTACAGTGTCACTTTGCCAATTCAGCTTCATCATCACGTCAGAAAGCATTCATGAATATCCTTTTCATGGGGTAACAGGGACTTTATGAATGAGAAAAAAAACAGAAGGGAATAGTAATGCAGGAGCCAGAGTACTGATTGAATGAATTACCATGTAAACAAACAGCTTATTGAGTGTTAAGTTGCAACAGATTCTCACTCCCATCTCGTAAAATACGGACGCTTGGTCAGGTGACTTTTGGCGTTGTTCTCCATCTCCATCTTCGTCCGCTTATCCGGTATCGGGTCGCGGGGGTAGCAGCTCCAGCAGGGGACCCCAAACTTCCCTTTCCCGAGCCACATTAACCAGCTCCGACTGGGGGATCCCGAGGCGTTCCCAGGCCAGGTTAGAGATATAATCCCTCCACCTTGTCCTGGGTCTTCCCCGAGGCCTCCTCCCAGCTGGACGTGCCTGGAACACCTCCCTAGGGAGGCGCCCAGGGGGCATCCTTACCAGATGCCCGAACCACCTCAACTGGCTCCTTTCAATGCAAAGGAGCAGCGGCTCTACTCTGAGCTCCTCACGGATGACTGAGCTTCTCACCCTATCTCTAAGGGAGACGCCAGCCACCCTCCTGAGGAAACCCATTTCGGCCGCTTGTACCCTGGATCTTGTTCTTTCGGTCATGACCCAGCCTTCATGACCATAGGTGAGGGTAGGAAGGAAAACTGACCGGTAGATTGAGAGCTTTGCCTTCTGGCTCAGCTCTCTTTTCGTCACAACGGTGCGATAAATTGAATGTAATACCGCACCCACTGCGCCGATTCTCCGGCCAATCTCCCGCTCCATTGTCCCCTCACTCGCAAACAAGACCCCAAGGTACTTGAACTCCTTCACTTTGGCGTTGTTATTTATGCTAAAAGTCTCCTTTAGCGTCATATCTAAACGCGCTTTATCTAAACGCGCTTGGTCGGGACTATTGGCGTCACTTTTCACGCAGTTAGGTTAAGGAAAAGGTCGTGGGTGGGCTTACGTTTCCATGACACGCGGGAAGAACGGGGCGGTTGGGTTTAGTAAAAGAAGAAAGCCACGGTTGGGCTTAGGAAACGTGACGCGCGGGACACGATCCCCGGTCTCCTGGTGAAAGTCCTGTGTTGTTTGACTCATCCACCACCCCGACCAACCTCCCTACGTGGATTTTCGGGCTTTCAGACTACTTGCTACCGTAGTCGCTCTTAGTGCTACGTCATCTTCAAACCCCGTGTAGCTGCTGCTCTCCCTAGTGCGTTCTACAAACACGCTGAAGAGCGCTTTTTGTGTCGCTTCAGACGGCGCCAGCCACTGTCCAAACGTCCGTTTTTTACGAGTTCGGAGTGAGAACGGGTTTTAAGTTAACTTTCCAAACCAAAAAAAGAACAATACATGATGTGTGAAAAACTGATTTATTGCAATTCTAAACACATTTTTATATGCTCACACATTGTCACCTTTACCTTACAGTTCAGAAGGTTCCTGAGGACGCCCATGGTAAATACTGCTCTGCTCTGCTCCATCATGCACTTTGACTGAATGTGAATGTGGTGAAGACTGCTCTCACAGAAACTGTTAACTCAACTTAAAACAAACCCCTCAAATGAAAGTGAAATGCATGCACAATATATTGAGAATCCCAGTCAATTGCTCCTCTAATTACCAGCTGTACAGTGCATGAGACACTTAACTACACAGCAGTCTTCATTGTAAGCTTTTACAAACACTCCTCACCGCAACTTCCATCCACTTACATTGAACTGCATGCACGTTGTTTTCCTCTTTATTCGTTTAACTGCGTCTCTGTGTTGTTTACCTCTAGCGTGCAATGTTCTCTACATAAACTCGGTGGACATGGAGTCTCTCACGGGCCCTCAGGCCATCGCCAAGGCAATCGGTCACACACTAGCGGCCAACCCTCTGCCTGCCGCGACCACCGTTCACTTCAAAGTGTCCACACAAGGCATCACGCTCACCGACAGTCAGAGGAAGTGAGTCCACACGCATGAACCTGCACTCCTGACTTTTACTTGAGGTTGTGGGAACATTCTCCCACATTTAAACTCTATTAGAAAATAAGAATTTAGGAATAGATGAAACTGGCAAAAATATAGCCTGAAAGATTATTAAACCTAGTGCAATGATTACCATGATGGTAAAAACATCAAATCAGAGGTCTTACTTTGGCAACCCCAAGTAGTGATTTTGAAGAAGACGCTGTGGCCTGCAGCCAAACTGAAAGCATCGATGTGCACTTAGGCCGGCTTCACACTGGCTGCGTGGCGTGAGCGTGGCGTGTCAGTTGCGTGTCAGTTGCGTGGCGGCTGCGTGGGTTTTTCTATGTCTTTACACACCAGAAAGGTGTCCGACGCAGCGCTGCTGCTGCTAGCCTTGTCTGTACACATGTATGTTTCCCATTGATAAAATGAAATACCATGTTAGACATAAATATATCCTGATTTGATTACAGCAAAGACAACGTCGGCAGCATTGACGGCAAAATAGGCTACAGAATATTTCGTTCTGTATTGACAGGTGCAATATTTGAAAATCAATAATTATTTTTTTTAATTACATCTGCATTTATGTCAAAACCTGTAGACTTTCAAACATCAAAATGTCATTTATTAATATGTATTTGTGTCAAAATGACATATACACGTCTTATTGTATTCTATTTTGCGTGGAAACACTTCCAACACTCTTGCGTGTCACGTGGAAAATATGAGTGGGTCCTATTTCTAGCATGCACGCGTTTTCGCGGCAGCTCGAGCCGCACCTGAGACGTGCGTGTCACGCAGGCAGTGTGCAAGCTCTAACCTGTTAACATGGGAGCCGAAATAAAAATCGACACGCCACGCAGCTGACACGCTCACGCCACACGGGCAGTGTGAAGCCGGCCTTAGTCTCGCTTTGCCAGACCTTCCTTCACAGCGCTGCGGAGGAAGGTCTGGCGAGTCCAGACAGCATACCTGGATGGGAGAAAAACCTGCACTGTTTTTTTGGTATTTCTTTAAACCAATCACAATCGTCTTGGGCAGCGCAAAGCGCCGGACGGAGCCACGGTTGCCTCTGCAAAATAGCCTCAGGAAGGAACTTGTTTTGGTGGAACATGTGTACGTTTAAAGGTTGTTTTAGTCGTGCAACAGAAAACTCAGATTGGACAGATAGTCTAGCTAGCTGTCTGGATTTACCCTGCAGAGATCTGAGGAGCAGTTAACCATAGTCCTCAGAAATCCACCGGAGTTTAGAACGCCAACACAAAGAAAGCGGAAGGTGACGGACATCCGGGCCGAACGAAGGACGTCTGGTGGAATTTCCAAAGGCAACAGAGCAATACCGGAAGTGGAACGTCGTGGATATAAACTAATGTGAACTTAGATTGTCTCAACAAAACTGTATGCCATCGGAGTAACTGAAAACATGCTTCAATCACGTGAAAATCGTACACATGGTGGCTTTAATAGATGCAGAATGACGCCAATAGCACTTCTGATAACTTGCGTGTGTGTTCTCCATTTCTCTTGCTGCAGGCTTTTCTTCAGACGACACTATCCCATCAACACGGTAACCTACTGTGACATTGATCCCCAGGACAGAAAGTAAGAAAGTTCAAGACCCGTTTTCTTCTCCCAATATCAATAACTGAAAACTACCTTTTGATTGTTTCATTCAAAAATAAATTCTTGTTTTCTTCCCATAGGTGGGGCAAAGAAGGCGGCGGTTCAGTGAAGTAGGTTTAAATACTTGATTTATTTTGTTCAGGTTATTGTGTTGCCAGAATATCAGACAAAATACTAAGTGCAATGTATTTTTCTCCAACCAGGCTTTTTGGATTCGTGGCACGGAAACAAGGAAGCACAACAGACAATGTCAGCCACCTGTTTGCTGAGCTGGACCCAGATCAGCCCGCCTCCGCCATCGTCAGCTTTGCCTCCAAAATGATGAAGCGGTGAAACCCCTAACGTCCAAATGGCAGCGGCCATTTTGAAATCTTCCTTCGTCATTGGTGTCTTTTTTTCGCCAGGACTCAATGATGTCCTTTTTTTTTTTTTTTCTCCTTCCGTTTCCTCTTGGTTTCGTTCTTTTCTTTCCCTTCTCTCACTTTTTCTCTCTGCCTTGCTGGTTTGTCTTGACTTTGGTCTTTTTTGGAAGCGTCTCTATTTAAAGGATTTGGCGTGGATCCAGAGTGGCGCCAGAGGATGTGTGGTGTGGAGCTGTGAACGTGACAAACATAAAGGCAATTTGAAGGGAGAAAATGTACCAACAGGGGAACCTGTGGAAGAAAATGCTAGCTAAAGACTGAAGGAACAATGCTAAGTTCGGTCGAGGAACATGTAAGGACTCGTACGTTTCAGGGTTTTCTGTTTGTCGTTTTTTTTTGTTGTTGATTGATTTACCAAAGGTAGTTGCAATACAAGTGCAAGAATGATGTAGCTAATAAGCCATTATTATTTCCTCTTTTTAAAAGATGAAGTGTTTCTCCAGAAAGAAAAAAAAAAAAAAATGAAAAGAAATACGGTTTCTTCTTGAACTTGTCTTCAGGAAAAAAGTTGGCCTTGATGGCTTTTAGCAAAACAGTGTCTGAAGACCTTATGCATGTTAGCTTGATCTTTAAGCTTGGTTCTTCTACCCTCCACAAAAAAAAAATCATTGTGAAATCCTTAGAGTGGTCATTTCCGGGTCTGTTGTGTGTTGGAAAGGGCTCTGCAGTGAAACGTCGACTGATCTAAACTGCGCATAGCAAACCAGACTTTTAAAAAAAAAAGAAGAAAAAAAAAGCCACGCTAAGGTCACTGCACTTTGTGTCAGTGCACACTTGCATCACCTCACCCTCCGGTGGTCCAAGCCTGATCTCTCTCTCTCTCTCTCAAACATATTGGATTCCTGGAATCAGCAAGCTCCTGATCGCATGGCAAGACGGAGAGAGGAAGACTGTTCACTGTCCACGAGATGGCGCCACTCATTCAGGCTTGGACCCAAAGTCACATAGACTTGCCCATCACCAACTGCTTGCAGTAGTGGATCTGTTCATAGACGCTGCCACTGAAACACACTGGAAATCACCAGGGACTGGCCCAATGACCTGGACCTATGCACTGTTCTTTATGCATGTTGTTGTCCCGAATTGCATCCTCCCTCATAGCTACGTTCACCATCACTGAAAACATTCTATGCTGTGTGCTAAAAATGACTTTAAAACCTTTAGACAAGTACACTGAGGTTGTATGACTTGTCAAAGACTGCATGAAATAGACAACATTTTTGTACTCTTCTATGAGTCCCGAAAAGAAGTAGACAACCCATTGTTGAAGTAGTCACATGATGGTGAGATGCTATATTTTTACTTATTCTTTCTTTATTTTTGGTCCATTTGAGCCAGGGTTACCTTTCACTGTATCAAGGACAGTCCGGTCTTTGTTTTTTCCTTCCACAGTGTCTTTAAAATTTAAATTTAGATACCTTTTAGGGCAAAGAAGAAGAAAAAAAAAAAAAGGAGTTTCCACACTGTGCGCAAATGCCTGCTTGTTGAACACATGCTCAACCATTCACAATAAGCTAAGGAAAATTGATATTGATATAAATGTACATAGATATACTACTTTGAAAGGTGACATAGCGAAAAAGTATTTATTTTTGTTGCTTTGGTCCCTCATGATTACTCATATATACATATATTGTACAGTCTAGATAAAGAAGATTACCTAATGGGTTGAGAGAAGAAAAAAAAAAGATATACTTATTTTGGCTAATGATTTCAAGGTCTGACGATTTTGAAATGTGTTTGAATATATGGTGTACATTACTTTGTACATGTATATGTTTGTTTTTTCGCCTCGTCATGTTTTTTTCTTTTTTTGCGTTGTCTCAGAACGAGGTAGGGCATGAATGAGATAGAAGCGTCTGATTTGCATGGACAGAAGCATTTTGAGTGCGTTTCAACAGCAGAAACGCGCTCATAGAAGCAAATGCGTTGTAGCTGATCGCAAGATCTTTTAGAAAAGGGAAGCACGAAAAAGTTCAGAAGCCAACCTCAAATGCAATATGAAAACAGCTGTATGCACCCCATAGTTAACAAGTATAATTTTGCCAAAGATTCAAACAATTTACATCTATGCCGACTGGCTGCATGTCGCTCTTTTACGTTCAACTGCTACTCAGTTTCCATTTTTTTTGTGTTCCACACTTGACACACCTCGCTCAGCTTTAGCAGCAAATTTAAAGAAGTTCAACCCGCCAGGACACACGGTGTGTTATATTGGTCATATACAGTAAGTAGGACAGGGGCCCTTGGGTTTACACAGCGAGACATTCAGCTGCAGATGACAAAAGCATGGACTTTTTATTACGAATTTGTTTTTACTGGTGTCTCAACGCACCAAAAATGTGTCCACTTCCATCGCCTGTTCAAGAGAGGAAAAAGGTCTGCTAGTGCCCTAGTTGGAAGTGTGTACACAAAGCACTTACATTCACAATACCAAAAGAAAATTCCATATGGGTGTCATTGCTGGAGGTAAATGAAGTTGGACGTGTCTCACCGCGATGCTAAAGCTCCATAGCTGCAGCTTTGTCAGACTGCCAAAGGTGTCTTCTCCGGGCCCTCTCGAAAGTCACTGATTTATTTATTCTTATTTATTCTTTTTCTTATTTTTCCTGATATGTTTAAAAAAAACAACTTTGCATCACATTTTTGCAGTTATAAAGGTCAGTGTCAACGAATGGGAGGAATGTAGCCGACGGTGGCGCTTGATTGAGAGCAAAGAGGTACAGTGCACTTAAACTGAGCTTTATGCCATTTGTAGTCATTTGGAAGGAAAATAAAAACAAAAATGAAATGTTCTCTACATTAAAAAACAAAACAAAAAAAGGAAATTGCATTTTACCTGTTGGCTTTGAGTCAAGAGTTACCTTGTTTCAGTGAAAAAGAATTGATTTCTGTGACCCCCCTATGTACAGATGGGACTTGTTGTATGAATGTACAAAAGGGTCTCAGATTTTGTTTGCGCTTATCATTTACATTATATTGTCATGGCTTACCTGTTCCTATGGAGAGAAAAAAAAAAACATTAAAGCAATACAAATCAGTTACATTAAAGCTATGTGGGTGCTCATTTGCTTTTTGTGACTCGATAAATGAGTTTTATAACAATCTTGACTTGATTTTACTGCCAAGAGTATGCTAGATTATATCTACGATTTCCTTCTATCCTTTCTCAAACCTCAATCCTTCATGTTTTTTGGCGTCTCTGTCAGCTGTGCAGAAATCACCTCGTTAGGTTTAATGTGTGACACCTTGTGGAAGTTTATTTCAAGAGCTGCTGCCTCTCAACATGCTGTGCTCATGTTGACTGTCCTGTGAAAGTCCTTCAGATATGTAGAATGTGGCATACGATAAAAAGCAAGATTTTGGCCACAGTTACATAAGCAAAACCCCTGTTCAAAATCCACATCTTCTTCTCATATGAAACAACTTTGTACCGAAGGCACATGTGACTGTCGGTTTACCCGCTGCCTTTTGAAGTGAATTTATTCATTTTGAAGTGAAAGACAAATGTTTCTCATCTTGCAGCTGTGGCCTTGACCAACTGCCACTTTGCTTGTTTGCAAGCCATGATGTCTCTCTATCATGGGTGGGCCAAATTCTCTGGGTGGGCAAAGCAGAGAAAGGGGAGGTAACCTTCCTCCTTATGACGTCATAAAGGGAAGATTCCAGATCGGCCCATCTGAGCTTTCATTTTCTCAAAGGCAGAGCAGGTTTACACCTATCACCATTTCTAGCCACTGGGGGACCATAGGCAGGCTGGGGGAACTCATATTAATGTTAAAAACCTCATAAAGTGACATTTTCATGCCATGGGACCTTTAAGTAATGGAAATGCTGGTAACATACTATATCAGCGATCCATCATGTAATGTTTGGCAGTGCACAATGGGGAAAACATGCAGATTTAAAAAAACAGACAAACATTTATTGGTCTGAGTTTAAGTCTGTTTGCCTTTAAGCCTCTCAATGCTACACACATAGACTGTATAAAACAGGCTACAGATCAGTTTATCTATTTCTTTTTTTTATTCTATAGAGTTTGTTCAGGGTGGAACATGTGCACAGTCTCAGAAAAAAAACAAAATGTTTGGTGTTTCCAACTTTTATTGTTGGCATCCCTACTAATGTATTTTTTATTTTCAATTTTTTTATTTAGTTATTTTGTTCTTTTTTTCAGCTTTTTATTAGTTATCAATTTAATCATACAAGCACAAACAAATTGATAACAGGTGTGTGTGTGTGTGTGTGTGTGTGTGTGTGTGTGTGTGTGTGTGTGTGTGTGTGTGTGTGTGTGTGTGTGTGTGTGTGTGTGTGTGTGTGTGTGTGTCTGTGTGTGTGCTTGTTTTACTATATTCGTGGGGTCCAAAAACCGGGAATACAGTATACTCGTGGGGTCCGGACAGCTTTGTGGGGTCAAAATGCTGGACCCCACAACTTTAAAGGGCTGTTTGAGGTTTAAGACTTGGTTTTAGAATTAGGGTTAGAATTAGGTTATGGTTAGGGTGAGGGTAAGGGTTAAGGTTAGGCATTTATTTGTGATGGTTAAGGTTAGGGTAAGGGGCTAGGGAATGCATTATGTCAATGACGGGTCCCCACAAAGATAGTGAAACGCACTGTGTGTGGGTGTGGGTGTGTGGGTGTTTGTGTGACCGAGCCACTGATTGAGCCACCTGGGGAAATTCAGAGTCAACAAGGCAGCTCTCCAAGCAGTAGTCTGTTTGCGTGTTCGGTGTTTGATTCCAAGTTTAAGCCCCCTGAGACCGACAAGAGTCAGAGGCATAAGAGACGGACACGAGCAATAAAGAAATATAATCGAAACTCTGTGAGGTTCTCACGGCTGCAGACAGTGTTCAAACTCCCAAATATGCATGACACACTGCATACGCACTGTCGTTCCCTGCTTCGCCGTGGCATATTATGAGCTGTCAGGGAGGTACTGTACACTCTCACCAAGTGCATCGTGGCTCTCTTGGCTCGGTTGTGGCTTAGTTCCTACTGCATATACATTCCCACTCAAAACAGACAGATCTCAAGTTAACAGGCTGGGGATGGAAGGCATGTGATTTGATTTGATTCGACAACTTTATTTGAACAAGGAAATTCCATAGACAGAACAGTTTTCTTTTACAAGAGATCCCCTGTGTGCAGAATAGTTTTTTTTATTTTTTATTTCAATAACATGAAACGGAGAGAAAACAAAGCAAACTCGAAAAATAGCATCAGTAAAGGCAATAAAAACACAGCGAAAGTTCAAGCGTCAGATCAGCGGCACGGCGGTTAGCGTCCACCCTGATACCGGGTGGCTTGGTGTTCGATCGGCAGCCAATTCACCAATTAAAAATCAGGACCATATGCCTCTCTGCTTTGAAAATGTCCTCAGTGGAGGATGGCTGGGAGGTAAGCCACTGGGTTGGAATGACATCCTGTCTAAAGTTTGGTGCGCTGAAGGTGTTTTATGTCAAAGAACATGCGGCAAGGAGTATCAAAAGTTTGTGGCCTGTGATCTGAAATACACTTGACGAAGAACTTTCCTCGTCAACTAAAACAAGCATTTCTTCAGAGTCTTCAGTTCCAACAGATCTGAGCGATAAAACCTTCCAATTTTAAGGAGTGAAACAGCAATGGACAGGCAGGGGAGCAAGTCATTAGGATACATCATCTGGGAACCATGAACGTCTGTACAAAATGTTGCTAATCCATCAGGTAGATGTCAAGATATTTTCAGAGAAGGTTTAGAACAGAGACGCCCCAACTCAGAGTAATTCCCTGTATCTGTGTGACGTGGGTTTCACAACTGCCATGGCTCTTCAGGAGAATACCGGCAGATCCTGAGTTCATCGATTCCAATGGGAGAAGTCAATGTGAACACAGAGTATGACCGATTCTTTTGCCCCATAGTTACCCAAGTAAATATTGGAACCATCTTTCTGACATTCTGACACTAAAATGGCATTTTTCAAATCAGGGGAAAATGAACTTTGTTGGAGACCTGTTTCTGTCCAACGTATTCTCATGAACGGAACAAGCTGTTCTGTCCAAGCAACAAACTCTCGCGAGATCTGACAACACAGATAATGGCTAAAGTCAACTAACGTTCGCAAACGTCACAAACATTGCAATGCTAACTACGGACTGGGCTCTCAAGCGCATTTCAACCAGTTAAGACGCTCACACGCCACACCTTGTATTTCTCACGCTGATGAAGGCACAAACGCACTGAAAGCAATAATTGATGCGCCTCATTTGATGCTTCTATGACACACTGCACGCATCAGTTTAGAATTGCCAACGTCACAAAACCAGCGTTATTTTAGAACGGGTCGCCATTTAGGCAAAAGTAATATACTACCACTATCAGTGGTTGCTTGAGACTTTCTCCCTTGACGGACAGAGTCGTAAAACTATATGTGCGCACCGCTGCTGCAGAATTATGAGCGTGATTCACACGATCGTTATTATCCTCTCGTGTTTCAACGTAAAAATAAACAAATAGAAGACTGTATAGCGGATCTCCTCCGCGCAGCACAAGAGGCCAAGGTAGGCTACGTGTTAAATGTGAAATCCAAAAGACTAGTGGTGATGTTAGCTGAATTTTCTTAACATTTTAGGTTATTTTAATGATAAAAACACTTGTGTTGAATGGAATTGTTACTATTTAGTGACATAGATGCTCAGGTTTAAGTTCTGCAATGTATGTGTGTACACTGTATGTGTGAAGTAGCCTATATACTTTGAGCACTGCTGCTGGGGCCGAATTTATTTTTTATTTGTATTTCATCTACATAAAACAAATTATTTTATGTGGATGAATTTGTCTGTGATTTATCAGATTTACCAATTGTTATCATTTCTATTGCTAGTCCATAATGAACAATAGTAAAATTGAATTGCTAGCAAAACACTAAAGACAATTAGACGTTGGAAGTAGGGGTGCAAGGGGTGCTATAATAAGGTCTAATGATTCCTACAAAAGTTCTGATCAGTCAGGAATAGGGGTGTTTTAATATATAAATAGCTATTTACAAACTGAACACACAAGAAGCCCAATTCTCCTTTACAATAATTCACAACATTTACAATATGGGAGGCAAACTCATTAAAATATGCAATCATAAAGATCAGTGTATATGATGAAATGGTGGCATTAAAATGTGAATTATTTGGGGGGCATGCCCCCGGCTAATTTGAGGATAGTAAAAGTAAATTCAGATTTTCTTTCCCTTAGAAGTGTTGAAACTACAAAGGTACCACTTTTATGCAACATATGGCAAAAACATGAACCAAAGTGTGCAGTTGAAATGTGTACAGTCTGTGAGAGGCATCTCACTCAGGTATGACCTTCCACACACACTCTGTCGTTTTGGAAAAACCTGACCCCTGCACATGCAGATTCCACTGGACTGGGAAATAAGGGGACATTCCCACTCTGCTCTTATCAAATGGAAAAATCAACCTGCTTGTTTTGGTTTGCACTCCACCTCCTCCATGTTTTTTTTTTTTGTTTTTTTACCACCCAAAGAGGACTTTTTCTTTTCTTTTCTTGGAAAAGAAATTGCATGAGAGTGATGGGTTTAATCTTCTGTAGCTGCTTACAAAAGAACAGCAGCAGGTGCTTATTGCAAGTGACGCTAAATACATAATTGCCTTTTTGCTGACCCCAAACATTCATGACATGATGAAATTGTCAGGCTGGTGATGAATCTTTTAGGAAATGATTAATAGCTCATCAGTGATCTTCTCTTTTTCAAGTGTTGGTTCTGCCAGTGGTAATCTTCTAAGGAGAAGCTCTGATTTAGCCGATAACACTCCTAACACCTGTCATATCCACAGTTTGAATGATTCACAGAGGATTTCCTTAAGATAAAAGTGCAGGCTAATTAGGAGTGAAACCGTACAGTGGGCTTCTCCTCAGATTCACATGCTGGTCAGAAAGAGGCCTGCAGGCACTCAGCTCTGAAACGGGCCAGCTGTTCTCCCGCCAAAGTTGCAGAACAGGCCCTGCTAGACTCTCGCCATATCTGTGCAACAGCTCACTGACTCCCTAACTTCACGCTCGTGTGAAATCTCTCCGGAACAACGATCGTGCATCAGAGCGCTAATCAGTGCTCATATCTGCCACACTGACGTAGGCTACATATTTAGAGTCATGTGAGGATTCAAATCCAATTCAGCTTTTAGAGACTGAGTGGAGACTGTGAGGCATCTCAGTCAAGCATATACTTAGATTTGGAAGGAAACAAGCTGGTTTCTTCCGCAAGTATCTGAAAGATGGATGTTTCCTCTTGTCTCTGCCACAAAAAATATATGCAGACGTCGTGCTGATTTTGTGGTTTTAGAGACACGTTTGAGTTTTGACAAGGCATACTGTATTTTATGATTGGCAAAGTGAATTTTGAGGGAAAAGTTCAACATTTTGACAGACTAGGGTTAGCTTAGCTTAGCATAAAGACTTGCAGCACCCTCATAATAACTACAGCTGGGTGGATTTTACTGCCTTTGCACAGGACCAGCTGTTCCCTCTATTTCAAGTGTTTGCGATAAGCTAAGCTAACTGGCTCCAGCTTTAGATTTAGCGTACAGATACTAGAGTGGTAATAGCACATTATATTTGAAAGAAAACCAGTCCATCCTCACCCAGAAATTCTAATTCTAATTAATCGATTATGCAAGCAGTTCATAAAGACTCAGAATAACATTTCTTGTTAGGCAGTGAACATTCGTGGCTGTAATAATTATCGCGAGAGCATACCCTGAGCTGAGATGACAAAGTATGTGGAGCCCCAAATTCCATAAAAGGAGGTAGGTTGGGGTGGTGGATGGGTTCAAACAAACCCAGGACTTTCACTCAGAATACCGGGTTTGCGTCCCATGTGAAAGCAAGGCAAGGCAAGGCAGCTTTATTTGATTGATTATTTTAATCATTATTTTAACACATTTCAGCAACAGGGCAATTCAAAGTGCTTTACCTAAGACATTAAAGAGCAGTTAAAAACAATAAAAAAAATAAAAACATAAAATACGAGAATAAAAGTTACAGTGCAGTTTTATGGGAGTTTGTTCCAGATATGTAGAGCATAAAAATTGAACGCTGCTTTCCCCTGTTTAGTTCTGACTCTGTGGACAGAAAGCAGACATGTCTTAGACGACCTGAGAGGTCTGGGTGGTTCATAATGTAGCAGCAGATCAGAAATGTATTTTGGCCCCAGACCATTTAGTGCTTTATAAACCAACAGAAGTATTTTGAATCAATTCTTTGAGGAACAGGAAGCCAGTGTAAAGACTTCAGAAGTGGGCTGATGTGATCCACTTTCTTGGTCTTAGTTAGTTCTGAATCAGCTGCAGCGGTCTGGTTGATTTTTTTTTAGGGAAACCTGTAAAGACACCGTTACAGTAGTCGAGTCTACTGAAGATAAAAGCCTGAACAAGTTTTTGCAAATCGTGCTGAGACATAAGTCCTTTAACCCTTGATATATTGTTAAGGTGATAATAGGCTGACTTTGTAATTGTCTTAATGTGGCTGTTGAAATTCAGGTCTGAGTCCATGACTACACCAAGATTTGTCTTTGTCCGTTGTTTATAACATTGTCTATTGAATCCGAGCGCTCACTTTTAATCGTTCCTCTTTTGCTCCAAAAACAACCACCTCAGTTATTTCTTTTAATTTAAGAAAGTTCTGGCACATCCAGTCGTTAATTTCTTCAATGCCCTTACTCAGGGTTTGTAATGGACTATAGTCCCCTGACGATAAGGTTATGTAAATGTGTGTGTCGCATGCATAACTATGGTAATTTATTTTGTTGTTTTCCATAATCTGATCCAGTGGAAGCCTGTACATGCTAAACAGAAAAGGCCCCAGAATGGAGCCTTGGGGAACTCCGCACGTCATATTTGTCTGCTCAGATGGGTAATTACCTATAGACACAAAGTAGTCCCTATTATTTAAGTAGGATTCAAACCAGTTTAGTACTGTGCCAGAAATTCCAATCCAGTTTTCCAATCGGTCTAGTAATACTAAAAGCAAAAGTCAACTGTCATTTTAATCAACAGAGTTTTACGGACCTTAGTCCGTGTCGCAATGACGTCTATGATGTCACATTATGTCGTCATTTTAGTGATTTTAGTAATATTAGTTGTCCATGATGTTCCACTTTCCGGGATTGCACTGTGTTCCGCCGGAAATTATGACGGATGTCACTCTTTTTGGCCGGATGTCCGTTACCTTCCTCTTTATTTTTGTTGTAATTTTAAACTCTGGTCGATTTATAAGGACTATGGTTAACTCCTCCTCAGATATCTGCAGGGTAAATCAAGACAGCTAGCTAGACTATTTGTCCAATCTGAGTTTTCTGTTGCACGACTAAAACAACCTTTGGACGTACACATGTTCCTTTTCCATTTGCAGCGGCACAATGGCTCCGCTCCGCGCTTAGCAATGCCCAAGACGATTGTGATTGTTTTAAAGAAATGCCAATAAACGAGAGCATGTTTTTCTCCTATTCTGGATTGCTGTGTGGACTAGCCAGACCCTTCTCCGCAGCAATATGGAGGTAAGTCTGGCAATGCAAGACTAGTTTTACGTGACTCATTTTCAACCAATCCCTGATGTTTTACTAACCATAACTATTTTGTTACCTAAACTTAACTAGTTCTGTTTCACAACTTTAACTACGTGTTTAAAACTGGGCGGTCACGTGATTACAGTTGCATGATTAAACCACCACCATGCGGCAGTAAAACGAATGGTCGATGTGCTGTTTTGGAAGACTTTGGAAATCAACCAGTCATAAATGTGAATACTCCCAAACTTGAGTCATGTCGTGGCGTAAGTGTTTCATTTTACGACGTGGCCCTTGAGAAGCCTCAGGGCTTTGGGAAGGGTCTGTCCTCGGGCCAGCTTTGATGAGCCACAATGTATGGAGTTACCTGCATAATTTGTTTCAGATGCTTTTATTAAATTCATTCCTTTGGTGATATTATTAATGTGACATGTATATACAAGGCGCCTTTTTGTCTCTACATCTGAGATCTTATTTCTGGAAATCTTTCCAAAGCAGAGAGAAGGAAAAGAAACCTTTAACTTGAAGATTCATCTGGATGGAAAAGTGCCTTCTGAGGCGAACATGTGCTCCCAGAGCAGGAGTAATTTCTTCTCAATGGTTGCCCAGCATCAAAATGTTGAGTGTACCAGACAGACACACACAAGTGGTTTAAAATCTTGGATCGATGCAACACAGTCCATGTTTTCCAAAGTTCATAATTTCTTTTCTTTGAATGGGTTTTGCCTTTTTTCCTAAAAAGGCAATGCTAATTACCAGACTGAATGAACATGACCACCACCATTTATTTCTCGTGTTTAAGGCAGCACCGATTCCATTACACAGACATTATTTAGTCTATAAATTCTGCCAATGGCAATAAAAATCTAGACGATCTCCTCCATGGTGGAACTTACACCCCTTGACACATTCATTCAGGGATGAAGCTGCCAGAAAACTGCAAAAAGTGTCTATCGTAACACGCCTTTTATCTCCTCGTCAGTATTAAATCATATTTTTTCCAAAGCTTGGATGACTATTCTGCTTTTTTCTATTTCACATCGATTTGTTTAAAGAATCAGACTGACAAGCATGCACATTCACGCACCCCGTATACTGTTAATTCCTTGTAAATTTGTCTGAGTCTGACATAGCAAGAATTCTTTCAGGATAGTAGGAGTTCTGCATTAACAGGAACTTCTATATATGATACTGTGAATCTCCAGTATTGTATGTGCTCTCTTTTATTCATAATATTTTCTTTCCTTTTCACCGTGTTCTGTTCGGCTGTATGTTTAATTTCCATCTACAGTGAGAGAATTTCCACAAAGGTGCTTTAGAAAAGATTTTTTCATAATGAAAAGATGCTAATGAGTTGCATTATATCAATTGGAGGAGCCAACATTTTTGTTGTTTAACCCCTACTAAGTCGATATCCCCAGGATTGTTCAGGTGCTGCCGGAAATTCCGCCGGATGTCCGTTAACTTCCGCTTTCTTTGTGATGACATTTTAAACTCCGGTGGATTTATGAGGATTATGGTTAACGCCTCCTCAGATCTCTGCAGGGTAAATCCAGACAGCTAGCTAGACTATCTGTCCAATCTGAGTTTTCTGTTGCACGACTAAAATAACTTATGAACGTACACGTGTTCCACCCAGACAAGTTCCTTCCCGAGGCTATTTTGCAGCTGCTATTTTGCAGAGGCGCTGTTGCTCCGTCCGGCACTTAGACGATTAGCGCCGCCCAAGACAATTGTTATTGTTTAAAGAAATGCCAATAAACCAGAGCACATTTTTCTCCCATTCCAGAATGCTATGTGGACTCGCCAGACCCTCCTCCGCAGCGCTGTAGAGGAAGGTCTGTCAATGCAAGACTACCACTACTAGACACTAAAGGTCAGATTATCTCGGCCTCTCTGCTTCAATTTTAACCATTTATTTTTGGCTTTCTTGAATTCCCAGGTACAATGCAGATCTTGACCTCAATCATGCTGCCCTAATAGACACTGCATTTTTATTATTCCATTTAGTTCGCCTCTCCCTTATGAAGAAACTGTCAAAGCTACTGAAGTTGTCTTGTATATCAACATTAATAATATTGTCATTGTACAGTTTTGTCATTTTAAAACTTGTCTTATTACTTCTTTTCTTTCTAGTTCTATGTTCTTACTTTTCTTTATTTTACGTCTGTGTACTTAAGTATTGTTCAATATACGTCATTCAGACAGCTGCATTTCATTGTACAGTGCAACTTGTTTTGTGTGATATGAGAAAATCATTTTGAATCTTGAATTGGCTATCTGTGTGCAGTGAAGACACAAAACCCACTAGCAACAGATTTCGAAAGCCAGGAATCTCAGCAGCTGGCAAAGTAATCAGTGAATCAGTGGCACTGGTCATCAGCCCTGTCAATCCCGCAAAGATGCAAACTCCTACTGTAGTGTGGAAACACACACACACACACACACACACAGGCCTGTGTTTGCTAGGTTCGACCACTTTAACTCCCCCAGTCTGCCTGGAAAACTGTGGTTAGTGGAAGAGACAAAAGCATAATTCACCCTTCTCTCAACACTGACTGTCAGAAGTACCCTCGAGCAAAATACTCAACCCACAACTGCGCCAGAGGAGCTGCTCAGCGGTCAGCAGCAGAAAACTGTGGTTTCACTTAGTGCCTCCCAGGTGTGATGCTGTGAAATTTTTCTTTATGAGCGGGGTGATGCAGAGAGGAGAGCGTGCCTGCTCAGCAAACCTTTGCTGGATAAGTAAAGGTGAGAAAAATAAACATACATATCAGTCATTGGGGGAATATCTCCTGAGGTGCAACAAAAGGACTGTCTCGGCTCTCAACGTACCACTGGACCTGAGCTAAACTCGCTGTTTGACTGAAGGGGGCTTACAATGTATTGTTGGCAAAATCCCTTCTCTCACCTTACCTGACAGGGAAAGAGAACACCTAGCAGCAGTGTCTGGAGATCAGGGATTACAGCATCTTTGGCCTCTGTCCGTGAACAAAAAGGTCACCGGTTCAACCCTAACAACAGCCGATGTGTCCATCATCAGCTGTTTGAAATCCCTCTTTTCATCTCGAGGCAAAGTTCTGGTGCGAATTGACTTTGGATAAAATAATTCACCTAGTATCGTCTTTCTGAGGTGGCCCTTATGTGGAAATAAAGCAAACGTGAAGCAAAGAGATGAGGTCCACAGGTTCAGTTACTGTTTGACTTTACATGACATGTGTTATTTAAGTCAGTGGTTCCCAACCCTTTTGAGTCCTTAATGAAGCCATGTGTTTTTGGCCCCTCAACACAGGTTATGTCTGCGATGTCTAAGTCCAGTTGGCAAAAAAAAGTCATTTTTCCTTCATCGATTGATTCCGTTGCATCATTTTTAGAGACCTGAGGATGTAAGTTTATTCAGAGAATTCACAATGAAAACCAAAGATAAGAGAAAATCTATAAACAAATTTGCAGAAACATATTGCAGAAATATATATTCTTTGGACTTGGAACATGAGCTTGTTTTAGGAGCAGCAAACTTAGGATTTCAAACCTTGGCACAAAACAAACTGATCTTAATATTTCATCCTTGTACACATTGAATCTCTCAGCATTTCTTGCACAACTTCACCTTCTTCCAAGGTGCATGGAGAAAGGAAATACGTTGAATCGTACCATTAGCTGTGGAGGCTGACTGTGCTTCCTGCTCGATTATGTACTTGTTAAGGACACATCTGCAACGCCACTTATTAATGCAAGTTGTTTGTAATGTCAACAAAAGAGTTCCGGTATAAATACGGGAATCAGATATGGGTCATATGAAAAAGTTGGTATAAACATGAGGTCAACAAAATCCGACATGGGTGAAAAATAACTCAGAGTATCATGTCGTCCAAGTTTCCATGATGGGATGAATTCATTGTGTGTAAATGTTACCAGTATGAACTATTTTCAACTCTGGTGTTATTGTTTACTAGGGGTGGGGGGAAAAAATCGCAACAGCATGGTATCGCGATATATTCTGGTGGCAATATCGATACACAGATTACCATTTTGCAGCAATAAAATTGAACCGAGATGAACAAACAGAGAAATTTATGTTTTTAGATAAAACAGATGTTGACAAAGTTTCCTTTTGGGAACATAATTTGAAATTGGGAAATATTTGAAGTTGGAAAAAGGGTAAAGAAATTGCAATATATCGCAGAATATTGTAATATGTTTAAAATCACAATAATAATCGTATCATCATAAGTATCGTGATGATATTGTATTGTGAGGCCTCTGGTGATTCCCACCCCTTGTGTTTACATGTCAAAAGTGTTTCAAAAATTGCAGGGGAATGTCTGAAATGTACTTAATATCCAGTGAGCATCGTGGGAGGTGTAGGGAGGCGGAAAACCACAGGCCTCCCTGATGATATGAGCATGCTATGGCTGTTTTGTCTTCCCCTGAGCCTCTTGTAGAAAGAAACCGATGATGGAGTCTTTGATGACTGTTGCATGTTGTAATCCACACACACACACACACACACACACACACACATACCTTGGAAGGCCCTTCTTTTAGCCAGGATGGTAACAAAGTCATGTAAGTCCCAGCAGGATCCCATGTTTACAGTTTATGCATGTTTTGTTATGGAAAAACTTAACATTTCTGTTACATCTGTTTTTTACATTTGCAAAAATGTGCCTGGCCTCTATTTATTTACATGGGCTGACCTGATAATTATGAATGAATGGATGAATGAATGAATTGATTGTTGATTTCGGTTTACATTATAATAAACAAAGCATGACAATGTAGAAATAGGATGAAGTCCAAGGCTTATTTTTGCCTATTCTATACAATCTATAAGATAACCCAGAATGTAAGAGATAAGTATGAGGACATTTGACAATAATTTGCTGATATACTTTATGGATTTGATACACTGGCTTTGAGTTTTGAGTTATGTTGTCAAGTCGTACTTATTGTTTAAAAAAAAAAAAAAAATGAACAAGTTAAGCGCTTCTAGAAATGCCATATTTGCAAGTGCTTACGCTGTTGTGGCAGCGGGTTAAAATTACCCGCTTGGCGGTTTTAGGAGTAAATGGAATGCTGGCCTTTCTAGTGTTGATGGAAGGGCAGAGGTTTCATGTGCACAGCAGCCAATGTCTCCTACTGAAGTGTCTTTGACTAAAACATTATTTAGATAACAGTTCCATTCGTTAAAATGCAAAACGCATAATCAATAAAATCCTTGCACTCCTGTCCTTGCTCTGCTGCTTCTACTGTATATCGACTTGGCGCAGCTTCGTGCAAAAGTTGCACTGACTGCACGTCACCGCCTACTGTCCTGTAGTTGCACGAAGCCAAAACCATTTGACCTTTTTGCAACTGATTCATGTAGCAGCCAATCACAATGTCGATATCATGTTGTGTCGAGTGGAAATTTAAACCCACACAAAAGTTCATATATTTTCCTGAATGTTTATACTCAATATTTCTGAAAGCGTAGGCTCAGGTTTTTGTTTAGGTTGACCTTCTGTGCTCTGAGTAAAAGACTTTAATTCAAAGTCAATCAAGTGGACACAGCTGAACACTGTCTGATTTTCCCTGTAATTAGTTCCACATTACATCGCTCTTTCCAGGAAACTTTCTTTCCAGATTCTTTATTAGGAAATCAGTAGAATATAATGGGACCTGTAAACTGCAGTGTTTCCAAACGTGTTACAAGCAAGTTTAACAGTTTGAAATGTTCCGTGTAATAGCAAAGTATCTTAAACTTCCTGCAGACATTAATCTAAATGTCTGGAACTGTCATCATATCCCACATGTTTAGCCATAGGAGTTTCCCCCACTCAGGGACAATCCTGAAACCCTTCTGGGACGCACAAATTCGCTGTTCACACAAAAACCAGCAGCAGTGCACCTCCGCCGTCACTCAAACAGCCCACTGGGTATCATCTCTCTCACACACCTCCACAGGCAGATCTCTCTCCACATCTTTCCATGAAAACAACACTGTTTAGCCTCATCCATCATTCTGACACTGAGTGTTCTCCCTTTAAATGCACAGGATGTCCTCTCCTCACAGTTTGCAGGTAATGTCAAAGGATAAATGGCTATTTACGATGTCTTTATTCACAGTACTGCGGGACGTTGTCGGTGGGCCCCTAGCTTTAGAGGTTCATACTGTAAATTACCGGTTTGGAAGAGCTTAACTAAAACCCTTTCTAGCTACAGTACATGAGGGTGACTCGCTTGACTCATTTTGATGGTTTCTACCTTCAGAAAAGCTTTAGAGTGTCAAAAATATATTTCAAGTACAATGAGTGGCATTAACAAAGTACCACCTGATGGGGAAATCAAGTTTGATCATCGCAGCTCAGTAGGTGTTTGACCCTGGAAGGGCTTCCCATAACAAAATGTAACATCTTGAGTGTAATGAATGCGATCCTCCCTCATCCTCCGGCGCTGTTTTGCAGGGTTGATATGGTGTTATGCATGTTTAAAAACTCACAACCTCCCACACAACCATCTGCTATCACGCCGTGTGTTGGAAAGTATTTATGACACCCTCGTGCAATCAGAGTCCTCTCATCCTGCAGAGGTTTGTTCAGACAACTTTTCTTGTTGCAGATTGTGAATGTTACAAAGAGTACAGTAGGGGATGCAATAAAATCCCTTTTGCATGTCGCTTTCATATCCGTTTTGTTGTCAAGAAGTGAAGATGAAAAGGGAACTATGATGCTGCAGCATGCATGATAACAAAGCTCCCCTCCTCCGTCTCTCTCTCTCTCTCTCTCTCTCTCTCTCTCTCTCTCTCTCTCTCTCTCTCTCTCTCTCTCTCTCTCTGATCTGCTGTAAGGGGATCTGTGGGCCTGGATTTGGCATGGCAGCTGTACAAGGCACCAAGCTTCCAAGCACACCGTATCTGTTTGCTTTGGATACTGGTGTTGCTGCGAACCTCCCGCAAGAGGATAATATTTCTTTGTAATTAATAGCAGCCTGTTCTGTATTTTGGCTGGGAAAGGAAGCTGGTTTGCAAACACAGAGAGAAGGAAACTTCACTTCCTTGCCTGCCGTGGTTGAGTTGGATCAGCTGGATGGAGGCAGCGGGGGAAAGCGTCAGGTTCAGGCCCCTGTGGCAGTGAGGATCTGCCCTGCTGAAGTGGTTGCGCAAAAGACTGAATCCAGCCATCTCACTCAGCTGCAGAAAAGGAAAGAAGTAGAATGTCCTGAACTACTTTCCCACTAATCCTTTAAAAAACCAACTCCCCTCTTTACTAAACTGATGTACAGAGTTCCCAAGTCCCTGCAGCTACTTAGAGTCTTTTAGACGGGAGATGCAAAGTAAAAGTCCCAATTTGAGACCTGAAGATGTCATGTGTCTGACAAACTAAGCATTAATGCAATGTGATACAGCACAAAGTGGCTCTGCGAAAAGATACTCTTCCAACAATCTTAAAATTAACAATGCCTGAAAGGTGTGAGGTTAAATTGCCTCTTGTATTTCCATCTCCTACCTTGTCTGATGTCAGCAGGTTCATTAACTTGGCTTGAGCTCTACATGAATTGGCATCAAGAAGAGTACAAGCAGTACATGCAGCATAATCCTCGAGAAATGCCACTGTCTAAAGCCATAATCCTGGAAGGCTTTAAGACTCTCGCTTTGCGAATAATAACAAAAAGCTCTCTTAAGATATTAGTTGAGGCCTGAATGCAGACGTCTCACGTACATTTGGAGGACCTATGAGGATGTCACGTATGAATTTAGTTGATATATCTCTGCACAAGCGCAACGCACACAGATCTCGCTATAACCCCTGTATTTAGCAAGTGGAAGAAATCCACTTTAACCTATTTAAACCTTATGTAAAGTATAAGCCCTTCACTCAGTGGCCAAAACGTCAACCTGCACACGACACACATCCGACTCTGGCCAAAAACAAGAGAGACTCTGTATGTGTGGTGAGGAAAGAGGTGCATCCCTCTGACAGATTTCCATCAACTCCCCAGTGTGATTGTAAGAGTCTCATCTCCGCCAAGAAGAGTGACTCAGGCCGCACTTATGACATGTCATTAAATCAAGACTGTAGTGGGTATTAAGACGTGTCAGTGACAGCTTAGTGAAAGGTTTGTTTTGTGTTGTTTTTCTTTTCAGATGTGTGACGGCTGTGAAAAAGAAAAAGAGTTGAGAAACTAGGCCTTATAAGTTGCAGGTGTTGGGTGTATAAAGTGTGGAAGTGGGCTATTTTAATTAAACTTCCCAAAAAATCAATTCACTGTTGCAATCAGGTTGTCCGGCTCCTTCTTAAAAGTAATAGTTTGACAATTTGGGAAATATGCCGATTCACTTACTTGCTGAGAGTTAGATGAGAAGATTGATGCCTCTCATGTCTTTAGCGTACTGTAGATATGAAGCTACAACCAGCAGATAGTTAGCTTAGCTTAGCATTTTTGTGGGGTTGCACAGGGGGGGACCAATAATCAGTCGGGGGGGGGGGGGGGGGGGGGGCATCAGAATACAGCATAAATAATCTGCTTAAAAATATAGGAAATATTGGATAGGATAGAACAGCACAATGTAATTCTGCTAAATAAAACATCACATTCATTGTTAATTTCACTTGTTTTCATTTTAAACAAATTGTTTATCCAAATACAATACACATTTTCTATAAGCTCAGTCTGCCACTTTTTAGAAAAACCAATTCCAGTGCTGGTTCCATGGTATCAGAATTTGGATAGTCGTCATGGAAACATTAATTGGTCATCTGACAACGGCTGGGAAGATTGGCAAAACAGGCAGCCAAGTGACAGAACTCTGATCCAATGGAAATCACAATTGTCAGATTGACAGTGGGGGGAGGGGGCACCAGGGGGGGCAATCATATTTCTGTTTCCCCAAGTTTCCATTTTTTTATGCTAAGCTAACTGTCTCCTTGCTGTAGCTTCATATTTACATGAGACAATTGAGACTGCACCTCTAAACCTCACTACTTACCATGTTACATCTTGTTTGTTTGAAGTGTAGAAATTAAAAGTTAATGTTTCAAATAAGTGTATATTCCACATTTTTAAGTCGACTTTCTTTGGAGAGTGGCTCCAAATGTTGTATTCACAAACTTCTCAAACTTTCCCCCTCTTTTTAAAACATTTCACTGGCTCAAAAGTGTCCCTCTCTTCAAATCTCTGCAGCTAAGCTCATGAAACACAAGACGACAGTGTGTCTTTTATTCACCAGCGAATATGTGCACACACTAGCTGTTGAAGAGTTTCTGTCTACAAAACACAACACCCTCTGACTCAGTCCAGCCTGACAATGCCTTCCTGTTATGGTATTGCATGTCTTGCAAGGAGACACTGCTCTGGCAGCGGCTCACAGATCACCAAACATGAAAACAGGAGCTTCAATCCAGCTGACTTTTGGAAGTACTGCACGTATCTGATACTTGACAGATTTCGAGTGGGAGGGACACTGATAACTCAGACCAGTAAGAAAAGAGACAGGTAGTTTTTTGTGTGATTTCTTTTTCTTGCAGGAGACAGTGTTCGTCATGCACGGTTCCATGGTTCTCAACGGTGTACTATCTCTCGGTATCTCAGCATCCAAAAATGTGGAACTGACAAGCTCAGCACCACTGATAGGAATCTGCAACGCTCAAGGAAAATTGTTCTCTCTCTCGTCCCCTCATCATGCTGATCTCCTTGGCCTCTCACATTGCCATGATATGCAAGATCCCCAAGGACACTGACAAAAGCAGGATTTCTTAAATGGTTGAGATGTCTCACCTGATGCAAACTGTGCCAGTATCATAAAATAAAGCTCTGAATTGTACTCCCACCGCTGATTCCCCACATACTGACACATCAGTATACACAAAACAGTTAAAGATAATTAACCTCTGAGAGTGTTAAACCACAGCGTACTACTGTTTATACAAGCCCACACCCACAGGAGAGTTGATGTAACATTTCTGAGTTTTGTCCCCGATCCTATCAAGAAGTCATGTCTCTCTGAGGCTGTGTTTTCACAGGCAACTTCAGTAACGGTAGAGTGGAGCGATTCAATTCATGCCCTATGAGCGTGCCCTGATGTTTACTAGTCTGCCCACTCTTTGACTACGAGTTGGCGCCATTTTAGGATCTGGTATCCAGTTATACATCCATGGTTGACTCTGAGCAGAACGGTAGCCAACGTGCTTCCAATATATTCTCCTGTACACGTGCGATATTTAAAATTCTGTGCAAATTAAAAGATTGTGATATGAATGATACATCTATGTACATCTACAGGGATGTTAATACAAAACAACTAGCTTGGCAGAGGGTTGCCCAGACGGTTGGTATTCCTTGTGAGTATATTCAGTATATACTTTGGTTTTAGTAGTAGCATTATAGTGATGACAACCAGCTAGTATATAGTTTGTAATAGGCCAGACAGAAACTCGTAGAAATGTATCAACACCACCAAAACCCACAACAAATTGTTAGCAAAAAGCGTACACCGTCGGTATCATGCTGTGGTGACAAAATTCTGCTTGGAATCCGCTGCGGGTGACCGATACTGCAGAGTTGCAGTTAAAAGAAGCTGCCTTTGAAAACCCAGCATAAAACAGAGTTCTGGTAACTTTATTTTCCTGAATACTGTAAAAAATACTTCATTTTCCTATCTGTATCTGGAAAAGTTGACTTGCATTCAAAACTAATTCAAATGTTATTACTGGAACACTTCACAGATTCAATTATGAACCAAAAAAGGTTTTTTTGTGATGCTGAATTTGAAGAAGCATGCATATGTATAAAGGAACAAAGTGTGTGTAAGGGTTAAGTGTGGACATGAGTATGTCAGGGTAAAAAAAGCTTAATTTTGCATCTGCCCCAAAGCATGCTTTTCAGTTTGAGGCACATTCTTTTCTTTGAGTCAAGCTGAAGGATATGCCCTCTATAAAATGCCATTCTATAGTCAAACAAGATTAAATTAGGGGTGTTGCTTTATGAGCGTTCAAACCTGACATATTTACTACTTGATTAAAGGTTGCAGTGAGGTGTGCGAGCATTCCCTCGTCAGCAAATTTCAATGAATGATTCAACTATTTCGAACCAAATTACTCTGGCTTAATCGAGACAGGAACCAACCTGATTAACCCGATTGCACAGTTGCTTTATTGTGCTGAGTGGAGGACACAAAGTCCTACATTGTGAAGACACAGCCTCTGGTTATTTGTGGTTGGGATTGATGCAAAGATCGAGGCTGTGAGGAGGTTTATTGTTTATCGGATCCCAGTTGAATTGTTTTCCGCTACAAGAACACATTGGTCATTGCAATGCCATTTTCAATAAACTTGGTCTTCTTTAAAAAAGAGCTCAGCTGAGAAATAGTTTAATCTGCACGGGTTATTTTGAAGCCAAACATCCCCATTCATTGCAGGTTAGTACCTCCCCTACACATCTGAGGATCATTTTCTAATCACTTTAAAAGGAGGAAGCTGTTCTGTGGTGCTCAGACAAAGGCTTGTTTGATGAGCAGCATTAAGAAATAAAATAGAACACAGGCCACAGTGTCACCATGTTTTTTGGTGTTTTTGGAGAGACACTATCCCAAGCCAGATTGTGCTACAAATGATATTGCAATTTTTTTCATCTGCCAATTTCTAATCATTAGGAAACCAAATGAATGAGACAATCCCAGCGCATATCTTCTTCAGGTTGCAGCCCAACTTGTACTTGTATTGTATTCTCTGTCAGTGGCTGTGTTTGTGCGTGTGCATATGTATTTGTTTCTGTCTTAAAAAGAGGACTGGAGGAAACACTTCTCTGGCACTTCATGTGTAGACACACTGACACAAATGATGCACGAGCGAAGCCAGGAGGACTTAGTTTAGCCTCTCCAAATCACACTCACCCCGAAAACCACAGTGAGACTTATTCTGGGAAAGACCCTTTACAAAAAAACCTAACCATCACTCATTGCGTTGTGCACCGACGCCAGTGGGAATGCAACAAAGTGGAGAGGAGGACAGCGTGACCGCAAATTAAAACTGTTCAGTCCCACAACAAGGGCTGAAGCCTAGGAGCAGTAAATCAAAACGATTCCTCGGGAGAGACATGTAGAAACTCCAAATTCTGAGAAAGCATATTCATATGAGATATACAGTAACAATGGTGCCAAATTCGGGTGTTCCAAGAAATGTTTTGCTAGTTTCAGACTTTTTGCTTTGCAGGTGCAGCAGCGGGGTTGCTGTGCATCCGGGCCAAGCCCTGCCGAATAGTCAGTGTATATGTTCATACTTAGGTAAAAATAAGAGTGTGTTTTTTGAATGTGGGATATTGGAAATACAGGAATTTCAACAGAGAGTTAAAGGTTGATGTGCACGTCCTCATCGCATGTCAGTATACTCGTTAAAGATCAAATCCGAGATACCTTTGAGAGAAGGAACACCAATTTGTCTTCACTGCAAGTTATTTAAATACAGCTCAATTTACAAAAGACAGATGATTTGCCGACATATTTGAATATTCACGTTCCACGAATTCAAAGAAAAAAAAACATTCGTCTTTGAATAGAATCGCCATGGCACAGACGCACCAAAGCTTTTCCAACATCTGGATCCAATGATCTGCCTTTGTCCAATTCACAGTTGCCAGGGCCACACAGATTTGCTGACAGGGTTTTAGCCAATCTGCCATCTCACGTACTGCTTCCTATAATCCTCCTCCTTCTTCACCAAACTCCTCCAGCCTTTAGAGCTCTTTAAACGTCTGGCTTCTGTCTGTTTTCTTGTGCTATAGTTTTTCATGCAGATCACAGCACCCTGCTGATTTGCGGTTCCCATTTCCCAAACATGCGATGCCCGATGTGTAATTTTGTGTGGGTGACTGCAGTCGCTGTGTCATGGAAATAAAAGCGCGCTGTCATCTTAACAAGTTTGTGAAACAGAGCAACCGCAGCAAGACAGTTTACAGTAAATGGGCTTTTTTTTTTCGGCGGGACAAAATATTGATTGGCACAAGATTTGTTTTCTTTGCTGCAGCCTGTACACAACACATTACGCGGTTGTTTTTCTGTTGCTTGATTCAGATACCGTCATGGATGCTGAGAAGCCATTAATGTGGTATTGTTGCACTTTACTTCCCACATATGAAGTAGAAATCTGACAGTGTGGCCATGACTCGGACATGTTTTTTATCCTAGGACTTTCCCATGACTAAACTTGAATTTCTGTAGGTGGCGCTGTGCTTGATCACTGCTCATCCTTTTTACCCAGTTCTTCATCTGTTTATTCCAAACACTGTTGCTGATGCCAGAAACATGAAATACATCACTTCCTGTGCAGCATGGCACAATTATTCATACTAAAATGTCAGTTTGTTATACTTAAACAGCCATTAGACATGCTTAAGAAATACAGTATATCTTATTCATTAGTCTTTCTCAGTAATTCTCTTCCTAGAATGCCTTGTGGGAAACACACAGAGGTTAATATCCATGAGCTCCACCTGTACATGACAATAAATACAGACAAACTTACAAGTTTCAGCAACCAGTTTATCCAGTGTGGACTCCTCTAATTGTTTCTGAAAATCAAGTGCTTTCAGTAATCTGGGAACTGACTCTATCTCTGTGTGAGAGGGGGAGGGCACAATGCTGCCTCAGCACGTTTCCAGCGGTTTAGTCAGCTTTGTTGCTTACAGTAAGCTCTGACTGTGTCATATGGCGCACATCAGTCACACAAACTAGTCATCTGCTGATCCACATCAAGCTGTATGCAGTTGGCATGATAACTAGCAGCAGCAACTTCAAGCCAGCCCTCTTCTTTCTAGCCACAGACGTTGTGCAGTGGGATATGTAGTCACTCCAGCATGATCGAGGAAAGCCTGTGGGTCTCCTCGCAGTCAAACCTGATCAAAATACTTTCGCATCCAGTAGGAACTCTGATCAGATACTGGCTCAACTTTTTAACCTGCTTCTGATGTCCGAAAGCAGACACCTGACTGGAAAATCAAGACAGATGTTGCTCCAATCCACTTGTCAATCTAATTCTTGATCTTATGCTTTTTCATTAACCTTCAATCAGTTTTACAGTAAAATAAAGCCAAATGTTTTGATCACCACCATTATATGTGGCCTTTTTAAATTGACTATATGTAACATTTACACGTATCTGAAACTGTGTGTTGTTCCATCTGATGATCATAAATGACCTGTAACAGCAAACGAGACTAACAGTGAAAAGAACGCTGGTTTTATATAGTTTTTAGTAAGGCCTCTGCCCGGGTCCGATTATTCCCGCAAAGTCACAAAATGATTTACGGCAGGTAGACGGCGCTACTGTAACACATTTTGATGGGTCACAGATTTTGGCTGAACACCGGAAAAGCACTAGTGAGTATACAGGTAAAAGGTAGCAGGAGATGTCTTTATATAGGCCTAACTGTATTTAAATTATAGTTTAGAAGTTAGTATCTGCTGTAGCAGATTGCGTCCCCCTTTCCATTTAGCGCGGACGTTTTATTCCTTTTACTCAGTGTTTGTGTTGGCCTACTATTTTCTTTTCCCTTGTCCCCCTATCCTTGTGTAAAGCATCCGTTGCTTGTTACAACAATCTCGTGACACAGTGACAGTGATACCCGGTTTAGCTAATGAGACATCCAAAGTAGACTAGACTTGAAATGCAACATTGCATCTGTAAAGTATTTTCTTATTGTAAACGAATGATTTTCTGTCTGAGCAACACATTCATCGGGATCACGTGACCTCTCGGTAACGCTAACTCAGCAATCTACAGTGGGCAATAATGCACCGTAAAGAAAAGACCTTTGCGACAGCAGGTGTGGTAAAAACACTACCGTTTTTGTTCAAAGCGGCCGTTAGAATCAACACAAACTGAAAGTTACATAATAGCCACTTTAAGTAAGGAGTGCTTGGGTTAGAGCCACTATGCAGTTATACCAATGCAAAAGCAGGCTTTGAGCTGTAACAGTAGCAGGTTTTTGAATGGCAAACAAATGGCAAAGATAAATAAAATAGCTAGTATTGAATCATTTTATTTGGAATGTCAGCTATGATAATTAGCTAATCTAACTCGGCAGCATTTTTAAGGTTGGCAGTAAGAAGGGTTTGGGATGACAAATACCAAACAAAATAATCAGACACAAACTGTCAATGATGTCTAAAACATTATAAATTGTAATGCATGTAATGAAATAGGTTGATGATGATTTGCCACCTGACATATACTTCCAACCCTGGAAAACATCTTGCAGCACAGGCTTTCAAGGTATCACTTTAACAAGGATTACTTCATTGTCTGGCAAACTTTTTCTCTCAAGACTGTCCTGTAATGCAGCACGTTAGCCTGAGGTCCCGGGGCTGAAGAGAAATACGACACTGGAGCGCTGTTTCCCATAGATTGTATCACAGCTCCGAACCATTTTGTGCCGAGGTTGCTCCTTTTCTCCGCTTTTGATCATTTTACTCGTTTCAGACATCGCTCAAGTTGACTCAAGCTCCATTATCTCTTCCAGAACAAGTGCAGTCGCAGCTTCAGTGTCTTTAAACAGATAAAGTAGGTCAGGATATGAAAGCAAAGCAGCAGACAGACGCACACGAACAATGGTAGAGGAAAAAAACTCTCAAACCACTTGGGAATCCACAGGGAAAGCTCTCTTCTTCGATAGAAACTTAAATATCTTTCAGAATGTTCTTGCTTTCATACCAGCTTCCATATATTAAGTATATATAATATATATATAAGTATGCATCGCTTTTTCTCAATGTTTTATTGAGAACGCTATTTAAGATTGACTTGCACTTTATACTACAACTCCACTCACAAAAGAAAACACAGGCAAAGGTTAAGAGTCAGGGAAACAGAGAGAGAAAATGGCTGTACTATTGACTTGTTTTCACAGGGGGTGGGGTGGGGGGGGGGAAGGGTCAAAGGTCAGCATTACTGGAGCTGATGCAGTTTCAGTACCTGTGTCACGAAACACAAGCTGGGTCCCTTAAAGGTCACAGAACCTGAAGACTGGGACCTGAACCTTTACTTCTAGTGATGGTCAGACATAGACTGTATATAAGAATGGACCAACAGATCCCGTTGCTCTGGACGGAGACCAGTGAAGGCCATTAGAAGCACTTTTCCGGTGAGTGCCGAGCATTACTGCGCAGCCTCCAACTGAGAGAGACGACGTAAATGTGACGTGAGCAACATGTCTGAAAGTTGTAAGTCTTCTGGTAGTTGTGCCAAGAGAAATCTCAATCATTCCCAATCTTGCAGAGACGGAGAGTGTATGTATATGTAAGGAGATAACATGGACACAGGCTAATTATTGCTAACTAAAAAGCTAGTTAACTTAATTAAACTTAAACAGCTAACGTAAGTCAAAACTGTCTGTGAGCTTCTCCTGTACTATACGGTAATTCCTCTACTAGGCGACAGTAAGTCCCGTGGTTATGACACAATTGTTAGACTATTTTTACAAAAACGTCTGCTACGAAGCCATAACGTGAGGTACAAGGTAATGGAGCCTTTTATACATTGTTGTGTTTCTTTAGAAATAAACAATAGACAAATAAAGTCTTTAAATGCTTCAGATGTAAAGTTATTCGCTGTCAAAGTGACGTCAAAATGAATGGCAGTCAATGGAATGCTAACAGGGGGTGAGTGCTTATTAGCATCAAAATGGCGCCATAGGAGGTTCGGGTTGTGAGGAGACGCTAACCCTCTTGTGGTCAAATGAAAGCTTCATGAACCATTTTCTTTATTTTCTGAGCTCACTAGATGGCGCTCTCTCTTCAAAGAAAAAGGTTAAAGGAATGGCAATTCAGTGCATTTTCAACCCTTTGTTGAAGCGAGAGCGCCATCTAGTGGGCTCAGAAAAAAAGAGAAAATGGTTCACGAAGCTCCATTTGGCTATCACTGTGTATTTCCTCGCCACAATACATAATGTAGTCCCACAGAGACCAAAAAATGGCGCATTAGGGTGCTCCTCAACGAACATCTTCGTCCATGTTGGCTTAAAAGATAAGAGTCACAGTACTATTGACCTTAAAATAAACCATGAAACATGCTGCTCAGTTTATCCCCTGAATGCACTGCTCGTACAGAGAGTATCATAAGTTACAGCAACACTGGGCCAAGTGTGGTGGAACGGACTAAAACTGCGTGTCAACATTACTGAGCCGAAGTTGAAGATACTAAACTGTGAATTCAAAGCCAAGTTATGCACTGAATCATGAATTTTGTGTACCATTACACCCTTACTTTATAGACATTGCTAATATAGACACCTAAAGCATTAAACCCTCCCACAGACTTGACACTTGGGCACATATTTAGCCTTGGGCTTAATTTCAAGGGACATTTCAAACTATTTACCTCTATCCAAAGCAGCTACATCCATCATCTGTGCATCATATGGCCCATACACACCAAGTGACTCAGACCCAAACTACACAGGAAACCCAACCTTAACGGGTAATCTGGACAGGTAGGCGGAAGGACATGAAAGGGGTGCGTGGGCGACGCTGAGCTGACCTTTCCGCCACCCGTGACGGAATCTGACACCTCATCCGGCACAAAGGTCAAGGGCAAAGGCAAACAGGGGTCGGATGATCTGAAAGGAGTTTGTCGACCAAGTTTCACAAATGGGGCCAAGAGGTGAAAGAGGAATTGAAACTCGACGCAGCGAAGAGATAAAAGCTTTCCTCCATGTGGATTTTTTAAGGTCAGTCTCAGTACTGACTGACATTTACCCTATCACGGGACACTAAAACTCCACTTAAAGTGAAAAAAATGAAGAATAAACAGGATGTAAACAAAAAGGGTTAATAAAACCAAATAATGAAGAAATGACACAGCAATAAAAGTCTATTCCAAGCACACGGACATGCAGGGTCAAAAGCATTAAATGAACTCATCTTAGACTCTGCAGGGACTCTGTATACTAAGAAAAAAAAAAAAGTCCTCAGACATATATTGGTATCTGCCAAAACATCAAGTGAATTATGAGTGTTTTTGTACTAAGTTACACTCCATGAGAGCTGTCCACTTATCTCACTGGACGCTGACCTCGCTGAGTCATAAAATAAGGTCAGCCCGAGTGTGTTTGCCCTAATCTGGACCTTTTTACAGCAAACATCTTTGGAGAATAAATTTGTTATGGTTAAGACAGCATCGCACAAATATTTAAAGCTACAGTACTTTGGCAAAAGATAGAAACCCAAAGATGTCTAAGGGGAATTATAAAAGTGTCCTTGTTTCACAAGCAGGAACCCACCCTTAACTTAAAAAAAATCGTACGTTTATGATTTGGTGCTGTTACTGTCTACGGTCAAACAAACAAAAGGTTTCAGATATAAACAAGGAAAGAAGAAAATGACATTTTAAGGGTTAGGGTGCAGTGGGGGCTATGTATCCATCTGGCAGCTCCACAGGGGAACAGTCAGTGAAAGCCATTATTACGGTCAACATAAGTATCTTATTTTTTTTCCCAAGGAGGTTATGTCGAACAAGGATTTTGAGGGCGATCTGGGGATTTCTTAGTGAAAATTGTAGCGATCGAGACCAATACCAAATCTAAACACCATGTTCCTGGGGTCAAGAAATCAAACCAGGATTCTTTTTTGGGGGGCTTTTCCGCCTTTAATGGACAGGACAGGTGAGAAAGGGGAGAGAGAGGTGTAACACGTGCAGGAAATCGTCACAGGTCGGAGTTGAACCCTGGACCTCTGGGTCGAGGCATACACTAAATATACGTGCGCCTGCTCTACCCACTGAACCAACCCGGCCACATCAAAATAGGAATTTAAGTGTTGTATGTTTGTATACAGCAAAGTGGAGAAGCAAGCAAGTCTGCTTATGTCTTGTGACAGATAAACAGATTGATCATGACTGTAACACAAAACCCTCATCCTTATGTGGATGAACACTGTGAAAAGTGTCAATCTGAGTAAGAGCAGGGAGTTAATGTTTTTTTTTCGGTCTCTGTTAGTAGGGGAACAGGAAGGAAGCCCTTTTTAAAAAGAAACAAAACCATTAACACACTGACCAACAAATATGTTGTCACTCATAATCTCGTTGTCTCTCATGTTTGACTTGAATTCTGTTGCATTAGCTCACATTTTCTTATTTTTCTGCCATGTTGTTTCTGCCTTGCTTGCAGCAATGACACCATTTCTATATGTGAACTGTCTGTAAACACTAAAACTACTTTTAATTTCCCTTGAAAAAAATAACTTCTAAATCCAGCAGCATGGATTGGAACTTCATATGCTGTCTTTCAATCAACCTAGTCAGCAATATATTAAATGTTTCCAGAATATCCTATGAGTGATCTGCCTTGTTCTTAAGCACGAACAACTCCACTGATAACACAAATGTTGTCTTCGAGAGCCTGGGAATACTAAATGACCACTCTGCAGTGAGAGAGTCTTATTCAGTCGCCTTCAGGAGCATCGTTTCGTATCTGGCAGATCTGGAGGCATGCCAGCACCCGCCCTGTCAAATCAGCATCGCAGCGCACGGAGTTGACAAGTGCGCCTCCCCCTCCAAACGTTGTTTGACATACCCATCGTTGTAGGCTTCGCCTCTGGCAGTTTCTTTTTTTAAAGGCAAGCTCAAAGCCACAGATTATACATTTTGCTCACAATCCGTGCTGGTAAAATAACCTACAGAGAGAGCAACAGCGAGAATCAGGCTTTTTAGCTCTCATTTGGAGACGAACAGCTTGCGCGTAAACGGCACCGGGCATCACTGAAGGGAGAGATCCGAGGTGTCGGGATATTTTTGTTTCTTTTTTGATTTATTTGTGACTGCGGGGTTGAAGGACAGCGGAAGGGGAGCAGAGTGACTGCCTTTGTGGATTGCGAGCATCGGTGACATTTGGGACTTGAGCGCGCAAAAGGCACCTGTGGATGCAACACCCCTCTGGTGTTTGGACTCAAATCGTTTGCAAAGAAAGGATTCACCACAAGATATAATTGCTAATCGTTGCGGTTTCGATCAAACAGCCTGCAGTTTAGACAAGAAGCGCGTCATGCTGTTGAGTGTTTCCTTCCTGATGGTGCCCCTGCTGCTGAGCATAACCGGCTGCGGCACGTCGTACGTGCCGTGCCAGCCGTGCGATGAGAAGGCCCTGTCCATGTGTCCGCCGGTGCCTTTGGGTTGTCAGCTGGTGAAGGAGCCCGGCTGCGGCTGCTGCCTGACGTGCGCGCTCGAAGAGGGCCAGCCGTGCGGCGTGTACACCGGGCCGTGCACGCGCGGGCTTCGCTGCCTGCCCAAGAATGGCGAGGAGAAGCCGCTGCACGCGCTCCTGCACGGCCGTGGGTTGTGCAGGAACGAGAAGTTGTACAAACTGCTGTATTCGCCCAAAGGTAGGCTTGTGGACAGATGACTGATAAGTAGGCTGAAAAAGCTCACTGGCTTTAAAGGAGCATCTATTTACTGAATGGATTGAGTCATTAATTGATGGCAGCTTCATTTTTTATTCATTATAATTGGGGTAAATCTTTTTGTATCTTCCTCCCATCCATTACATTCCACTATATGACATTAAAGTCAAATTACAGCACTAAATGTGCAGTGCTCTACTTGGTTAAGCAATAATTATTATAGCCTACTACGGTATGATATTGATGTCAGCTCTGATATTTTTTTCTAATGCATTTGCATTCCAGGAATGGTGTTTCAACCGTACATCTAAAGGGCTCTGGTGGAAAGAGCAAACAGCTGGATAAAGATGTTTATTCTTCCTTGTCAATGCAGGAATTTTAATAAAGCCCTCAAGTGACACATACACACAGAGTCAACCAGTGATGCAGTGAATTAGAAAAAAAGATGGAGGAATGACCTCCAGACTGTAATCACAAGTCCAAAAATCACTTAGACTATTTCATGAGTTTACTTTACATTTTCTGAAGGTGAGGGGTATGAAAAAGAACAAAGTAAAGTGAGTTTAATTGACCTCCTCTGTCTTTTTGGGAGCTAGTGAGGCTGATGTGAGTCAGCTCACAGCCCTCTTTCAGACGGGCTGACACCCTTTACCCTGCGTGCGCCTTGACCCTTTGAACTCTGTCAACAATTGGTGCCTAGCGTTGATCAACCTGTCATTTCGATTTGAAAAGCCTTTGTGGGGCTGCGAGCTGTAAATCAGTAGGTTTCGTGTGAGTGGCCCATCGCCTCGGGGCCCCCAGCCGACATAAAACAAGAGAGAAGATTACAGGTGGTGCTCTGCGAGGCTCGTTTTTGGCTCCTTTGAGTGGCAGTTCAGGGACAGTCACAGTGTCTGCTGGGGAGCGCTTTGTGGGAAATGTTGGCTTGTGGCTCTTGCACTAGGCCTATATCTTCAAGGTGTGAAATTATGTTTTGCCATTTTCCCTTCCTCTACAATTTCTTTTCTTTTTTTTTCCTTTTGTTGTCTCTTAGCCTTTCTTCTGTCAGTTCCAATGAACACCTCTACGTTTCTTCATCCACCTGTGCCTTTTCCCACACCTAACCCACCTTTTTGTCTCTGTCTCTCTATTCTCTCCCACCACACTGCCTCTTCTCCTCTTTCCCTGCCTGGCTACTGTCCCTCTTCATCTTTTCAACCCTATTCTTTCCTCCCTCCCCCCCCATTCCCATGTTCACCCTTTTCATTCTGTGTTTTGCTTTAATTTCCTGCAGATTGGAGTTTTAGTATATATAAGCAAACTCTGGAAACATATATAATCTCACCGGGCTGAGCCAAAGAACCACAGTTTTGTTTTTCTGGCTAAGTAATGTTATGTGTGAAGTCCAGTAAGAAAAGGCAGAAGATAAGAAAGGGGGAAGAATTGAAATACTGCAATACAAATCAGTGTCACATTCAAATTAGCCTTGTACAAGATAAGCTCATTCCCTATATGTGCAGTCCTTTGGGTCGTTTATACCATTACAGTTTGCAGTTAGTCAATTTGCACTTAAAATGAGCTTTGGCTGCACTCACTCAAGATCCTTCAGAGCAGCTCTGCATCTGAGAAATTGTTGTATAATAATGCAAACGAAACTCCAATCTTCTATTCATCTCCCCTTCCCTTTTTCTCTCTTTCCCACACTATCCTCTGCTCCCTCCCACCACTCTTTGTTAGTCCCACCCTGGTCTCTTCATCTGTCTCCCTCCCTCCCTCCCTCTCTCCGTCTCGGCGCTGCAGGCAGGCTGTGCAGTGATTCAGCAGAATGCAGGCTGAGCGTGGGTTACTGATCCCCCATCTGTCTGCCCGTCAGCCAGCTTCTCCATTAACTCCACATCTCCTGCTGGGCGCTCTCTCAACACATAAATTAAACAAAACCCATATGCACACTAATAAATATACACACCTCGTACCTAAATGACATTTTATAACCACTTGAGAAGATCTACAAAATGAGCTGCAAAAGGTGTATGCATACTGTAAATCCATAAAATGTAGTAGGAGTTGCCTAAAAGGTTATATGTGCATATGTACCTATACGTGCATGCTACATTAATGCACCACCATGCATGTGTGCATTTTGAACATTTTGCACATTTATCAAGTGTCAAAGATCAGACAGCAATGACACAAGCTGTCATTCACACCTGGATAAAAGCTAAAAACAATAGTATTTAGTTGCCTTTTTTCATTTTTGCAAGTGCATGACATGTGAAACTCAATTTACTGTAATTCTCTGCAACATTATCTGGACAGATTTTACGTTGATTTTCCAGATTCCTGTCACTCACTCGTTCAGGGATCACCACGGCTTCTCAATTCAAACACGAGGAAAAGGGAGAGGAAGAAAGACGAAATGAAAGACGTGATCCGTCAGCACAAGTCAGATTAGACAAACTCGAGGATTAGCAAGTGAGGACTTGATTGGGTTTACGCTGGCTGCTGATCTGCCTCAGTGTTCTCTGGAGAGAGAAAAACTGTGTCAGCAGGAAATCAGGTGATGGGGAATCTCTCTGCCTTTCCAAGAACCTGTCATTATGGGGATGGATGACATCATCTTGATCTTCATTATCATCACTGGGGGTGGAGGGGCTCAGGGGGGTTTTAAGCATAATTTGCGGCACGGCAATGACCTTGTTCCACCGCCCAGTTAGCTTAGTAGCTTAGCGATCACGCCAGTGCACAAACGGAGGGGTTTATGTGCAGAATTTGCAATCTGACTAAATTAAATGGAAATGGAAAAGAAGTGCGTGACACAGTCAGAAATGGGCCAGCTGTGGCTCAGGACACACACACAAGGCTAATGGATGTTAAAAGCTATAAATGAAGTGAAATATCAGTTTTTAAGTGCTTTTGGGAAAGAAAGTCACAACTGCTCATTCTGGCCTTGACACAGTCGTCGTGGTCATATGAACAGAGGGTGGGACGAGGAGAGGGGCAAGTGAGCTTTGTGCGACCATGTGCGACTCCCCAAAATGTAGCAAAGAGTTGGGTTTTTGCACAGATGAAAGATGCATGTACACGAGGGCTGTTGTGGGGGTTTGGGACCCAAAATGGGCTGCGGCTGTTTCTGGTGGCTCGCCACATGACAAGTGTAATAGCATGTTTTCATGGGTCTGGGTGCCAGGGTGAGACTAAATATCTCATTTAGGTCAACGGCTATAAACGTTTTAAAACCCCTGGTCTACATATACCCCAAACTGGCAGCCTAACTTGCCATAAATGTAGGCTATGTTGTCCCGTATGTCAACACTTCCAATCTGAAACTGGCCAGGAGCCACTAACTGTGCTCAATAAGCATTCCGCCGGTGCAGTAAAATCATCACGTCGTGTTGCGACGTTACCAAATTTGACACTCCTGTCCTGTGCCCTCATGAGTTTAGCTTTACTTTATCATTTTAGCCACTCAAATAGGTACATTTTCTCTTGAAAGCAGCAGAAAAATGCTTTGAAGCCCCTGTTTTGCATAGGACTAATATTACACCTGTGGACATTAAGTTGTTTGTAATAATTGGTATCACTGGTTATTTTAATCCTGCGTGTCTGTAATTTAAAAAAAAAAAAGTTCCAGCGTGAATTACTGTGCTGTGGTGAAGACAATTGTACTCTGATAATAGTAATCCTGTGCGAATCAAGCTTCAGCTAACTGCAGCTGGACTTCTGGTACACATTCTTGTTCTTGCTTTTGTAGTTGTGTTCGTTTTCTGTCATCCCGTGCTTATATTATTATTATATAGTAGTGCAACGGATTCTCCAGTTAAAAAATAAAAATGCTTTGTCATTGACACAACAGCAGAACTGAGAGGAAGAGTTTTGAATTATGAAATGTTTCAAAAATGAAAGCACATGTTTGGCAGAGACTTCAAGTGCATTGGGAGTGAGACTTAAAGGCATTGTTTGGAGTTTATTTGTATTTTTTTTTACCACCAGTAGCGCTATGGAGCAATCTTTTTATGAGTGGCTCCTATCAGCACATTTCCTTTTGTATATGTACATGCTTGACCATGCGTGTGATACAGTACACTTTCCTATCTAATGCAAAGGGCTATATGATGTCGCTCTGTTTAACGCTATTTAACTGGTGATAGTTGTTGGTGGTAACATGGGAAGAAATGTAGGAAAGCTACAGAAAAAGGCAGAGAAGAAGAAAACTGCTGATGGGTGCAAACAATGCAGTGTTCAAAATATATAAACTATCAGCTTTGCAAATGTTTTATGAGGAAGGAAATGCATTCAACACTTTTATTAGTCCTCAAGGACACACATAGTTTATTTTGATGAGCAATGCCCAATGTAAATATAACTTACTGTTTACAAGAAAAGCCCACAGGGCACCTTTAATGAACCTCAAACATGCATGATAATGATGAGGGACCTCGTCTGTCTTTTGTCTCCCTATCAGACGGAGAATCTCGCGATGACGCCATGTTGCGCATCCCAGATTCACTGCTGCCCCAAACCAAGGTGCCCATATACGGAGGTGAACACATCAGCAGTCTCAAGGCCCAGGCTATGAAGCAGGCCAAGGACCGCAAGAAGCAGTTGGCCAGGCCGGGACCCGCAAGCAATCTGAACTTTTCCCCGCTCAGCCTGGATAAACTGGAGCCTGAGTTCGTAAGTGAAAAAGAGTGAAAAACTGATTCAGCTTAGAGGGAAATAAATATAAAGAAACCAGTTTGGACAAATCAGCCAAGATGCCCCGCTGGGCCACTTTCACACGAGACAACATGGTGTGAACATGGAGTGTGAGTGAAATGCTACATTACTAAAGTACTCATTAGTGGAGGTATTTCCCACCTTCATGCTGTGTTCATTTATGGAGCATTTCACAAACTTTCAGAGGCATTTTAAACTATCATTTTTAACACCATGCAAAGGTGTTTGGTGTTTTAAGCCCCCAACATTGTCTTCCAGGCAGCGCTGCCTGGAAAGCACTAGGATTAGGCAATGGTTAGGGTTAGGGTTAGGTGCCTTGAAGTCGACGGTCGCAGTGCTGCCTTGAAGTCGATGTTGGGTGAGCCCATTCAAACACTGACACCTGTGTCCGTCTGTCTGTGTGTGTAGGGCCCCTGCAGAAGAAAACTGGATAATCTCATCCAAAGCATGAAGGACACTTCTAGGGTCTTTGCTCTCTCTCTGTACATCCCCAACTGTGACAAGAAGGGCTTCTTCAAACGCAAACAGGTATGGAAACGCATTTTTATGTCGTGTAATTTGTCAGACGTGGGTTGCATCCTATCTCCTTTGTACTGTAACTACAGCAGCTTGGCTTTGAGACAAACCTTTTAACTGTCCAGTAAAGCAGGAATTGCATCACAAACAAGCATCTCATCCCTTTCCGTTAACTCTATACTTGCAGTGTAAGCCATCACGCGGTCGGAGGAGGGGGATCTGCTGGTGCGTCGACCGTTTTGGCGTGACAATCCCCGGCAGCAACTACGCCGGAGGAGACCTGCAGTGCAAAGATCTCGACAGCAGCAGCAGCAACAGCAACAAATGAGAGTGTACTGGTCGTTCTCGTTGAGCCCTGTTCCTCTTAAAAAACCTGCCAATCAAGCTAGCACACTTCATGACTGCCAATCAGGAAAATATGGCACAAATGCTTATATATATGGTCGAGTGTGATGGACTGTTTTTTGTTTTGTTTTTTTCTTTCAAAAGGGACCTGAACTGAAAAGCTTGCGTAAGTGAAAATCTTCAAATGTAACTGTGGCTCCCTGCTGACCGTGTATGTTTGAGGTTAGCTAACTCCTTACCTCTTTATACCCATATATAATAGAGGAATATATATATAGATATATATATATATATATATATATGTATGATATTGATAATATGTTGTGTATTAAAGTGTATTGCGGAAAAAAAATTGCGAAATTCTGAGACAAGACATATTTTCAATGTGGCTAAAAAACATAATTTGTTTTTATTTTTGTCATAGTGGTGATTAAGGAGACACCATTGACGAGTGAGTTAGTTCTCATCTAAAGTAGCAATGTTTTACTAATTGTTAATCATAGGAATGACATCCTGATGTAAGAGGCATTTTTTTAATATATCAAATAATAGCCATTTAATCCAGCCCCCGACCTACTGTCACTGAACTCTTTCCCAAATTTAGGCTACTTTGCCAAGCAGGAAAAGGGGGGAAGGTTCTGCAGGATACCTGTAGGAGGCTGGGTATATCATTTTGTCATCAGATTGGAGAATAGACAGAATCAGCTGGCAGCCGTTTCATGTGCCATAGCCATGTCAGCATGATAGCTATCATTGTTTGTTCAGCATAGATTCAGAAAATCATTGGCCTGTTTTCACTAATTGGAGACAAATCTATAGACCGAGAGTTAAAAGAAGCCTACACACTTAAAGGAATAGTTTGGCATTTTAGGAGTGCAGGAATGTACAAAATCCACCTACCAGCCCCTTTAAAGCTCCCTAATTAACACGTTGGACTGGACTATTTCTTGGCTCTGACCTTTTTTTTTAACTTAATTAACTTTTTTGAGTCTTGGCTGGTTGCCTGGCAAACGCTGAGAGCCAAGAAATGAAAACCTATGCTCAAAATTCAAGGAAATTCATTCAAATTTCAACTTTAAATTTTCAGCAACAGTATGCTATGTTTTTGCCAGTTAGAAATTATTATTTTCTACATCACAATGGGACGACATTCGATCACCCAGCAGCACTCATAAACAAACTTACTACTGTACTGCTACGTACTGTAAAAGGTTAGATATTTGACACTCGGTCTCCTTTTTAAAGGCCTTTTTTCAAGTCTAGACAACTGCGTCCACTGTTTGTAAATGTATGTATGTGTGTGTGTGTGTGTGTGTGTGTGTGTGTGTGTGTGTGTGTGTGTGTGTGTGTGTGTGTGTGTGTGTGTGTGTGTGTGTGTGTGTGTACTGTACTGTACTGTTTGTGCCATGCCCTTATACGTAGTTCTCGACTACAAGAAGCTCTGGTTTAAATTTTCACAAGCCCCGAGCTACTGTCCAACAAATGTGGTGCTGTGCATTTCCCTTCACAGACAAATCGTATGCAAAGGCCCCGCAGTGTTTATGTTTCCATGTGTAGGGTCTTTACTGCCACCAAACAGGCAAATCTGTCGATGACTTGCTCTCAGGGTTCATCGGGTCCTTTATCCTGCAAAGAGCAAGGTCGCTGAGTTTGTATGTAAATTCAAGTGCCTTCTGCCCCACACCACTTTGAATTTTCATTTGCATGCCGACCCATTGTGTGGTTGCATGAGGGACACTCGAGCACAAAGGAGGAACATTTTGGTTGTGGATGTAGTGGGATCGTTTTGTTTGATTTATTTTTTCCGTTGGTTGCTGACAAAAGATTATCATGATCTCCCAGTCAAGCGCTGCTGAACGTACGACAGAGAACTTTTGTTCTATAGTTCAAAATTTGCTTAAGATCCTTTTTTGTTTGTTTGTTATAATCTTATAGTTGATTTAATGACTTTGTAATGTCAGACATTTTTAATTAGAGCATTGACAGAGGCTCATTAGCCAATTCTTCCCGGTGAAACACCTCTCTTATGTTTTTGATTCTAGCACACACATGTAAACACGACAACACGGTGACACTTTAAAAATTTCAGAATCTCAGTTAAAAAAAAGATGAATGTGAACATTATGGTGAAATATTTATCAGGCGTGTAATTGATGTAATCGATTTATTTTGTAATGGCAAATCACTATTTAAATAAAGTGCATGTACTCACAAAAAAGCCATATATGCACATTTGTCTTCAATGTGGGAACTCTTGAGTCAGTGGTTGTGTTTTTTATGACTGCTATCTCTCTAATCTTGACACTAAAGATTAAAGACATGTGGTACTTCCATGCAGGTGGTATCCATCTGCTGAAACTGCATGCTGAAGCATTGACGTCGAGCTACTGTGGTAAGCAAGATCGGTTTTACAATAGACTCACTGTTCAGACTTTTCCTTTTTGTGTCAGCTTGAAATGATCCCAAACTTTGGAAACTTTTTGTCGTTTTCTCTGGCCTGTCTCTTCTCTCCGCCCCTTGCTATGTTTAATCTCTACGTATTTTTTTTGTTTATCTCTTCCTCCATTTTGCAATCTGCGTCGTCTTTGTCACGTTACCTATACACGGCCCTGTAAACTGGGATGAACAAATTGCTTCAGCCCTAAATGGATGGATACAGACATTCATGATCCCCAGATGATGTATCCAATCCGGTCTCACAGCAGTTCGTGAAATGGTCACGTTATTTAATCTATTGATTCGTGTACACGGACACGTTTATCTCGTTTTTTTTTCGTGGTGGTCAGCACGTTTTTTTAAACTAATGTATTTCAATGGGAAGCATCTTTCGTGATCACAGCACGACTACGGTAGCGAGTAGTATGAAATGTCGAAAATCCGCGTAGGGAGGTTGGTTGAAACCCAACCATCCCGTTGTTGTCCCACGTCCCCCGGAGACCGCGGATCGTGTCCCGGTGTGTGACGTGTCCTTTCCCCGTCGTTCTTTTGATAACCCAACCTCCGTATAGATGCTTCCCATTACATGCTGACCACCACAAAAAAAATGACATAAATGTGTCCGTGTACACGAATCAATAGATTAAAAATAACGTGACCATTTCACGAACTGCCGTGAGACCGTGTTGATATATCCTACTGACATCGGTAAAGCCCTGACTTTTCCTCGAGCGCCATTTATGTTTTTGACTGAAATGCCTCTAACTATTGATTGGATTGTAGTGAAATTTGCTAAAGGCGCTCATGTCCCCCTCAGGATGAATTGTAATACATTTGGTAAACCCCTGACTTTTCATCTGGTGCCATCATCAGGTCCAAATTGTAGACGTAGGCCTCATGAGTTTGCCTTTCCTTTTCTCAAATAAAATGCACAAAATTCAAAGTATGTCTACAAATTAAAAGACAGGTAGGCACAAATTGACTGTATTACAATTTTATTAGCATTATCTGTTAATTAGGTGTGACAGTAGTCTGCAAGCTAGGACAGGAAAACACACCTAAAAAAAACAAATATGTTGAAGGATTTTCATTTTTCAACACATACAGTACAGTACAAAACACGAATAACGGAGCAAATCTGAGCAAAGTCACAATTAGTAAAGCAAAGTCACCGGCACACCAGTTGACGTCTACTGAATATCTACGAGGAAAAGGGAGCCCTCACACCCTCAGCAAGCTGGATTCTATCATTTAATCATTTTTGGTGGTTACGATTCCATCAAATGAACTAGAGACACATACACACGGAAAGATAATATATAGCTTACTCAGTCGTTCTTTGTTCCCAAGTACTTTACAGTTTTTGTTTCATGCCGCATTATATCTGGGCCATGTCAGGAAGCTCAAGCTCCAGCTCTGTGAGGTACTGGCTGCAGTTGGGGTCGCCCCTCACAGTGGGGGCTGATGGGATAGGTCGGCCAGTGTGAGGGTTGACGCACCAACACTCGCCCCTCTGACCGTGGAGAGACATCTTGCACTGAAACACAAAATGCAGTGTTGTTCATTTCTGCACGTTTTTAACGTTGTTTTAGATACTTGTGACAACCCCGAAATATGCATGTTTGTGCAAAAATATGCTGCAAAAGTTCATCAGTTTTACAGCGCACACGTTGTATTTAGATCCCCTTTCTTTTCTATATATTTCTGTATTTAAATACATGTATTTGGAATTAGATGCTCTATTAAGCATCATCGAAAATCATTATTGTGTATCATTATAATGCTATTTTCCTATCGTTACGTAGGGATTGTCTTTTTGGTGTGTGTGTGTGTGTGTGTGTGTGTGTGTGTGTGTGTGTGTGTGTGTGTGCCTCCTCCCTCTCTTTCCCAGGTTGGTGATTGGTAAGTGAGCACACCTGTGTCGACACCTCGTTTTGCTAATAAGTTGTACTGATAATTTTTGTTACAAGCGCCTCCTATCCTTCCTTCAGTGTTTTTTACATCAATGGTTACTCTCTGATTTATAGGGTCGTACCTAGGGCTGGGCAATAGGGAGAAAATCAGATATCACGATATTCTTGACCAAATACCTCGATATCGATATTGCGGCGATATTCTAGCGTTGACTATTGATGCTTTAACAACATATCTTCACACTTAGAGTTTAAATAAATAATCATCAGTAATGTGTACATAATGTCTAAGTGGGGAAAAGGCAAATAATAGAACAGCTAGAACAGTCTGGTAAGTTCACAAAAGTCCATCACTTTACTGTAATGCAGCCTTTAAAACCAGTAAAAGACCACACTTATGTCATATCAAGATATTACAATATCCAAAATCTAAGACGATATTTAGTCTCATATCACGATATCGATATAATATCGATATATTGCCCAGCCCTAGTCGTACCACTATATTAAGGATGTAGTGTAAGATAAAACAATATAAATACACTAGTTTGACAAATGTAGTACTTCAAGGGTTAACTATATGACTCCGTTTTTATTTTGCTGTGAAAACACAACCCATTTTTCTCCAAATGGGTGGTTATGATGCTTTACCCACCTTTTCTCCTCTAAATACTTGCATACTGTCAGGTGGCTACTCCCTCTCAGCCTACCACTCTCTACCCCCAAAAGGCCTGGAGTCACCTGTTTGAGATTATACTGCCCCCTCTTGTCACAGTTGGGGATGTGCAGGGCGTACAGGTCTTCCAGGGGACCTCGGTTATCTCTGAAGGGCATCTTAGATATCCTCTCCAGGATCTGGTCGAGCTCCTGCTGACACTGAGTCTTGGAAAAACAGCCAAAACAACAACACAAGTCATGTTCACTGGGCCCGTATAGCGGCGTTAAGAGTCATCAGGTTTCTGTTATAGTGGCAATAAAATGTTGTGTACAAATGATTCCATTCATTCTAACTTTTGTGCACAGAAATCACTTTTTCCAATTATTTTTTTTTGTTTGAAAAATAAGAACTGACCTTTTTTATATCACGTTTTTATTTAAAAAGAATCACAAAGTTTTCAAAAGTTGAGTAAAATCCATGCACACAGCAGAAAAGTTGTGTTTGCAAGGCAATCAACCCATTTTTGCTACATGCTACATAAAATCTCATATAAAAGGAACACACACACACACATATTCTGACATAAAACACACACATAATAAAGCTAAGGAGCTTTCTGTAACGAGCACATTAATCATGTTTTCTTGCCGATAATAAGTCTTGCCAGTGACTTCAGGTTTACCTCACAATTCCACAGAGCCAAATATCTTGTTGAGACAGTTACAAGTTTCTGGTAGAGCAATAACCGTTAAATGGTTTTTATGGCGAATGGAAAATACCACGATGCCGGTTAGAAATGCTGGTGAGTCCCAGAGAGCGGGTCAGGTGTATTTAAGGTCAGTAAATATCTGCCTTTTGAGTAAAGGGCATTAGTTTGTGGGAGTGTTGAATGGAAGAAAAATGAAAGCCTCGTCTTTGTGCCATGACTGTTTTTATCCCTTTAAAATGATTGTTTGGCGTTTGCTGTATTTCCTTCTCAGGCTTTGAAATTAATTCAAAGTGCTAACGATCAAGCGTTAACTGCACTGAATTATATTAAAATATGGCAATAAAACACTTCAATGCAGTGTCCAAACATCACCAGCTACTTTAGTTCCAGAAGGAGGCAGCACTGCACTCCTTTTTTTTCATCCCTCAGTAGTGTGAGGAGTTAGTTAGTGTAGTATTTTCTACACTAACAGATCTAAAGGGTGTTTACAAAAAAAGACCTGCACTACACATTCTTATCTTCAGTAATTTAGTAGTTATTATGACATCTATGTATGGCAGATGTTTTTTTTCTGGCAATAGACCTTTTTCACAGCAGACATGTTGACATGTCATAGTAGGACAAGCACAGGTGTATTGAAAACCATTAATGATGGCTGCATTCCACTTAGGAGAGGCCCTGGTGTTGAGTGCATGCTGACTCACTGAAATAGCTTACTGGGACACTTGATGGAATTGAGCCATCGTTAAGGTTATCAATTTCAGCTGTGCTTTTCCTACTATGACAAGTCATAATGTCTGCTGTGAAAAAGGTCCATAAAACACCTCTGGTCACCCACGCATTGCTTTGTGCTTTCTAATGGTTTAGTCTTGTGATGATCCCATATATTGTATCCGTGCTGATACTGATCGTATGTAATTGATCGGTATCAGATGCAGTCTATCAAATGGAATACTGGTTTAAAAACACCATATTTTTGTCTATTATTGTTTTCACCCTGTGTGTTGAGCTCTCTGTTTTAGCTACCGAGTGAGGCATCACACTTCTATTCCATCTTTGTTGGGGTCGCATAAGGGCCAGTACCTAGGTAAGGACTACTAGCCAGTCAGACGTAATGTTTTGATTCTGCACTGTCTCATGGACATGGTGATACAACTATCTGAACTCTTCGGGCCTCTGCTCTGACTAGCTTTGTTTTAGGGTGTGCCACACTAGCAACTAGGCGAGCATTATAACATGTGTTACAAAATGTGTACGTTCAAAAGTAGTTTTAGTCGTGCAACAGAAAACTCAGATTGGACAGATAGTCTAGCTAGCTGTCTGGATTTACCCTGCAGAGATCTGAGAAAAGGTCAACCATAGAGTTTAAAATGCCAACACAAAGGAAGCCCAAGGCATCGGATATCCGGCCTAAATGAGTGAAATCTAGCAGAATGTCCGTCGGCAACGGAGCAATCCCGGAAGTGGAACGTTGAGGATATAGACTACCAAGAATCAAGGGAGAGGGGGGGGGGGGAGAAAAAGGAAAAAGCCGTCGCCTCACCTGTTTGGGCCGTGCAGGTTTCACCTCCTCCACCTTGTTGGTCTTCATCTTGGTCTTCATCTCCTGTCTGTGCTGGCGCACAGCGCTCTCTTTAGGTCCCAGCCAGGTGGTCTCTTTGCTGGGTTTTCGGATGGCCGGGATCTCACTCACACCCTGCTCAGGCAGCGCCTCCACAGCCTCGCCTGCAGTTGTGGAGACACAACTAAAATTCTATGAAAAACTCTAAACGTAAGGATCCCAAATTTCTACTGCATCAATTCATTGATAGAAAAAAAATGTGACACACTATAGACGGACAAAACAGTGTTGCCAACAGAGAAAAAAAGATTGGGCAGGACAGGATTTGATGTCTTGCTCAAGGACACTTTGATGGACATATTGACTGCTAAAAGCTTTAAACCTGTGACTTTTCAGGACTGTCTCTCACATGCACTAAGCCGCACTGTTGCCCTCCTGCTGTCATTTTGGTAATGAATTGAGCCTTTTAGAGGCTGGAAGTGAGCTGAAAGCTTTAAATTGCACAGATCATTTGTCAAAGCGACAAAGTTAGTGGCCTGCTCCGCTAAAAAGTTTATTTTTGGAAATTGAGGAGAATACTATAGAGAGATGATTAAGATTCTATGTAAATAGCTGTGTAATTATTTACTGTAGTGAAGTGTAATTAGGTAACTATGGGTGTGATAAGTGCCATGTATGTCAAACGAAGTTGTGGTAAATAATGATTTCCTTTTTAAGGGGTAGGATTAAATGAGTTTATACTTCTTCCTACTCCTTGTCGTGCATATAAATCAAGGAAATTCGCTAATGAAATGAAAACTGTTGTCTCTTTCTCTTTTTAAACTTTTTTTTTTTCTTCTATTTTGTTGGGTGTGTTTTCACCAACTGCTGTTGTCTTTTTTTATGTTGACTTTTACATGCTCGAAATATTTAAAAAAATAAAAAAAATACAACGCAAAATAGTTTCGCCTTCCCTTGAGGAGTAGTGGAGATGAGAGGGTTTGAATGGGAGTGAAATATCAAACACAATTTTCAGATTTTGCCGACGTCCCTCCCACTGCGTCCGATGATAATTACATAAATTAAACTTGTGGAAGGTCGTCAGCTGTAGCTCACCTGCACCCTCCAGGATATAACAGCTAGCCCGTGAGCTGAACTGTCTCTTCAGCCGGCAGTCAATCTGCATTTCTCTCTTTTCATTTAGACACAATTCAAGGCGTCTACAGCAAATATCTCACATCCACGCTTTGCTCTCATTGCTGACATTGCTAATTTCCTCTCCCTGTTGTTTATTTGCTTTAAGTTCACATTTTGTACAATTATATTTCTTGTGTTTGTGACATTTTTTTTTTTTTTTTACTCAATATTCACAACAGACATTTCCCCTAAAGATAATGTCGGGGCAGAGGGGAGACAAGCTCTGACGTGTCCAAAGTCCAAACCCCTGTTAAAGTGCTATAAAAATGCATCAGCACAATCACTGAGTCACTACAATCCATTCCTTTCTCATAGAGCGAAGCAACCACATGCAGCTCCGTTAACAAGCTTGTGGGCTGAGAAAAAGTTGGCCACTGCTGAACTTTAGTCACAGTCTTTAGTCACAGTTAGGTTTCCATGGTTGCTTTTTTCCTAACTGGTGTGATTTAATTTCATGAGCAGATGTTAAAAGCGGTGATATAGTGATTTACACTTTTCAACAAAAAAAAACATGTATTTATTTATTTGGATTTACTTGATGAATTCAAGCTAAAATGAGGCTTTCACAGACCTGATCCCAATCGGGCCAGGTCATAATGATTGGGTATCAATACATCTAATACTTAAGACTCTTAGCTACCACTTCTGATCACCTTGTGCATCATAATCATCACAGACATATCACAGTGTGAATTGGGGTGCAGTGGAAAATGACCAAAATGGTTTAGAATTTCATATATGTGAACCTCTGGCTTACATGCTAAATTTAAAGTATGTTATAATGTGAAACCCAGTACTGTGGCAGCCCAAAATACATTATATCTTAGTTAAAAACCAGTGAAGTTCAAGCATTTCACATCAGTGGTTCAGACCTGAATGACAATAAATAGGCAACTTACAGTGTCCTGAATGCCACCTTATGATGAAAACCACAAATGCCATCACTGTACAACAATAAAATTAAAATAAAAATACACTTAAAGAACAAGGAATTCATATTTTGTCACGTAGCAATCTTCCCACTGCCCTTCACCAACAACAAATGCATTGCATGTCACAACAGCAGAGTCCCTGTGGCCATCTAGTAATTCCTCCAGGCGGTTTTCATTCAGTTTGACCGTCTCCTCTCTCCTTGGAGTCTTGTTAAACATCAACCTCAAACAAAAAACAACATATCTTCCAACAGATGGAGCAAACAATGTGAGAGGCCATCAGGTCCAACCCAACATGTTGTTTCTGACAACAGAGCATACTTAGGGGTTGAGGGTTGACAGGGAGGGAGTGGAAAAGGAGTGTCATTCCAAAACAGCTGATTTTAGACCAAAAGAAAATGTTTCATGATGCTCAGCCAGCAACATGATCACATCTCAGCTCAGATTAGCTAGCCAGAGTATGTGAATATACAGTACATGTCAGAAAAGTCTTTGTTTTCACTGATTTTCAGTTGAGCGTGTATTTCGTGTACGCAGGAGCTCGCTTGACACCCGAAAGAAAAGAGGTGGGAGAAAAGCAGACAGACAGTAGAGAAGGTCAAATAGTGGGCCAGTAAGTGGATAGTTTACAGTTATGCAAGGGCAAAAGCTGTAATGTGAAGACTTGTAGAAAGGTGCACTGAGAGAATGAAAGTGAGTGTGTGTTACTGGTGGTGGTGGACTGGAGAGGCATTCTCTGCGCTCCGCAAGAGGTAAATTTGCCATCCGGTTGTAGAATATGATTACAAAAGGCCTAAGAGAGAACGGGAGAAAGGAAATTCCAAACGAAGCAATAACAAGGTGCTGGCGCCTTTTGCCATCAGATAGATCTGGTGTTGTTGGACTTCAGTTCCCCGTATGACGCTACACTGTGCTTTTCTTTGAAGGCTGAGTTTCTTTCCAAAAAGGGGCAAAAGTCAACTGAAATCAGGTGTGTGCTCTTGTGTGTGTGTGTGTGTGTGTGTGTGTGTGTGTGTGTGTGTGTGTGTGTGTGTGTGTGTGTGTGTGCACACACAAGTGGCGCAGATAAACACATGACACAAAACATTGGCGGCTGGGGTGCCTTTTGCTTTGCTGTCTTACATAATCCCCACATTATCCACGTGCAATACCATCACTCCCTCTATTCTAAGGAAACCTGAGATGTTCACTCAAACACACAGTCTGATCGCATATAGATACACACATGAGCGCACAGTTTGTACGCAGCGAAATCAGCGATCTCCCTGTCGAATGTACACACACACACACACTAGGCGCTAGGCCTCTGCAGTCCAAGCCGTTCCACAGCGGTGGGCTTGGGATCAGCAGTATCAACAGAGCGGCAGGCCTACTGTCCAGTCTACTGCTTGAGTTAATCCCCACACAATGGCCCAAGAGGCTTCCTTTCTATATCTGATTCATGTCGAATTCCCAGATGGCACGTAGGCCAGAAGGGTCATATCTGATTGTCTAGATTCTGGTCAACTGAGCAAATGGCAGACTTGGCCGGGTGGTGGAGAATGGAAAGGTTGAAAAGGGAAAGATCGGACCACATCAACATTCTGGCTCCATCCTATTTCCGTAGATACAAAATAGCCCTGTGTTTCATTATAAGACAAACTCATGGATGTGATGTCTTTCTTATGTCTCACCGTGCAGTTTGAAAAGATGTTGACTGGTTATCTTAGCTCACCAAAGTTAGTGGACGTCAATGGGATCAAGAAGCAGCTTCTCTCAAAGATAGAAAAACCCTTATATTCAACAGGTAGCGTCGTTTCATATCATTTCGTAGAGAAGAACTGAAATGTGAAATTTGTCTACAGGCAACGATCCATTTCCATAATTCAACAATTATGGAGTTTTTCATAATAAATAAATATTGAATTAATATTTACTTGGGTTTAAATGGAGCAGTTATTCTAAGGAAATTCCCCCCAGAGATCAACAACTGCTATAAACTCAACACAACCAAACTGTTATAACTGTTATGTTTTAGTTTTTGGGTTTGAAAATTTGTTTTCTTTAACAGTTTGTATGCCTGTCTTAAGTTGAGCTGCAACTTGATTCTATTGTCATCCATGTCACCGGTCCTTATACTGTACCTGTGCAAATAGGTATTCAAGATGCACACAGATACATCAGGAAAGCACCAATCTGACTCTGGTTAGGAATATTATTCACCCAAAAGTGAACTATCCCTTTAAATGTCGGAATGTGGAAATCTTCTCTGAAGATCTTCTTCTTCTGAAAAAGTATTCTCTCTCAATATGGCTTTTAACGCAGCTCTGGAGGTGTGAAATAGGTTGAGCGCCACTTAAGAAGTTGATGAAAGGCACTGCGAAGAGTAGCTGTAGTCTATCATCCATTGCAAGGTCGAGTGGGACTGTTTCCCTAGAAACACAAACTCAGCAAAGTGCAGATATGTTTACCTTCCAGGCTTTCTGGCCCGCAACAGTCATCTAAAAGCAGGCTTTGGACAGGCTCTGGCACGTATGTACACACAGCATCTCGCTCTCTACCGGCACCGCTGGGTGAACTCTCGGGGCGATTGTACGGGTCCTAAACTAGGACTAGGAAAACTGAGGCAAGCTGGAACACATCAAACTTGTACAGTAGGGCATCACATTCACCTACCACTGACAGTCATTCTCAACCACTGTGGGAGAGATATGTGGGATGTGAGTGGACAGAGAGGGCTAAACTGCTTGTGGTTATCCTATAGATAACATCAACGTATAGACTATTTTATCCTGCAAATGAAGTTAGAGCAGAAAAATTGAAATTAAATTGAGGTTGCATGGTTTTAACCAGTACAAAATTAAGGCAACAACAAGAACAACATGAGAATTAGCCTCGGGCATCAACAATTCCATCTTTTTTTTCTTCTTAGAAATGAAAAGTGATTAGACAGGAAGGGATTTGTAATACAACTTTTTAACTTTTTAACCAATTAATTAGACTAATAGCGCAAGGATAAAATATAAAATCCTATTTTCACTTAATCACTAGCTTTTGAAAACCACTGAATAAAAGAAGCATTCAGAGGATACGATTGCACATCAACAAAGAAAATAGGTCCTATTTTGCATTTCCATTACAGCCCGACCGATAAAGGATTTTTAAGGCCGATATCGATACAAATATTTGGTGATTTAAAAATCCGATATTCCGATATATCGGCCAATATATATTTAAAAAAGAATCCAGAAACGCGTTAACAAAACATAAACAGATTTCCCTAACATTAGTTATTTGTAGTTATTTATGAGTCCTCACTAAACTAATATGATAATGCAGTTTAAAAATAAACTTGTTTGTTTTATTGTCACAACAGAACAGACAATATCAAAATATATTAAAGTCCTGATAAATAAAATCTATAAAAACACAAACTTAAGATATGAAACTTAAAGGGTTAAACACCAACAGGGATGTTTGTAGAGCGCCCCCTGGTGGACAAACTACACAACGCCAACACTCATAACATGGTTGAAGGGTGTTTCGTCCGTTTTTATTGTATTTTTTAAATATTCATTTATCGGCTATTATAAATGCTGATACCGATAGTTTGGAAAATGCCTAATATCAGCCGATATATCGGTCAGGCTCTAATTTCCATCCATAATGTCAGCAGCTACTAAACAACAACCTATTTTGGTGGGGAACAATGCATATTGGCACGTTTTGCACATGGTGCATTCTGCAAATTCATCAATGTGTACAGCCAACATCTTTGTCAACCATGTAGAGAACCATGAAATGTTGTAATAACATTAAAGGATGTATTCTATTGACTTTGGTGGTCCCAAAATGTTACCACTAGCACCACAGTGAGGTTGGCATGTTTGTTTAGTGAAATATCTCAACAACTATCGCATGGGTTGCTTTGATATTTGGAACAGCTATTCATGCTGATGAATCCTAATAACCTTGAGGATCCCCTGAGTTTCCCTCTAGCTCCACCATGCCTACACAAAAGTGGGAATAAAGAGGGTGCATGGAGGTTCTGAAGACATTGCAGCAGACTCCATCCTCATGGCCATTGTTAGGAGGAGGATAAGGGAATAATTGATAAGACCGCAATCATGTTCTTGTGCATGTAAACAAAGATTTTGACCTGCTCTGCAAGCTATTACAAGTCAAGTGCGATTCTATATGATGGAAGGGGTCTTTCCCATTTTTTTTTAAATCTCGCCCTGTAAACTATTAAAACAAGTTAAGAAACTATCCCCTGTCTATGCAACGCCCTATGTCCCATTTCCCTCCAGTGTCAGTAGCATTTCAGACAACTGTTTGTATTGTCTTAAATCACCCTTGACCAAAAAGGAGGGTGGGAAGTTATTCTGGATCTCAATAGGCACGAGGAGATTCTTGGCACGGATGCCCATTTTTTGGAGAAGCCTAAGGGTGGAGATGTGGGGTGGGGATTATCTCTGAGCTATTTTAGTCCTGTGGGCTCTGTCTGGATGTCCCCGCAGGTACACAGGAATGCCCCTTGTTAGCTAACAATGTTATTTCAGCGACCAGATGGCACAGGAGTTTTCCACTTTTCTTTCCATCTCATTTTTGCTCTTCGTTTCGACTTTTATAACAGTATTGCTACAAACAACTTTTCATCGTCAACATGTAAAGCTGACTGGATAGGTTTGGGCAAAATTAACACACAACAGGTTATTTTGAAGATGAATAACAAATTGTTAATAAAGAATGGGCAGCAACACTTTTTCTAATTCGTGTGACATTCAAGCAACCGACTATGGACTCTGTTTGGGCTATGTTAATCAACCTGTTCCCTATCGAGGTCACATATGGTTTAATGCAGCCAAAACAACTACCCTAAATGACCGTTATTGGGGCCAGGTTTCTGTAGGAACAGAATATCAAGTGATACTGTGCATTAACAGAGAATGTAGTGGGGAAGTTGTGGTTGTTAGTTTGGAATAGGGAGACATTTCAACTCAAAATGAATGAAATTGAAATAAAAAATCTACTAAATTGTTTTTAAATGACCCATTTTCATCAGTTTCTGGGTTCCTAAGGGAGTATTGGAGTATCTCAGGGCTGCACGATATGACCTAAAATCAAAATCACTATTAAATTGCACATTTTACTTTGAACGACATTTAATCATGTTGTTCTAAATCATCTTTTCTGAAGCCCAAATGTTTCCAGACGACAGACACTGCGGTTTTTTTGGGCACAAGTTGCATAGTTCACTCGGACTCAGTGTTTGAGTTATCCTCCATTATGTTTTCCGTGCGGCTGACTGGTCCGGGCGAAGTCACGTGACTACACACGCAGTAGAATGTTTTTAAGGAGAAAGTAGGCCTATCAACAGGAATAAATTATTGGAATTATCGTCATGGGAAAAATACGTCGATAACAGCTTCAGAATTTCGAACTCTATACATTTACGATTAATCTTCCAGCCCTAGAGTATCTTATTTAATCCTCCTGTTTTCACCACATCACAGAGAAGCCCATCCCAGGATACTCTACCAAACCATGAGTAACCAGAGTGCACAGGATTTGGTTTTGGTCTTTTATTCAACTTACAACCAAGTGCAATTTCATATTTTCATGTTTACAATTCAGACGTTCTGGTGGATACACGTGTTTGCGTGGTCCCATGGACCACAGAAACATTAAGGGCTATTTGCTGAATTAGGAGTACTGTCACATCTGCATCTTGTAGCCCTACTTATAATACACTAAAAAATTGTATGCACTTTCAAAGACTTTACGTTTGATATAGCAAATTGAAATGTGAGTCTATCATAAGTGAACTTTCAGTGTGGCCTGATAAACTTCCTGCTGAGCTAAACAAGACATCACTGCATTTTGAAATGGTTCTATGCACTCTGGGAAGTTCATTTCTAAGAGATTTATAAAAGCAATATCTGTTACTGAATTACTATGCTGTAATCATTTCCTTCGATCATTTAAAACAGGGAACAAAAATCGCCTGTGGCCTTAAGGACCAGAGAAGAAAATAAGCCAGCGCAGTGCCAGTACATATCATCCAATCAGATTCATTAAAAACAAACAAAAACCTAAATTAGGTCATTGTTCCACTTTATAAAAGCATCACTGACAATTTCTTTTCCTATTTGCTATAGTACTTGTACTTTTTAGAGGAAAAGTACACTTCTAAGCAGTTCTAAGAACTACTCTCCCCCAAAATCTTTTTTTCCGTCGTTTGCATTCCCACTGGCCAAGTGGCCATAGGGACTGGTACTCGGAACAGACCCCGCCTCTGCCTGCTGCGCTGTGTGTGTGTGTGTGTGTGTGTGTGTGTGTGTGTGTGTGTGTGTGTGTGTGTGTGTGTGTGTGTGTGTGTGTGTGTGTGTGTGTGTGTGTGTGTGAGTGTGAGACGGCCGGCGAGCCGCAGGACACACTTGTGGAGTTTAACTCCGAAAAGACAGTTAACCACAGGTTCCCGTTAATCTTATGATGGACGTGTGTTGTGATATTTAAACAAACGAACCGTCAACGACGAAATAAAAGCCTCTTATTTACGAGAGCGGTCTGAGAGACCTCCAGCTCACAGTGAGGTGTCTGAGCAGGACTGGCCGAGTGACGAGCTAGAGTCCGGGGCAGGCGCTTGCTGGCTGTCGCCTCACTTCATGGAGCTCCTCAACTCCTCAACTTTGAAGCAAATTGTCAATTCGGCATAAATTTTCGCAATACTGCCTATATTGGAAATCTAAACAGTTAATTTCTCGCCTCTTATTCATCATTAAATTCACTTCTGACAACAGAAGTGAATTTAATGATGAATAAGATGGTGAACATTATTAAAAATGTCCCGTTGTTGGTTGTTTCTCTGTCTGCAAGTTCCGAGTTGGCAGTGGGCGTGACATATAAGTCCGACCAATCAAGTACACCTAGGAAAAGGGAAAAGGGAAAAGACCCAGCTCTGAAGTAGGAGCTAAAAAAGTACGCTACTGCGGCCAGAGGAACTTAAAAATCGGAACACGACGAAAAAAGTGTTCTAGGAACGTTTAGTTCTAAGAACTGCAAAAATCCCTCCGGTCGGATAGCCCCTATTGTAGCTATTCCATCAAGAAATCCACTGATATTGTTTTTCATTAATGTAACATTGCATCATGAGCATAATCAAGTCTTTTGGGTTGAATGCAATAACCCCCATTCCCTCTCCTCTGACTGATTTCCACCTCTCTTACTTTCCCTAGGTCTTTTCTCTCACATGATCATTCTGGGGCCGAAAGAATATTGGCTCTGACCTTTGAGCTCTTTAGTTGTTTGTAGTGCTGATCCAGGAGTTTACAGGGATTTTACTGCTGCTGTCATTGCAAGTTGCGATGGATAAGACCATGAGATCAATTTTTATTAATTTCTGTAAAGTGTGACTTATGCTTCTGCGGAGGCTTTACGCAGAGCTTTCGCCAAAGCCTACGTAAGTGGCCTGAAGTTAATACTTGTGCTTTAGTGTGTGCGTCGATCTCTTTAAGAGAATAGCAGGGTTGGCGTGTGTGTGTGTGTGTGTGTGTGTGTGTGTGTGTGTGTGTGTGTGTGTGTGTGTGTGTGTGTGCGTGGGGAGTGTGTGTAGAGCGAGTGAGAGAGTGATGCCAATTAGCTTTGACTCTACAGGCGTAGTGTTTTCTGACCACGGTGGGAAATCTGTAGCAGGACAAGTTAACCCTCTCCTTGATTTCATGTTGTTTATGGAGAAAGACAACACGGAAATGAGTCGGGGAAAATCCAACGCTACCAAGCCACGGCCGAGCAACGTGCGTCACCATGCCGTTTTAGTTACATTTTTCGAGAGGTGCACGTCAGGCTACGGCGTAGGCTCCAGCATAGGGTCCGTGCCTCCACGTACCTTCGTACGTAGCCACGGCGTACATTTAACGCAGAAGTATAAATCACTCTTAGCACAAAATCGGGACATTTTTTGAATTCTTCAAGGAACTGATTTATTCAGTGGTTTCATGCTGGCTTTTTGATCAGACACTAACTCATACCTAATTATACTGATTTGAAATGTAACTTAGTCCTTACAGTGTATTGTGTCCAATAGCTCTAGGTTGTGTTATTTGTGCCTGTGCCATTTAATTGGAATACAATAAGCAGGAAGACTAGGATGCTAGGATGTTGAGGCTTATAAACATCCGAATAAAGCAGCTGCAATATTTCATCCTTTGATTCTTTGCCCAGGATGTCAAACTCGCGCAGGAGTCACTGCTCCCCATGCTCAACTCAATGCAACTACGTACTTAATTATTGCATTATAATCAGCCTTTTTTTCTGTCAATGCCGGGAATAAAGGAGATGCATTGGATTGTAGCCAGAACGTTCAAGTTTGCACTCAATCATTCCAACAGCCCCCGTGAGCTGAAATCTACGGATGTCCTTACTTTCTCTTTTTGCTGTGTATCTAAGAATAATTTATGACAGGAAATCAAGTCTGTGTAGTCTCAAACTGGGCCAAACCACAAATCAGGAGACTAACAGTTAGTATCTGTGACACCAACAATTTAAAAGAAAAGCTTTTTGTGGTATAGTATGAAAATCAAATGGCCTAAATAGAGGAGAATTGGATGGAGCAACTCATTTTGAAGCTGATACAGTGGTATGGCTGCACTTCTACTTAGAAATTTGAATTTGATTTCAGTTAGACCCAAGAAGAAGAAAGCCCGGTGCTTCCTCTTGATAAAAAAATATTTTCCTTTTGACGTTGAGAAAGCTGTGCACTTCACTTCAACTACTCACTCTGCCTTTGTCAGGAATGACTCTTCCATCTGCAGCAAGGCTTTTATCCAGATCAACTTTAGCCGCTAGAGCCTATTTCTAAGCTTTTGCTCTTTTTTTGGACACATTTAACTAAATCTCAGACCTTTCAACCTGCAAAGAGAAGCCTGACCCAAACCCAATCAGTGACAGAACAAATTGCCTTCTTGCAAGCAAGCTCTTACATGATGTGTCAATGCATTTTGTTCTCTTGTTTGCTCTTATGCAACTGTGCAATTCATGCCTGCTTTACTGTATGCCTGTTAGTGTTTGAAGAGCGGTACAGAAATAAAACACTGGTTACATAAATGTGGAATGAAGTCATTATGATGGCTGCTTATTACATCACAGTTGTGTCGTGAGGCATTTTTGACCTTTTGTCAGTGTGCTGCAGGAGAGTCCTTACAGAGACCAGAGCTTAATCTGAAGGCCGTCTCCGGTAGTTTCTCTACGTTCCAGGAGTTCAGTGCCAAAACAAACACGTGTCAGTCTGGAGGTAAACTTTGACAAAGCACGGATTTGGAAATGAGTAGAAATCACACGGCGGTTGGCTCCACTGGACACTTATTGACTGTGTGTGTCTTTGTAGCTTCAAAATCAGCCAATTAATGAGGCTGTTCACTTTTCTTCTTCGCTGTGACCTGCCCTGATTTAAACACAAGCCACATGAGCTTTGCTGGCTCCAGGCCATACGGAGCTTCATTGTGATCCTCTTACACATATCCAGCTCAAGGTAGACAACCAAGTTAATGTAGTCACTGTCAACATCACTTTATAGGTATTTCTGGTCAAAGCCTAAAGTCCACTTTTCCAATCAATGCAGCATTCCTCCCGCTGTCTCCCTCTGTTTCTTTCTCTCCACTCCCCCGTGGAAATGTCAACATCAATACTATGATGTTTCAGTTCAACTTCTGGGAATTTTGCAGGCCACTACCTTGTTCTCTGTTACAGTGTTTTAAAGGCAGATTTTTGTGGGGGGGGGGGGCGGGGGGGGATTTGGAGAAAAGAGTGGAGGGCCAGCTGTTTGGAGCATAGCTGAGGTTAACTGTTCCTTTTGTTTCTCTCTCCCCAATGCACAATATACATTCCATATACACTTTATAACACTATAAACAGGTGTATGCAACACAGACTTTAACATGTAAGAATACCTCATGCAACACGCATAAAATAGGCTATTACTGCAGTAGAAGTTACGCCTCAAATGCATAGTAAAGGACATGAGCAATGCAATGCACCATAATACATCTGACAAAGTTCTGGTTGTACAAACTTCAAGATTCATTTCAAATCTGTAGGTAGGCTTAATTCTGATGGCATAAGGTCATGGGGCTCTTAAAGGGCGCAACATTTGTCTATCCTTTAAAGGATGCACTGCAGACTTGAAAGCACAACTGTATGTAATTTCATACGAAAATGTCTGAGAAATAGCATCCACTAGTGCAAAATGGTTACACAGATTTGGGCTTAGCCTTCATGACAATGCAAAATTTCGACACTATGCCTCAGGCTGCAGTCTAGACAGTATCATTAAAAATTGATAGAAGAAAACCAGGTTTCCAGTAAACTGACTGACCGCTTGTTTGATCCCGGTGCTCCTGGCTGTACGTGGTCGTCTCGGTGTCCACTTTGCGCCGGCATTGCCCCTGGCCCTGCACCAGTTGCTCAAGAGGAAGCTCCGAGTCGGGCGTCGGGTAGCATCGCAGACCGGTGGAGCACCTCGGGGTGTACACGCCGCACATCTCGCCCTCTTGCCGGGCGCACACGGGGCAGCATCCGCAGCCCGGTTCGCGCACTATCTCTGCACAAGTCTCGGTTAGCCTTGGGCACAGCGCCTGGCGCTCCGCGGTGCAGCCGGGACAGCGGAACACCATCTCGGCCAGGGAGGCACCGGCGAGAGACGCACAGAGGATCAGCAAGCTGCAGCCCGCGTACGACAGCATTGTTAAAGGCATGAGGTTTTTGGTCATTATCATGGGGCGATGGAAGGCAATCCCAAGTGAAAAAAAGGGGGAAGAAATGTGTATGCGAACAGGTGAAGCCGGGGGCTGGGAGGTCTGCTGGGTCCTACAAATTCCCAGGTTTGCTCTTGGGGCCACATGTGGGTGTTTATATGGGAACATCGGGAGACACTGGATTTAGTTAAAATGCCTTTTTAACTAAAGAAGAAGAATGTTGCTAAAAAGAAGAATGTTGTCAGTAAATTATACTAATTTTGATAAAATGGGTTTCCTTATATTATCCTGACATGGCCTAGAATGAGAATAAAGATCCGTTTAAAGCTAAATTGGATGCATTTTAAGTTCTAAGAATACAGCAGCCTGATTGGACATAATTACAAGCCCCTATAGGTAAACCAGCTGTTAATGGCTTTACACTTTCTGAAACTGCCTCTAATAGGGACACATTGACAGACCAAACATATTCTTGATCAGACACAGATTCATGTCACTGTAAAAAGTCTTAATTTTGATAGTAGGCCTACATTACTGCAAATATAGGCATATGTAAAATGTTATTAAAAAAAAAAACAATGCGTGTAGCCTACAAGCTCACAAATGTTTTTCTGTGTATATATAGGTGTTCAATTGAGGTGTAATCATTATCATCACCATCATAATTTAATCTCCCTCTTGGTGACATCTTCTGCTGACCCTGACCCCTGACCTCTGCATAGGGCAAAGAACCTCCTTGATATATAAATAAAACTGTTTAGCTGAACAGAATTTACAGAAATAGAGAGTAGCTGTGAAACTTGAGCTTGTGCTCCAGTATCAAAAACAAGGCAGTAAATTATAGCTCCCTGGCTGGAAGACTCTGCATTGCTATACATACTGTGGTGTGTTTGTTTCAATCAGCACAGTCTACCCCAACTCCCAGAATGCATAAATAAATAAACAATCAAACAAAAGGACTATGTGCAGAGCATTCCTTACATGGAAAGACCTTCCCACCGTGGCAGACATGTCCATTGACACTCAATTAAAACTTGCCAGCTGCTACCAACTTATATGCCTGTGTACAGTAATGCTACTGTGCACGTATTCAGCAATGTTTCCTATCGATCGGTGAGGCCAAACCTTGAGGTGTCGTGCTTGCCCACCAAACAAGCTCCTATTAACCCTGTCCAGTGCGGTAGACTAATCGGTGTTTATCCAAGAGCCCAGAAATAGAAGTGGCATGTGTAACCTTACTCCGCAGATATAAATGCAGATTATTTTGTTTTGTGGGTGCCCCCTGATTTAATGCTATTTGGCCCTATTCACGATCGGCATCCTTGCTCACCTTGGGGGCGTGAGGAGGGAGAAAGGGCACATTTGAAGCTGTCATGTATCTCAGGGGTGTGAGTCAGGAGGATGCCCAGAGGGCTGTTTGCACATAGAACCTCATATGTCATTTTATGAAACCATGGGTGGAAAAGCAGCCGGACGGCCACTAGCTAATAGGCCTAACAGGCCGCAGTATCTGCCCATGTGTGCAAAGTAATCCCCACCAAGGTCAGTTACTTAAATTCCTCTCCATGGAACTGTTAAGCAAACACAAACTCTGGATAAACTCCACATTGATAGAGGAAGGTATGGGATTACTGATGGGCTGAGGACGCATACAGTACATGTGCCTCAGCAAACATACAGAGAGGCTTGTCAAAGAGGTCATCTTCTTAATTAGACTACAGTAAGTCCCCAACATTTGCCTGCTCTTGTAACCATATATCACAACACGTTTTACATTATTATAACTGTTGTGTTGTCAAGCATTCATTATCTGTTTATACCTCAGTTATGGATGCTTCATATGATGAGTTATAGTTGTTGAAAAAATTAAAATAAAAAAAAACCCTGTCCTTAAATCTGTTTACAACTAAAGTCTGTTATAAATCATCTGTTAGTTGCTCATGCTACTAGGGGGCGGCTGTGGTTTCAGGTCTCAGGTGGTAGAGTGGTCGCCTACCAACTGGAAGGTTGGTGGTTCGATTCCTGGCCCTGCAGTCCTATGTCGAAGTGTCCTTGGGCAAGACACTGAACCCCAAATTGCTCCCGATGCTGTGCCATCGGATTGTAAATGAGTGTGAATGTTAATCTAATGAGCAGGTGGCACCTTGTACGCCAGCCATGGCCTCAGTGTATGAATGCGTGTGAATGGTGAATGGTTCCTGTACTATGTAAAAGCGCTTTGAGTAGTCATTAAGACTATAAAAAGTGCTATATAAATGCAGTCCATTTACTTTACTCAGTAATACTAAATAAGGTTAAGATAAAGTATTAGTCAGTTACATTTAATATACAGCATAAATGTGTTTATATTTATACGATGTAATTCACACAGGCTGATGCTTATTATTATAAACACTAATTGACACCCAAATATTAACCTGGACACTTTAATAACTTTCACTCTACGCATTGATATACTGCCTCAATCGAGTATAAGCTCTCGGAATAGGCCAAATATTTGAATCCGACTCGATGCAATGGTGAGATTTAAACACTAACAAGGCAATTCATTTTTGTATACAGCACTTCATCCAGCCTAATTTTGAGCTGCTAAGCCTTACAGCAGGTCTTCTGGAAGACGGCTGCAACAATGGCAGCAGCCTGTTTAAAGTCAAAGTAAGAAAGCTGCATATTGGTAGTGCAATAGTGTAGTATTACTGTAATTTTGGCTCTATGCTGGATTTTTATCAACTAAAATCGGTCTCTAAAGACATCCTCATGTTCATTTTTCAGGCTTCGATAATGATCGAGCGCACTGTGCACAGTGTTTGGCTTTGATTATACTTAATTAAGGCTCCCTTTGCTTGGACTACTGATTAGATAAGTAGAGGCAATGTGTAGGGGGGTTGGAAAAGTAATTCATCATCTGATTAGTGGGCCTGCATAAAATGAAGTCACACTTACAGCAACTAAACAGCTGGATTATGTGTTTATATCCTAAACTAAAATGTTCTAAATTGTGCTGTGCGACATTTTTTATTTGAACACAATACTGCAAGAGTTCATATGGGCAAGAAAACTGTCAAAACTAGCTTTCATGCATGCACAGTTAACCAACTGGTGCAATGTGCAACATCTCACTGACTGGAAATGTTTACCAAATTACAGTACATAAATCCTTACATGGAAACGTTCGCTTCACAAGTTCCAAATGGAAAAATGTTTGTGTGTGTGTGTGTGTGTGTGTGTGTGTGTGTGTGTGTGTGTGTGTGTGTGTGTGTGTGTGTGTGTGTGTGTGTGTGTGTGCGCCCAAGTATGTGTTTGTGCTGCCTAGCAACAAGTGATGCATTTGCAATTTAGGAAAGTTATTACTTTATTTGCCCATGCAAATCTTTGTGAAGTATCTGTTATGGAGCCACAGCGTTACGTAGTCCCCAATGAAACAAAATAAAGACCTGCTGAAAACTACTCTCCTAATGTGTTGAGTTAATGCGTGGGTTTACAGTCCAGAAGTCGAAGCTCTCAGCCTGGTTATATGCTGATGTCAGCATTATACTATTCACTGACATTACTGTTTTCCTCTAACAAAGTTGATACCTTCTAAGCAAAGTCATCTAATAAGCAATACAGTGCAATTGTCTTTCTACTGCGTGTAGCTTACAGAAATCAGTACACTTTTATCAGCCATGCAATGTAAGCATTAATAATTCTCACACTCCTTTGCCAACCAGCTACCCAGCTCTGTTTTTAATAGGTGCCATGTCTCGGATATGGTTTGACCTACAGCTGCCAACAGGCAGATGTGGTATGAGACTCAGGTTGGTAAATTTGACAGCTGGCATTTATTAAAACCTCAGCCACTATGAAGCCTGGATCTTAAATGCTGGGAGGCACAACATGACTAGTAATGGCCTCTGCTGAGTCCATACATATGATTTGAAATACTGTGTGGCTTTAAGGTTGAAACAGACCTCAATTTGCTTCAGGCTGCATAAAAGAACAACATACTGTTAACCACTATTGCATGGTGCAGCTGCTAGGTGTTTTAATATATGAATGGTTGAATGGATTTAGTGTATTGCTGGTCATAGTGAGGACTTCATTTGACGTTTTCATTTGCACTCATGTTACCATGTCTGTATGTGAAGTCTGGGATCTTTGCTAGAGTGCGCCACCCTGTGGCCACCTGCAGGAATTAATCAAGATCAGCGCCATCAACCTACAATGAAAATGCAGCATATGTATGTACCTTTAAGCAAATGCGTAAGGTTGAAATTTCGTGTAAATATTATAGCCATACATTTTCAAACATGATACAGCATTTGTCAAGCAGTTTTGTTGAGGCAAGAGGGGAAATAAACGCTAAAAAAAAAAAGTTTACACTCAGATAAAGGCCCTTTTCCTTTTTTATGTCTCCTCTTTATGTCTTTTTCCTTTACTTGACAGTTGTAGGAACCTTTTAGTGAGTCCCCTTTTTGGTATATCAGGGCCACCGTAGACGTTTGAGGCACGTCGTCATGTGATGAAAATATGTCAACATCACCGTGTACTGTATTATGAAACCAGCGAATTACTACTAAAACTTCGTTTTTATTCACGTATAAACATGAGCCAATTGTAGTACTGCTCTCTCGAAGTAACATTTTTATGTTAGCTATCCATTTTTTGGCTGTCACTGCACAGGTATGTCGTTTTTTAGCTAGGCTACCAGGAAATTGCTTATAACGTTAGCGGTTAGCTAGTTTACATTAGCCGAGCTGTTAACTGTGTTAAGGGCAGAGTGTGTAATGCTAATGTTGCTGTAAATGCATTGGCAGTTACGCGAACTACAATAGCACGTTAAAACTGTTCTATAACGGTTATGTATTAGCTGCTTAAGAGGGACAATGTACTTCATTTGTGTTGATATATTCGTGCTAACATGCCTCGTTTGAAACGTTTCAGGATGGCTGCACCTCACAGTGGCCAGTCCTCCCTTGTACACAGCTTGGCCACACTCCTCCGAAATGATGGTATGTTAAAGTGAAATAAACAGACTATTATACCCCAATTAATAGCCAAATTGGGTATGGGTTTAGGAGACAAAACAACAGCATGGTGCTCTGTGTCAGTGGGTGTATTCACTCAGACAGGCACTTCTATATTAAATATGTTGCTGTGTCCTACTTGGATGGTGCTCAGAGATATCTGATCAGATATGGATTTATATGTTTAGTTGGTAGGTGGGTCAAATGTTGTCATCAAAATTGGACAGGGATAATATTCCAAAGGTATCGTAATATTTGTTGTGCACATTTTTGAAAGCTTATTCTGAGGCATGCGTACATTGTTTTATTTATCTTGTAGTTCATGTGACAATTTGAATTCCACCACACTGTGAACACAGAAGCTATTAGAGCCACGTTGTTTGTCTGTGACCTTTTTGTTTGTTTATTCCCTTTTTCTTTACCCAATTTCATTTCCCTACGCACTTGTCCACCAGGTGTGAATTAGATCTTGTAATTTAACACGAACACTTGTTATAATTTGCTGTGGATTGAAATTGGATCCCTTAGATTTTGTCTCTCCCAACCTCTAGGCGACTTGGTGCTGGACGGCAGCAGCACACTGACCTTGCCGGCGGCCAGCTTGCAGCAGCTCATCAGGCTGTTTGAACAGTACTTGTTGTCCAGGAGCCAGCAGCATGGGTTCCTTGCGCTGCCCTCCCACCCTGCCGACACTGCTTCCCTGCTACAGCTGCAGTTCTTGTTTGACGTCCTGCAGAAAACCATCTCCCTTAAAGTGAGCTGGGGCCCCTGAAATTGGTCTCCACTCGACTTATTTTCTAGGTCACGTTCTATGGGGAAAAGCCCCTTACCCAAGTTTCCCAAGTGGACGTTTGTACATTTAAGCTGAAACCTTTTTTGTGCGATTTAGGAGGCCTTCCTCTGGGGCCAGGACCCCCAAAATGTGGTCAAGGGGTCTCACGTGGAAAAAGCCTTTTATGTATATGAAAAGGCCTCATCAAAAGATTATATTTACTTTTACCGTTAACTGTGTGACTGACAGCATTTGCAACCAAACATGGCTTAATCAAGACATTTATTTATTTTATAAACTTTCATGGGAGTCATATTAAATGTGTTTTTTTTTTTTTTTTTTTTTTTTTTTTTGGACAGGAATGATTGTTATGTTATATGCTGGATTTCTTATTTATGACATGTTGTGTGTCTTGATTCTTAAACGCAGCTCATCAACCCATCAGGGGTGAGACTTCAGTCTGTGGTGAAAATCTTCCCATTCAAGTCTTTGAAGTGTTTGGAGGTAGAGAATGAACTTCATTCGTTCCTTTCCTTTCTTCCCTCACCCCAGTTTCTTTTAATTGCATTCCCTGCTTGTTCCTCAATCTCCATCTCTCAAACCATTCCCTCTGTCTGTCATGAAAACATGATACGTTTCTTTTTGTCTCACTTCCTCACCAGCTGAAGAGAATCCCTCCACACTGTCTCGAGGGACTTAGAGGAATTTACTCCCAGTTAGAGGTCTTTACATGTTCAAAGAGCCTCAGCTCCCTGGAGGTACTCTCACTTTGCAGCACATTTGTCAGCAAGTGTCACTGAGTGCATTTGTGGCATGTCTGCCTAGTCAAAGCTAAAGTGATATATGTGTGTATCTTCTGTTTTTGGTTTTAGGAGCTGCTTTCCCTGTGTGGAGGTGACCTGAGCTCTGCACTGCCTTGGCTGGAACTGCACACGCTCAACTTTAGCTACAACTCCATTGTTTGCCTTGACCAGTCACTAGTGAGAAAAATACGCACAGATGCATCATCACTGACTTATTTGCTAGTTGTTCTCTTCACCGGACTTTAATCTTCTCTTCTCTTTCTTTCATAGAGTTTACTGAATGTCCTGAAGTTCTTAGATTTAAGCCATAACAAGATCCAGGAGTGTGCTGAATTTCTGAAGGTTTTTTTTTTTGTTGATTATAATTTAACTTAATCTAAAACTTGTTCTGCTTCTGGCGATCTCTTATTTCCACATTGTTTTTTTTTTTTTCAGCCCTTGAGCGAACTGGAACACTTGAACCTGGGCTACAACTCCCTGCAGAGGGCGCCAACGCTGGGCCTGAGTGCCAGGGCCAAACTCCTCACACTTATCCTCAGGAACAATGAACTGGAGACTATTAACGGTAAAGTCAACTGATGTATATAGTCACAGAGTTTCTCCTCTTGTTCTTTAAACACAGACAATCAGTCCCTGATCAGATCAGACAGAGTAGGTACAAACAGGAAGCTGATCACTGTGCAGTGCCCCCCACCTCCAGCTGTTTTGGTAGCTCTTCTGTTTATCTTGGACATTGTTTATCTTCACTCAGTGAAGCATTAGATCACCCTACACCTGCCTGTTTAATATGCCTGTTTGGATGAGAAAAGGGAATAGCGTGATAATCAAATTATATATTTGAGCTGCAGGGTTTTTTTTTTTTTTTTTTTAATGTTGATGAATTTGTGTGCGTATGTTGTTTACACTGTATGTTCTTGACATCATGTCAAAAAGAAGTTTTCCTGCATTGCTGCGTTGTCTGATTAAGTAGGTGTGGAGCAGTTGTCGTCACTCCAGGAATTAGACCTGGCCTACAACCTCCTGTTGGAGCACTCCCAGCTGGCTCCTCTCTCCCTGCTGCACTGTCTCAACACAGTAAGAAAACGCATGCGGAAGTATATCATTTGTGGACACATTTAACAAAATATGTGCTACACATATACCGTATGTGAGACCAAAATGTAATCTCTCCTTTTAGCTTAACCTGGAGGGCAACCCGCTGTACTTCCAGAAGACCCACCGCACCTGCACCGTCCGACATCTCTCCCCAAAGGCTGCGAACCTCAGAGTGAGTAACTCTAGCTAGACATGTATTCCATTTTTTTTTTCTTTTTTTTTTTTTTTAAACTTGCAGAATGCTGAAGCACCCTAAAAAAAATTGCACACTTTATAGTACAAGGCCGCAGCTGAAAACAGAAGCAGATCACATTTTTGTCCTGATCTAAAAAATAGAAATGGAAAAAAAACATAAGTTGTTGGGGAGCAGTTCAATTTCCAAAGTGCGCTGTGATCTGATAACCAACTGTTCCAGTTATAGCAGCTGTTGGCTCATCATTGTATCAACACAGACATTATACTGTATGTCTTGATTTATCTGAAAGCACAGCCTTCTCTAAACATACAGAACAGCTCCAAAACAGCTTCCTGTCGACCACTGTGAACTCAAAGGTGTTTCTGCACGATTCTTTCTTTTTACCACATCATTGTCTTTTGTTTCTTTCCAGCTCAAACTTGATGGTACCCCGCTGTCCTCATCTGAGTTATCAGTAAGTTTCTCAATCTGTAATCACTTTTCTCTCTGCAGAAATGCCTGGGTAAATAAATGTAAATTGTATGAGTAAATGATGTGCAGTTGCATTATAGTAAGGTATAACATACACTAACATATACATGCACAGTATGTTGCAGAAAGATATTGCAGTGATAATACATATATGTGTCATATCTTCTCTGTTGTTTTCTGAATGAGTAGTTTAATAGTAGACCACTCTCTTCTGCAGGTTCTTCCAAAACCAGGCAGGCTGATCGTCCAGGTGCAGACTGCGCCTCCCGTTGCCATGCCACCAGAACCGAGTAACCAAGACGCGTCTAGTGGTGCTGGGGAGCTTAGTGACAGCCAGTCAGTTGGAGAAGTGGCAGTCTCACACAATCGGAAGAAGAAATCCAGGGTAAGAAAGGTGCTTTTTAAACTGGTTATGTAGTTTTTCCTCTGTGATGCGAAATATGTCCTAAACGATAACTAAATCTTTTCCACCAGTCACTTCAATTTTAAAAGGATTTGAACTCCCAAATTGGTGTTCTTTACTGATCTGTCTAAATGCTGTGCCACATTTGCCAGTTCACCTCCTGGGCACTGCCAAAGGTGCTCTCGAGCAAGGCACCGAACCCACAACTGCTCGGGGCGCCTTTCCATGGGCAGCTCCCTCACTCTGACATCTCTCCATTAGTGCATGTATAGGTACTGAGGGCCAGAATTGTGTGTAATTCAGGCCTGTGTGTAATGTGTGTAATAAGAACAGTTAAGAGTGAAAAACATTGTAATTTCCCCTTGCGGGATTAATAAAGTATACGTTATTATTATTTATGTCTTTATTTTACAACCATTTTGTGTTTCAGAGTAAGGTGAAAGTGCGGCGGGCCAGTATATCCGAGCCCAGTGATACAGATTACGAGCCCAGACTGCTTTCCTCCTCACAGAGTGAGTTTTAAAAGCACGTCCAAGTTTTTCCACTTGTAGTTTAAACTACACTGCGTGTAATGTCGCTGGCTGAGATCAAAGCTTATTCAGCTGCTGTGTAAATATCTAAACCATACATGTTAAATAGTTTTTCCTCCACCAGGCATCGTCCTCCCCCACCAGCAGGAGATTGAGCGCATGTCCAGCTTCAGAGACCAGCTGGGCGAGGATTGGCTGAGATACCAACATCATCTAGATGAAGCTCCCCCCTCTACCATCACCGTCGCTGTCAACACCAACCCGTCGCCTCCTCACCGCCAACCCCTCCCCAACGGCCTTAACGCCACCACATGTCCATCCGCCAACCCTGGGCAGCAGGCGGCTCCATCGTCCCTGGATGTCCCAGAGGTCCTCCCGTCATCGTCGCTCTCGTCCGAGCCAGGATTGGAGATATCCGCGGATGCCGATCTGGAAATGGAGTCTACCCTACGGTGGCCTGGTCAGAGCTCACGGTCCACCTTGGAGGACAGCGCGGTGGATGGCGGAGTGGCGAGCTTACCAGGGGCGAGTCCAGAGTCCCAGGGTTCGGCTAGAGGGGAGAGCGGAGACACCAAGGAGGAAGAAGAAGAAGAGGAGGAGGAGGATCTGGGAGGTAGGGTATCTGGCAAGGTCTGGCAATGCGAGACTACTCGCATATCAACCTACTTACATACAGTATTATTATTATAAATTATTAAATTAATTAAAAATTCAACAAAAAAAAAATCAGCACAACACGGTTTTTAAGCTTCTCCTTCTTCTTCTTCTTTTTTATGTTAGTGGACTTGTGTCACCCCCTACTTGTGGGTGTCTTATCTGACAAAGAGGAAGAAGATGGCGAAGGCCAGGGGGAGAGGAGGAGGAGGAGGAGGAGAAGGAAAGAGGTGTTCCTGCGCATCAAACACGGCCTGGCGCTGGAGGTGGACATGCAGAGCGGTCAGGAGAGATGCCGCCTGGAGCTACGCAGCCTGGCTCGGGTGGAGACCACAGAGGCTGCCTGGACCCGAGGGGTGAGAGGAGAACGGGAGGGGTAATGAAAGAGGTGGAACAATGGGAAATGACTTGTGGTGTTCTGGGATTTAAGAGATGTCTTTTTAATCTCTCACTGTTTGAATGAAGGAAACTACAATGAGTTCCCTCCTCAGTATATTGCTTAGGTTGTATAATAAACTTTGTATATTGTGATATACAAAGTCAGCCTATTATCACCTTAAGAATATATCAAGGGTTAAAGGACTTATGTCTCAGCAGGATTTGGAAAAACTTGTCCATGCTTTTATCTTCAGTAGACTTGACTACTGTAACGGTGTCTTTACAGGTATCCCTAAAAAATCAATCAGACAGCTGCAGCTGATTCAGAACACTGCTGCTCGAGTCCTCACTAAGACCAAGAAAGTGGATCACATCACTCCAGTTCTGAAGTCTCTACACTGGCTTCCTGTGTCTCAAAGAATTGATTTCAAAATACTTTTGCTGGTTTATAAATCACTAAACGATTTAGGGCCGAAATACATTTCTGATCTGCTACTACACTATGACCCACCCAGACCTCTCAGGTGGTCTGGGACAGGTCTGCTTGTTGTCCCCAGAGTCAGAACCAAACAAGGGGAAGTAGCGTTTAGTTTTTATGCTCCACATATCTGGAACAAACTCCCAGAAAACTGCAGGTCTGCTGCAACTCTCAGTTCTTTTAAATCAAGGCTGAAGACCTTTCTTTTGATGTTGCCTTTCTTTAAATAATTGTTAATTTATAAGTCCTCTGGGAGGCCCAAGTTGGACTCGGTTAACTTGTTCTTATACTGCACTGTACATTTTATTCTCTTATTTGATCTGTTTTTAATTTTTTAATCGTTTTAAACTGCTCTTTAATGTTCTATGTAAAGCACGTTGAATTGCCCTGTTGCTGAAATGTGCCATACAAATCAAGCTGCCTTGCCTTGCCTATAGATTTTAACCATATCACTAAGTTTCAAAAAGTTGTCAATTTGAGTTTTCTTTCTTCCTCTTAGGAGACAGAAGAGATGCTTCCAGCTGTGGAGCTTCAGTTCGAATACATCAGCTGGGCGAAAAGGAGGAGACGCTACGTCATGCTTGATGATGAGCCACAGCAGGCATTGCAGGTTAATAACACACAAACTGAAATTCACACACACACACACACACACACACACACACACACACACACACACACACACACACACACACACACACACACACACACACACTTGAGTCCTTTTTGATTCCATTCCTTTCTTAATAGATATTGGACAACTTGTATCTTGTAAGATGGCACACTCCTGCAAAAGAGGGAGACACTAAACCCAGAGATGTTAATTTACACACCCACATGCACGATGTGCACCACATGCATACAAGGTACATACTGTACAGTGAAGCAATGCACATGCTCGTAAATGAGAACAACACCCACCCACTGACTTCTGGGACCAGCCTGGTCATGCTCACAGGCTTCCCTCCACTCAAACCCTGTTACCTTTGTTTTCGTTTGTGACGTCAGCATCCAGCGGCACACTCTGTACCATGTTTACTACTTTGTTTATAACTTTTGTCCCTCTCACATTGTGAAACATCAAATCTGTGCCAGGAGTTATTTTAACACAAAAGGCCGATACCAATCTAAGTACTTCAGATTTGTGGTAAGCGGTCAGGGACTTTTTGGATTGTGTTTTCTAAACAGACACATAGCTGAAGTGAAAAGTATAAAACCCCAACAAACACCTTCAGCTTTACCATGGCTGCTCATGGCAGAACGGAAACACACACGGTGTACTACAGTACCAGATTAATTCTTCAAATTGAGCTCTAGTTTTGCATCTTCAAGAAGCTCCATGTAGCTCCTACAGTTTCTCCTCAGAGTTTTGAACATCAAAATAGCTTACTGTGTGCATTTTGTACTTGCCATACAGATTCTTTTTTCATGATCAAAATGTCAGCAAGCTGGCCTATAAGACAGCTGTTGGCAGCCAAAAAGTCTACTTTGGCCAACTTTTCTCGACTGACAAACACGTTCTCTGCGCTGACATTTGTCAACTGGTCGCTCGGTTCTGTTGGTAATAAATTGACTGTTTTCTATTGGTCAGGGTGTCAACAAACTGTTGTAAAAACATGACTTTTTGCTTACTAGGCTCTGACTGACGTGCTGACAAGTGTGGCGGAGGAAAACCAGCAACGGGACTCTGTGCTGCGCCCCAGCTGTGTTCGCCTGCAGTGCCTTCGCTGCAGGTCAGAGTTCACGCTTAAGGGAGAAGGGAGTGAGGAGGAGGAGGCCAGGGGGAGAGCGAGGAGGAGAGGGGCTGCCATGCTACCAGAGGGTGTGGAAGAACAGGATCAGGAGGCGTTTACAGAGTTTGATGATGACGGCAAAGGTGAGAGTGATAAAAGACAATTTTACAGTAGCCTTGAAGCAAATATTGCTCTATGTTTTCCTTTTTTTAAATGCTTGTGTTGTTGTTGCCAAAACAGTGTCTCAGTTTGTTTCAATTTGGTTGAAGTTGCCTGCAATATCCTTTTCTTTGATTTTTAATATTGCGTGTTTTGTTGACCTATTAATCAGCATAAAAACTGTAAATGTTCTAATATGATGTTTCGATGAAGATGTTTAAGGCACCCTCCCAATTTAAATGCTTACAAAGTTAGCATGCAAAGAAGAACAAAGCAAATACAAGACAAATACAACATAGGAAAAACAACAACTTTAAAGTGTAGCAGGGATGTAAAAGAAAAGGGGTTAAAAAAACCAGCTTTTGAGCTGTTGTCACTGGCCAGATGTTAAAAGGCATCTTGAAATAGAATAAAATCTTTTACAAAAAAAAAATGACAATAAAAAGAGCCCTTTAACATGGTTTCCTCGGGTCTTAAAAAGTTTTAAAAATTTCAATTTAAGGCGTTTTTTGTGTTATTGGTTCGAGTCTCTTTCAGATTGTACCACAGACATAAAACGGATTTCATTCTACAGCTCTTGGGAAGTACAAGTTTAGCGATACTTTGCTTGAAAACATTTAATGTAGGCCTTGGTTAAAGCCAGTTGCTGACAATGTATTTGAAGACTGCTGCTTCAAAGCAATTCAAGTGGGAAAGTTGAGTGTACGGGCACTGGAGTCTCACGCAAAAAGTGAGAAACTATATATAACTGCTGTGAAGGGTCTCCAGCAAATGACAGCCATCAGCCAGTTCTGCCAAGTATTGGGCAGCTCCAACCCCGGCCCCAGCACTACCTCCACAATACACACTACACACTACACACACTGCCACGCAGCAGCTCCGCGACTCCCGTAAAGGGACCAGCGTGTCACTTTTGGATCAGAGCCAACACTAAGAGCACAGGTGCTCTTGGTCCTCCACATGGTGACTAGACACCAGTCCTAAAGTCTATATCCTCAACGTTCCACTTCCGGGATTTCTCCGTTGTTGACGGATATTCCGCCGGATTTCACTCATTTACGCCGGATATCCGTTGCCTTGGGGGTAATCGGGTAACTGACTTGGTGAAACGTGTAGAAACCCTGTTTAAACAAATTCCTGAAGCAACTTGATGTTTGGCTTTAGTTCATGCCTGAATCTGTCATCCTTACATGCCAAATAATCTCACACACACACACACACACACACACACACACACACACACACACACACACACACACACACACACACACACCAGCCAGAAAAGCCTTTTTCTGATTCATTCCTCACACTAAGTCACGCACAGTCTCGGTTGAGTCATGCTCAGCCTCACAGACCATCCGAAAAAATAAAGCACTAACGTGCATTATAATTTCCTTTCACTAAAATCAGTGCTTTCACACTTCAATGTCAGCTGGGTATGTTGCTAAAAATTGGAGATAACACCGAAAAGACACAAAAGAAGCTCACACATTACACCTGGAACGTTGTCACATTCATGCAAAAAAAAAAAGAAATGTTTTATCATCAATTGACGTCAAATCACTTCACGACTACTCCTCAGTTATCAGGCTCCTATTGGTAGTCTGCACAGGGCTGCATATTTTCCCAAAACAAACTTTTGGCTTCAGATGGCCGCGAGTGAAGAATCCCAGGAGTTATCTCCTGTCTTTCATTGCCAAGCGGGCCGCTCTGCCGAGTTCCCACCTCTATAGTTAGCAGCAGATAGATAATACCCTTTGCTGCAGCAGACCCCTCCCAGTGCTTCAACCAAACCTAGCATTAAGACCTGCTCCGGCATGCACACACTGCGCAAAAGGCTTTGTTGGACAGATGTTTTGGGGATTTCTTGGATCTCTGCTCCTTTTTTGTCAGCATTAGTGTTGGTGTTTCAGGCAATAAAATCCTTTTTCATTTGCACGTGTCGGAACTTAGGCATTTGTTTTCATGTGGGTAACAGAAATACATGCAGATACAAAGAAAAGCGTGTCTCCTTCATGTGCAACTTGTTTGGAATGAAGGCGTGCACGTTTTCTGTCTCTTTTCTTGCATCATAAGTAATTTGGTTGTCAGAATCATTAACTGTAGCGATAGACATAGACCATATAGCTTTAAAATGCAACCCTTGTGTTTTTCATGTAGTTTCACACAGTAATGACATTTACATTATGTGTCATTTAGCCGTCGCTTTTATCCAAAGCTACTTACAATTGCTATATATGTCAGAGGCCGCACGCCTCTGGAGCGTGTCTTGCTCAGGGACACATTGGTTGATGTATCGCAGTGCGAATTGAACCCAGATCTCCCACACCAAAGGCATGTGTCATATCCACTGCACCATCACCACATTTTTTTTTTTTTTCCAATGGAAATATAAACTGTCTGCATTCATACCATTTTTCTTTTTCTTTTTAGGAAACCGTAACATTTGTCCAGAATGTGGTAGCGATCATGTGGTCCAGCTGGCTGGCCAATCAACTCCCTACAGCAGTACGCCCATCCGGCGCACAACAAGGCCGGAGAGTGGGGACGATCATCTCGATATGAACCAGAGTGCAAATAAGGTCTTTCAGAACAGCAGAACACTTTCTCCTCCGTCTGTTTTCTCTTTTGCTGTAATTTAATTCCAAAAATGTTCAACCAGAAACTCATTTCAATGTTTTCATCTTTATCACAACAGGATGTTTACACAGATGGCAGTATTAGCAGTAGTCCTATCCTCGGTGCTGCCACCACTACAGAAGACCCCGCCTTCGTCACTGCCCAGGGAAGCTCCTTCTTCATCGGGGATGGTCAGGGTGATACGTCCAGTCTCTCCTACAAATCAGAGTGCCAAAGTAAAGAGGATCTGGCTGGGAGCTACCATTACATTGCTACCGGTGCCACACCACCTGAAGTCAAAGTCCAACCTGAGGGAAGATCCACCCACAGTGGTGGGTTTTTTTTTTTTGACGACGACAGTTTAATCTACCAGTTAGCTCCGCTGGTAGCTAAGCGTATGGGGCTCTGGATACGTCACCCCGTGTATTGTTGTGATTGGTCGTAGTGTTATCCAATTGCGTGTAGTGAGATTTTCATTGGTCGTAGTGTTATCCAATTGCGTGCAATGAGATTTTCAAACGCATGCTTGGTGCCGCTCCTCGAGTTAGGCCATTTTCATCGCTCAATGCCAGACCCTTAATCTTTCGGATTTGGGTCTGGATTTCCAGGCTAAAAAAAGAGGCAGTATAACGCGTTAAACGGTCTTGCATTTAATTTACAAAATTCTTAAATATTTAACCAAATCCATTCGTCCATTTCCTGCCTCTTATCTGGATCCAGGTCACATTCATTTGATTAATTATATTATTGGCAGTACAGACAAAATGTTATATAATTAATAATTCTCGGCTATATTGTCCCTACAGGTTTTCCATCCATCATACGCCGCACGTACAGTGGCTCAGAACTGGTGTAGTCTCAGGGTCCAAATTGTCCCATACTGCGAGCATACAGTGATAACTGCTGTGCTGCTCTTCAATTTTAACTCACAAAATGAAAACTGAAATCAAAAGCATTGCAGCAAGAGTGCAATTAGGGCTTAAAATCAACATTAAAAGCATTGCAGTAGAAGTTATAACTTACTCAGGCAAATTAAACTATTTTTGTGCATAATATGTGAAGAGGCCTTAATACAAAACAGGGCAATACTTGTGCAGTGCTGAAATGATAAAGAGAAGAAATGGTACTTCAAAATAAAAGCACTACTCTGGATCTACATCTTCAAGATCACATTTTTAAAGCTGGGACAAACTGCAACAGTTTATGGATTTGACTTTTTTTTTTTTTTTACATCCAAAATAGCATTGTGATGTTGGCAGGACTACGTATTGGAGGAAAGCCCAAACAGCAGTAAAATATAAATACTATTTTATTACTTGATTTGGATTCTGCAGTTCATATGATCATTGTAAAACACATCAACTGTGGCATGCGGCATTAACTGTTTACGTCAGCTTCGTTGCCTTTTCCTAAAGATATATTGAAATGTTAATCGAAAGTGAACAGAGATGGGAACTTTTGCATCCCGCGGATATTGTGCGGTGCAGAAATCCTTCGAGGCGCTCTGTATCTCTGTGACAGCATCCGATTTCCTCCACATCTGTCTGCCATTTTTAGATGAACCACAACAAGACGGATTGGAATCATTACTGGAAGTGATGGGAGAGGAATCAAAGCCAGAGAGAGAGAGAGAGAGAGGGAGAGGGCTGCGTCGTAATGATAGCTCTCTGTGTCTTCTTTGTTGTGATACTGTAGTTGCAGTGCCAATAGCATGTTATCTGTCCTTCTGAAACCACAGTACTGGAGACACTGTACTCATCCTAAAACACTGACTGACACTGAATATAGTAACTTTTTTTCCTGGTGACACAGTGCACCCATTGTTGTGGAGCCAGAGGCCATAATTTTCTTTCTGAAGAAGAAGAAGAAGAAGGTGTGTGTGTGTGTGTGTGTGTGTGTGTGTGTGTGTGTGTGTGTGTGTGTGTGTGTGTGTGTGTGTGTGTGTGTGTGTGTGTGTGTGTGTGTGTGTGTGTGTGTGTGTGTGTGTGTGTGTGTGTGTGTGTGTGTGTGTGTGTGTGTGTGTGTGTGTGTGTGTGTGTGTGTGTGTGTGTGTGTGTAACATGACCCATGAAACGATATTCATGAGACTCCTTTTTTTTTTGTTCCCTGCACCTTCTTTATTATTTAAAAAAAAAAAGACTTCTTTGTACGTACGTGTACACGTATGCACCTCGTACAAAGAAGCCTTTTTAATCTGATCTCTGTTTGCACTCTCTCTTCAAATGAAAGCCGTTGGGTTTGTTTTGGCCTCTGCAGGTCAGTGCCCTGTCATTTTTGATTCGCTGTAACCATTCATCAATGTTCATATAACCTCCATTACTGTTCATTGGTGAATTTATTGCTCTTAAATGCCTTTTTCTGCGTGAGGGCTGTTGGCTATTGCTACAGTCGGCGGTTTTATAAAAGCCAAGAAATACGTAAGCTGCCAGGAAACTGTGGCTTAACTATTAGTGCAAGATATAATTTGGGGGAATAAATAAGGTAGGGAAAAAGGTGAATTTATTTTGAGTGAGTTTATTTATTTTTTTTATAAACTGTACTCCAGCCCTAATTCAGAAAGTTTTGTTTCATTTAGTGCTGAAAAATGCAAGCATTAATAGGGATGGAACTGCTGACTGCTCTCAAACACCATCTTTGTGTTAGACCAACAGTTTTAAGGCTGACCAACTGTTGATGTCTCTGTAGATGATTTGGACCTACTGTCCGAGGACTACGAGGCGGTGGATCATCGGCTGCAGCTTTTCCTCGATGTGGACGTCTTCGAGGAGGAGGAAGAGCTTCACTCTTTCCTCAAAGTATGTAAGCCCCTTAAAACCTTTTATTTAAATTCTAATCTACAGTTTTTGTACGGATTAAACAAACAAGATGTTGCTGTTGCCTTCAGACAGAGCCAGGCCAGCTCCCCCTGTTTCCACTCTTTATGCTAAGCTAACCAGTTTGTTGGCTGTAGCCTTATTTTTAACGGACTGACATGAAAGTGGCTTAGAAAATGATTAACACTCAAAGCTCCTGTCTGTCTGTTTGTTTGTGCGTGTGTTGTTGGATCAGGTTTAATTGACAGTGCTGGCAACATGAGCCATAACCCCAATAACTGTCATCACATTTTGTTTAACTCCATGGCTCACAATAAGAAGCAGATTGAGAAAATTGTTTTTTTAGGGCCTTTAAACTTTAAAAGACCTAATATTAAGGCTAGAATGTATTATTGCCAGACTGCTGTGTTAGCAGAATGTTGCCAGTGATGGTGGTCTGTGACTGATTGCTCAAATGTAGCAGTATAATGTTTTTATGTTGCTGTTATTGTTTCTTTTGTGATCGCGGCTTTTAAAAAGTCATCTAACATATTTGATGATGGCTAAAAAGATTCCAGCTAAATGGGTGGCGACAGCTTTAAGACCTGCAGTTTTAATCCCAGTCAACCAAGATGAATGCAGTCAGTAAATCTCCCACAATCATCTTCTTCTTTGTGGCTTTTTTTTTTTAAGAGTTTTGTGCTCCCCCTGCTGTCCCTCAGCGTTCTCCGAGACCTCTTTGATATGTATTGCATCCTGGCAGCTCTTGAAATTGCTATTGCTTTTCTCTGTCAGACACCTGGACATGGAGCAAAGAGCGGAACAGGACCAAGCAAACAGCTGGAAACAGGAGGTCTCGCTCCATTCATCTTAGTTATGTTTATTTATCCAGTGACAGGGGCTGCTCGATGTTTCACTTGTGCGTTTTTTTTTTTTTTTTTATCTTCTTGTGTGTTGTTTGAGAGGACATAAAGCAAGACCTCGGTCTAGCGGTTTCATTTTAAACCCCTGCAGAGCTTGTGAAAAACTAAAAACTGCTGAGAATATGGTTAATAGTTCAGTATTGAATTTGTAGCCCTGTGGTGCTCATTATTGTGCTGTAAAAGACAGTATTCACAGGTGATTGCAGCACTTGTAAAATCCGTTTTGCTATTTCTTAGAGAAAATGTCCACTACAGAGACAATGACAATGTTGCTGCTTTATGTCATGTATCCCCTTTTTTTCGGTGTGCCTTCAGATGTCAGCTGTCAAATTTGGGGAGCCAGGGCAGGTTCCCTCTCTGTTGGTGGTGTCAAACCAGCGGATCTATTTCTTGGAAATGACATCAGAAACCCAGTGAGTAGAGCAATAACAGCATACAAGACAGTACTTCTTCAGTATGAGAAACTTAATTGCAAGAGTGCACCCACTTATTTCAAGTTACACTGCATAGTTATTTGCATTCTTGCAGTATTATATGGTTTTTTTTGCATTCATTGTGGGTGTATTATATATGTATGCATGACAAAGAAATGAATGCTTAAAGATAGCTTGACAGTCTAAAGCTAAGTCAGTGAGATATTGATACAACACATTCCAAGTCATCAAAAGAGTATTCAAATCCTGCTGGTGTGGACAGCAAGGGTGCCACTCTGCAGTTAACAGTTACGACTTTTAATGCCGGTGTGTAAGTTCCACACCCTCTCCTTTTAGGATGTGGAATATATTGCATAACCTGCCCAGGTTTTTGGGTCACATCTTGAGAACACATTGACCTTGCAGTGTCTGCTGACTGGAGTCTTTTCTCCTTTAGTATTGTTTCTCTCCTCCGTCTCCCACACGAAAAGCTTTTCTTCTCTCACCCAACTAGAAATCTGTCCCTTTAGACACGTTGAGCCCATGTTGTGACGGCTGTGGCAAAATCACTACAGAGTCACTGTGATTTCTGACCACAGGAACTGACTTCACTTGTTCTTGGCACTGTGCAAGAAGTCACACTGTTATTTTTACCTCATATCTTAATTCTTGAAAAATGAGGTATTACATAAGTCATTGCCATGATTGTACTGCGTAAACTTTGGCTTAAACAAACACATTTTAAAGTGTTGTTCTGGCAGTCACACCTCCAAGTGTCAGAGATCAAGTAAACTATTTAATGCAGCTCACAGCACATTTGCTGCACTTTCTGAAACGTTTTTTTTTTTTTTTTTTTTCCTCCCAGCAGAGGCCAGCTCTCTGATTGGCTGCAGAAGAGGGACAGCCACCCAATCATGGAGCTCAGCTACCTGGAGGTGGGACTGGGTTCTCAGAGCATCCACATGGAGTTTGGAGACGGGGAAGTGGCATACACCCTCCTCGTGAGGGATAGTTTACGCTGCAAACGCTTCTTTGGCCTCTTGACAGGTAAAAGGAAACACTGCCAATTACAAGCAAAGTGGAAAATGGTTTATGTTTAATGTATGGGAAAAAAAGAAATTAAAATGTTTTGACTATAGTCTGAGAGAGAAACTCACTGACCCTGCTTTTTTACTCTAATTACTCGTTAAACTGGTTTCATCAATTTCGTCAGGGTGCTCTGAGGGAAGGTGCAGCAAAATAAACCGCGCACTTATTTAGATTAAAAATAAATTGTAGAGTACTATTGAATCCCTGAGGCAGGTATTGGAACAGCATGTTCCACTCACAAACATTGTGCCACAGAAACCCGACCTACTCCCCTCACAAACTAATATTATACCATATGTGTGCTACGTGACGCAAATTTCTGCCCCCCACCCCGCCTCAGTATTGGGTTCACTCAGACTGAGTACATCCTGCCCAGACTGTGTCTGCAAGGTAGAACCAGCGGCTGAGAGGAAAACCTTTTATTAGACGGGGGCTCCTGCCTGGAATGTCTGGAAAAATATGGAAAATGAATTTGACAATCTCCAGCCCCTAAACCTGTGCAGAAAACAGGAAAACATCTTGGCACTTGTGGAAAAGCATTGCTGCTCAGTACACATAATTCTACATTTTGGGGAAATTTGACACAGACAATGTGACGTATGACGGTATTTTCCCGTAATTACTGTTTTATATTACCAATTTCAGGGTACAAGATACTGAACACAGGCAACAACAACAACAAAAAAATCTATTTCAGCAAACAGACATGCTGATTAGAAGAGCAGTCCCACTTTTTCCACAACTTTCTGCCTCCAGCTGCTGTCTGATGGGGTTTTGTCCAGCTTTCACTCATACACAATCAAGCAAGAATAGTTTTGGAAGTATATAAAAGTGTTGTTTCATACATAATGTTCTAGCATCTCATACAGTTTATTTTTTTTATTTTTTAAGTTTCAATTTATTTAATCTTTTCTTGATTTAACTCGGCAATAAATACAAACAACAGCCAACTGTCATGACAGACAATAGCTTTTTGAATACATGTATGCCGCCCCTTCCCTTACCCAGAGTCAGTGGTGGACGATCCGCTACTGACGTTAAAGTAGTAATACCACAGTCTAAAATGTTAATTACTAAAAGTACAGAAGTATTATCAGCAAAATGTAATTAAGTATCAAAAGCACTCATGCAGAATGTCTCCTTTCACAGTTATGATAATATATTATTCTGTTTTCATCACTAACAAATGCATGTAAAAGCATTTTAATGTTGTAGTTTGTCAGCGTGGAGCCAATTTAAGTACTTTGTATACAGTACTATAGTACTGCATCATCTAAAATGATTCACCATCAAAATGTAGTGGAGTAGACGGATAAAGTAGCATAGAATGGAAATACAAAGTACAAGTATGTCAAAATTGTACTTGAGTAAATGTACTTAGTTACATTTCACCACAGCCAATAGGAATGTTATATAAAGAGAAAAGTAAATTGATGAAGAAAATGCAACTTTGAAGCCCCACTCAGAAACATGTGGGTATCCATTAACTTATGCCCCAAAGTCACATTTAAGTGACATTTTAGATGCATTTTTTTTTTTTTTTCTTGTCTTATCTCTCTCACTCTTTCTCTTGCCTCCCCTCTGTCCTCTGAGAGCTTTTTCTTTCGGTATTAATTCATAAACAGCTCATTTAGTGCATTGTATTCTTTGTGGCGGAAAAATGATTCCAGATTGCTTTCGGCGAGACCACAGAGTTTGTCCAAGACAGAGCAGACAAGTTGAAAAACACAAATGATGGTTTGCTTCCAGATGCATCCTAAAAAAGAAAAAAAAAGTTAGTTTAAATGCCAACCACCTCCACATAAAGTATAGGATGTTTATGTTTGCTTTGGTCCTTGAAGACAACGATCACTACGTTCTTATGATGGCAAAATGCCAGATTATCCCCAAAACAGCTGTTGTGATATTCTGTTCAAAGACGTACGGAAAAGCTTCACCATAACAAACTCTGACTATTGTCCAAACTGGCTCCTGTCATGTGGACAAAAGATGAAAACCACAACTGGAATGACGGAGGACTCGCTGGCTGGAAGAGAGAGACAGAGAGAGAGGATGTGGTTATAACTGGGACAGTTTTCTGGAGCTCAGAAACTAACCGAGTCTGACAAAACTTCATTGAAACGTGAGAGATAACACGAGACCTCTGGAATCTGCAGCCATATTGACCTTCTGTTTTTGTTGGCCAGTTGTTTTACAGTCCTTCCAGAAAAATGCAGAGTTTTTTTGTGATTGTTGCAGGCAAAAATCCTTGATTATGCGGCACGTTTTCTTAAAAAATGCGATGGAATATGCGGGATATTTATGCAATTTTATGCGATAAAAGTTGCGGGAACTTGCAAAAACTGCGGTTTCATCGTGGCTTCATTGCGGGGTCTGCAGCTTTTCGATGATGTTCACGTCGCGTAATTACGTCACTTCATAACGTTCCCCTGGCTGCTGTGTAAAGTAAATGCAACATTTCTCAACTTTCTGCTAAGATATGTGACTTTTTTTGCAACGAAAATGTTATGGGATTATGAAATCATGCAAGCCCCGCATATTTTGAGCGGAAATCGGCAATTTATGCGGCGAAAGTGTGGCGTATTTTAAAAAAAAAAAAAAATGCGGCCCCCGCATAAATATGCAGACTTTGGCTGATTATGCATTGAATTCTGCGATCGCATAATCGCGTTTTTCTGGAGGGACTGGTTTTATTGTCAGTTTTCATTGTTGTTACTCAAACTGTGCTATGGGAGATTTGGTAAGGGTGATGGATGCATACCCCCAACATGTTCATGGTTTTCACTAGTAGCAAGAGAGAGAACATGGTTTTGGGTCAAATGCACCTTTTTTGCTTTTGAAACTAGGAAATCTAATCTTTACCCCCCTTTACTCAGTTTGTCCTGCCCCAGCTGTCCGACATATCAAACAGTGGTATTTGATTTCATGTGAAAATCATCAGGGGCATTGTTGTTGGCGGCGGAGGCAGCCAAGGAGTCTGGGACTGAAACGAGAGGAAGCCGGAATACTGACATAGACCAGAGCACCAATCAAAGGCCGTCCGCTGCTAACTGGGCTCAGCCCGTCACATTTGTTTACTTGTGATTGCGGTCTTGGATGGCATCTCGTTAAAACTGTCCACAGTAACAGGTTATTTAAGCTTTGCTTCAACACATAAGAAAGACTTTGACTTGAGTCCAATGCACATTTCTTTGTGAAAGTGACTGAGCCATCTGCTATTGTTAAGGCTTTTTACTGACCATTTAACTTTGCATGAAGAAATGAATCCGATTCGAACCGACAAATTTGTGTTTTGCAGAGTATTTAAAAGCATCCAAGACATGACAGAGAATAGGGCAAAAATGTTACATTTTCATCCAACAGCAACACTGTTTGATTAACTCCAGTCTCCACAACATTTAAACAATTGAACACTTGCGGCTAGTTAAGTATTCACCGCAGTGAAAATGTTGCATTTGGCTTCTGGCAAGTGTTAATTTCTCACATCTCTATGTAGTACTTTACCTTGAACGAATATAAACAAAACTACAAATGTGGTGAAGTTAAACCAGTCAAGGTACCACTTAGTACGGTGTTAATGAGTTGTAAGCATTTACAGTGATTACTCATCTCATTTTGTGTTTCCCTATATTCACTAATTAGTGCATGCACATGTAGACAATGTGGACATAGTAACAAATAGGCAACAGATGTTATTGATTGACATAACATTAAAAAAAAGGACAACGATAAGTAACAGTGGACAGCATCGTGAAAATAAAATGATTTGAAAAAAGTAATAAAAACTCAATTGAAATCAAAGAAGGCGAAGAGAGGATTCAAAGGCAGAGAAGAAATGAAAATAAATAAACTGAGGGCGTGATCTGTTTGGGTTTATCATAATCCCATCTCATACTTGTATATAACTTGTTATTTAAACCCCAGTACTTTTTGAGCGCTGACAGAAATGTGTCCGTAGACCGGAGTTTTGAAAACAATCAAGTGGCGAAAGTTGGCATTGAATGCATGTTCAGATTCCTAGTGTTATTTTACTTATTATTTGATCAGATAGTTCCTGTTTAAATAAATTTTAGACAGTATTTTAGTCAGGGAAAGTCACAGATAACACACTTCTGGGAGTATGTGTGTGATGTTGTGAAACATGACCCATGAAACGATATTCATGGGACTCCTTTTTTTCGTTCCTTGCACCTTCACATTTTATATCCCTCCGCTGTGATCCCCTCTTTCTTCCCCACTCCTCCTCAGTGTCCCTTTAAATCCTTTTGAAGTCCGTCTATTCAAACTTGACTGTGAAGCCACACTGCACATACCGTCTCTGTCCTGTACTGTTGTCACACTCGATGACACACTACAATCCGTGAATGCGAGCGTGACCCAGGCCATTGTGCTCCCAACATTTTTTCTCACCAACTGATTCTATGGAGCCGAAATCTTACACCTGTTAACAAGAGACCTGTTGGCTTTTTTGTTATCGTAGTTACAATACCAGAAGAAGAAGTCTCCGATTGAGTTTGGCTTTTGTGTTTAGCATGAATGCTTGGGTGTGACATTTTTAAGGCTATTGAACTTTTTCCATGTCCTTTTACAAGTTAGAGGAAGTGCACGGTTTCTACATTTGCCACATGTATGAATGTTTACCCTGCACAAATCTGTAACCGTTTTATCTAATAGTCAACTATGGCTAGCAAACCTATTCCAAACGTCTGATAAAAGGGAGCGCAGAGATGCTTCCACTTAGTGTGAGATGTGTTTGACATCTCGTGTTTGAACAGTCACTCACAGCTATGCACCTTCCCAGCTGTTTCCACTAGCTCCGAGCTGTAACACAGCTTTGTTGGCTGATGAGTTTTCACGGCTTGTACTTCCTTGTTTTATTTATTTTTTTTGTCTTTGGTATTGGTATTTTCATACTGCCGTTAATGATCATTATGGGTTTATCTGTTGATTATTTTTTATGAATAATACAAATGTAAATAGAGAAAAATACCCATACTTTTCCAAAAACCCAAGTTTACATCTTCAAATTGCTAATTTTGTTCAACCAAAAGTCCCCAAACCCAGAGATATGCAATTTATAGTTTTGTAAAGCTGAGAAAGCCAACAAATCCTCTTATTTGAGAAGCTGGACACGTCTAATGCTTACTTCAGAAGTTAAATGAATTAAATCTCCAAATTGTCGGTGATGAATTGCTCAGATAATCAACTCATCGTGTCGAGAAGCCACTGGACTCGGCTTTAGTTTCTTACAGACATAATTATCCGTCTAGTTATTTCTTCAGTTAACTGAAGAAGGATGACTTCACAGACAACTATATATAATGAAAAGTATATCATATTTTTGTTGTTATTCCCTCAGGAATTGTGCGCGAGATGGCGCACAAGTCAGAGAGCAAGCTGCAGTCCATCTCTACCACAAGACTCAACCCTCTGCACCATCTCTGGTACGCTCCGCTCCAACTCCAGAGAAACTGGCAGACATCTTTGATTTCATTTGTTTACATGCTGAAAGATGTGGTCTGCATAGTGTTGTGCACATGTCTGTTGTTGGGAGGTTTACGTTAAAGGCAGTTCTAACACTGCACATTGTTGGCACATCTTTAGTTGATTACAATAGGCTTTTTTTTCGACTTTTCTTTTTGTAAAACTGCACCACTAAATTAGCTGGTAAACCACATCTTAATTTGTAACATGTGTTACGCTACAAATCCTGAATAAAGTGGTGTAGTTTGTTATCACCTCCAGGAGTATTTCGTCACCTGTTTCTGTAGGTTTTTCTCTCCGAAAACAGAAGATGGTAGAATTTCTCTAGGCTCTGTGGTTGTCTTATTAAACATGCTATTTCAGAGGGAAAAAAAAAACGAAAGGAAAAAAAGTTTTAAATGGGGAGGGGGGAAAAACACATGCTGTGAATAATCAAACATTTTAAGTATACAGACATAGTGTATGCCTTTGTAGCAGTTTGGACAATCTGGCAAACATGCTTCATCCTTCCAGCAGAAGTCAAATAAATAGCAAATTTCTTTTAGCTTGGATTAGGAAATGCATTTTGCATGCAAGAGCATTTTCTGTGACATATGCCAATCACGAAGAGTAGTATATCCAGGTACCACCGCTCACTTACACCTCAAATCTCGATTTGTTTTTTGTCCTCAAGCAAACCGCTCAATTATCACAAAAGCAGACACATCAAAGCAGCCCCTCCATGTGTTACGAGTCCGCTAACCACAGTCTCAGAACACACTCGCAGGGTTTTCACAGTCCAAGCTCTGTCAGCTATTATTATGTCAATTATCTCCTTTGCTTCAGTTACTGTGAAATTCACCCACATGATGCTGAAGTGCTTCCATCTGAGACAGCATGGCAGCACCTGTCAGCCATAAGCCACCACACTCCCAACACTCTGTATTCTTTCTGAAAACAGCATCTGTGCTTTATATAAAAGCAGCCAGGTTCGTGTTTGATAGGAGATCATTGTGCTAAAATTATGTACATGTAATATTATTGATTTCTTTTGATCTGTTAGGCCTCTAGTGTGTGAAGACATCCAGGCAGATGTGGAGGATGGCCAGCTGCAGTTTTTCTACATTCTGGCTTTTGTTCGGCAAGGTAACATTCCCGTTACTTACTAAAAACATACACCGTAAACTTTATTATGCATCCCATTTTAGGGTTTTATGATCTTTACATTCCTTGCTAAATATCTCTTTGATATCGGTAGAGGGTTCTGCTGCTTTCACCTGTGATCCTCCATTTTACTGAGTTTTTTTTATTTATTTTTTTTTTTTCTTCATGTTCACGTGTTACAAGAAAGATAAGATTTCAAGACACAACAGGTCGTGTATAATGGCTTCTGAATGTGCAAAGATAACGCTATTTACTTACGATGCTGCTATCTTCCTGGCATCTTTTCTGGATTCATACTGGTTCCCCATATATGGAACTAAAGCTACATCTAATTTGTAGGTAATTTAGCTTACAGTCTGGAGAAAAAGTAGAATAAGCTAGAAGCGGGAACATTTATTTTAACCAGCTGGACAACAGCCAAGAGTAAATGCCACAATAAAAGCCCTCATAATATTCCTGCGATCCTTGAAATGTGTAGGGAAATATACTAAATGGAGAAGATAATAACAAAGTGGATACATGATTTTATTTTCTTCAAAGTTAAAACCAAACTATGGCAGGAAGAGAGGATGCTATTTGTGGGCAGCAGCTGATGTGAGTCCCCTGTTAAAGAGCCACATCAACAACCTTTGCCACACAATGAGGCAGAAACCTGTTTTTTGACTGAGCTGAGTGACAGACGACTGAGTTGATATGCATGTGGTCCGTACATGTGCGGGATGCCTCACTGTCTGTGCTCCAGCAGACGCATACAAAGCCAAGGTAGCTGCAGGCTGCACACACAGCTGTGCACGCCCGTGGAATGTCAAGTGCTTTAATTTTTAACATGCCTAGATCTGCCTTTCCCCTCTGCTTGCTCTGTTGAAGATGGAGCTTTCTGATATGAAACATAATACCAAAAACTCATCTTTGTAGCAGAAAGGTACTTTGTAGTGCTTTTTTAAGTCAGTGATTCATGACCGTTACCTATAGTACTAAATCAGAGGCGAAAATCAACGTTTGGAAACTGTTTTATTTTTTATCAAAACTACTGTATGTAATGCAAGAGGGCAACGTTCACTAATCATGTGGCTCCAAACAGTAAGAGGCATTAAAAACGTTAAACAACTAGTGAAAGTCAACTCGCCTAAAGGTTTTCCTTGATGAAAAAAATATATAAATAATGTGAAACGGCTCATATTTTCATATTTTTATTTCAGAGGATATTTGGACGCCGCTGACAGTCCTGGCGACCCGGGAAACCCTGTACCTGCTCAAAGAGGATCACCAGTGGAGGAAAAGCTCAAAGAGCCCGACAGTGACTGAAAACAAAGAGCCGAGCAGCGGGAGCGTTACCATTTTAGAAACGCTGCCAATGAGCTGCGTGAGCTCGGTCCACCTGTGGCCTTCAGACCAGTGCAGGATGGATATTAAGCTTTACGATGAGGTTAGTAACTTAGTAGGCAAGGGTGCTTTCTGGGGACTTCTTCAGGATCAGGAAAAGATGCACAGTATTTCCACAGCCTGCACTGTCAGCAGCAGTTTTGTTTTGTGTGTTGTCAAGTTGAATTTTTCTCTTTAACTTCCATAGTTTTCTCTTGCTGTGTTTTGCTCGTGCAGACGGTGAAACAGGAGAAGACGTGGTGTGTGCGCTCAGAGAGCACTGAGCTCCTCCAGGGTCTGCTGGCCTGGGTCAGAGCACAGTGGGAGGCCATGTTCGGAGTAAAACTGCACACAAGCCTGCAAGACAAAGCAACATAATAGGGGGAGGACATGGAGAAGAAAAAGAAGGAAAAAAAATAGTTGCAGTCTGTGTGTGTTTTTTGTTTTGTTTTGTGAGCATGAATTGTTGGTACTGGGAAATGTTTAGTGAGCATGAGCGAGTTTGTCTTTATTTTCTCTCTACACAGTCTGCACTCAGTCTGGTCCCATTACGCTCGTTGCTTTCATCGTCTTTTTAAACTTGGATATGATTGCGCTCATTCATGTGGTACACAAGCCTGTAAAAGCACTGGTTGCATAATTGTTTATTCTCCAGATACCATCCAGCATGTCTATCAGCTGAAATGAAGTGTGCCATGTTTCTCTCACACCTGCCTGTTGAAATACACCTTATTGCATTTCATAGTGTTCTGCGATCACTGTAGCATTAAGATGATACGAGGCAAAATTTGGGTTTTGGGAACTAAAAGGGCAGTAGGTTGGGCTTGTTAGCTAAGCCAGCCCCCTTATTAAACTGGACAGAGTCATTCCTGGCTGTCTTAGGGTGCAGTGTGTTATGACATCACTTGCTCAACATGAGGCTGGAGGTTCTTCTGAAAGGCCAAGGCTCAGTACCATGTCATGGAGGGTCACCTCACACCCCAATTAGGGTCTTATGATGTGTCTCTGCACTCTGTTATGTGAGCAGAAAAAGGATACCAGAAGTGCAACGGTGCAGAAAGTCTGTGACTGTTGCAAAGATGAAAAGTAGCATTTAATTATCAACTAAACCCTTCTGTTTATTTAGTTTATGTATCGGTTTAAAAAAATGTAATACAGAACCTCTGCAGCCGTGTGCATAACTGTATGTATGGAGCCACTGCAACGGGAATCTGTACAGCATCCATCATGCACAGACGCGGTAAAGTTCCAAATGGACTCAGCACCGTTAATTTAGATTAACCAGTCTGACTTTATTTATTTATTTGTTAGCATTCTTTTTCATTATGGGTTCATGCAAAAAAGTCTTATTTTTATATAAATATGAAGAAAAACATCTCATGTATTGTGTATAATTGAATATAAAAGTTAACGTGTTCGTTTGTGTGGTTTCTTTTTCAGACAATTGAATATATCTGTGTGACAGAAACTTCCCTTTTGAACTTTACTGACTCAAGTAGAGCATGACAAGTAAAAATGTGTCTCCAAAAAAAAAAAGGTTGTGCAGTGCTGTAGTTTGCTTGTTGACAAAAACAAATGTAAATTTCATCAGGTTTAAAGGACCCATGGCATGAAACTGTCACTTTATGAGGTTTTTTAACATTAATATACGTTCCCCCAGCCTGCCTATGGTCCCCCAGTGGCTAGAAATGGCGATAGGTGTAAACCGAGCCCTGGGTATCCTGCTCCGCCTTTGAGAAAATGAAAGCTCAGATGGGCCGATCTGGAATCTTCCTCCTTATGAGCTCATAAGGAGGAAGGTTACCTCCCCTTTCTCTGCTTTGCCCGCCTAGAAAATGTGGCCCGCCCATGAGAGACATCAAGCAAAGTGGCAGTTGGTCAAGGCCACCTATTGAGGAGGAGAGGAGGGCCCCCCCCCTCCTCAATAGCATTTAAAGCTACAGACCCAGAAAAGGCACATCCTAAGTAAAGCTCATTGTGGGACTGGCTCTAGTGGCTGTAATTCTGCACCAAGGCTGCATTTCGGAAAAGAGACTTCAGATACAGTATTAGGGGACCACTAAGGCCTATATAAAAGAGACTTCAGATACAGTATTAGGGACCACTAAGGTCTATATAAAAGAGACTTCAGATACAGTATTAGGGGACCACTAAGGCCTATATAAAAGAGACTTCAGATACAGTATTAGGGGACCACTAAGGCCTATATAAAAGAGACTTCAGATACAGTATTAGGGGACCACTAAGGCCTATATGAAAGAGACTTCAGATACAGTATTAGGGGACCACTAAGGCCTATATAAAAGAGACTTCAGATACAGTATTAGGGGACCACTAAGGCCTATATAAAAGAGACTTCAGATACAGTATTAGGGACCACTAAGGTCTATATAAAAGAGACTTCAGATACAGTATTAGGGACCACTAAGGTCTATATAAAAGAGACTTCAGATACAGTATTAGGGGACCACTAAGGCCTATATAAAAGAGACTTCAGATACAGTATTAGGGGACCACTAAGGCCTATATAAAAGCATCCAAAAAGCAGCATGTCATAGGACCTTTAATATCAACCTGCGGAAACTTGTGATTTACATTTTTTTTTTTACGTCTCCCACAGCCACTTCTACTTTATTGGGTCAGCTTAATCACCACATTTTGTTCATGCTGCAGTTTAAAGCGGTTCCAGTGAAGGAATGCTTAAAAAATGTCATAAGAAGTCAGGGGTGTTTGATTAGTGGATCAAACTTGAGGCCTTTTGCTTACACAGCATTCTTTTTGTCACTACAACACCAAACGCCACCCCCCCCCCCCCCCCCCTCCTAAGCAAAGCTCCATTTTAGTCCATGCTCAGCTGTGTAAAGGTATGTTAACCAATTTCACAGTGTAAATATTTCTTTAGCCGGTGCTGTACATGTGCTGTGCACATGCTTGTTGGAGACCTGGATCACTTTCAATTGCGCCCACGTGGCTGACAAACCCCCGATCCCCAAACCAGTAAGTAGGAGCAGGTTTACATACAAATCTGATTCAGACAGTAAACAACAGAACATATTGTAGTTCATTCTTTTTTCCCTTTCCATTTCTTGTCCCTGCAAAAGTAGGAACGAGTCAGGTGCAGAATAGCACCCTTTGGAGCTGATATAATCAGCGGTCTTGCCTAAAGATGTTGCACTGTGCATGCTTGCTGCCTCAGAAGTTTGAACCCTGAAATCTCTAGGGGGAAAAAGGTGTTAGGTTTTCTGTTGACACATTACAGCTCTTTCACTGTGAACAAATCCAAAAGAACCGAAGGAATAACAGATATGTGTGGAGAGAATCGCCAAAGCTTTGCTTTCATATTCAAGAACTCTTGCGTTAACAGCTGCAGCTTCCATTTTGGGGATTTTAGGATTTCATTTAAATCAACAATACATACATTAAGAGCTTGAATTGGAGTCAAAAAGTACTCTTAACTGTGCATGGTGCCTTTATGGATGGTTGGTTTGTTTAATAAGAAGTTACTGTAGAAGTTGATCATTAAAAAAAAAAAGTGCATTTGAAATACAGCGTGCCTCATAATGACATCTTAGTGTTTTTCAGTTTTGGGGGAAAGCCGGGGATTATAGAAATGCCTAAAAGCGCTATTTCTTTCCCTTAAAAAGTAGTACCTGCCCTCTTTACATTAAAGTAAAGAGGGCAGGTACATAAAACTCAGTTAATGGTGAAGTAAATTGTACATCATTAATTATATTTTATGGATCTGGTATGGCATCTGGGACTATTTTTCTCACAAAAATATGCCCATATTACGCCATGCATTTCACATTTTTATTACGCTTCTCCATGTGTTAATTGTTCATTTTCTGTAAATATTTCAGAGCCTTATCCATCCTGCCAGGATGCCTTTTTGTTTTTGGCCTAAAATGTGATTAAATTAATGAGCCCAGAAACTCAGCCTTAAAAAATCCATGAGTCATAACGATTGCACGCCATGGATTTATGTCAAAAAGTTTTATGTTATGGGCGGAAATAAGCAATCGAGAATGATACTAAAACATAACCACAACATTTGTATATTTCAGTATGTAAAGGCGGTAGGCTGTGCAGATGGGCAAAAAACAAAAGTGCTCCATACCAGTGAGTCCTGCCCTCATTCAAGCAATTAATATATGCACTGCAGGGGTGTAGGAAGGAATTCCAAAGTCCCAAAAGAGACTTACTGCACCCCTGATTCCACTTTGGCTTAAATTGCATAATCCCTGTCATTTGTTTTTAGATATGGGGCCCTAATTGTCACACATTTTACTCCTCAACAACACTAATTCAGTGGCTACCAGGTTCCAATATGAAAACAATGCTAGTTCTCACAAGAATCCATGAGTGAAAATGAAAAATGAAGACTCCCCCAAGATGCAAAGAGAATCATTATTTTTGTCTGTGAGGATAAAAAAGGTGCAGGTGAATGAGTTCATGCCTCACTTAGATCAGATTTGAGAAACGGGGAGGATAGTTAGTATGAGACGAAGCTGGGCTGCAGCCATGGCGATTTGGCCGGGCGCAGACATCTGGCCTGATTCGACTTCCCACAGCCTCCCTCCAAACATTTCAGGTCCTCTGGTAAATCAGGAGCACTACAGCTGCACTGTGCATGACAGCAAGAAATCTGTTGTTTTGCTGAACGCTCGAGTCAACTAAATTCTTGGATGGTGGGCCTCCTCGTCTAAAGGCTGTAGTCACGCAGTGCTCTGTCAGGTCGGTGGGCTGCCAAACTGTGGTCCAGCAGATAGCACGGGGTCCTCAGCAGAAAGGGGAATGATTTGATTATGGTGTTGTTGCACTCTGTACTTTTTAACATTCAAAAAAAATCAAGAATGTAAACAGTTTCTTACAACATAATTCTTCTCAGGTGGAGTTCATTTGGAGATGGGAGTGTTTAAAGGGGCAGTCCGCCCATTTTATACATCAAGATCATTTTGGAAGATGCAAATATTCTGTCCATCCAATTCATATAATGGTAAATAAATAATACAGACACATTGCAGTCTAATGAACTGAACTAGGGCTGGGCAATATATCAATATTATATCGATATTGAGATATGAGACTAGATATAGTCTTTGATTTTGAAAATCACAATATCAGGATATGGCATAAGGGTTGTCTTTTTCTGGTTTTAAAGGCTGCATTACAGTAAATTAATGTAATTTTCTTCACTTACCAGACTGTTCTAGCTGTTTTATTATTTGCCTTTACCCACTTTGTCAATATATCCACATTATTGATGATTATGTATCTAAAATCTAATTGTGAAAACATTTTGTTAAAGCAACAATTGTCAAGCCTACAATATCATCGCAATATCGACATTGAGGTATTTGGTCAGGAATATCGTGATATCTGATTTTCTCCATATAGCCCAGCTCTAAACTGAACATTATAACCTTCATGAAGATAGAATTGTTGTATTAGGTGTGCATTGTGAGAGTAGGGGGAAGTCTGCTATTGGAAGTGTATACAGCTTGGGTATGATGAACCTCTATGAACTTAACTACCAACTTTTAACTGCATTTAGAAGGAATTTATTTCAATAGAATACATTTTAAAATATTTTAGCTAGACATTGTTTGACCTTTATTTCATTTTTGGAGCATGGTTATGTGCTAAAATAAGTATAGGCACTGTTTGCCTATAACAGCTTGCAGCAGAAAGGTTATATAGTGGCGTCACTGTGCCTCATGGTAATAAAAAATTAAAATTAAAAAAAAAAGAGTTTAATTTCTATAAATTCCCTATATGAAGACCTGGGGTTAGCACTTGCATAGCATCATTATACAACGTATAATAGGATTCCAACAGTGCTTTGTCGCGAGGGTAGAACGGTAGTCGTCTTGGATCTCAGGTTTCAGGCGAGGGGCCTCCTCTTCTTGAATGAGGCCGATTTACGTGGAGGTGGCGCGGGGGGAGGAGGAGGAGGAGAGCAGAGCAGAGCAGGAGCCTGCAGGAATCAGAGAACTTTTCTTTTGTCCTCTCGTTCTCGGGACCCCGACACATGGGGTCAACGCGGGCTGAATGGGTTCCTACTGAAAAGACTGCCTCGGACTCGGACGCACGCAGACGCCGATGAGAGCGCGCGCTAATTAGGAAAACCTGGTCGAGCAATTAACACCGAGGACAGAAGCCGCGCAGAAGGTGGGTGTTTGGCAGCAATAGAAGTTTGTTAAGACAAGTTTTAGTTTCTTTCTCCGAATGATTTTTTTTTTTTTTTTTTTTAAACCTCGGTTGAGTTGTTTTGTCGTCCGGCTGCTGTGTTTTACAAGGAAGGGTTTAGTCTCAATTTGTGGGTTCCACGTAACAAGTTTTGGAGTGCGCGTGCCGGAGAGCGGTGAGTCTTTAGCTAGCTAAGTCTTTTTTTTTTTTTTTCCGTCCGTTTAAACCTCAAAGGAGAACATGTAAACCTGTAACACGTTATAGAAGTCACTGTTAGTTCGACTCAAAATGTCATGAGTTCATATAGAGTTCGATAAAACTGCCCAAGAAAGGGCTATTTTTTTTTTTTTTTACAGCATAGAAGATTAACAACTGCCACATCGGAGTGGCTAGCTTAAATTAAGTCACACCACAGACTTTAGCGTTACGGCGAGTTTCCTTTTTTGTTTTCTTTTAACGAGTAGCCTGATTCTCCTTCTAATAATAGTGGTTTGGACTTTCCAAACTAATCGGGTCTCTGACTCTTTGAAATGATGGCTTCATCTTCCAACTAACCGGAATTTTGTTTCCCCACTGAAGCTTGGCAGAACTTTCTTTTCCTCCAGGAATGCCACAATTTCCAAAACAGCTCAGTCTGACTCAGCAAAGCGTGTTCATAGCCTTTCAACGGGTTCTGCTGAGGATCTTTTAACCCTCCCTTTTAACTTTTTTTTTTTTTTTTTAATGCTTATTTGCAACAGACAAAAAAAAAAATGGATAAACTCCTGCTCCCATCTGGATGTATCGCAAAGTCTGAAACCGTTTTCTATCATAGTGAGACCACACAAGAGCAGTAATTGACCATTTGTAGGTGCTGTGTTCTTGCTCAGGCTCAATGGGAATTGCATGTGCCCTCTGTCTGCTCCCTGAACCCTAAAAATCCAGCTCTCTGCTTTTGGTTAGGCAGGAATGTTAGCTCGCCTTCGCTTTGTCCAGATCCTTTTGCCCAAAAAAACTCTCCAACCCCCTCCACTCCATCTCCTCCTGCAGCACATTGACTCCTGAAGCAGAAAAGCCATTAAATCAGTTGAGCTGGGTTTAGCCCACATGAGCAAATAAGCTACTGTTTAAAAGCTGTCTTTGGTTAGCTGTTTGCGAGGGTGGCATTGCAACAAAAAATGTTGCGTTTACTTGAGCTAGGAAACCAGTTTGTCTTAGTCAAATATATATGTTTGGTGACTTTTTTGTGTTTGTTTTCCTTTTGTGTCTTTAATTATGTAGAGAGAGATGGCAGTGAGGGCATTTAACAGTTTTAACAAGGGGTGCTGTAAAAGTTTCATCAGAGTACATTTGGCCTGTCTACTGTGGGAGGAGAGAGGGGTGTTAAACCTTTTCCGTTGGCCCTGCACCTCTGGAAACCTTTCATGGGCCCTCAGCAGGAGCTAAACTCATCTTTTGGGCCAGTAACACCTGCTGCACAGACTTTATAACACAGTTGAACAACGGCTGAGAATCAAAAGTCTGAAAGTACACAAACTTTTTTTTTTGGCTGTCCTGCCAAGAGTCGGTAGACTGAATTCGTTTAGTTCTTAGCAGACAGACACACTAAGAAATATATAGCCTACCACCCAGGCTGTGATGTTTGTGACCTTTCATGTGATAGCCTACCCATGTTAAACTTGCGAATTTGCATAGGTTAATTTTGTCCTTATACGGTGGAATTCAAAAGACATGAAAAGATTTTTTTTCACATTTATACCACACAAGTGACCCAATTTAAAGATATATTCAGCTTTCCAGCGGTGAAATATCCCACAAATGTACTGACACTGTGGACATTTGACTGACTTATTTGGAACTTTTTGGAGAATATCAAACAGTTTGACTGCAGTGGCTCCATGAATGAAGCAGCCACTCATCAGTCTGTTTGATAGCAGGTCAAATACTGCATGTCTAACCTTTTTTGTGTTTGCAAGGGCAAGTAATATCCAGTAAGTGTATAAGTTTGTTTAAAGGTTGATAAGACGGCCCAAACAGAGGATGACCTGCTTCAGAGGTCAAATTCCAACGCCAGCCTTTTGCTTCTTATGTTTTTGGCAGCATGTTTTTTTAATTATTGTCGTTATTATTATACTGATATTAGATGTGCATTAGTGGTTAGGCTGTGCATTCATAATGCTTTTCATTTCTCAATGCGCACTATTTTTGCATAACAGGTCGTGTCCTCAGAGCACAGTTTGAACAGGAGATGGCTGAATTAGCAACTCACAAAAAGAGTTTCGGCGGAGGAAACCAAACACGCTGGTAACTGGGACAGATTATGTTTTAAAGGGACAATCTGTCTCACTGAATGTCGAAAGGGCTTTCAAATTTTAGCACTGACTTTTTAGCTGTGAGAAACCAACATATATATGGGATTATATGCCTCTACTGAAACACCATGTCATTTAGATGGGCTTTGTAATTGTATGGTGGGGTAAAACAGACGTCACATCGCAGCTGTACTTGTTCCCATCTCAGGCCTTCTGTCAGGGTCACAGAGCTGTCTGTTTTTTCAAACATTTAACCATTCCCACCACCAATAATCAACATTTAGGCTACCTGTAGGTACTTTGGAGATAATGATCCCTGTAGTAAGAAATCTCACCCTTTTTTTTTTTTTTTTTTTTTTTTGAAGCTTTAGTTCTGTATTTTAACTTTTAGATCTGAGAAGTGTTTAACGCCTTTTAATTTTTAATGTCTGGATCGTGCCAAGATGGGCCAACTTCTAACATGTTACCATAGCTTTGGTGTAGCTGGTGAGTCTTAACATGAAGGGTCTGTTCAGGTTCAAGCAAGTCAGCCTAACCATGTGAAGAAGGTGCCACTGCGGAGAAGGAATTTTGCAAAAGGAATAGATGAGTAACCTGGCGAGGGAGGGCTCGAGTATGAGGAGACATGTCTACAGATGCTTGTAGCTAAAGCCCTGTCCTGTTCCAATGAGTCATGAAATGCTGGGTGTTTTCTTTGCTACGCCCTGCTTTTCTTCAAGTAGAGAAGGCAGGTTCAAGGATCAAGATCCGAAAGGTTCTTAAGGGCTTTAGTCCGTTCCGCTCCGTTTGTGTTGGTGTTATTCAAATGAAGTTATTGTGGCATTAATATCATTTAAACATGTTTTCTTGTGGCCTGTTTGGTTCAGGAATAGACCCATCCAGATATTTAACCAAACTGACTCTAGAAACCTTTTTAAAGTGTTGTGCTGTATTTGATGTGTAACATTTTTTTTTCAGTGCTAAAATAGACTTCAAGGCGACCTTTTCAGTTCATTTTTGAGAACCAAACCTAATCTTATTTTATTTATTTATTTTTTTTTTTTTTTCAATTAACCTCCAAAAAATGCTATTCAAACCTTTCTGTAAATGCTAACTTAGTGATCCACATTAAAAACACAATGCCTTTTTTATAATGGTTACTGAACTGAAAAAGGACCAGCACTGCTAATAATAATGTCTCGGCCACGTTAAGGTATCAAGTTGTGGCTTTAAAGAATTTAAAGGGACGACTTCTGGCAATGTGGCAGGAAATAAATTCCTAACCCCACGCTCTGCTTTAGTATCATAATTCCTGCAGTCCAAAGCCACAGCAGGTTTCCTCACAGCTAGCTGCAACTTGCCAGCCAACACTTTGATGTTTGATTAAGCAGCTCAAGCTTAGCATGTCAGGGAGCTGTAAGAATGTGGGTTTACCACATCTCGCGACCAGGACTAGTGCTCTCTGACCAACAGGACTGATTCCCAGGTTGTTGTGTGTCCACATGATACCTGCCTGTGGCTGTTTTTATATATATATATATATATATATATATATATATATATATATATATATATATATATATATATATATATATATATATATATATATATATATATATATATATTTCTTAGCCCTGCACTTGAGGTCTACATAAAATACTTGAATGCAAGTGTTTGCACTTGCATTCTTGAATCATTGTGCGGTAGTGTGATGCTTGTGTACACTTTTATTAATCCGGTGAAAAGTATTTGAGTAATGCCTCAAGGCTATTGAAGTTCATCGCCGAAAGTCCCATTTTCATTACGGAATAATAAGCGGATTATTTTCTTGATTTAATAACTTGGTCTTGTTTTGCCCAACCAACAGTCCAAAAGCTAGAGCTATTGAGTTTAACATTGCAGGAAACTAAGAAACTCGGCAAATATTCACATGTGAGGGGCTGGAAATTGCCAATAATTTTCTGTTGACTAAATGATGAATCAACTAATTGCTTCAGCTTTAATATCAAACTTGCTGCTTATAGTTGCTTTTATTGTCAGTTCATTCTAGTTTGCACAGTGAGAGTAAAAGACCCTATGTTGGCAATGCAATGTGAGGCTACTGTGCGTTAGGTGGGTCAACAATACAGAGTACAATAGTACTAAATTGCTCATTACAATCCGTGTTCTGTCTGTTTTTTCCATCCAGAGCTCATTTAGCTCCCCGGTCACCTTGGCACCATGAGTTGGAGCTTCCTAACCCGTCTGCTGGATGAGATCTCCAACCACTCCACCTTCGTGGGGAAGATCTGGCTGACTGTGCTCATCATCTTCCGCATCGTGCTGACAGCCGTCGGCGGTGAGACCATCTACTACGATGAACAGAGTAAATTTATCTGCAACACGCAGCAGCCCGGGTGTGAGAACGTGTGCTACGACGCGTTTGCTCCGCTCTCACATGTACGATTCTGGATCTTTCAGGTGAGCTGCAGTTGTCGATGTATCGACGCTCATACTTTCAACTTCATGCCTCTGAATGGTTGAGTCTAGCACAATGTGTTGCCAACATGTACATGCTTTTGTCCAGGTGATCTTGATCACCACCCCCACCATTATGTACCTGGGCTTCGCCATGCACAAGATCGCTCGCATGGAGGACAACGAGTACCGGCCCGTCCGGAGCCCCAAGAAGAGGATGCCCATCGTCAGCCGCGGGGCAGTTCGAGATTACGAGGAAGCGGAGGACAATGGAGAGGAAGACCCCATGATATCTGAAGAGATTGAACAAGACAAGCCCGACAAAGAAGAAAAGAGTACGTAGGAGATTTGAGCAGAAATATAGCAATCGCAAGCAGTTTGAATATTCTGTCCAGTATGTTTTACCCCCTTATCATGCTGTCTTTATGAAATTCTGACCAGTATGTTTTTATTTTCAAGGCTCAGAGAAAAAGCATGACGGTCGTCGGCGGATCCTGCGTGACGGCCTGATGAAAGTCTACGTGTGCCAGCTGCTGTGGCGCTCCTCCTTCGAGGTCGCCTTCCTTTTCGGCCAGTACATCCTCTACGGCTTTGAGGTGATACCCTCCTACGTCTGCACTCGCTCGCCGTGCCCGCACACCGTGGACTGCTTTGTGTCCCGCCCCACGGAGAAGACCATTTTCCTGCTGGTGATGTACGTCGTGTCTTTCCTCTGCCTGCTCCTCACCCTCTTTGAAATCATCCATTTAGGCGTGGGTGGCATCCGCGACACCTTCCGCAAGCGGGCCATGCTCGGCTCACGTGCCCCCCTTCCATCCTCCTCGCGTGCCATGCCCACAGCTCCGCCCGGATACCACGCCACCGTCAGGAAGGAGAAACTGAAAGGAGACCTGAGGGACTCGCCAATGGCAGACTCCGGGCGGGAGAGTTTCGGGGATGAGGGGCCGTCGTCCAAAGAGCTGGAGCGTTTGAGGAGGCACCTGAAGCTGGCCCAGCAGCACCTGGACCTGGCCTACCAGGTCGATGAGGGAAGCCCTTCACGAAGCAACAGCCCCGAGGTCAACGCGGCTGCGCAGACGGCCGCCGAGCAAAACCGCCTCAACTTTGCCCAGGAAAAGCAGGAGGAGGCAAGCGAGAAAGGTAATGAATACACTGCTACAATATGCCTTTTTAACCAGGTCAAATTATTATTTCTTTGAATACATCTTTACAGGCAGTTTTTATATAGTACCATCTCCATTTGACACATCGCAACGGTCTTTGATTCCGTTGCCACAACATTTTGAGACCATTGAACCAAGGCGATAATCCTTAAGTGATTTATCCAAAAACAATCATCCACTAATTCATGCCTGTCACAAACTTTTCCATGTTTTTATGGAACTCAAAATGAAAAACAAGCCATTTAAAATAACCATTAGTTGTAAACTGTATGCTGTATTTATTGGCATAACACCCAGAAGGAAAGTATTGCCAACGTATAAAAATATTTTTTGTGCAAGTAACTTTCTGAACTACAAATCAGCTTAAATCCATTGTTAAACTAATTGCAGATAACTTTCTGTCGATCGACAGAATGTTTGAGCTCCGTTGTGAGCGTAGCTACCTCCGATTTATTAAAAGCATGACCTCAAGTCAGCAAAACATGTTACCCAAGAACCTCCTAAAAACAATCCAGGTTTCAAGTGAACAAACATGCTGAATATTCCTCTGTTTCATCTCGTCTTCTCCTAGGAATACATGCCTGAGCGTGCTTCCTGCCTCAAACGTCTGTTCTTCCATTCCCACTGGCCTTAAACACATGGAGGAAGCACATATCGGAGTGCAGTCAGACCACTGAGGGAGACCACAGCGTGTGTGTGTGTGTGTGTGTGTGTGTGTGTGTGTGTGTGTGTGTGTGTGTGTGTGTGTGTGTGTGTGTGTGTGTGTGTGTGTGTGTGTGTGTGTGTGTGTGTGTGTGTGTGTGTGTGTGTGTGTGTGTGTGTGTGTGTGTGTGTGTGTGTGTGTGTGTGTGAAATTTGCCTTTCAGTATTAGGGGGCAGTCAGAAAGGGGGGGGAAAAAAAAAGAGAGAAAAATGCTGACCAAGCTGTGTTGTGACAAATGGTTCATCTCCAGGACTCTAAACTTGAAAGCCTGCCACATCTCCAGTTTCTGCATGCTGACCTCCTTCCAAACCTTGACTGTGCCTTCGGCTAAAACCTTGTCTACACCCTGTTCTTTCGCCTACTCTTGTGTTTTTGTGGCCATGCAGTAATCCTCGTCCATTTCAGACCTTGTAAGGATTATCGAAAGCTTTAAAGTCCTCTGGCCAAGTGTACTTGTGTTGTCTCCCTCACAAAAGAGAGGCTCTCCATTTATGAAATGTGGCCGAATGTTGGTCTCACTTTGAGAATCTCAAAGAACACAGCCTTTGGTTATGTCATTTCTGGAGCGTGTGCAGCAACGAGGGCGGCTTAACCTGCGCTAGATGAGTCCTGTTTAATTTAAACAGATTAATGTTGGGGATTATTGGTGTTTATCAGCCACAAGCCACACCATTTCAGCAATATTTGACAGAATTTTGAAGCCTGTATATTTACTCCAATCAGCCAAAATGTTTACCTGGGAAATGCTTGAATTCTTTAACGACAGGAAATGTTCCTAAAAATCTTTTTTTTTTTTTTTTTTTTTTTTTGTACAATCAATTCATTTAAAATACTCAATTTCTTTTGACTAGAATATTTACTTGTCTAGAAGGATGTTTTGGCATCACAAATGCCAGCTATTTCACACGCTCTTAGATGTCAGTAAATCCCTTCTTTTCTAAATGATGTACTTTAAAAGAAAAAATGATTCATCATTGCAAAAATTTAAAGAACAATTTTGACATTTTGTGGGGTTTTTTTGCTAACAGCTGGAAACATCTGTCTTCTGGGCTACCGTCAACAATGAAATTCTATCCTTTTTGAAATTTACATTCTTCTTTGGTGAGACATATTTTCCATCTTTGACATGCACCACTACCCCTCCGTTGTGCTGAAACACGGATGCTTTCGTCTATCCTGGAAAAAAACACAACCCAGCTGAGGAAAGGATGACAGTTGGCTGCTGACGCACAACCCTGTGCCATGTAAACACGCATAATCTACAATTCATCGTGAGACTTTTGATCAATAGCTTTCAGTGTTCATACAGAGGTCATACTTTTTCATAACCTGTCAGTTAGATTAATGATCTTTGGCTGAAATAATGAAACTACAGATTGCCAAAGAGCTGTTTGATGCTGTATTTTTTTTTATTTTTTTTTTGTAATCATCTCACTTCCACTTTTGCTACTTAATGCAAGGTACGACATTCCATTTTGAATATGGTATTTCTTCAGTGGTTTCTATGTTTTGTTTTTTTTCTATTGCAAGTTTTGTAGTTTTTGTAACTGTAGAGATTATTTTGTCTTCAGAGTAAATAAATATATTTGAACAGTATTGTATAGGCTTGCCTCTTTCTGTGGTAAAGTTGCAGCGCATACATTTTGTGTAAATGAGCCAAAAGGTATGAAGCGGGCGCTTAAAAAATGAAATGTGTTGTGGAATTTACAGAATGCAAGAGTTCCATGTTCAAATCAATTATTTAATATCACATATTACTGCAGTTAACAGCAGTCACACTGTATTTGAAGGTATTGATAAGTGATACAGTGGAAAAGTAGTATTACACTGCCCTCTAAAGGTCAGAATCACAGCACCCCCAGTGCTTGGCCTTGCAGTATTTCTACTTACTGATTGTAGCTAAATAAAAGTGTGTGTGATTAGCAAGTGGCATTTAAAAGCAGAGCTTTAAAGGTTCTAGTCGCACAAATTGGAACACTTTTTCTAACATACTCCAAGTTGTATCTGACGTTTTATGTGCTCAGATTTTAAAACACTCCATTTTTAAAAATAATTGAGGTCATTTAAACATTTCATTTGAAAACTTTGGTAGCAATTAGTTCAAATTAGAGGCAGAAATCTCAAAAACCTCAGCACATAAAACCATAAATGACCGCTTTGCGAGACAGCATGTAAGTAAACAATGAATGTCCTTTTGTAATTTGGGAGAACGGGCCCTTTTAAGCTGAAATGTTCAGATACAAGAACACTCTTCAGGTATGATGTTGGGCAAGGTCTCATACTTGAACGAGTACCAGCCGTCAGATGTTGTGGTGATCCTCAGGGACTTCATGGTCCCTGGGACCGGAGCGCAGCACTGTGTGATCCCCAGCATGGCGGCGGGTCGATCCCAGGCTGAGCAGTTCCCGTGACAGTAGTAGAAAGTCAGCAGTTTTGGATGGACGATCCAGTTGTCCCAGCCCAGCTCCTCGAAGCTGATTTCAATCTCTGCCCTGTGGCAGTCGTTGTGATGAGGTCTCTCCTGAGAGGGCCGCCGGAGCAGGTCGATAGCAGAAAGAGACCAGGGTATGGTTACTGGTGCGTGGCGGGGGGAGCGGACAGGACCACGAGGCTGAGTGTGGAGGTGAAGAAAGGGCGTCTTGTCTGGTTCCTTGGCGTGGCACTGGCAGGCTGGACAGCGGACCTGGAGCAGAAAAGGGCCCTCGCACAGTGAGGCTAGCAGGGTTTGATCCAGGTGGTAGGTGGTCCATCCATCCGAGCTCGTCTTTGATGGAGCCTCTGCCGCCCGAAGAAGCTGCTGCGCTGAAGTGAGAATGAACAGCTGGGCAGAGGAGTTGGCTGTGGGTCCTTTGCCTGCATATAACCAGAAGTGGGCAGATGTGACTAGGGTCTCATGGTTGTTCATGGAGGGCTGGAAGTAATATGTGAAGTGGCTGTTGGAGGTTCCTCCAGGAGCTGAGTCAGGTCTGGCACAGGATGAGTCTGCCAAAGTGATATAAGAGAGCAGTTAGCAACGTGTATTGCTTTTTTTTAGTGGGCAATTTGGGACTCCCTCAGTCCTGCTGTTATCTAGAGAAGGCTCCAGTGTCTATGGATTCTTTCAGATAGCCTAATACACAGCACTATACTTTTTAATGAGATTTACAAACAAATTATAATCGCCCATAAAATCTTGTTTTTGCTGAACTCTAGTGGCTGAACTTTTTACTCTTCTGCAGTTATGTACAGCTGTACTCTTATACTGTATCTATGTCCAGGACACTGACATCACTGTTGGTTGTGACCACACATAGGTAAAACAGACTTCTGACCAGAGAGGGCCGTGAAACTGCATTTCAGCCAGGCGTTAAGTTGCTCTTTAAAGCACATTAAACATAAACAATTTACAAATAGGGTCTTTAAGTAAAGGCCACTTCAATTGTTTCTTTGTTCTGGAAGGACACCTGCTTACACCGATTTATTTACAAAAAATGTATTTCATATCAATATACAGTGTAAGTCATTGACTTTATTTGTTTCACATCTGCAGCTTACTGCATATAGTGAGTTTACTGCAATATGAAATAATGTGATTTCAACATTAAGATAAGCAAAGCAATGGCTATGTGGAATATATGACAAATAAGTCTGAAATAAGAAATAAGAAATGTTAACGGAAGCACTTTGCTGCACTTTTAGAGAAGACCAAATATTTAATATGTATTTTCACATGAATGGGCAGTTTAGTTGTGCAGTTGCAAGACAAATATGATAAATCTGTGCTATATTTGAATGTATTTGTCCATTATATTCTTTTGAAAATCTGGGTATGTATAATTTCAGTCTTTAAAAATGTCAGACTCTCCCACAGAAAACAAAATGCTTCCTCTTATAGGACAAAAACACACTTTCCCTTTTGATTGAAGGAAGCTGTGCACATAGAAAAGGGGAATAGAGTTTTAGAGGTATTATTTAGGTAAAAAAAACAACAACAAAGCTTCTCACCAGAGCCGGGAAAGAGAATCATTTGAGATGTTTCTTCGGTCGGACTGCTTTGATGGTTGACCCACGCTGTCCTGCTTGTCCTGGGGACCCTCCGGGGTGCATGCCTTGCTTCTGGCTGGGCCATGTCCCTATCAGGATCATGCACTAGAGGAGGCTCCTCCAGCCCGAGGCCCTCCAGAACCCGCTCTCTGAACCAGGACAACACCGCTTCCCGGGACAGTTCCTCTCCGCCGCAGGCTTGTGTCAGAATGTGGATCCACAGAGGGCCCAGGATAAAGAGAGCACAGGACACCATGGCTGTACTGTTCGACAACCACTTGACACTCTTGGGCGCAAAATACTTTCCACGCGTAACAACTAAAACAGAAGTCTGACGATTTGGACTGGTTCAGAGAAGCACAGAGTTTCTATAAAGATGCAGGTCCAATTAGCCCCAGAAAATTGAATCTCTCCTGTGACTTCCTTTATTCTCACACATATTAGTCTGGCTCTGCAGCTATCTTGGTCCGAGTTTGTTGCCAACACATGAATGGAAGATAGCAAAGAATGGCCTTGACGGTTGGGATGTTGCATTATCTGTTTCTGTGGCTGTTTCACACAGCATCGAGGGAATGTGTCTGCATGTCTTATTTTCTCCTTTTGTGTCCTGCGGAGTTGCTTTTCGTTGGCGTAGTTGACTTTTTGCTTGAACAAGGGTCAAGAAATCAACCACTGTCACACACTGTACGTGGAAAGGTTATTTTTTACACTCTACTTTATAGCTAGTGTCAAGTCTTCAGAGCTATTTTGCTTTTACGTGAAAATGAAAACATACTTTGAATTAAACTTTTACATGTACCCATACTGTAGCCTTACGTAATCCTTTTTATATAAATAACACATCTGTTTTTTTTATCATCACCTGTAGTATGTGGATAATAATTGCTTACTGTAATTATACAAAAACAAGTTTCACAGTCAAATAAAAGATATCTTTTATGTTTGTAGTTGTAAAGCAACCTTCTCAAGAGCCTTAAAACATCAATCTGTGCCCTTTATTGCAGAAATGTTTATTGTGCACACTTTGACTTCATCGTAGCGGGCATATCTAACACTGACACACACCTGATGTTTTCCCACCTAACAAAAAGTCTTTGTAAGGCAAACCTTCCTTCTTTATCTTACTGGCCTTGAATTCTTGAATCCGTCTCGGAGAAATGTTTTTTTCTTTGTGTGTTTCTGTGGGCCTGCTAGGGCATTTTATCAGCTGTTTAACAGGCCAAAGACCAGATGGTCATGAAAGCTTTGTTTTGAACCAAGCAGTTGTCTTTGGAGTTGTGTTTTAGAGTTGACTATTACAAATTATTTGGTGAAACTAAAATAGGCTAATATGTAGGCTAATGATAAGGTCTAATGTACTGATATATTTACATTAAATAAGCTATATTCGATTTTGATCAGTGAGACTGTAAGTGTTTATCGGTATTTTAAGCCCCCAATGTCGCACTAGGATTAGGCAATGGTTATGGTTAGGCTAGGGTTAAGGTTAGGGTTAGGTGCCTTAAAGTCAACAGTCGCAGTGCATGCCTTGAAGTCAATTAGGCTATGGTTATGGTTATGGTTATGGTTAGGGGGGTTAAGGTTAGGGTTAGGTGCCTTGAAGTCAACGGTCGCAGTGCTGCCTTGAAGTCAATTAGGCTATGGTTATGGTTATGGTTAGGGGGGTTAAGGTTAGGTGCCTTGAAGTCAACGGTCGCAGTGCTGCCTTGAAGTCAATTAGGCTATGGTTATGGTTATGGTTATGGTTAGGGGGGTTAAGGTTAGGTGCCTTGAAGTCAACGGTCGCAGTGCTGCCTGGAAGGAGATGCTGGGGGCTTAAAACACCGTCGAGCTATGTAGCTAGCTAACTTGTTAAATAGCGGCCACTGTGGTCACAAGTAGTAATTACAGAATGCTGGCACTTTGACGTATCACAGTGGAAAAGGCAAACGTGTAAATAATAAAAAAGAATGCTAGTTCAATTAAATTTAGCTTCGCCGGTTACAGGATTATGATATTGTTCATACTTGGCTCAGTGCCATGGCTTTTTTTGGGACATTTCTAAATATAACTGATCATCAGCAACACCTGCAAACCGTCAGGAAACAACAAACTCTCCTGGTGAGTTACACACTTTGCTTATGTCTTGTTTTACTTTTTGTGACGTTGAAATGTCTATTTGTGCTCCAACGTGACGTTAGTCTGAGAAGTGTCAGCAAACCTACGCAGTAACGTCTGTTACGCAGTAATATCTAAACTTTGCTAATGTTAGCTTAGTTTAGCAACAAAATAACTACATTATCTCGATTGTTAATGTATTATTCATTAATTAATCAATTAATAAAGATTGCGTACTTCTCATGATGTATTTCCTAGCAGATTCCCTAATGAAATATTGTTTTTCATCAATTTTGATTTAATTAATGATCTTATTCATCATACCTGTTGCAACGTGTTTGTATCACGTGCAGTCTACTAGGGTGCTTGCCGATTTAATCCTGTATACGTGTCCCGTTTTCAGACGGGTAATGGACATCTCTTTCTTTGGGCTCCTGCTTTTTGAGTACAATTGGTGTCTTGCTTTGTCAAGCAGTTATTCCTGCCAGGTTTTGTGCATGATAGTTGTACTGTAACCTCAATACCTGTCGTTTAAATAACTGTTTGAGCCAATATGTCTTCCTTTTCATTTCCTCCCACGGTGGGAGGAAATGAAAAGGGAGACATATTGGCTCATGTATGCTCATATTGGCTCATGTATGGGAGTCCCACCCATACATGAGCAGGAACCCAAAGGAAGAAGATATCAAATCCCCTACGTAGTCTCAGTAGCACCTGAACAACGTCATACACAGTAGACCTTTTTCACGGCAGACATGTTGACCTGTCATAGTAGGAAAAGCACAGGTGTATTGAAAACCATTAATTATGGCTGCATTCCACTTAGGAGAGGCCCTGGTGTTGAGTGCATGCTGACTCACTGAAATAGCTTACTGGGACACTTGATGGAATTGAGCCATCGTTAAGGTTATCAATTTCAGCTGTGCTTTTCCTACTATGACAAGTAAAAATATCTGCTGTGAAAAAGGTCCATATCCTGCCTGCGTGACAACATTCCAGACCTTGACTGTGCTGACAAACTATCAGAAGCGATTAAAACACTGGGCTGGTTATTTTCTTCCACCCCCATTGTAATGCTAACAATAATCCAAGTACATCAGCTATACGTACACTGAAAGGCAGTCTGAAACTCTCTTTTTCACTGCATCAGTGCATCACTACGTCCTAATGAGGGATAAAGAATGCAGCACCTGTATGCCCACTCTGGTTCTTTTGAGCCTGAATATCTTGTGTTTTTCAATATTGTTTTGTACTATTATCTGCTTGGGCAGCAGTTTAGGTTTCTCTTTTAATTTTTGCTGCAGACTTGTATCTATGTATGGCAAAATGAATCTCCACGGAGCACATAGCTGATAATGGAACAGTGGGGCTAATAAATGCTAACAAGTTAATTGCCTCTAGCTCCATACTTAACCCATTTATTGTTTTTGAAGTAAATGTGACATACTTAATACTTAAAGTCTTATTGTCTGGACCAAACTATGCACGTTGTGAATCGCCTGCTCCAAGCATGGCTACAGTTTCCATTTATAGGCTCATAATTATGCTGAAAACTTCCAATAATACTTTATATCAGAAACAAATCTAATGAACATTTGGATCTCAAGATAAAATATGGATGCAGTGTACTAAAAGTCAGTGTCGGTGTGTTCGAGTGATGCATTACTTATGCAGTTATGATGCTGACAGTCTTAACTGTCAGACTGAAATGAAAAATGAAATCATGTACCAGAAGAGGGCGTTAAAACACTACATCAGCAGATGTGTGTCTTTCATGACAGCAACATTATTTTGGCCAAAACACAACGGTCTTTGGTGTTTTTTGCCCCCAACGGCTCCTTCCAGGCAGCGCGGCAATGGTTATGTTTAGGGTTAGGGTTAGGGTTAGCTGCCTGGAAGGCGCCGTTGGAGGCAAAAAACACCATTGAGCAAACACAACACAGGCATGCAATTATATTACATGTTACATTAAATGTCATCTAGCTGACGCTTTTATCCAAAGCCACTTCCAATTAAGTGCTTTCAACAAGTAGTAAGTGCAAGTACATTAGCTTTAAATGAGCAAAACTACAAAGAGCCATATGAAAGTACAGCTTTAAGAAATATATATATACTTTTTTTCTTCTTCTTTTTTTATGTTTATCCGAGGTGTAGTTGGAAGAGATGTGTTTGTAGCCTTCGGCTGAAGATGTGCAGGCTTTCGGCCATCCTGATGTCAATAGCGAGCTCACTCCATTATTTAGGAGCCAGGACAGCAAACAGTCGGGATTTCGTTGAGTGATTAGTTCTCCCTCGCTGTGAGGGGGCAGCAGAGCGGAGTGGGCGGGTTGGGGTATATGGTTTGACCATGTCCTGGATGTATGCTGGGGATGATCTATTCGTGGCCCTGTATGCAAGTACTAGTGTCTTAAAGCGGATGCGGGCAGCAACTGGTAACCAGTGAAGAGAGCGGAGGAGCGGTGTAGTGTGAGAGAACTTGGGGAGGTTGAAGACAAGTCGAGCTGCTGCGTTCTGAATGAGCTGCAGGGGCCGGAGGGCACATGCAGGCAGGCCAATCAGGAGGGAGTTGCAGTAGTCTAGATGTGAGATGACTAGAGCCTGAACCAGAACCTGAGCCGCCTTCTGCGTTAGAAGGGGACGTATCCTTCTGATGTTATGCAGCATGTATCTATACGATCGGGTAGTTGCAGCGATGTTGGCAGCGAAGGAGAGTTGGTCGTCTATATATCTATATACTTGAACTGAAATTGTATGTGCATAATTCAGCCTATTCAGCATGATTTTAACACCAGTAACTCAACATTAACTCTTGTCCCATCATAATGTTGAGTGAAGGAAACCTTGATCAATACTACATCTGTTGCTTGTAATTTCTTCAACATTGAAACATTGTAGCGTTAAATCGTCTTGCCACACCTATTAATGTAAGTAACATAATAAAAAGATGTATAAGGCAAAGTCAGGTGCTATTCTTGGTTGAGGACAGGCTACTTCCTGCAGTTTAATGGGTACAGGCTCTAAGAAAACCATGATAAATAAGTGAATAGGTTGAACATTTTCATATTTACATCCCCCATTTGGTATCACAGGGAGGAAAATCTTTTTAAATTAACAGCAGAACTGACTTTCACACGTACGTAGAATAGATTTTACTGGTGCAGATGTGAAAAAAGACAAAAACACAATTATGAGTGGCACTCTTTTAATAATTCATCTCATCACATTGTTTTTGATATGCGTTTGGATAAAACCAATGGATAAATTGGATGAAATTAGAGCTGCAAGGATGAATCAATTAGTTGTCGACTATTAAATGAATCATTTTTCACCATTTTCCTACATTTTATAGACCAGACAACCATCGATTAATCAAAGCAATAGTCATGAAAACAATTGTTAGTTGCAGCCCTCGATGAAATCAATTAGGACGTCACCGCTCCTCCCTGGGACGCTGTTGTCAGATGCAAATCTCCTAAAGGTGAGAGGAAAACATCCTCAGGTATGACACGTTTAACGCTTCAACTGTTTGCAAAACCGTGCACAGGACATGTTTATTATTAAACTTACCAATCACTGACAAACATAATCCACAGTAAGGTAGTGAGGAAGAGAATCGCAGTAAGCAGGATGTCCCAGATTGGTAGAGTTGGCGGTAACATTGCATGATTGTTTGCTGTTACACCTGAGGGTGAATTCAAAAGAAAAGCAAGGGTTATTAATGTATATTCTTTTCATTAATAATCCAAAAAACCAACCAGTTTGTAAATGTAGGCCTAATCTGCATTGGAAAGAAAAATATGACCAGCCATTTATACTACCAGTATTATTACTATACACAGATTTACTACATCTACGTTTATTATTATTATTTTTATATAGCACAAATAGTAATATCTAAGAATAATATTCAAGAAAAACAACAATTTAGAACAAATAGCACATTCCCTCTGCCTCCACTCAAGCCTTTTGTCTTCAGAACCAATACACACAATGTTTTCAGGGTTCCTGCAGCTGTGTAACTTGCACAGAAGGTCATGTTCGAAGGAGTGTCGGTGCAGGTGTTCCTGTCCAAACGCCCGAAATTGGCCTTCTCGATGTTAAGGACTCCTGTTTCTGAGGGTGGAAGAGACATGAAGACACAATGTGTCATAACACAGACAAAACGGACTTAAGCTAAATAGAAACCTTATTAGACATACAATGAATTAACATTAAAAAATAAATAAATGCTATGCAATCCACACCCATAATCCCTTCTTCTTCTTCTTGTAATGCCCAATGTCTTAAGCATTTCTTCACTAAACCTTACCATTATAATCAATTATATTCCAGCCTTTTTCCGGTTATTTTTTAATCAACACATCTTCTAACCAAAAAGTTCTCATCAACTTCATAGAGGAGGTATTTATAGATTTTTTATATATATGCATATGTGTGTGTGTGTGTGTGTGTGTGTGTGTGTGTGTGTGTGTGTGTGTGTGTGTGTGTGTGTGTGTGTGTGTGTGTGTGTGTGTGTGTGTGTGTGTGTGTGTGTGTGTGTGTGTGTGTGTGTGTGTGTGTGTGTATTTAAGTATGACTATATTTATTTAAAAAAACATCATGGAGATTATTTTTTTAAATAAACAAACATATCCATGCACCCAGAATTGTAGACACATTCTTACCACACTTTATCACTGCAGCTTGATTTTCACATACAACAGTGGTACGCACATCTGTAAAAACATCAGGAGATAAGGTCAGGTCTTAGCTTGCAAATCCTACAATCATCCTACCATCTTCAATGATATCTGCAGAATTATGCTGCTGTTACATTTAGCCTCTGCAGTGCTTCAAAATACTCACCAGCCCTTTTCTTGTTACATTTGTAGGTGATCTGAATGAAGGCATCTTCTGAATAGTTGCACACAAACATCTGCTTAGCGGGTCTGGGCAGTTGGCATTGTTCCAGTTTGTTACAGCTATAGAAATATTAGAAAATATCAAATTATTGCACAGTCAAGAATATTTGATGTGCAAGCAAATGTCTGAACAATTAATGTCACAAGATAAATATGAGGGCTCATGAGATGATTGATGGGGCAGGGAAGAAGAACAAACACAGTTCTGCAAGACGCATTTGTATTCATTATTTTGACTTTTCTCTACTTTCTTATGTTTTTTGTTTGATTTTGTTTTAAATAAACCCAGCTGTCCTGTCCTCGTAAAAGGTACTGTAACCTTGGTAAATGAAGAACTATGTTTAGAAAGTAAATGTAAGTTTAAAAAAAACCAAGTCTTACATGAACTTGATCCAACTTATCATGTCTTTGTGTATGCACTGCTTGTCCGAGACCACGGCGGGCTGGCTTCTGGCAGTGCAGTCAGCAGAGCTCTTCACACCATGCTGCACTGACAGCACTTCGATCACGTGTCCTTCAGCTGATCATACACAACATTGATCATTAAGTAAAATATTAGCAATGGGTGATTGGGTGACAATGGGTGAAAGGGAAATAATGGAGCTGAAGCCTGATGGTAAAGAAGGTGGCGAGAGTAAATGGATAGAATACTTACGGCATTGCAGCTGGCTGTTTTCACCAGGACATGCCACATCATAGAGTTGTCCTGCAGCAAAACATTGTGTAAGTAATGTATATCAGTTGATCACACCTACTGTATAGAGTTGAGGTTCCCAACGTGGATGGCGTTTGCAAGGAATATTTGAAGGGTTGTGATATGATTGACAGGAGAATTACTGGATCGTTAAGTTTCTTCGGGTTTACGAACGGTAGTTGACAGAATAAAAACATTTACTCGCACAAACAAAACATAAATCAAGGAAGGAAATCAGAGGATCATATAAATTGTAATAATTTACCATCAGAGGTCCAACACCAAGTTGCAGCCACGACTGAAAGATACAAAACATGAAAAAAAATAATAGAATTGATCCTTTAAATGACAACATAACAACATAATGTGGTCCCATTTTTGAAGTAGCACTCTCAGGTAATGACCATTAAAGACAACAGAACAGGTGATATACTCACAGGCGATGATTGTCAGTCTTGTGAAAAGCATCTTGTCAGTCGTAGCAAGTGATGATTACACAGCAGAACTCAGCTTTTTATACGATTTCTTCTTTATTTGTTTTAAATGCAAACACAGACATCCTTAAATAGGAGCGCCCTGAAAACCTACGGTACACAGCCCTGGGCGTGTACACAGTACAGTACAGTAAATACAGTACAGAGTTTTACGAGACTGTTTTAAGGCAGAAGAAGAATACTATCAAAAACAGTGAGGTCCAGCACTTTGGCTGTATTCCTTGTACTTGGATAACTGATTTTAAATGCATATGAACTGGAGTCTTCTGTGGCTGGAGGGCTTGTCGCCACAGCTCCTCAAAGTCAAACCTGCCATAAGCAGGATAAAGTCTGGGAGATCTGAAGCATGCCCGGGTCCTTTCAAATTCAGTCATCCATTACCTCAGCTCCATATTGGGTGGCCCGTTCCTTCAGAGGGGTGTCAGTGTAATACGTAAAAGCATCCGTGTTCATCGCGCGATCACCAGCACGCTCGGGCTGGGCAATATGGAGAATGAAGAATTCCTTGATGTCGATGTTGCGACGATATTGTAGGACTGACAATTGGTGCTTCAACAAAATATTATTTACACAATGAGATTTCTGATAATCAATCATCAGAAATGTCGATTTAATGACTAAGTGGGTAAAGGCAAATAATAGAACAGCTAGAACCGTCTGAGTTCAGAAAATTACATCACTTTAATCTAATGCAGCCTTCAAAACCAGGAAAAGACCACACTTAATATATTACGATTTTACGATATCCAAAATCTAAGACGATGTCTAGTCTCAAATCACGATATCAATATAATTGATTGATAATCGATATATTGCCCAGCCCTACAGCACGGCCATGGGCGCACAGATGGGCGCAGGTGCATTTGCTATTTAAACGACGTGGGCGCTGGACGGGAAATTGACAACTGTGTGAGGCGGCCCTAAGTCTTGTCTGTCTTGTCGTGGTGTATGACCTGTGACATGAAACTGTCTTCCACAACCTCACCTTGGTAGCAGAGTTTGGCTGTTCCTCGGCCAGTTTTAGGCGTCCTACACAGCTCTTCCTGTTTCAGTTAATGACTGTGTTACAACCTACATGTGAACTTGATGATCACTAGCACCTGTTTGGAATAATTGGTTGATCATACACCTGACTATGAGCCTACAAATCGAATCGATGCTGTGGGTGCCCGGGTAGCTCAGTTGGTAGAGCGGGCGCCCATATATAGAGGTTTACTCCTCTGCGCTGCAGCCGCAGGTTCGACTCCGACCAGCTGCCCTTTGCTGTATGCCGTTCCCCCTCTCTCTCCCCTTTCATGTCTTCAGCTGTCCTGTCAAAATAAAGGCCTAAAAAATGCCCCCCCCCCCCCCAAAAAAAAAAAATCGATGCTGTTTTGAAGGCAAAGGGTAGTACCACCAAATATTGATATAATTTAGATTTTCCTTTTGTTCGCTCACTTTGCGTTTTGTAAATTGATTAAAAGAAAACTATTATTAGTTATATTTTTAAAAGCATTCTTAGTTTACAGCATTTTTTCACACCTGCCTATCGTTTCAAAAAGAAACATGAGTGCTCAGTGTGTTATATAGAGATACATGATGACTTGTAGAAATGCTGTATTCGTTCTGTGAAGCTTAAATTAATTCAGAAAAACAAACTTGTGACATTTACTTAATATAAGTATGGCATTTGGCCATGCAGTGCAGTGTCTTTAGGATATTAATCTTGGTCGTTGCCCAATTTCAGAACACCTCAGGGTTTAACAGCTTTCTACTGACACGTTTGAACACTTTGTTCCTGATGGAAACTTTGAGAAGACAAGCATAACCAGACACTGATAATTACATTTCAGCTCTCTTAATACTAATAACAGATCTTGGTATCAGCTGATATTATTCTTTATAATCTTAACACAGTCGCATGCAAGCTCTTCTTCAGGAAACGTTTTGCTTGGGAGCATCCTAATTCATGTAATTCATAAAAATATACATACCAACCAAATTTAAAACTAATATTTTCAAAAAAAGCCTAATGTAAATGTAATATTAGGTGGATTCCTGCAGGTCCGAGCTATGCAACTTCTATGTTTTTGAAGAACAAATTACAATTGCTTTTTGGGATGAATGGAAGATAGTGAATTTTTACTTGTGCTTTGAATGAGACCCTTGATACTGAAGAATGTACTCTTATTTTGCTTTGTGAAAGGAAAAAAAACTGCATTCATTCTGGATTTAGGTCAAAGTATAGTGTGTACAAGTGTATGTAGGGGCTTTTACATTTGCAAGCTTGTGATCTAATTCATTTATAGCAATATCACAATTCATAGAATAACTGGAATGGCTAGATGTAACAAAGTTCATAAACATATGTAACTAAAAAAAAAAAACACAAATTCATAAAGAAAGAAGAGGGAAAGTATACAAATGTAACATGGAAGTTATAGAAGAAACAAATCTGAATGAAAGGTTTTTTTTTTTATAAGACAACTACAAATAAACCAGTTCAACAAATGTGTTAAGCATATTCATTGGAGGGATTGACCAATCAAGGCAGATTCCAATTATTAGTAGTTAATAAAACCGATAATTGGAAATGATATGCATTTACAATGAAAATTAAGATTTTGGAATGTTACAACCTCCAACACAAAACTTTGTTTAGATGCTTTAAGCAATTATTTAATGAATGAGAAACTTTCAACATAATAGCCAGTAACAGATAGCAGATAGCGTTGTGGGCTGGACATTAAGTCAGACTCAGTGGTGAGAGAAACCGAAGCAGAGGGACAGACACAGAGCTGTTAATTCATTAACTTTATCGGTTATCAGGCAAATAACAGCCAGATACAGATAATCTGCAAACTGCCAAAAAAAACAGCCCGATAATCGCTCTATCCCTATCCGACCACTTATATTGCATGGCATTGTTATATCACTGCCCTACAGTTGTATGAATCACTGCCCTTTATTCTTAGACTTTCTTTTTATAGCAACTCCGACTGCCACATGCATGCTGTTTCTGTTCTGCCTGTCTCTCACACACGCACACACACACACACACACACACACACACACACACACAAGCTCCCACACTCCAAGCCCTTTAGATAATGTTATCAACTTGTGTGTGTGTGTGTGTGTGTGTGTGTGTGTGTGTGTGTGTGTGTGTGTGTGTGTGTGTGTGTGTGTGTGTGTGTGTGTGTGTGTGTGTGTGTTTTGTGTGTGTGTGTGTGTCATACATGGCAGCCCAAGAAATGTGACCTATCTGTGCTGGTGCAGCTGTCGTTCCCAACCTGAGGGAGTTTGGTGGGGGGGGGGGGGGTAAAGCAGGGAGATGGGAGAGAGAGACAGAAAACATGAGCTGATTTAAGTGCTTAGAAGTTTATAAAAGGTTAAATTGTATTTATTTTTTAGTACAAGTACTCAAATGTAGTTACTGAAAACACACTAGAGCAGAAGGCCTGAGTGGTTTGACATTTAGGAAAAAGGATCTCTCTCTGTCTCACCACTCTTCACCGGGGCTGAAGCTGTTGAAAGGGACCATGGCAGTGGCTGCTAATGCTACATGATCTAGGGTGGACTTACACCTACAGCCCATGCTCGCTAAAGGACACGTAGAGACACGGGCTTTAGCGAATGATTTGAGATGAAATATTTTGCTTCATGGATCGTGTTACCTTAACTTTGACTTTGCAGGGATGTCCAAAGGGATTCCTTTCAGCTTTAGTGGCAAAAGTGAGGTAAGATGCATTTCTTTGTATTATCGGGGAAAGTCTATTTTAAGAAACTCTGTGGATCAGCAAATGAGTGGGATATCAGAAATAAGCATATGCAGCAAATCCAAATGCTAATGTTTTCTTTGATCATTAATTATTCTATGTATTGCCATTTTGAATAGTTATTCGATTGTTTCCCCCTAAAAATCACTTAGGGGATTATGAAATTGCAGGAAGTACTAATACCAAAACGCCCCCCAAAAAAGTAAACTCGTTTTTCAGGAAGAACTACTCAGGGAAAAGGTTGTCAGAGGTAATTGTGGGGAGGAAACGGGAAGCAAATTTCTGCCTTCAGTGTCAAAGTCCTTTGGGCCATCCTACCAACCTCATTCTTAATACTTCTATAACTTACATCACATGCTTTAAAACACCCCTGGCTACTGTTTTCACACACCAGTAGTGTTTCGAATCGTCACATCCTGGCTACAGTACCATGACTACTTCTGTCTGTATTGCACGTTACGTGTGTACTACGGACACAGGTTGATGTGTAAGAGAAATATTAGGTCATATCTTGCTTTGCTAAAGAGTACTCCCAATGTAGTAGCCTACATCCTGCACAATACTGTACAGCTTTCTCATTCTGATACAGCTATACTGTACATATTTGTTATGGTATGGTATTTTTGTATCTTTTTCATATTTTTAGTGCAATTTTTCCATTCGATATGTTCTTGACTGTTGTAGTGGCTTTGCCTGTATTTTCATTTCGTCAATATGTTTATTGTATTCACCAAACAACAAGGCATATTCCCTGTAAGTCTAAACCTATGTAATTAACCTCTTTCTGATTCTAACAATACGTTTTGGGGGGCTTGCAGGAGACGATAAAGAGGCAGACACATAAAGAGGCAGACACATGTTGACTTTTAGCCCACCATATGGATCCTACACTTTACATAATGCAACTCAACAATAGCATCTTTAGTGAGGCCTCCCGTTACTGAATGTAGAAAGGCTTAGTTTTTAAGGTTTCTGCACAGCAATGCTGTCATTTTTATGGATAGGAACTTATTATTCACAAAAGAACTGCAAAAGGTGCTGTCATAATGTCAAAATGCTTGTCATAAAAATGTAATTGCGGGTTGTTTTAAGCCGTTGGAAGAGATGTTTATCTGATGAGCACATTCACTAGCAAACCTTGTCTGTATTCAAACTGTGAAATATCTGAACATAACTTTGACGTCATTCTGATTGATGTACTCTAGTCATTACAGTCCCCGGTGCAACAGCCCAGGTCAAACATCCTCTGCACTCCCTGTGAGCCCGGAGATATCTGAAACAATGAAAGAGTCTTTCAGAAGATACATTCAGTAACTGCAGCTCATCTTGATACCCCGATCAATTAACAGATTAAAAACTCCAGTCTGTGAAGACATTCGAAAGAACTCAAGATGGCAGAAGGCCCTGGATCCAGTCCCAATCTCAACATCCCTTCCAAGAGGCCCAAAGTCACCAAGGACCAGATTGTTCCAGACGCTGAGGTTGCAATGCAAGAACCCACGGCGCCAGTTTTCACCCGCAAACTCCGTAAAGCAGCCGTAGGAACAAGTTGTGATATCCGGCTGAGGGTGTCAGTGGCAGGATTTCCAAAACCTTTGCTGACTTGGTACCACAACGAGGAGCTCCTCCCTGCATCAGAAGCCCAGGACTCAGGCGGGCTGTGGATACGGGACTGCCGCACGAGCGACGCCGGCTTGTATACTTGCGTGGCGACCAACGAGCTGGGGGAGGCAAGCTGCAGTGCCGTCTTGGCCATTATGGACCTTGGTGAAGGTAATCACAAGCAACTGAAACTTACACTTTCTTTACTTACATATAACACAGGTTAATAGTTGGCAATAGGGACAAAAAGGGTCCTCAAATGGACCAATAACTAATTTACACTGGTCTTCCTTGTGTATACAGAATACCAGTTGATTTAGGACAAACACTGGAACACCCTTATATTTCTAGATAAAATATTAAAATCTGTTAAACTAATTGCCATTCTCAACACTTTTCTAATTAATATTAGATCCCTTGAAACCTTATCGCAGTCGGTGAAAGCTCACCCAGACAAAACAATATATCCCAGACTTTGCTTTTGATCATCAGACAGTTTCCATGTCTGCAAATCAGCACTGGGGGATACTTAAAATAAGTTTGTTGATGTAAGTAGAGACTTGTTGGACGGGAGGAGTATCACCATTGCTTTTTATTAGCTGCACAACGGAACCTTTGGGTGCTGTTTGTTATGATTACTGAGCTGAGGAAGTTGGGATTTGGGCACCTGGTAAGAACATTCCTGTTAGGATGTTGTATCTAATTTAAGCCAGGAAACTTGGGAAATTCCCATGAGCCTGGGAAAAGTAACCTTCAAGACTTTAAAACTGAGAAACATCGGCTGTTTACATGATTTAGTAGTTATATCGGTAATCGCTATCATCAGCTGCTGTATATTAACGTAGTGCAACCAGCACAGTAATGTAATAATAAGGTTGTCAACATAATGCAAAAAGGTTAGACTGCAAATACATGTTTTTTATACTATGATTTGAAATCAAGTTGTCTTTGGTGGTCATACTATGTGAATTGTTGAAGATAGTGTCTGTTTCCGTTTTGGAGGAACAGCAAAAGTTAAGCTAGCTTATACTGAAAAAGGGTCACATTGACGAAAAGGAGTTCCTGGCATGTGTGAAGTTACTTTTTCCTGAATATTATGTTTGCGTTAGTCTCTCTTTGCCAGACCTTCCTCCACAGCACAGCGGAGGAGGGTCTGGCTAGTCCACACAGAATTCCTGGATGGGAGAAAAAAGTGCTCTGGTTTATCGGCATTTCTTTAAACCAATCACAATCGTCATGGGCGGTGCTATGGCCGGAGCGGAGCCACGGTGCCTCTGCAAAATCGCCTCGGGAAGGAACTTGTTTTGGTGGGACACGTGTACATTCAAAGGTTGTTTTAGTCGTGCAACAGAAAACTCAGATTGGACAGATAGTCTAGCTAGCTGTCTGGATTTACCCTGCAGAGATCTGAGGAGCAGTTAACCATAGTCCTCAGAAATCCGCCGGAGTTTAAAATTCCAACACAGAGAAAGCGGAAGCTACCGTACATCCGGCCGGATTTTCGGAGCGGATTTTCCAGCGGCAAAGTGGAACGTTGTGGATATAGACTGTTTGTGTAGGTTTCACTGAGGATGACAACCTTCAAGATTTTAATTTTGCAAACATTTTGAAAGATGTTACTTACCAAGTTCAGGATTAAGCTGTAAAGATGATCTCTGTGTTAGAATTTCTGCCGTTGCGGCTCTGTAACATTTCCAGGATTACAACATTTGTCGGGACAGTTTGGCTCGCGTCGGTCATTGTGTCAGCATACAGTAAATTCACACAGCAAAGCATGCAAGACATAGATTATATTTCTCAAAGGCCTCTGTTAGAGCAGTCCAGCCTGTCCCATCCTCCACATCATCTTTATCATGTCTCACTCACAACTCTCAAACTCTAAGCATATCTTTAGCCTTTTCAATTGCCTTTTTAATGCGCTACAAATAATTGAGAGCAGGTTATGAAGTACAGTTACTTTAAAAAAAGGTAACTCTCTCATGCATTGTTAACATTTCTGGATATGCGTTAGTGTTTTGCACTTTAAGCATGATGGATTTGAATGGATTGTCTATTATTTTCCACTTTATCTTGTCACCTCTGCCTTGCAGAGATAAGGATAGCATTTGTCAGTGAAGCTTCTGTGGCTTTTTTAAGCTCAACTCTCCTCCATTCCTCAGTAACCAACTCTTGGATACGCATACCCTAGAGCCCTATAGCCTTGCAAGTCATGTAGCGTTGGTTGCAGTGTAGGCATACTACAAAAAATATTACTAGTAGTTATTTAGGTTTTTACGAAAGTGTGTTGTGTGTGCAATTGTGGTGAGAGAACACAATAACAGAACTGATGCTCAAATCAAGTATCAGTGTCTTTCCAGTGGATCTGTCTCTGTTCTTTCTTATTATGGGATATACATTTTGAAGGTTTCTGAAACCCATTTGGCTCACTTGAAAACCGTAGGAATAATATCATACCATTGTTGCTAAGGATAAGAAAAAGGATTTTCTACAGGTAAAGCCAGCGCCAGATATTCTTTATTTTTAGATAAAATGAGCAGTTCATGCACAATCAGCTATACCTGCACTGCAGTTGCATTGTTACAAACTGTCAAATGTATCCAAACCTCAGAATCAATTGAGTGGTGATTTTCAACTTTATTAAGGGCCTAAAAAGCAGACAATGTTCTAATGAATTTTAGAGCTGGCTCGTCAACTGCATTTTGCAAGGATATTAACATCACATTTGGTGGTATAAATACTCCTGACTAGTTTGCATCATCCATTTGAGTGACAGAGTCTCATGCGTAGAATACAGAATAAAATGTTCAGTGAGATCATTGTTTTGCTGGGCGATCATGGTCTTGTTCCATTGACCTGTAGAGAAAGTTGGGCTCACATGTCACCCGCTCTCACACTATTTGCTGGCACACATGGTCCAGCTGGTACATCACTCAGCACCTCTCTGTCCTAGTTTTTGATCTTCTTACGTCAATCCAGCATCAGTTTCTACTTTTTGACCTCTGTTCCTCATTATCTATTTCTGCTCTTCGTTTCTTTCTTTTCATCTGTCACTCACTGTCTCCTCTTTTGTCTCTGTCTGCTCATTTCATTTTAATTGAAGTTATGAATCAGATTTGTCTAACAACGCTACAAGACAGCACAGATCGCATGCATTATTTTTGGTCCATTTTTATATTTCTTGTCCCTATTTTGATTAAATCTGTTTAACAATTGTTTTACTTTCTTTCTCTCTATGTCCAGAGCTGTAGACCTGACTTAGACTGTTGTGAGACTGAGTTAAGACTTAATCCTCCTAAATAATGCCCTTTTTAAAATCCTGGAAAGATAATAAGACATTGACAGACAGGCCTTGCATAGCTGAGAAATTTAAAGAAGTATTTTACTGTTGGAAAAATTGAGCTGTCTATTAAGGCTGCACGGTATGAGGGAAATATCTAATTGCGAACTTATTTTGACTGATATTGCGATTGCGATATGATGGGGGAATGATCGTTTTTGTATCATTCTCATTTTCATTGAAAAGTATTAACATTGATAGAAATTAAAATTAAAAAAATTATTAAAAGATTTTTTTTTCTTTAGTCTGTAGGATACGATTTGTAGGCCGGGACATCTCTGCAGCACCACAATGCTTAATTCAGAATGGTTTGACACATATTTTGTCAATAACAAATATTGCGCCCCCCCACTGCGATTTGGATATTGCACTAGTCCATATTGCGATTTTGCGTCTATGCAGTAAAATTGTGCATTTGTTTTTATTTGATGCTACATGGCCAGAGTGTAGGTGAGAAGTAGGCAATACAGTAACAGAATTTTGGTTTATATTTGATCACCACTGTCTAGTTTTACAGTTTAATCTGAGTTCGGTCTGAGTTTGTGAGAGAGATGGATGTCTCTCTCTCTCTCTCTCTCTCTCTCTCTCTCTCTCTCTCTCTCTCTCTCTCTCGATCTGGGCACTGGTAAGTTGGAGGGAAGTTTAACATAGTTAATGTACTACCAACATTATTATGATACAAAGTTGGTTGAATATTGGCAAGGTATCCCTTTAAATATTTAATAATCAGGCTTGTGTATTGAATAGGCCTGGGAATTGTATATGTAATGTACAAGAGATGTAATGTGTAAGACAGGCCATTTTAATTGTCTGCATTTAGACCTGAAAATAATTGTTTATGAAGACTTGTGGCTCGACTTGGAGTTCCCCAGAAGACCTAAAAACAAAGAAACAAAAAGACAGTGATGTCTTTTTGTTTCTTGCCTAACTTTGAATAGATTAATGTTACGATTTACATGAATGACAAAGGTGTAAAAGACGGCAAAATACCATTTTTTTTTCACCACAGTGTTCTCATTCTTATCCATTCTCTGGATCCAAGCTGTTTTACAATCTCTCTGACCTCTGCCTCCCTCCTACATCTCTCTCTCTCTCTCTCTCTCTCTCTCTCTCTCTCTCTCTCTCTCTCTCTCTCTCTCTCTCTCTCTCTCTCTCTCCTTGTGGTTATTTATGGCCTGGTATGTGCCGTGCTGAGCAGAGGGCTCGTGCTCTAGTGATGTGTGGATGCCGCCGGTCCCTTCTCCGATTGCACCAGCAGACATCACAGATAATTATAGCATCACCACGGTCAAGACACGGTGCTGTCACGCTCAATTACGGTCAGGGTGATGAAAGAGAGACTGGGTGGGTATGCTTGGGGGGGATGGGGCGGTGAACGTTTTATTTGTGTGGGTGTCTGTGTGTATTTTTACACTTGTGTGCGGTTAGTTTTAATGGCTATTCTGGCTGCTTTTGAGCATCACTCAGTGAGTCATATAGCCAGTCAGGTCTGTCACTTTAAGATATCACCCTGAGAGATCAGACCAACCATAAACCAGAGTAGTGCTGTGTCACAAGTCTAGACTACCCTATTGACGTCACTCTCTGGCATATAGCTTCTGATTAACATACTGTTAGGCATCTAAAGGCCAGATAAGCAGTTTGATGGAAGCTCTGACTCTTTTACAATAGGAGATCATTGTCGTATTGTGACGCAGGAGCACGAGCATCCCAGTCATGACTTGCAGTTACTCATAAGAACATTTGAAAGGTCACCTTTTGAAGCACTGGTTTCCACCCTGTGGGTCAGGACCGTAAGGGCTTGCAAGAGAAATCTGTGGGGTTGCAATGTGATTTACAGGAAGGGAGAGCAGAAAATAAAGTTAACGTTTTTTTCAGTTTTCAAAAACCTATAGACTGATGCATCCTGTGGTCAGGGTTAGCCAGTAGACATTATTTCATGTTATAGGTCACATGCCAAAACAGGTGGAAAACGCAGCTCTAAGGCAATCAAATAATTTCAAATCTGAGATGCTTTTCAAGATCTATGCGCATGTTTACTTTGTTTTGTGTAAGTGACATCACATTACAACAGTGTGTGATTAACAGTTTTATTGTATTAGGGGAGTTTTGAACGTTGAGGATGTATTGATGTGCAAAAGGGGGTGAAAGGAGGAGGAGGGAGTTGTTGGGTTAAGCTGGTAGTGGAAGCCGGGAAGGAGGAGAGTCCAGGGACCCGTCTTTGGTATTCTGTCACCCAAGCCAATAATGATCCCTAGACTGTAGCTGGAGAAGAGAGGTGTGCAGAGAATTGAAAAACCGAGTGGTAGACAGGAGGGAAGACAGAAGGAATGACAGAGAGGGATGAGGTGGAAAGGTAAATGGGTTAGGGCAAACAGCAGAGGACCAGTTAACCTAGTATAAGTAGGCTTGACAGGAAGTTGTGGTTGAGACATGGCACTGGTCCCGTACCTAGTTAACTTCATTTGGTTTAGCTGAAGTAGATGTTGGAACTAGATCGGTACAGTATATGCTACAGTTTTCAAACCGCTTCATGCTTTTGCTATTTTTCACAGGTTCTCTCTTAAACCCATTTTCATGTGATTTCAAAAAAGCTGTTTGCATTCTTGAGATAGTGTTGAGAGAGATTGTTGTTGTTGTTTAGGCATAGATCTTTTTAGTAATGTTAACAGTCTGATCAGGTAGATTTAGGTTTGCGGAGTACAGCAAACAGTTGCACTAGTCTCTAGTCTAAAGCACTTGAAGTAGCACAGTCAACTTGAACTTGTTGTTTTTCAAAGGGGTCCAGCGATTTAGTATTGCACATACATAAAGTTGAAGAAACATTAAAAAAGAAAAGTCAAATTTGATACAAAATATCCTGATTTTATTTTTATTTGTATCCCTAGTGTGTGTCAAGCACCCAAAAACACTGGATCCTACATTTCCCTTAATGCAACCAATAGCAAATTTCCATTAGACCGTCCATGTCTTTCAAACTCCATGTCCTCAGTTATGCAGCCTGTAATGTAGACTTGTTGCTGTGAATCCTCCCTTCAGAACAAAAAAGACGTTGTACAATTGTTTTAACAGGCAGAGTAGTACACATGACTCGTAAACTGATCTTTATGTGAAAAATCATCAAATAAGTTCCTCTTTAACTATACAGTAACAAGCCACTGGGCTAATTAACATAGTACACTAATAAACAGGCTAATACATTAACTAATCAATGGCTTACATGTCATATAGGAAGTAATATTTGTACTGGAAACGCATATTTAGCATACTAACAAATTGATAGTGATCTTCACACCATATCAGTTGGATGACAAATCATCAGGTCAGTCAAATACAGCACTGAAATTCACCATTCCCGTTGGAGAAAGCTGTTCAGATGCTATCATTTGTTAGAGATGTCGTTGTTCAGCAGCGTGGACCCCCCCCCCCCCCCCCCCCTCCCCCATATGAATGCCAAAGGGTCTGCTACATCACCTAAAGGACGCCTATAAAGTAGAGTGACAAGTTGAGAAATAGGGTTCTACTTTAGAGGACATTCAGCTCATAATAACTTGCCACCAGAGTGTGGTAAGCATTTGATATTCTTATTCATGAAACAGTCGTAGTAAATGCCCGTGGCGATCCATAACCACATTCATTTTTAGATTGCAATGATGCAAAGCGTCGATATGAATACTAGTTTTTTTTTATGTACTCATTTATTCACGCAGTCTAAACTTAAGTCATTTGATGCAACAGTGTTATTTTCACCTCCAGCTCCAAGGTTTATGAGCACTTTGCTGTCTGAAATAACTCCATCTCTCTTTGACTGGTGTCCCTGTAACTGTCCCATTGTCCCATAATGTATGTAAAGTTGAAGCATATCCTTAATGGTGTATCACACCATGTCTGACTGTACTCGACTTTCCAAACTCCAAGCAGAGTGACCGACAGAGGACAGCAAGGTTGTTCGGTTTCTGTGTAGCTGTGTGTTTATTCTCCTGCTATAACTGGGGGGGGCAGGCTCTCTGAAAGGGGGTGCAAGGGGAAAGTACAGTACAACTGAAGGGGTTGTACTATGCAAGACTCAAAATAGACTGCTGTGGTTGACAGTCAAAGTTAGGGAGGACCGGGGGAAGACAGGGAGAGGACAAAAAGGCTAAGGAAGATAACGTTTAATGGTCCGGCAGCAATCTTAAGACGACACATCCTTGTTTGACCAATTCCTCATTTCATGCTGCAGAGGAAGCCATTTTAACAACATACTAAGAAAAGATGAAACTGGGGGAAATGATAGGAGTCATTTTGAGGAAGTTTCCTTGTTTTTAAGTGGTGTGTCCCAATGGAAAAGACTCGTTGGAAGACTTGTACACAGAGGAGACGTTCTTTTGGGCAGAAGTAGCCACCTAGTCTGTTTTTAAAGGAACATACAAAGGAAGACGAGAGTTATGTTGCGGAAGGAGCTGCTTGATGCACGGAAAGCTTTGAGGAGTGCTAGGGATGGTGTGAGTGGGCCGAGAAGCAAAAAGCAGAGAGGTGAGTGGGAGCTTTTATTCAAAACATGTACTAAACATGTACTATGAAAGCATAAACTGGTTTGTCTGGGATCCTTTCAACAGGTTGAAGTAAGAGAAGGATCACACTGTTGCAGGCAATTTAGAAAATGCATACTCAACTAAGTGGAAGAGCTGTAATAGAAAGGAAAACAAGGTAATACACTTGAGGCCGCTATTGCTGCTGCTTAATTGGATTCAGTTTGTGACTTCTATGTCTTGCCCTGTTCTACGAAGCCCCAGCTATACATGGATAATGCTTTTTACTGCAGGCTTGACTTTGAGGTACAACAATCTTGTTTGCAATAGTGCAAGTATGTACTGTATATGGCTGCCCATAAACACTCAAGTTATCTGTTGTTTTCACTGTAAATTTTAACCGGATCACATTTGAAATACTTAAAAATGGTAGTGGTAATGACATCATTGGCCTTTCCTTTTTTCTGCAAGCGCTAGCCAGGAACCAGCATATACAATTGACTTTTTCCAGAAAATATTGAATTTTGCCCAACCAGGTCCACACCATGATCCAAATGTAAACAAAGGGGTCGTCCCACCCCCTAAGTCCCCAGAACAAGATTTGAAATCAGACTCCCAACACTGATTGACGGGTGTATAAATACATGGGCTACCACTAGACGAAGAGTTTGTTGATGCTTTTAAAGTTTTGTTTACACTGGGAATATGTTAAACAGAATTAAAACAGGCCCAACGAGACGTACAGTATATTGTAGATAAGATGTTTATTATGTGAAACTGCAATTATATATGCAAATACGCAAAATACCTAAGATTTATTTGGAGCAAATTGTGACTTTCAATGAAACAACAAAAATGAAAGAATTTGCATTTCAACTAGGGCTATAAATGTGATATTTAATAGTTGTATATCCTGCAAATGTGCTGCAGTTAAGCCTTAAACCCATTTATCTGCTCAGTCAGTGTCTGTTTAATAGATCATACATAGCATGGCATTCCTGCTCTCACCTTTCTTATCGACCCAGTCTCTGGATTGCGAAAGGCTTACATCGGCATACTGGAGCAGGGATAATCTCTAGCTGCTTGACGATTCCACATTCTCTAAATATTACATTCAAGTGGATTGAGGATATAGTACAATTAATTAGGTTCTCTGTTCTCATGAGGCAGCTGAGGCAATATGTGGGGGTAAAGCCACCGCTGTTTCCCTGGTGTTTGTCTGGCAAAGAGTGTGTTTGTGTCCCATCCCGCTGGTACACAGTCATTCACAGGAACCCTCCGGGATTTGGTGAGGATTAGGTGGTAGGATCGGGTTGCAGTGTGACTGTCAACATTAGCCACTGTCATTTGGGATTTCCAAACCACCTCACCATATGAACTGAATCGACATACCCCCACTCACATTTGCCTCTGAAGGGATTTGAGCGGCAAATCAAGAACCTGCTTCATTAAAAAATGTTCTCCTTTTGATAAATGGCTGCCAAATATGGTGCAAATTGTCTACTTGGTTAATGCTTTGGTCTAATACTACAAACGTAGTGTGCAGGGTCACAAATTCAAATGTATTCACATAAAATGTCAGGTTTTCTTCACACATTTGTCTTTTAATACAACTCTTACAATATTTAAAGGTGCCGTAGGTAGGATTGCGAATATCCAGGACTTAGCCAAAAAATTTGAACATCGACCCCTTTCCGCTAAAGCTCAAAACGTTCTCCTAAGCCCCTCCCCCGACAAGGGAGAATGAATGCGTGTGCATGAGCAGGGATTGACACGCAGTTAGACACCCCCCCTGGCCCTGATTGGTGCATCTGAACAGGGAGCGGTGGATTTTTGCAAATCACACAACAGGCTGTAGGTGGAGCCAGAGGAGCCGGATTTTGTTTTAAATGACCTGCTTCATGTAGTTCTACTGGAACATAGGGTCAGTTTCAGCAAATATGACAGAAAGTTAGTTTTATAAGGCTTACCTACTGCACCTTTAATACAGGTGCTGGCACTGAGTGCAGAAACCACCTGAGAGTGTTTTGTGAGTAGGATGATGTGGACTGAAATCTATGGCCTAATGTACAGCCAAGATTTTTTGTTGGATACCACCAGTAGGGGTAGAAATCACCAGAGGCCCCATGATACGCTATTATCACAATACTTATGTCACGATACGATATTATTGCGATTTTAAACATATTGCGATATTCTGCTAAATATTTTGCCATTTATTACCTCTTTTTCCAACTTCACATTATGTCCCTAAAGGAAAACTTTGTCACTCCTGTTTTATCTAAAAGATAAACTGCATAATCTAGTGGACTGAAAAAGCAATTGATTTTATTTTTCTAGTTCCAAAAAGTAAATTCTCATGTGCAATTTATATAATATTAATCGATACTTTGCATCCATGTATCAATACAGTATAGCCACGGAAAAGATTGCAATACTTTGCTGAACATGAGGATTTTGAGCATGGATTTGTATTTTGTCCCTAATTTTAAAACATTGTGTTTCTTTGCCAACATTGTACGTGAACGATGAAGAACAACTGTATAACATATATTAATTAGCCTATACTAAATTAAATATTCAATTTTGGATGGTATGGAATGTTGTAACCTAGAAATATATATATCACCATTAGACCCTTAGACCCTATTACCAGGCCAACATAGGATACCACAAAATCACAGGAAGGTCCCGTTTAAGCTAAGGCATTGACCATTACAGTGAAGTATTAATACAAATAATCTTGGTGTTTATGGATGCTGGCTTTCCAAATTCAATTTAAATATGACTTCATGCTTGGTTTATGAGCAGGTTTTTCAGGTTTTTCTTTCCATACATAAGACTGGTTACAAATGTAATGTATTCATACATTATATAGTTGGATTTGACAAGTATGCACTGAAAAACTAAAAAAGTGTGATCACAGTGTGATGTAACAGCAGCAGATTCTGTTTTCCCGTTGCAGAGATTATGCTGCTGATAAAGCTGCATGCCTGGAAGGCATCCATCAAGGCTGCTCCACAGAAAGCAGCCTCTGTCATAAAATCAATGGGTCTCCGTGAAGTCTGCTTACTCTATTGTTGTTTTAAGATAATTTAAATATGGTATGTTTCGAATTGCGCGTTAAAAATATTTTTAACGCTCATTCGGTGTCTACGAATTCTCCATCTGCAGCCGTCAAGCAGGCTGATACAACAGAGACGTTTAAAGAAATGCATGTGTTTTTTGCAGGGGCATGTCCCATAAATGTTTGACGTCAATAATGACGATTGGCTTTTGTCCAAGTCTGTGTACTGTACACTGCAGGTTTAAGCAGTGCAGAGGACAACATGGCCTCCTGAGCCATCAAACAAAACCAGATTCAGAATAAGATACATCACATGCACCAATAAAATCAAATTCTCTTATCTCAATGGCTGATATTTTATGATATTCCAGCCATAGCTTGGTTGAAACGGAGTCGTTGTGGCTTTTAGTGAGCATAAAAAAATAAACAACCTCATGAGAGATATTTCCAACAAATGGAAGCCTAGCCACCGTATCTGGCCTCTCATTGGATGCTGGTCATGGAATGTTGTGTTATGATGGGCTTATTGATCCGGAGGCGTTTGAACGGTTACTTGGGGGTGTATCCCATATCACGCATAAAGCACTGGTATTGATTGCTGCACTTTCTGTTGGAGCGAATGCCTCTCACTGGTGATTGATGGAGGAGGAGTGCGAGGCGGGCGAGGGTTGAAGATAGGTTGTTCAAATAACAATTGAAAACTGCAATCCAGTGCATCCAGGTTTGTCTTTAGAGGATGACTATTTTAAATTAAAATCTAGTTTGAGAGGTCGTTAGGATAGAAAGATTCCACTAGTAGCTGGATAATAATGATCAAATAAAGGGAAAAGAGTTAATGACCAGAATCAAAATCATTGGCTAAGAAACTCCTGATTCATGGCAGGAGTAAATCTCACATATTGATTCTGTGTTTACAAGGCCATAAACAGTAACATGCCTTCCTTAACAATGCTAAAAAAGCAAATCGTTCAACGAAGCAAGTCAGCAGTCGGGGATAGAAGAGCTGTGCTGAAATGTAGACCGGGATCCTGGGTTCTTATTTGGGATGAGATCTGGGTCTGACTGTAATTATTTTTAGATTCATTTGATGGAGGAGGTGTGGGGAGCACAGATGTGTCTGAAAGAACTAACATGTGTCAGAATGTGTGAGAGAGAGAGAGCGAAAGAGAGAGAAGCAGTTACATTTGCTCAACAAATCAGACATCCTGGAGGAGAGCGTTTTATAATATTGTCTTTGTCTGATATACACAGGCCTCTGGAAATAGATATACGTATTATATCAGTGATGGCTTAGTGAGATAAAAATATCTTGGTTTTCTATTGTTGGTAAGACATTTTGCTGTACATTTCCGTCATTTAATAGACTAAACAATGAATCCATAATGAAAATATTATTTTGAGGTTGAACTGTGGCTGCTGCTTGTTGTGTACCTGAAATAAGAAGCATGCATTATTCTGTAATCCAGTAGGGGGAACATGTTTGCTCTTCTAGTCCAAATAGCCCTCGGTTGTGGTAACCTAACCCTATCACTGGTTAAAGCTCACAGACGTGGATTATAGATACATAATTGATGGCTTATGGCTTTTGCTGAGGGCTACTACCTTCCTTATAGAGGAAAACAAATAGAGCAATATAATAGATTGACTGAGAGGTAGAGGGTGTAAGAATGATGTTAGGATTTGTGTTTGTTTGTAGTCAGGTTGTACATATTTTTAAGAAAACTGAAATATTACACTCAACCCCCAGCCCCTCCCCCCCCCTCCCCCCGATGTCTAGCCACTTTAACCCCCTTTCCTATGATCTATTCCCTTCCTCTAGCTTTCTCTTTCTCCCCTGCTTTGCCTTTACCCTCGTGAATATGTCCACACCAACGTTGTCTCTTGCTCTCGCCTCCACTCTCTGCTCTCTGTCTCCTCTCTTTGTCTATCTTCTCTCTCTGACTCTTTCTTTGCCTCAGTCTTGCTCTTTGTCGCTCTCATCTTTCACTCGGGATGCTCAAAAAAAAAAAAAAAAAAGTCAACATGCTCTGTTGAAGCCAGTTGTTTTCGTCCTCATTTTTTTCCTCCTCCTCCTCCGCCTCCTCCTCCTCTTATTCACCATTCTCATCACTGCAATCAAGACCAACACAGCCCTTATGCTCAGACTTCCAACCCCAACCCCCTCTTGTGCTGAGTGTGCTCTCGAATGAGGCAGAACGGGCAGAGGGGGGGGGCGGGGGGGAGAGTTGGACAAACCAGCTGAGAATTGCCCCTCTGAAGGCAACGTCTACGTCAGACAGGGACGCTGTTCACATCAGCGGATACACACTCAGACACAAAGACACCTGGCTCCGGCTTATTTGCATCCTCTCGCTTTCTCCCCGTCTTGCTGCCAGACTGGAGAGTAAACACACCCACGCACAAAAGGAAGCTCAATCCCGTTTTGAATCTTGATTTATTTTTTTCCTTTTCTTTTTCTTTTTTGATGCCACACCCTGGGCTTATTCGGTTTGGGTAAATTGGTTTGTGGGTTTTTGTGAGCTCATGCTACAGGTAATTTTGCACGCTTGACAGGAAGCACTACTTGAAGACATGAAGAAAATCTGGTCCAAGAAGAGATTTCAGGTGAGTTTGCTTCTTTTATGGAAAATAACTGCATGTAATGATTGTGTTATAAAGCTAAATCTGTTTGTTTTGTTTTTTTCATAGATAGTAGTAGATTTCTTTTTTTACATATTGGAATGTCATGCCACACCCTTTACCTGATAATGAGATGCAAATGTGTCCATTTGTAAAATAACTGTGGTAAAAGAAACATTTTAAGAATATGTGTAGGGAATGCATTGATTACAACCTAGCACCACTACTTTAGGCATTTCATTCAGTTGGGGGGGGGGGGGGGGGACTAAAAAAGCGAAAGTATGCATAGGAGAAGTGATGTTTGCAGTTTTCCACATTCTATTATCGGTCGGTAAATTGAGGGAAAGTCAGGACAACGTAACAAAGAAAGTCAGCTCAGGAAAACTCTGGTTGCCAGGTAAAAAAAAAAAAAGTATTTCAGTACAGTATAAGCAATAAATATCATCTTGTAAGAGCCTCACACTGAAACACTAAAAGAGGCACAATAATCCACTTTCCATCTTCAAACAGCCCAAATTTCTGCTCCACATTCTGTGTTGTATCTTGCACTGGAAGTCGTGGAAGTTTTGTCATATAATAAGTCATTCTTATAGCAGGCAATTGGAAGCAGATGAAAAGTGTGTCAGTAGGCTACACTCCATGGAGACATGAGAATCAGGGCAGCCAGTCAGAATGTCTACGAAGTGAGCAAAGCACGGGATAAAGCTGATTTCTGATGGTCGCGTTGCCTCCTCTGAATTCTACATCAATATCAGACCCTTGGGACATGCTCTTTTGCATTCAGCAGCAGCTCTGTGCGAATGTATGCTGGTAGGATTTGGATTATACCCATAAAATACTTTTGAAATATTTGCCAAAAGCATCCTTTTCAAAAGGATGCCGTTTGTGGCGTCTGCTGATATGATTGCCTTGAGGCCATAACAATGGAAATCACGACAACGATGGAAGCTTCTAGTGGCGTCAAACAGCAGTTACCAACAGGCAACAGTTACACAAATTGCTTGACACAAAAACATTAACCAATGGGGAGTGCGCAGCAAACGTGGGGGGAAATAAGTGTGAAATGAGTCATTTCAACTTCGCACTTTTGCTACTTTCGCTTTCCATCTGCTGCAAGCAGTGAGTCATTCTGAGGAGCTCTCCTTGGTGCTGATTGACAGACTGTCCAAGAAGCAGTTTTACCAACTGCTTTATCAGCAGCCAGGGACACTTATCTTTCTTATGGATATGGCTGGGCGAGGATTCAATATTATTATTGATCTCAGCAGAATCTAATCCTGATATGATCATATCATGATTTTTTTTTTAGATGTCAAATTGAGTTTAGTCTGATGTGACGCATAAGTGGAACAAGGTTTAGTGCATTGAATATCAATTGAATTATTTTTGACCAGCCGATTAGTCAATCAAGACAAAGTAAATCTACTATTTTGATGCTCAATTAATAGTTTGAGTAATTTTCTCAGCTTTTCAGTTGCAACTTTTCTTTGTCTCATGTCATAGTAAACCAAATATATTTGGGTTTTGGACTGACAGGACGAGACATTTGAAGATCAACTTGAACTTTAAGAATTTGTGATGGGCATGTTTTTTTTTGTTTTTTTTTTACCAATTTGTGACAACTGACCGTTTTTAAAAAGCTTCAAAATCAAGTTGACCGTTTGAGTTGTGATTGCTTTGTCACACATACTGTTCCCATGGAATGTACCACTAGATGCCATTATGATATCTAATGTCTATTGCCATACATTTCCCATACAGTCAACTCTATGGGTTTGCACATTGTATGCACTATAACATGTTATCATTATACCTTTTGGATAACATTTCTTCATATACAACGGTGATTTCAAAACGGTAACAAATTCTACTACAAACCCAGCATGTTTAAAGTATCCACACTTTATGCTACTTAGAGTTCAGGATGTGACAACAACAATACTTTTGGGTTAGAGGGACCTTTGTCATTTGCATTCTAGTGTTTTGTGTATAACAGTATCTTTGGCTGTGTTTGCTGTTAAATAATGCATTGTACTTTGTATCTTGTTTCAGAGAACTGGGCATTCCACACGGACATTTGGCAGATTTACCCATGGTGTGTTGTCAGTATAAGCTTTACACTAATTCTATTATGTTGTAGTCTTGTTCTTTTCTGTTACAAATCTAAACTACTGTAGCCTTGTGATTTTCTCAGGCTTCTTTTTCCGTTTAGATTGAGCCTTCAACAGCATGTGCTTCACTTCGATGTATTCCTCTAATAACTCTTTTATATATGAAAGTTGCTGTTGTAAAACATGTATATTGCTTTAGTGTATTTTATCTGTTTTTACTGCTTGACTGCTTACAACCAGAGTGTGCTTTTATTAATGTGCATCCACCCCCACACAGCACTAGTTTTTGTAATTGCGTTGTTGCCTCTCTGCATAAAAGCCTTGAGTGAATAATGTGTGGCCTCGATGGTTTATGGCATAATATTTGGCAAATAATTTGCGTTCTCTGATCCAAGCCAAACCAGAGGCTCGCCGTACTCGACTCCAAATCATATTTACATTACGAAACAAGCCATACGCTGTGAAATATACCCCCCCCCCCATGATTACATTGCTGAGTCCATTTCCCTCGCCCATGGTGTGCAAGCTATTTAACTTAATTTGACACAGACGGGTGGATCTACATACCCACACCCAGGATAACGCACACATGCTGCTTGCAATGTAATGAGTTAATGGTCATTGTTCATGTTACGTTGGCTTTTTTATCATCAGGCAGACCTTCTAGAATGATCTAATCAGGATCTGACTTGATGTGAGGCGCAATGAGGTGCAACCTATTTTGTGGTTGTCGTCGTCCTCCTTCACAAGCTCTCTAACCAGTAAACATATCTGTCAGCCTCGCAGCAGTTTGGCTGGTGATTTTAGACTCTAATGGGTACGAAGAGGATTGGTCGTGTGGGTGAGAGAGATGCTGGTTTCCATAGTAACGGTGCTCTCCCGTCTGCCCTCTCTTGCTGCCACTATGGAAGTGAAGTTTTCCGCTCCTGCCGAAAGCAAAGCTATGGTAAACCCACCTGTCTTGATTCATCTTCTGCCCCCTTTTTTTTATTTTCTTCTTCTTCCCATCCGCCCATCCATACCTCCTTAACTTCATCTTTTCACTGTGATCTCAGCCACAGAGATGTGGTTCCAGGCTGTTTATTGTGACCCTACTGTATCTGTGGTTTCCCACTTCCCTTCAATGTGTTTTCTGTTCTTAATATTTAAGATTAACTTCCTCAAGAAATCTGTACTGCATAATAGTTTATTTGTCTATACCCATATTTGTCTCTTCCTTCTGATTTTGAATGTACCTTTTATAAAATCAAGACCACAATCAAATGGATGTTGTCCCTGTCTTTCTTTTTGTTGGCACGTATTACATTTTTTGTGGTTTCTGTGACCGTATCTCCCATTTATTATAGCATTTCTGGCATTACCTTCACTGCTGCACAGAAATATCTTCCCTTCACGTTGTTTCACTTATACTTGTTACCCAGTAATCAGTGCATCATTCTGACCTTTAGTCACATTTTAGTTTTAATTTGGAGTCATGGTGTGAAACTCAATACCTACTTTTCTGGCATCATATGCATTTTCTTAATATTTTGTGCTATTCTAACGCTTCATTGAATTGTAAATCTACTTTGGTTAAGCGGTGCTGGGGTTTAGGAAGGTGTAAGTACTAACATTTTTAAATCAAAGTCAAAAAAATGAACAGAACAAAGCGTAATGAAGGAAAATAAGCTCACTCTGCTGTTTTCTTACCAAAGTCAAAGCGTATCCAGACCCGAGGAGAGAGCATCTATACATACTGCTCCTCTCCATGTATCAGCCAAGTATATTTATAAGCTAGAGCTGGCTTCATGTCACGCTTGAGCTTCAACCAATTACATTGCACTCTGGGGGCTCCCTCCACGGCTCTTTTCAAGGCCCCATCAAACCCTGTGCTGCTAAACAAATGTGAAATGTCATTTACATCGGGATTCTATTGTTGTTTTGAGCCGCCTCTTCTCCTCCACCTTAATTTCTCTTTTCTGAATTTCCCCCTTCTTTCTCTCATATCTGTTTTTTCTTTCTTTCTTTCTTCTCTTTATTTCAGACTCTGAGAACACAGAGGATGAGACCACAGAACCTCAGATGGAAACCAAAGAAGGGCCCGGGAGGCACCAAGACAAGGCTGGACGGAGAGGACCTTCAGGTATTTTAATCTAAAAATCGTGCCTACATTAGCTCTTTAAAACTGACATTTCAGCTTTTTTTTTTTCTTCTTCAATTTATATTTTTATAGTTGCAAACAAGCAATACTTGCAAAAAAAGATGTGAGGAGTGCACCATAGACATATTCTGTAGCTCTTTAAACCTTCATGAGGTGATAGTCAAATAATTTATTGCAGCACCAACATCGCTGCCAAAAACACACTTCTATGAAATTATGATTCAATGCGGATTGATAGATTTAATGGAGGGCTGTTATCAACTTGGCCCAAGACGTGCGTTGGATAAAATCCGATATGGCAGAATGCATGAATCCCCCATGGTGTGATGCAGCAATGTGACACACTGCCCTAGATTCAGCAGGGAACCTGTCTCAGGTCTGGATCTCACTGTGAGACTGTTTTCTGCTAGATGAGTGAGGTTGAAGCTAATGGCACCAATTATGTTACTATATTGTGTACTTGTGCTTTGCCAATTTTATTCAATTACGACATAAATAGAGAGCATTAAGTTTAGATAGAGCTGTGTGTGTGTGTCAGAGCTGCACGTTTAAGTCATTTATTTTTAAGCAAGAGCAAAACATTTGCTTCTTCCAACTTCTCCAGTGTGAGCCTTTGCTGCTTTTCTCTGTTTTATATCTTTGTATTGAGTATTTTATTAGCAGTTTGGTTGGTCAAACCTGGGAAACTGTGACAGGCATTATTAGTCAAAGTTTAGCCTCGCTTTGCCAGACCCTCCTCCACAGCGCTGCGGAGGAGGGTCTGGCTAGTCCACACAGCAATCCGGAATGGGGGGAAAAAAACGTGCTCTGGCAATCCCGGAAATGGAATGTCGTGGTTATAGACTAGTCAAAGTTCAATGTTGTTCAACTCTGATCTACAAAATGGCATTTTCTGCCAACAGAAGCAAAGTTGCCCTGATGTGTCTTGTATTTAAAAAATCGAGGAGTCATTGTTTCTGGCGTATGTCCCATCAACCCATTTAGTCTAATATGACTCTTAGGCTAAATCTGATTAAGCCTAAAGGCCGCTTTTCATTTTTGACAAGAAGAGGGCCAAAGAAATGTTTATCCACTTGATCATGAGCTCTTAATGCAAAGAAAAATAATTTCCTTGAGTGGCGGGCAATACCCAGTTACAACCTAATGAGCCTTTTTTCTGTCGGCATCGCACATCTTAAAAAAGGATTCTTTTTGCTGAAGTGGTGTTGGTTCGACTGGCGTCACAGAACCTGCATGCCTTTAACACCCGTTCCTAACCAGGCAACAGGATGTCTGTATATAGATCAGAAATATTGACACCCTTCTCCTCTACCAGGGAGACATTTTAGATTCTTCCCTCGCTTGTACACAGTGTTTGCACTTTCTAAGCTTTCGTGTTGGCGGGCTGACTATGGCCTCATCACGTCCCTCCAGAGACAATCAACAAGCAAAACAAAAAAAAAACAGAAAGAGAATATCAAATGAGGGAGGGATGAGGTGATACATCATTTGTCCTCTTCAGGGAACCGATTCTGGCTGCCTCAGCTGCATGCAAACACTAGGATTTGGATGTTAACAAGATGCCTTTCCTTCCCAAATGATGCGTTTCTGCAAAAGAATCAGCTCTGTGTCACTCCAGACTGACCTTGTTCGGATCCAGCGGACAACGTATGGGCAGGACTGTTTGTGAAAATGACGATCTCCATTAGCATCAAAACACAGCACTAAAAGCCTGTTCTGCTTCCAAGTAAAACGAAAGCTTCTGCAACACCTAACTGATGTGTTTTTAGTGTGTAATATGTTCCACAGTGGCCCCTCATTGTGTTTTCTGCTTTAAGAGGAAGTGATGTAGGTTGTCTTCTGACTGTGGCGCTGAGTCAGGACCATTTGTGATTGCAGTAGGAGTCCGTCGTTTTATATCCCCCGACACATCGCTGTTTCAAGGCTTCCGTCGTTAACGGAAGATGCTGACTGCTCTGTCTTTTCGCTGCCAAAGCACTCCTGCCTCCGTTGCTCATCACCAAAATGTCAATCATTACCTGATTTGCGATGGGGGAGGATCTCTTTAAGTGGTGCACGCTCCACAACGTCGCCCTTGCACGTTCTGTTTCATTTCCTGTTTTCAAACAATCGATAGACTCTTTTATCCATCTCACCCTGTTCCTGTACATCAGTACCATTTCCTACCAGCGCAGGATTCTTGCTCTTTGTGTTGCTGACTCGTTCAGTTAATTAATGAATCTTTCCTCACATGCTTTTTTTTTAGTTTGGATATAGCAAGGTATAAAATATAAGCCTTGATTATCCCTGCTTTCGTTTTATGCTTACATTTGTTTTTCTTTAATTAAAAGGCGAAGAGAACAGTCTAAAGAAGAAAGTTTAGAAATGAAAGTGCTTCCACCAGAGTGTAAGAGTGTTTCAATGATATTACATTTGCAAAAGGTTTGACATTTAACAAAAATGGACTTAAAAGTTTAATACACTTGATCCTTGATCCATCTCTCCACAATTGATGAAAAAAATCTGACAATTAACTCACCTTTTGATTAACACTATTGAAACTTTTTTTTTGTCTGGTATTGAAGTTGATAGCTTTCTCTTACCATCCATCTCTCTTAAAGCATAACTGGTGATATTCTATAAGGGCCGAAAGCAACCATGAATTGATTCTTCTATCCCAGCGCTGCCTGTGTAGCCAAAGCCTGATTATACAGTAACACACCAGTGAGCCACACTGTTGCACTGGTGTTCGTTAATTAATTGAGCAATGAGCACAGGCACTGCAGTTTATTTCAGTCAATCCCACATACACCGTCTGCTGCTGTAAATACTCACTAGACCACCAAATGTGTATTAATCAACATCTTAGATTAGTCCCACAGAAATGCTCTAATAACTCCTGTTTTCTAATGTTCGCTAAAAACTACAGCTGGGTGGTTTTTAGCAAAGGCTGTTTTAGGAAATTACTGAGTCTCTCTCTCTCTCTCTCTCTCTCTCTCTCTCTCTCTCTCTCTCTCTCTCTCTCCCCAGTTGAGGGAGGCGGGATGATGGACTATAACCCAGACGCTTCAGATCGCAGAGCCACCCTACCTGGTGCCTATGACCCTGTAGTGGAGCGAGAGCTCCGCGCTCTGGGCTCCCGCCCTCCGGGGCCCCACTTGGACCCAAACCCTGCCAGGCAAGCCCTCGGCGGGGCTCCCGCTGAGGGGGCCCCCCCTGTCCGTCACCTGGGTGTGGAACCGCTGATCCGGGCGTCTCACGCTAACCTGGCACGGCCTGTTCAAGGGTCAGAGGAAAGTGTTTCTGTAGGCAGCGACTACTATGGGAGCATGTTCAGCCTCTACAGAGGGAGGACATTTTCTATGCCGCTATAGCACATGGCATTTTCTTTTTAGGATTCCACTATAAAACAAAAAAAGACTGGCCACAAAACCACAAATTGCGATGAAAACTGACACATAAGACAAGACATTACATCCTCCACAGACCCAACTCGCAAAAATTGTACTCCGTATGTAATCCAAGTTACAAAAGCTATTCATTTTTTTTACTCTTATTTCTTATATTCAAGCTTTTTTTCATAGTGTTTTTACTTCGCATTTTTATTTTGATGTCACACTTTCCTTCGACTCTGTTTTATTGCTGTGAGTGTGGTTTGGTTTCAATCTAACAATGATTACAGGTCTTAAAAAATATATAATTGGTTATATTTATCCGAGCCATTAGAGAGGACACAATGGCACAGTCTGCTAATGTATTATTCAGCACTTTTGAAAACTGTGATTACTCTTTTTACCCACTGCATGTTTTCTAGAGCCACCCCTCACTTTTGGATCAACACCATATCTTTATAGGTCTGCTGTGGCATGCATGGGTTGCTGGCTTTGATCTGAGCTAATATTAGCATGAATGTTCTCACAAATTAATGATCATGTGATTCACAACTTCTTTTTAGGCATGCTGTTTTTGTATTTGAAGTTAAAGCAGGGGTATTTTTTCTTGCCTTTTTGTAAGAGTTTGTGTTGTAAATCTGCTTAATGCCTATCATTTCCAATTATTAGTGTCTTAGGGTGTCTCTCAGTTCACCACAGTTAGATTAAGTTCTTAACATTGTGTGAAATCTTAAAGTGGGCAACATTATTTTATACCTTTTATCTGCCATTTCATTTTACACTGTCTGATGTGTTGCTCTCTGAAAATGAGACGCAAAGAGCACAGACAAAACACAAGGAACTCACTGGTGAATATGAAAAAATAAGACAAATTGACACAAATGGACTTTCATCTGCTTCTTTATTGCTTTTCCAACGCCTACGGCACCTGCGCCAGAGCTCTAACTTCACACCTCAATTTTCCCACAATCCTCCCCCCTCTAGGAGTCAAACTGCTGACAGATCACAAGGGCTCTCCTCCCCTGTCGCCCTGTCTTCTCCCCAGCCACCTCCCAGTTCACACAATAACAACATCAGTACCCAAGACCAAGATCCCCAATCATCGAAGACCGACCAGGTGTCAAGCGTTAACAGTGTTGTCATGACACCCAAACTGGCTCGTGCTGGGCCTAAGATCTTTGACAAGGTCTGTGCTTTTGAGGAGCGAAGGGCTAGTGTGGATCTGCCAGGAGGAGTCAGATCTGGATCAGGATCTAGATTTGGAGGAGCAGCTTCCTGCGACTCAGACGACAGCGGAAAGAAAACAGGAGGCCCCAGCAAAGGAGAGGACCGCATCCTGCAGGGCGCAGCCCAGAAGCGAGTAGCGTTCAAGCAACGGGCCTCTTCTTTGGAGGACAAGACGAGCTACTCCCAGAGGGTCCAGAGCTACCAGAGCAAGTTTGCCGAAGAGCTCCAGAGGATCAAGAAACTTGTGGGGAAACCGAGTTTGAAAAAGGCGTATTCCACTGAGCAGCTGTCGCAGAAAGAGAGGCTGACCACGGGCAAAATAGAGCCCATTCCTCCCCAAGTGGTTAAAAAGTTGGAGGCAAGGGAGCGAGCCCTGGAGGACAAAAAAGTCGGGGAGAGGGAAGGGGACAGCAGATTGCAGATTTCTCCACAGGCCCAAGGCAAAGGTCTGGGGAATCAAAGGAACGACCCTGAAAAGATGACACAGCCAGATTCGCAGGGGAAACCAGTGGATAGCTCATCACGAGGACGCACAGGGAAAGTCTCTGTTACCATGGAGACGGCACCAGTTCACCAGTTACCAGGGCAACCATTGCCAACAGCCACAAGGACAAGCCTCACCAGGTTTGGAGGAGATTATTTTTACTGATGAATTTGCTTGTTTTTAAAATAATATGTATGTGTGTCTTTGGTATTTTTTTTTCTTTGTAGGATTAGTTATTTGTCGACAAAATTGAACTGGACACAAAATTGAAATTCATTTAACACTATTCATTCCAGACTTGTCAGTATTAAATAACTTTTTTTTTTTTTTTTTTGTTTTTTTGTCTTTGCACACAGGGAAACCCTACAAAGCTCTCCGGCTGCTGACAAAGACGCACTTGTTGCCATGTCTCAAAAATTCTCATCCCCCACCAGAGATCTGCGGATGGATTCAAATAGGGAGACAAAGATGGACAAGGAAGCAGATCATAGATCACCAAGCCCGAATGGGAAGAGAGCATCCCCAATAACCATGAGGGAACCAGGGTCCCAGTTCCCATCCAAGCCCCCCAGGCTCACCCCATCACCCACTCCTTCCATCAGCCCTCTCCTAAAAAGGAGGAAGGCGGAAGCGGGGCGGACGCCTCCAATCTTGAAAGTCAACATCCCCACCATCCTGGTGGAAGGTGAACCCATGGAGACAGAATGTGCTGCAGGCAGGAGCAACGAGAGAAGCAAGACCAGAAAGAAAGAGGGGAAAGTTCGCAAGAGCAAGCAAGGCCATCCTGTTCAACCCAAGTCTCCAGAGGAAGGTAGGGTTAGGGTTAGGGTTACACATTGTATGATGATGATTGTTGATGATTGTCTTCGTAAAAATCTAGATTAAGTCAAAACTAGCAGAAGCCACCACAGATGTTTAAGCCAATGCACAACTGTGTAATGACGCAGTTCACTTAATGGCCACAAGCTGCTGGCTCCAAAAATATTTGGACTGCACCAAAGTCAATGAGAAAACTTCTCAAGATGAGTCTTTTGTCTTTGTCTTTCTAGGTGGCTTTTATTTTATTTTTTTAGGGTTATAGAGAAGTATATTTTTGTGGTATGTTTGGCTTTATTGACAGGTCTCCCAGGCAATTTCATACAACAGTGGCTGCTGCTTGCATGACCAACCTGAACTCTACTGAACCCAAAATGTCACGTTCGAAATGTTCCATTTAGATATCCAATGCCCATCTTTTTTATGGATTTAGTGGACCCAACGTATGATCCACTTTCCTTTTAAGTATGTTGAGTAGTACTTCTGTTCTGTTAACATAAGTGAGTCGTTTCCAAGCTACTGTAAGGGTGGGATCCTGCAAGATTCATTTATGGGGTTATGAGATGATGAACTAATTAGGAAAGAGGACAAACTGTTTGCTAAATACTAAATACATTTGTTTTTCTAATATTTGTCTTACATTTTTACATGCTTTTTTCCCTACACTGGATAGTAAGGGTTAGTTAGGGATGGGGTTAAGTCTTTGGCTAATTTAAGATTATTTCAATTGAACACTGAGACAATAAAAACTACTTTTTTTTTTTTGCTTGAAGGGCTCACAGCTTATTAAAATGTCATGTTTGTTTATGGATCTTTCGTGTCTTTTCAAGTTTTTAAGGGGCACAAGCCAAAAAGGTTGGGAGAGCCGAGCCTAAGTATACCTACTGCAAAACAAAATCCCAATCCCAATAGACTTTAGTAAAGCACTTATTAAAACAGTTTTAAAAATGACAGTAAAATATGTAAAGATGTATACTGGATCAAATTAACACAGTATCACTAAAAACAGCAACTACAGAGTGATCACTTCACACAAAACAAAAATTTAGAAACGGATTTAAAACTGAGCAAAAAAGTAGAACATGTATCTATTATGTTGTGAATGGATCCAATACACAGACTTGCCACAGGGCCCAGACTCAACTCATTTCCACATAGGCCATTAATGACTAATTTTGGGGCTTGACCCATTTCTGAAATCAGGCAGTCCCACATGAACCTGACCTGTTGTTTTCAGGGGGCTCATCTGATGACTCGTACCTGTCTGCTGATGAGGATCCAGCTGAGGGCCCGAGGTTTGAGAGGACTCTTGTGGACACCAAGGGACCCAGCGGCTCTGAGATCACACTGACATGCATCATCACAGGGAGTCCGTCCCCTACAGGTACGACTGAAAACACGCTTTATTGATTACGATGGCTCGTTTGGTGTTTTTTTTGTGTCATTTTCTATTTCTTTTTTGTATTTTATGTTTTATGTTTTTATTTCTTTATTTTGGAAAATTAGGATTAAAAGTATATTGTGAAAAATAAGTTTAAAAAGTCAATACGATATTACAACTCCTTAATACATTCCAGGTGACAATACGATTTTAAAAATTTGTTGCACCAATTACTGTCGCTGAATACAGGAATTTAGCTAACAAACGTTTACTTGATTTATGAATTACTTTTTTAAGATAACCAGCTGTTTTGCATTTTTTTTTTATTCACTTTTTTTCATAGGACCGGGTTTGCTGAAAAGAAAAAGCAGTCGTTTTTTTTCCTTTTTTTGCAGCAGAAAAGATAACTATTTTGAGGGGAAATTGCTGTTTAAAATCAATCTTTAAAAAAAATCTAGGTCTTTTTTAGTAAAAACCTGTATAATCCAAAACCAATGAGCTTTATTCATTCCTTCTCTTTGTAAGGTGGATTGTGCTGGATCCATTTTCTTCTGTGGGAGGTTGTATTATATTTCTCATCAGTGTAAATGTGTTTTTCTCTGCCTTCTCAGTGACGTGGAGGAAGAATAATGTGGAGATACAAAGTGATGCTTTCCATGTGGTTAGGGCTGAGGGTGAGAGGCACAGTCTGGTGATAAAGCAGTTGAGGCCGAACAACGCAGGGTCGTACTGCGTCACAGCTGTCAACACGGCGGGCAGAGCGTCCTGCAGCGCTACGCTCTTTATCCAATCAGGTGAGACAGAGATAGGAAGACGCGTAAAGGGATTTGCTGTTAGATTTGGTGCTACAGCGTCACATTTGGAGACGGAAATGAGGCACATGGAAACAATGCTGTGCTTGAAATACATGAACATGTTGACTCACACACACAAATTGGCTGTAATCCACTGCCAGTCCTCCTCCGCCTGACATTCGGTCTTAATGACTACAAAGGCCTGCTAGAGCTCACCATCCCGATCGGGGCTCCTCGCAGCGACAGTTGCCATGACAACCCATTAATTCTTAAAGGCACTGAGCTCCCCTCGGTGCGGACTCAAAACACAGACCTGCCCCATCACACAAAGGTCTCCCGAGTCTTAAAGGCAGGCATGGCATTCAGAATCGGGAGTAAACAAAATCAATAATCCTTTTGGAAAAGGTTTCCATTAAAGATGTGGATGTGTGTTTATATTGTAAGATGTTTGTGAAAAGCTTGTACCGCTCACAGAGTGTTAATTCAGTTCATGTAAATGCAACCTGCACCAGTTTTGTCAACAAATGTGAGCATACACTCATAGAGTCTCACCAGCAGCACGGGGCCTGTGTTGCCATATTAGGCCAGTGGAGTCTAACTTGCAGGAGTATTTTTAGCCACCCTCTTGTTCTCTCGGGTAATTGCAGTCTGCTTTATGTCCCTGTGTGAGATTACTGCTGCAATCATGGGACTTTTTCATCTCGATCTAGATTTCACGCTTCAGGGCTTGGAGTTGGAGTTGCCTAAATGTGCTGGGAGAAAGCGTGAGTCACTTTAGCTGGTTTAGCTGGGAGTAGATTTTTGGCAGGGCAAGCCAACATAGAGGAAGAAAATTACTTCTAGGCTACAAAGCATGTCAAAACTCAATATGGTGAAGGACGTTAACACTGTATTCTGGTAATTACTGCATAAAAGATCAAAAAAGTTTCCAGCTGGTTACACATTACACAATATCATCATCCACTATAGTAAAAAAAAAAGAAATCTTTAATGAACCTACACAATATGTAACTTTCCTGATGCTGTTGTGTGAGCTTCAGGATGTCAGGAATGTTAGAGACTATGGACATAACTGTGACGGGAAGCAGAGGAGAGAATAGAGGAAGGTTAGCTGGCTCGGACTGTGCAGCAGTTGTGTAAGAGTTGGCAGGTTTGTGTAAATACTCCCGGGACTTATCCCCTGGTGCACAGACGCCGCTCAGAGATGTGACTCTCGGTAGGTTATTTTGTTATTTTACCTTTTTAATGTCAGCGTGATGACAGTTCATTAGAATACCTACCTACCTAAACTGTCACAAATTGTGTTTTTCTGGAGGTAATCTCTTAATTTGAATGTTCAATTGCCGTAAGTCAGTGCTTACATAGGTTTATATGTATTTTCTTGCATCTGTGCATGTGGACAGGCCTGTCTTCATCCATTCTGCTGTTGTTTTCTCCTCAGAAGAGGACATGTCTTAATTCTATTCCAAAGATGTTATTAATTTTCAGTTGTTACAGTGTTATCTGCTTATGCCAGATGTCTGAGGTTTAGGTTTTGCAGAGAAAGTGAAAAGCACAGATAAAAAGAAAGTGACAAGGCAGAAAGAGAAAGACACAGGACTATAAAGAGAGGTGCTGTAGGGTGGCAGTGTTTTATATTTCTCTATCCAGCTGTGAATTAATTCTGACTTTAGTAGAAGCTGCCAGGAGTCCAGACACAGTGTCTGCTCTGGAACTCCATGGGAATAAGCGAATGATTGGGTCAGGGATTAAGGGATTAATTCATTATCTGTTCAGTTACGGTCACTTCAGAGAGGTCTCTACGCTCTGTGTGTGTGTGTGTGTGTGTGTGTGTGTGTGTGTGTGTGTGTGTGTGTGTGTGTGTGTGTGTGTGTGTGTGTGTGTGTGTGTGTGTGTGTGTGTGTGTGTGTGTGTGTGTGTGTGTGTGTGTGTGTGTGTGTGTGTGTGTGTGTGTTTGTGTGTACTTGTGGCCCACTCATCTCTTAAATCACCGCTCTATGTTGCCAACTGCTCATCTTGGCAAAGACGGTCATCTCCAGAAAAGCAAAGACTAAACATTAGAGCCCTGACAGATTGTTCCTATCTAAAGGTTTAACGGGCCGCCCTTGTGGCATGTTAACCATATTTCAAAGAAATTTGCACTTAATTACACAAATTAAGAGGTGTGCAAATCAGAACTGACTTTTTCACAGACACAAGTAAAGGTGAATTAGAGGACGCTGATGTTTGCTTGAAAGTCTGTTATACTTATGGCCAGTATCACTCTCCTTTTTTTTTCTTCTAGAGCCAACCCACATGCAATGTGGGAAACCAGCCAGGGCCTTTGAAGTCAGTAGTCCGACCCAGTCGGATGAGGAGTACCTCAGCCCTCAGGAGGAGGCGATGGAGCTTGGGGACTCGCCTGCTCCGAGTAAAAGAGTCCACTTCAAAGAACCGCCCTCATTTCAGGTAGGAGAGTCTCAGCAGCAAAACTGTAGATTTAGTTTTTCAAATCTGTTCTTTAGGACTGACTGTCTGTCAACATTATGGATGCCCGGTTGCCACAAAACTGTGCTCATTTTCCCAGTACCGACCCAAAGCGGCACGCTACATCTAACTCCTTCATCACACCATTGTCAGAAAGAGAGGAAGAGGTTGATAAATGAACCCATTTTGGGCACTGTCACCATATGTCACTTGAAGGACAGTTCTGAATCCACTATAGAAATGCATGCCTGAAAATTGTGGGGAAATGATCATACACATTTAGATAGATAGATAGATAGATAGATAGATAGATAGATAGATAGATAGATAGATAGATGGCCTATTTGCTTGAAAAGTGACTCAAACACTTAACCAAAACAGAAATGTTCTGATGATCGATTAATAGCTTTGTTTGTTTCAGCTCTAAATTAAAATGTGGTCTGCTAGTCTGATAGGGAACATCCTGAAACCTTAAAAGCATTTATACATAAGTATGTTGTGATCCTTTGAAAGGTGGCACCATGGGACCAGGAGGTAACTCACGGTCAAGATGTCGTCATCTCAGCGAAGGTGGAAGGGCAGCCCAGACCCATGGTTTACTGGTAGGACATCTTTCCTAAAAGCTTCATTGCGGACAAACATCTTCGTAGACACCTGAATCTATTGTCTCAACCAAGGTCACTTACTGTTACCTTGTCACCGAGGCCTTCTATTAAACACCTGAGTGCAAACCACTGTGACGGCCACTTTATATTGACCCAGGTTGAAGGACAGAGTCCCGGTGAAGACTGCGGGGCGCTTCGCTGTGCAAGAGACAGACGACGGCACCAGTGAAATGAAAATCAGCTCAGCTCAGAGGTCAGACGCAGGACTTTACGTCTGCAAGATCACCAACAAGTACGGATCCGAGCAAGCGGAGTGCAGAGTGGTGGTCAGAGGTGAGTAGTGATGAATGAAATGGATCTTGTCTAGTTTAATCTAGTCTCGCATTGCCAGACCTTCCTCCACAGCGCTGCGGAGGTTCATCTGCATTTGTGCCGCTGGAAAATCGGGAAGGAACTTGTTTTGGTGGAACGTGTGTACGTTCAAAGGTTGTTTTAGTCGTGCAACAGAAAACTCAGATTGGACAGATAGTCTAGCTAGCTGTCTGGATTTACCCTGCAGAGATCTGAGGAGCAGTTAACCATAGTCCTCAGAAATCCACCGGAGTTTAAAATTACAACACAAAGAAAGAGAAAGGTAACGGACATCCGGCCGAAAAGAAAGGCATCCAGCGGAATTTCCGGCGGCAAGGGAGCAATCCCGGAAGTGCAACGTCGTGGATATAGACTCTGTTTAATCTTGTTGTAACAAATATCTTAAATATCTAATATTTTCTTTGTTGCTTCTGACTATGTTTGTATCAGAGTCTGCAGCACAAACAGCACTGAAAATCACCAGGGAGGTAAAAGATGTGGCGGTGAGGGCTGGAGAGTCGGCCATGTTCGAGTGTCACATTACGGGACCTCTAGACGTCGATGTGGACTGGCTCTCGAACGGGAAGCTGATCCAGCCAGCGCTGTTCAACTGCAAAATGCACTTTGATGGCAAGAGGTGGGCTCATGTGTGTTGTAAAATATCTTTTGGTGATGTTTACGATATGTGTTTAACTCTTTTCTTCTTTATTTCGTTAGTTTGAATTTGAATTGTAAGACATTGTAAATAAAGGTTCGTAAAATGGGAAGTTTTATATTCTGTAAAGATGTATCCTGACTGTAAAATGAATTGTTGGATTTTTTTGAAAACTGCTGTTTTGTATAATCTTACAGGTGCCGTCTGCTGCTAAATTCAGTACACGAGGATGATAGTGGAACATACACTTGCAAGCTGAGCACTGTCAAAGGTGAACTACAAACACTGTTATCCCTTTTGTTTAGGAGAAGTTGGAAAATGCATATTCATATCTGCTCAGATCTCTGGCTAGGGGCCAAGATCAAGTAATCTGGAATCAGTAACACCACCATGAATGACCTCCAGAATTGGAGTGAATTGTCCTGCATTCCTTGGTTCAAAACAAATCTATGAATATAGGCTGCATCAGTTTCTGTCTTTTCTGCCTTTTGAAATGTCACCAGTCTTTACACATTTGTATTCCAAACTTCACTAGATTTGAGACACAACATAATTGAATATTAAACCTATACTGCGCAACTATTTTATATTAAAGGTGCTCTAAGCGATGTTGGGTGACGGCACTTCTTGTTAACATTTGAAGTATTTTCTCGTCCCCTCTCCCTCTCTTCCGTGCTTCCGCTGGGTGGAACTAACGCACTAACCCCCCAACCCCCACCCCCAAATCCTTATTGTCGGTTATTGGTTGGAACGCTGGAAGACTGTTTGTTATGTTTGGTGGTGCAGGTTGGCACAGTTTGTTTTTGTTGCCATCTGCGTTTCTCAGTATGGCTATGTTTACAAAACGGTGTCGTTCGGCAACTTTCGCACGCAGAAGCTCGAGTGATGCGTTTAACGTCACCGCTGAAAAAAAGAACGACAGCAATGATCAGCTTTGGTGAAGAAGAGGACATAACAACTTCACGATAATTACCTCTTCTGAAGAGTCCATCATGTTTTTTTAATCCACCGTTTCCTCCTTGAGCTACTAGCAACTGGTGGGGGAGGGGTGGCGCGACCACTGAAGGTTTGCGTCATGTGGACAGTGTTGTTGTCATTACTTAGAATTCCTCATGGGGGCGACAGAAACTACGCACAATAGCTTTAAAGCTAAAAGTAAAAGGAGTGATTGAAAAAAATACATATAAATAAAGGACACGTTAAGGATGCTCAAAAGAACCTCGGAAAAACTTGTTGCTAAGGAACGTGTCATTACATTTACAGAGGAGTTGACCTCAAACGCAAACCTGAGGGTGGCCCCATCCAAGGAGCCTCTGTTCACCCGTAAGTTGGACATCCTGGAAGTCATCGAAGGCCGCACTGCCCGGTTTGACTGTAAGGTGAGCGGATCACCTGCTCCTCGAGTCACTTGGATGCATTTTGGTAAGAATCTCTAGTGTTGGGTCTGATATTTGATATGTGTGGGTTTCCAGATAACTAACAGCTGTGAACTCTTAAGGGGAAATGCCTTGTCTGATTTTTGTTTCCACGCTTTCAGACACAAGAGTGGAGGAGAGCGATAATGTTCGCATCCTTCAAGAGGGGGGTCGTCACTCACTTGTCATCACCCATGTTAGCAGCGACACAGAAGGCTTCTACACAGCGGTCGCTCAAAACATTCATGGGAAGTCTGAATGCACCGCTGAGCTCTACATGCAAGAACCTCGCGCTGCCATCTCGTCTCACATGTAAGAGAAGTAATTCATATGGAAAACATCTCCATGAGCCACTGTGTCATTTTTAAAGGCTTTGAAAGGGGGAATAAAACCAAGCTGTCAGTATAAAAGTCAGAGGAGCCATTTTTGTTTTCAAGGTCAAAGAAAAATGCTTCCGGAGGAAGGAAATCTTTCTAAAGAAGAGAAGGCACATGTCAAAAATGAAATAAACTCCTCAGTCTTGCAGTGTACGTTCTCAGATTCTTTAAATCGCTCCTTCCTTCCTCCAGGGCCAAGTTGGAGAAGATGCCATCCATCCCAGAGGAGCCTGAGGTGCTGGAGAGTGAGGTGGAAAAGAGGACCATGCCGGACTTTGTCAAACCTCTGGCTGATGTGGACGTGATTGAAGGCAAAGAGGTGCTGCTGAAATGCAAGGTGGCGGGCCTGCCCTACCCAACCATCGCCTGGTACCACAACGGCAAGCGCATCGAGAGCAGCGAAGCGCGCAAAATGACCCAGCGTAAGCAAAGAACCAAATTACAAACCAAGCGAAGCCATTTTTGGGGGAACGATAGTAAATGAGAAAGTTGTGTGTCTGTTCTTCAGACAGGGATGTCCACAGTATGGTCATTCGGAGCGCTTGTCACGCTCATGGGGGCGTCTACAAGGCCGTCATCTCCAATAAATTGGGCAAAGCAGCCTGCTATGCACATCTTTACGTCACAGGTACGGATGGAGGCGTAATGTTTGAGTTGAGAGAATACAACATTTCCAATATGATATGTATGTGTGATGTATATATTTGTGTATTTATTTTAAATCAGATATTGTTCCTGATCCCCCTGATGGTCCTCCAGTGATAGATGCCATCACAGGGAAAACTATAAGCCTCAGCTGGAAAAGACCAAAGAGGGTTGACCCTTCATTTGGTAGGTTCATTAGGTTGTTGTTGGTTTTTTTTGGCCTAAAATATTGCACAATTTCATTCGTGACATTTTTGCTGTTGTTGCAATCTTGAGAAATGCTTTAACAAAAACAGCTAAATTAAATGGCCATAAAACACTTTCAGGGTAAGCTATTTATAGCGTGTGTGTCCTATATGTTTGCTGTCTTTTCATTCTAAATATGTTAAGCCCCTTTGGATTTTACATGTCATCAGCACAGAAGTTCTTTCTGCACCTTAAAGCTTTAGCGCGTAACCTTTTTTTAATGAATTTATTCTATATGAACGTCCCTAACGTTGCCAAATGAGTTGCTACAAAGCTAATTAAGACTATCAGCTCCGCAAAACTCTCTCTGTATTTCTCAGTATGTTAAGAAGATCGTGTCGTCCGGGAACTTTTGCACGCAGAAAATCGAGCAAAGATAATTACCTCTTAATCCTCCGTGTCCTCCTTGGCTACAAGCAACTGCGTGGAGGAGGGGTGGTGGGGGGCGCGTGCGCGATCACAAAAGGCTTGTATTATGTGGACGCGCCGACAGTTTTGTTGTCATTACTTAGAGTTCCTCAGGGGCGAGACAGAAACTACACACTATAGCTTTAAGCACCCCGCTATGTGTTTTGTCGTCCAGATTAAGTAACTAAACACCATACATGTGTGCAGGTGCCGACTCCTTGCTGTATGTGGTCCAGCAGCAGCCTCTGGGCTCCATCCAGTGGTCTGTCGTGGCATCTAACCTGAGGGAGACCAAGTTCACCGTCACCTCCCTGTCCAAAGGAGTTCGCTACGCTTTCAGAGTCCTGACGTCCACCGGGAAAACTTTAAGCAAACCGTCACCCTCTACTGACCTGGTCCAGCTGCTGGACAGGGGTAACGAAGCTGAAGATGTTGCCACCACTGGTTAAAAAAAAAAATACATTCTATTTAGTTTATTTGACCATTTCTTTTCAAATCTTTTACCCGTGTAGGACCCTATTTGAGGAAGGCACCAGTCATTTTGGACAAACCTGACATTGTTTATGTGGTTGAGAACCAACCTGCGAGCATCACCATCACGCTGAACCACGTGCACGCAGTTGTCACCTGGAAAAGGTTAGTTCCTCCATCTCTAGTGGCACATTTCAGGTTTGTATGTAAAGTATAGTGTAAATAATACAAGCAGTAATACACCATTCTGCAAGATTGCGGATACTGTACGGACGTGCCCAAGCCGGTGCTGAATTGATGAGTTTTTAATCTTTGTTTAAATACTGGGACAGTGACTGATTTCTTGACAAGTGCAGGAAGCTCATTTCAAACAGAAACGGTAGAAAAAGTCTCTCAGGAGCCAGAGCACGTGCTGGGTTTCATCCTATTTCTATTCTCATCCGGGACTCTTCCATAAATTGGGATATAACGTGTGAACAGGCTTATCCTAACCTCTGCAGATAAAAAAATTTAAGTGGCAGAATTGTAGCTCCAGAGGACCAGGACTGAGAAGCACTGCTGTGCAGTGGTTCACACTGCTTTGATTAAATTGAGCATTTGATAGCCCAGCACATTGTCTCTGCAGAGCGCTGCAATTTCTTGTAAGAAAGCTTTGTTCTCTTTGCTACCTGCTGCTAAAGAAGATCCTTGCATACTGATGTGGACAGTTTTGGGGGGGAAAGGGCTCAGGTCTTGATTTGCTAGACTACAGCTCTAACTGTGGTACATTGCCACTGTCTTCCCCAGGAGGGGGGTGGTGTTGGTCAACAGACTGGGGATGTATGAGCTGAGCATGCCAGACGACGATCAACACACCCTGAAGCTTCAGCGAGTCAGGAGTGCAGACATCGGTCAGCTGGTGGTCACGGCCAGCAACCAGTTTGGCAGCGACCTCTGCACGCCTCAGCTGGCTATGGCAGGTCAGTTTAGTCCAGGCAGAGCACCGCATGATAAATTTAGCTTTTCAGTTTGAATCCAAAGAACTTACTACTTACTCTTGGCAGCAGTTAATGCCAACAAAGGGAAGCGGTGTGTAATTTAAATTGAGCTTTAGCTATTTTTGAAGTAAAGGATCATGAATTTAGACTAGCTTCTCTAAAAATGACTTTGGAGTAAAGACTTGTGCCTCCTGCTTCTTCATTGTTGGAATTAAGGTTTTTAAAATACAAAGACGTCAGCATCCTCAGGGGGCTTTTGCATCTATTTAGAATTATTATTGTTGTAAAAATATATATATTTATATGGAAAAATGAGATATACATACATACATACAGTCTCTCTTTTTTACTTATTCTTTTGTAGTGCCTCCTAAATTTGAAACCATCATGGAGGATGTGGATGTGCACATTGGGGAGACGTCCCGTCTGGCTGTTGTGGTTGAAGGGAAACCAGACCCAGATATTCTGTGGTATAAGGTAAAATTGTATATCAGATAAAGAGTGTTTCCTTTTGTATTTATTTTTTTTTAAAAGGGGTTGCAGCACAACAGCCAGAAATTGGCAGAATTATTAGTGTAACCTGAAACCATATTAACAGTTGATTGGTCTGTCGCAGGATGATGTGCTTCTCTCTGAGAGCAGCCACTTCACATTTGTGTACGACGACCCCGAATATTCCCTTGTTGTCCTCAACGCCCACCCAGAACACTCCGGTGTGTACACCTGCACTGCAAAGAACCTGGCCGGCTCCAACTCCTGCAAAGCTGAACTCACAGTTCATACAGGTCAGCAGTCCAACAACACTGTCTGCACTAACATACTTTGCATGTGGACAGAGTCATCCGAGTAAAAAGGATTATAATTCCGTGAGAGTCGAAATGAAGAAAGATATGAGGAGGTTGCATCTTTTGATGATATATTCTCAATCAGTTTTGTGTTGAGAATCATTTAAATGGTGATTATAATGAGAAGTCTCTTCCAAAAAAGTGCTACACCGACTGGCTTTTCCTCCACTTGCCGTCGATCTTCACCATTTAGTTTAGATTATATCCATCTACTGATGCAGCACACACCAATATAAGCTAGTTGTTGTTGAAAATTATACCTCTAAATCTACACCATATGGGCGAGACCACCAGGTGTTTAGAGACTACAATATGAAACCATCTGTCACTAAGCTGGCACACATATACAGCCAAACACACACACACACACACACACACACACACACACACACAAACACACGCATAAAAAATGCCTCTGTTGGTGCTCCCTGCAGAGCAAAAAGAAGCAGCAGAGCCAATGGAGGATGAAGGAACCATTCTGAGGAAAATGAGGCGTTTGACGGATTACTATGATATCCACAAAGAGATAGGGAGGTGAGTGTGTGTGTGTGTGTTCTCGTTTAACTGTATTCGTGGGGTCCAAAAACCGGGAGTCCAGTATACTTGTGGGGTCCGACCAGCTTTGTGGGGCCAAAATGCTGGACCCCACAAGGTTAAAGGGCTGTTTGAGGGTTAAGACTTGGTTTTAGGATTAAGGTTAGAATTAGGTTATGGTTAGGGTGAGGGTAAGGGTTAAGGTTAGGCATTTAGTTGTGATGGTTAAGGTTAGGGTAAGGGGCTAAGGAATGCATTATGTCAATGACGGATCCCCACAAAGATAGTGAGACGCACTAAGTGTGTGTGTGTGTGTGTGTGTGTGTGTGTGTGTGTGTGTGTGTGTGTGTGTGTGTGTGTGTGTGTGTGTGTGACTGACCGCACACTCATTTTGTCTCGCATCCCTTCACATCGAGCGAGTACATCAGCGTTTAATGCGCTGAGGGTCAGGGCTGTTGGAGGGCAGGCAGTCTCACCTGCTTAACAACAGTAGACAGAGACAAAAGAGATGAGTCACCAGCCTGAGTGGAGTGAATACATTAGCTGACAGAGGATTTGTTTTGGTCTGACTTGGTGGAGACGGACATTTACTGTGAATTGTAAAGCAATTGGAACAGGCAGATGGGATAATCTGTTTTCCAACAGACAATGTGTTTTGGTTGTTAAATAGAGCAACAAACTTAAATGGAATACAGATTTCTTCTCACAAACACCACACAAAAAACATTCACAGAGATTGAAAGTTAATTATACAATGGCCATGTGTCCACCTTTGTCTCTCCATTCTACTGTAGTAGTGCTACCTCTTGCAAAGAAGAATTTATTATTTAATTGAAGTGAAAAGAGCAAAACTATCAGTAATTCATTGGTTAAAACGTCTCTGTCCCTATTCTTGGAGTACATTTTAGAGCTATTTTTATTCTCTAGGTATAAAGCTGCAAAAAGCTAGTGAATTGACATTTGAGTGGACAGTATTTTGTAGACTGTTAACAAAAATCAAGTATGAACTTCCATGCTCTAATATTATGAAAAAATTCTTTTGATATAATTTTTTAATATCTCATGAAGTATGAAACAAGATTTCAACGTCAATTTGTAATTTCATCATTAATTGTGGCACTACTTTTTTTTCTTTTTCTTGTAGGACTGTTTAATAGAATAATAACTAACACATTTAAATTAAACCCAACACGTTGCCGCTGTTTGATGCAGGGGTACCTTCTCCTATGTGAAGAGGGTGAGTCAGAAAAAGGGAAAGGCCGAGTTCGCTGCCAAGTTCATTTCTGCGGGAGGAAGGAGGAAAGCCTTGGCCCTCCGAGAGATGGAGCTGCTGTCTGAGCTGGACAACGAGAGGATTCTCTATTTCCATGATGCTTTTGAGAAGAAGAGTGTGGTAGTGCTCATCACAGAGTTGTATCCTTTCAGTGTAATGTCATTGTCTATGATAGGAAATGTACTTTAATATGTTGCATTTCTCATGCAGTTTCTGTGAGTGACCTATATTATCCTGCAACAACAGACTGGGTTGTTTTTTTAGCTCTTGTTGCTAAGACAATACAAGTTTTTTTAATGAGGGCAAACATGTTCATGGGCCCTATCTTGCACTCGGTGCAGCGCAGCGCAAAGCCCGACGCAATTGTCAGTTTCCCGCCCAGCGCCCATGTCGTTTAAACAGCAAATGCACCTGCATCCATCTGTGCGTCCATGGGCGTGCTGGTCTTACAGGGAGGTGTGTTCCGGTGAATTCTTGCCGTATTGCTATCATGAGGCAGCGGGAAGTGATTGCGCTATTGACCAACAAAAACCTGGTCTATAGTCAATAGCGCAGCATTTCATTGTTATTTTAACAGCAAATTAGTAAAAATGCGCCTAGGCTCGTGCACAGCGCGCGCACACTATGCTTGTTACACACACACAGGGACAGAGACAACAGCACACAAACATGCAAAAGATTACAAATAAAAATATTACGGTGCAAATCCGCCATCATAATAGCAATGTGCCAAGGTCCAAACGCGCCTGGCTTTTAAAGGGAATGGGAGATGACACTGATTGGTTTATTGCATGTTACGCCCAAAACACACCTATGAATTAATGAAGACACTAAGTATAACCCTTTTGAACCATGGGCACGGACCCTTTTTTCTGCCGTCAAACTAGCAAAAGTGGATTTGGACACGCCTTAAACGCACCTGCGCCATGCGCTTCACTCTGTGCGCTTAGATCGTTAAAATAGGGCCCCATATCTTTAAGTCAAATAGGCACTACATTTAAATTTGATCTGCTTCATTGCTGAACAAAACTGCTCTTCAATGCACCTCAAGGACACGAAAGATCCAAAGCATTAATCCTGATGTCTTCTGCAGTCCCCTGGAGGCATGAATGAAGCGCAGCACCGCTTTTTCTCTCTGACTCATCACCGATGAGTGGAATTAGCAAGAGATAGGATGTGTGGGAGTTTTGCTCATTTATAATTCATTTCTCATGCACCTACCACTTGGACTGTGAAGTCAAGTCACAGCTCTGCTTTTTTGTGTTATTTATTTTTTTTCCTTAACTGTTGTGTGAAGATGTCACGAGGACTTGCTGGAAAGAATGGCCAAAAAAACAACAGTCAAGGAACTGGAGGTGTGTGTGCTTCTGCCTACTGCACTGCGCTATCATTATATAACACGATTGTTACGCTCATTCCCTCCATGTTTCTCTACAGATCCGCTGTAGCGTTCAGCAGGTTTTGGAAGGTCTTCGTTATCTTCACCTAAAAAACATAGCTCACCTTGACATAAAGGTATCGGCCCATCCCACATCTGGTGCTGCATCAAATTGATTTGATCAACATTGTTTACAAGATTGTTATACTCTTTATGTACCTAACACTGTTGTGTCTGTGTACACCCCTCTCTAGCCAGAAAATATTTTAATGGCAAGTCCTGGGAGTGACCAGATCCGCATTTGTGACTTTGGTAATGCCATGAAATTGGATATTTCTGAGGAGTGCTACTGCAAATACGGCACGCCAGAATTTGTTGCACCAGAGATTGTTAACCAAACTCCCGTCTCCACGGCAACAGACATATGGTGAGCCACCTGTTCTGCAGCGTGGAGAAGTGACTACACCCTGCAGGCGCTACCTTGTTCTCTGCAACAAAATAAAGTATTTTACTCTTGCTTTTTATGTTGTTTCCAAAAATCCACTTGTCATTCATCTGTCCTGCTCTCCTACAGGCCTGCTGGTGTCATCACGTACCTCTGGTACGTTATATAGATTTGTTACTACTTTTTATAGTTTAAATATAATGGATCAAGAACAGAAATCTTTCTTTTGTTGATAATGATGTGTTTTTTTAAATTTTTAATTTTAGCCTGACTGGTGTGTCTCCCTTTGCTGGTGAAAATGACAGAGCTACTGCCTTAAACATCCGTAACTACAATGTGGCGTTTGAAGAGGGCATGTTCGCTGACCTCTGCAAAGAAGCAAAGGGATTTGTCATCAAGCTTTTGGTAGCGGACCGACTGTAAGCATCTTGATGATTATTTTACCAGAAACATATGTAAATATAAATAATGCTGTCTTAAACAGTAGCATGCCCCTTCTTCATATTCCGTCATGTGCAATTTTTCCCCCCTTCTAGGAGGCCCAGTGCCATTGAGTGCCTTCGTCATCCTTGGTTCAAGGTAAGATCATTTAGAAAATACATCACCCATCCTTAAACTATTTACATGTGTAATAGGATTTGTATTCATATCTCCACTCTTTTTGTCTTGGCAGTCACCAACGAACAAGAGCATCAGCACAGCTATGCTAAAGCAAGTTTTGTCTAGAAGGCGATGGCAGGTAAGCCACTGGACATGCATTTAATGTGTGGAAATAAAAGACTAAGACACCAAGGGCTGATTCCCACATTTCTCAGACATAGTTTGGAATAGTCCCATATTTACCATACTCATGAATTAAATGAAAATATTTCCTAAAAAAAGGTGGCAAGATATAACGTTTGTCTATTTCAACCAAAACCAAGTTTCAGTCTGACAGGTGTATTTCTGACTCAGACCTGGAGACTTTGCATATAAAGTAGGGGGAAATAAATATAAACTATCTCACGTTGTCCTCTGTTGTCCTTTTTTCAGCGTTCTCTTATCAGCTACAAATCCAAGATGGTGATGCGGTCGATCCCAGAGCTTTTGAATGACGCATCCAACCACGTCTCCATTGCTGTGGCACGGCATTTGAAAGAAGGCTCCCCACCACCCTCCTCTTCCTCTGACTCCGATGCAGATGTGGACGAGCTTCCCTTCATCCCTATGCCGCTGTCCATGGTCTTTTCTGGTTCCAGGGTCTCCCTTAACGAGATCCCGGGGGACGAAGATGCCACTGTATGGCCCAGTGTGGCTGCTCATGGGACGAAGAAAAAGGACAACATGGAGATAAGTACGAGAGGAGGGGCAAATGAAAGTGCAAAAGATGAAGAGGAAACCCCAGATGGCGAGAAAATGGAAAAGACACAACGAGCTCCTCTAAAAAAAGGATCAAGTGTGGAGTCGGAAGAATCCCAGACGAAATCCAGGCGGGCTACCATGAGGAGAGGCAGCTCTGCTGATTCAGCACTGCTTCTCCACATTGACTCAGAAGAGGGAAATGCAAACAAGGACTCAGAAGCAAGTAACAAGAGTCTGAAAAAGGCTGTTTCTATGGAACTACCCAATCGCAGCCCGAGCCCCGGGGCGGCGACGTTAAGCCAGGAGGATTATGCCCTAAAACTGGAACTGATGAGACAGCGGTTGCTAAGAGGAGGAAATGTGGACAAAAAGATGAGCGGCCTGCGAGGGCCCTTGTTTGAAACACTCGGCATGGAAGATGAGAGGCAGACAGGGTCTCTTGATCGGAACTTGAGGAGATCCAGAGCGGGGCCATCAACTCTCACCCGAGCAGCGTCTTCAGAGAGCCCTACAGAGGACACGCCAAAGCCCAAAGTTTTTCGTAAAAGCGCCTCCTTCACTCAGGGGGATTCTGAGCCCATGCCCCTGCACCGCAGGTTTGGAGCCCCCTTAGAGATCCCATCGGTGGGCAATGGTAGCATAGAAGGAAAGAAGCTCCAGGAGGCAACCTCAATGTCCACACTCACAGAACAAACAACACTGGAGTCTATATCTGCCTCACCTACAAAAAAGACTTCCGCTACGCTCCCAACACCAGGAGGATTGGACCAACAGCAAAAACAGAACAATGTGAAAGAACATAAGGACATGCAAAGTATGAATGAGAAGAACATGGATGGGATAACAGAGAAAAGGACCAAAACCCAGTTAGAAAAGCCAGACACAGTAGAATCTAAGTCTAGGTCACCCTCTGTAATTACTCCTGTAATTGTAATAGAGGAGGATGATGAAGAAGAACAGAGTAAAGAAAGGGAAGAAGATGAGCTACGTATGAATGAAAAGGATATGAAGGGAGATGAAACACAAAATAGTAAACCGGCATCTGCATATGCAAGTGTCATTCAAGCTGTTGCAGTGCAATCTGTAACATCTGACGAGGCCCAATCCGAGCATCCAGCCACACCAAATGATAGAAAGTCCACAGAAATCCCCACTTTGCCTGAACATCCAGCAGTATTTGCTAAAGTAGCAACTGCTGAGCGATCTCCTAGCTCTGTTTCCACATCATCAAACCCTGATCTTGCTGCCGTCCCCCGTCGGCCTATGCTCAGAACGGACATCAAAGACATTGACTCAGAGGAGGTCTTTGAAGCCAGGTTTAAGAAGCGGGCGTCGTCTTTGACCCGTGGCCTCCGAAAACTGACCAGAAACAAATCGGAGGAGAAATCACCCGTACTAAACCGGAAGGTGGGCGAGGGAGGTGAAGAGGTTTATAGGCCGGGGCCGAGGGGGGCACCTCTTGAAATGGTACCAAAAGGACTACAGGAGAAATCCAAATCTGTTCAAGATTTAAGAGAAGAAGATAAGGAAACAGGCTTTGGGCTAATTGGGAGGTTTTCCTTGCGGGCCAAGAGGTCAACATCCGTTGATAAGAAGGGGGAGAAGCCAAAGGAGGAAAAGCACCAGGATGTGCAGGAAACTGCTGGAAGCAAGAGGGTTTCATGGACTATTGGGCGCAGTAAGTCCCTGGATACAAAGGAGCTGAACAGCGCAGGGGCACAGGGGCAGCCGGATGAACGAAAACAAAGGAAAGCTGATGAGTCATCGGTTTCTGCTATGAGGCGCAAGTTTGAGTCCAAAGTGGCAGGAATCTCTGCCAAAATAAGGACCCAGTCAGAGGAGAGGAAGGACAAAGACGCTGGGGGGAGTCAGAAAGAGCTTGTGCAAAACGATTTGAAGAAAGTCACTGATTCCCCTGTTCTGGCAATGCGACAGAAGTTTGAGAAAAAAGTGGCAGGAATTTCCTCGAAAATCCGCAGTCAGTCTGAGGAGAGAAAAGAGGATGAAGAGGGAAAGAGGACACCCCTGTTTACCCGCCATCGTCATTCCCAATCTGAGGGGCGAGGACTCAAAGGAATGGGCATCCCCGAGAATCAACTAGCAAAACAGACCGGCGCTGCTGCATCCAAGGAATCGATTGAATCCGCTTCTAGCATCCATTCCGAAAAAGCCTCGGAAACTGACAGGCGATCACGGTGGGACAGGTGGGGTTTGACAAGGGGCAAGAAAGACAAAACCTCCTCTCAGTCTGATCTGCCTTCATCCGTCCCCAAAGAGGATGGTTTGTCAAAAAGCCAGCAGTTCATCCGTTCCGCTTCGGATTTTGCCCCCGTGTTCCACATCAAACTGAAAGACTGCATCTTATTGGAGGGGGATCCTGTCACGCTTAGCTGCCTTCCAGCTGGAAGTCCACATCCAGAAATCACATGGACGATAGGTATCACTTAAATTCTCCCGTTTTGTGGTTTTATCCAAAAAGCTGCCGTTCAGCTGCTGAATTTCTTGTGTGCATTCCAGATCGGAAACCGCTGCAGGTGGATGACAGAATCAACCTGAGGTCCCACCCAGATGGCAGGCAGCTTCTTACGATCACAAAGTCCAGCCAAAGGGACGCTGGAGTTTATGAATGTGTTGCTACCAACCCTATAGCTACCATCACCACCTCCTGCACGTTGTCAATAGCTTGTAAGTAGATGTTTTTAGCCCACAGCTATTCAGAAAGTGTTGTTTGTGTTGTTGTTGTATAGATTGGGGAAAATGGGAATTGGGGAAATCGTATTCATTAATATCAATGCTGCAAATTACAACATGGAGTGAGTTCTCTTCCCAGAGGCATAGCTGCTCCTTTGACTTTCATGGACATATGGTAATTATGATCACGATGTGATGTATTTTACATAATTTAGTTTTAATTGCAGGAAGAATGGCATGAATATTAATACAGTTGAAATGATTATTAATTTCAAGAGGTTAACGTTACAGTAGATTATTATAATGGATCTGAGGCCCTCCTCATATTCGTCATGCAATAGGAGCAATTTATGCTTTCTGGGATTTGAAATCGTCAGCGGCGGGTCATATTCAAGACTCCAGTCATGCGTTTGCACAAATAGTGTGTAATGAAAACTGCCAACGCTGCCCACAAATGCAACAATAATAATGAGACTTTTGAGGCTTCAATGGAAAATATATTTCTCAGACGCCTGGTGCAATCGATTGCATTTGAACGATTTGTTATGGCTATGGACATGTAGTATTTCTAATCTCAACCACTGATGGTATTTGTCTCCCCTTGATAATCTGTCAGCAGAGCGGAAAAAAAATACTTCAGACAGCTTATCTCGCCTGAAGACATTGACTCCATTGATGATAGCGGTGCACAGGCTTAATGGAAATGCATTTTGAAATAAAGGAATGAGACTATTTGTGTCAAGTTTGGTTTGGTGCAACAACCAAACCATCTGGACCGTTTCTGTACCCTGGGCTTGAGACAATTAACATCTCTCTTTTCTACTTTGGTATCTTGAATCTCAACGTGCTTAATGTGACATTTTCATGTAAATACATGAACAACCTGAAACAGTGATTGCTATAACAGAATTGTAACGTAAACTATGCTAAATTCATGCTGTCGGTCTAAGTCTTCCCCATGAAAGTTAAACATCAAGCAGTTGTTTGGAAAAAAACTGGAAAAAATGCATTAAGCATGATCAGTGATGATTAAACAGACAAACCCCCAACTACAGAAAGTCAAACAATATCTGATTATCGTTGATTGACAAATGACCTCTGGGAAGTGTAGTAAAAAAAACCACACCCTACCAATGAGCGAAGCAAAAGAATAGAAAACAAGAAATGTAAAGATTACCACTTGGCACGCAAAAGCACCTTTTATGAAGGCCTGTACAAGACGCAATTCAATCTTGGTCACACAGTAGTAAAGCTGTGCACAAAATACTTGTAAAACACAAACAACTGAAAACCCTGTTATAATGCACACTGTACAGTGACTACACACACTTAAAACCACATGCACAAACTAGTTAAAGCCCTGCACATACAAATAAAAATCCTCTTGACTAAACCAACCCACAGGAATATCTTACATTTCTAAACCCAGAGTGGGTTTGCTGACCACAAGTGGGGTTCTCAGAGTGCTCAGTATAACCACACTAGAGCCTGCCATGATCTGTTAGGTGTGTCTGCATGCCTGTGTACCCTCATCTAATTTGTTCTTTTTTTTTCCCCGTTTGAAGATGTCCCCAAACAGCCAGGGACCCCCGAAGTCCCCCAGACTTACAACAACACAGCCCTGGTGCTCTGGAAGCCGGCAGACACCAAGTCCCCATGCAGCTACACCCTGGAAAGAAAAACAGAAGGTGAGCGAGTAGTGACATTCTTTCACTTCACTTTTACGCATCATTCAGCAGCATGCAGATCATCCAAAGAAATAAAACAAAAGTTATGAAATGCGTTGCTGCTATTTGCTTTGTAGGTAGTTTTGACGGCTGTAAAACTGCATTCCCGTTGTGTACTGTTGTCAGTGTGATGTGGTATGGCCACATGAGGAACATGTAAGTTAAATTTAAGGTTTCTTAGGAGGTAGCAGTGTTTTGAAGAGCTTTGACAATGTTTGGCTTTGTACCGTATGTGAAGAGTGCTCGAAGAAATAAGTTTCCAAATCCATAGACACCACTTAGACAGAGAAAATGAGTCAGCCCACAAGGGAGTAGTGGCCGTACCAGTGCTGCTGTGAAAGTGGTTTGTCAGTATGCATGATGAATCATCATTATCTCATAATGTGGTGGATAAAAATAAAGTCACACAAACTCGGAGTAGCAGACTCTGAGTTTGTGAATACTTATTGAACATTTTGGTCTGATAGATTTCATTCTGGCATGTATTGCCTTATTGTCTCATTCCAAATTTAATCTTTACCAGGTACCAGGTAGCATTGATGTAGGTGTTCACAGAAGAATGTGTCACTACCTAATTTACCTTTTTTTAATTCCAGTATCTTTCACTGTGCATGCATAAGAAATAAGATACTGTGACAGGTGATATTACAGCAGGCAAACTGAACCTTAACTTGTTTGTATATGTACAACACCTTGACTTTTATCCATGTGGATGTCCAGATTTTCTATCAGTTTGACAACACCGCCATCTGGTGTTCAATATGTGAGCTACAGCAAGTCATCTGTCACTCAAGAAAACAGAAGAGCAGGATTTATTTTCTAACTTCTACTTATTCAACATTTTTCCCCCCAAGAATTGTCTTTCTTCTCTTCATAATTTCACTTACTATACATAGATATCCAGTATGCATACTTAAATATTTACAAATATCTATACAGCATTTGGTTGACCTCATTTATAACTCTATCCATGCGCTGCAGTATAATATAAAGCACTCTCTTTTTGTTTCCCTCTGTCCTGCAGGGGATTCTAACTGGCTGACTGTGGCCGCCGGAGTTGTCGACTGCTACTACAACGTCACAGAACTTCCACCAGGCGGCTCGTTTAGATTCCGCGTCGCCTGCGTCAACAAGGCGGGACAGGGACCGTACAGCAACTGCTCTGATCCAGTCAGCCTGGACTCAACAGGTATTTCACACGGTCAAAATGTAAATTACTGCACAGAGTTAAGGGAAATAGATAGTTCACTGGAATTGTACTGGAAATACTAAATAATGTACATTTTTCAAAGTCACACTGAGTGGTATATGTGATTTGTATATTTGAATACATTGTCCGCAGAAAAATTAAAGAGGATAGCTTCCTCAATAACTAAATCAAGGCTACACGAGGAATCAAATGCAATGGCAAATCATGAGCATTATGGTCTAAGACAGTTATCAAATTTGATAATGCTATTGTCATGTAGCCCAACCCAACTGTAAAGTAGTGAATGTGTTAAATGGATAAGGAAGGCTACAGAAACAACACGGTAGGTAAAAGCAATAACTAAAGGTCATTACTTAAAAGCATATCTATAGAAAAAAAATGTTCTAATTCATCTGTCACTCTGTTTTAACAGCTGGAGGAGCTTCGCCTGCCCTGGCCGTCGTAAAGACGGCCCCAGCTGCACTTGAATCAGTCGTCGGCTCCACAGTGGCCGTGCCTCCACTCAAACCAGTCCAGAACTACGCTCCCAGGATAGCTGTCTCCACCGTCGCTTCCACTTCCGCCTCTCCAAAAGATGCAGACTCCCCTGCTGTTCTACCTCTCCCACCTACATCGGCATCTAAAACAGTGGTCACTCCCAGTCCTCCGCCCTCTCTGCCTTCCAGCCCGACAGCAAATCCACCGCTGCCATCTGCGCTTCCCTCTTCACCCACAGTCAAGGCTCCTCTACCCTTTGTCCTCCCCAAACCCCAGAGTCCAGTAAACGTGGTGTCTCCCATGACCCAGAACCCGCCAATATCACCGCCGCCCCCTCTTGTAACCCCGCCATCGACGCCTACCAAACCAGCAGTGGCCTCTGTGCCCACGTACGTCCCCACCACCACCGCCGCCACTGCTCGCGTGACCCCAACTCCTGTCTCCTTTTCCCCGCAAGTGCTCCAGACCTCCAGCCTGAGCCCCATTGGTGAGGGGGCCAGTACCCCCACCAGAGGCACCCCATCAGGACGCGCAACGCCCTCCACTGCTCTACGACAGGGGGTTCCACAGAAACCCTACACGTTTCTTGATGAGAAAGCCAGGTGAGACAGATACTGACCTGGAAAAAAAAACCGAATGGCTATAAATCATAGAAAACATCATGGATAGACCCATGTTTCAAATAACCAAGATAATGTATATCTCATAATGATAATGGTGAGAAGTAAGAAAAACATTCATGTCTTTATAAAAATCCTAGATTGGATTGGACAATTGGATGTATAAAGACAACATTGTATTGTACGGTCTTGATAAGATGAATCTTCTCCTACTTTAGTTTTTTTTTTGTTTTTGTTGTAATAGTTTCATATGTTTTTGGGTTGTTTTTTTTTGTTTTTTTGCCAGGGGTCGTTTTGGAGTCATCCGAGAGTGCCGTGAGAACGCGACGGGCAAAATCTATATGGCAAAGATCATTTCCTACAGCCAGGAGAACAAGCAGGAAGTGCTGAAGGAGTACGAGATCCTGAAATCCCTTCACAATGAAAAGGTCATGGCTCTGCACGAAGCGTACGTCACGCCGCGCTACCTGGTGCTCGTGGCCGAGTACTGCACCGGCAAAGAGCTGCTGTACAGCCTCATAGACAGGTAGGAGGATGGATCTGTCACCTCCATACTGAGATACACAAACTCAGACAGACTTACATAGCAGGGGGCTAGAGAGAAGACCTTTTCCTTCTTAGATGCAGTCTATTTGGTGGGTTGAGCCAACAATTACTAATTTAAATTAAGGCTAATTGTACTTTAGTTAAACAAGTTGTTTTAGAGTATAAGTGCACATATAAAGGCTGCACGGATGTTTAAGATTCTGTTTAGTTATTCCCCAGGGAATTGCAAAAATGGTCCAATCACAGAAATTGGGAGACATAACTCCACAGAATAGTTGATTCATTCATTGCATTTATATGTTTAGGGAAAGTTGCCAGTCCTGCTCACACTTTTCCAGTCTCGGAGGATTTGACCATTTGAGAACCTCCTTTTTGCTCGCGACAGGTTCCGTTACTCCGAGGACGACGTGGCGGGTTACCTGGTCCAGATCCTCCAGGGAGTCGAGTACCTCCACAACCGGCGCGTCCTCCACCTAGACCTCAAGCCCGACAACATCATGGTGACCAACCTCAACGCCATCAAGATCGTGGACTTTGGAAGTGCTCAGAGCTTCAACCCCCTCAGCCTCAAACACCAGGACTCAGGAGCAGGAACACTGGAGTACATGGGTGAGTACAAGGACAACTTGTTTGACGTCTTCGATGTACAGATATTGTTCACTTGTCTCTCTAACTCCAAAAAGTTTGAGCAAACTCACTTTTTAGGCTCCATAGATCAACTATTTACGCAAAGATTTGACAACCCTCGATCTTTAATGTTTCTACATTTTCATCCTCAAATGTGATCCAAGCTCCTGAGATGGTAAAAGGGGAAGTGGTTGGTCCTCCTGCTGATATTTGGACCGTTGGTGTTGTCACCCACATTATGTAAGTGAGACGCACTTTTGGAATTTCAGATCGCAGAAATAACCTTTACCCTTTAGACCAGTTTCAGTGGAATTTGTTTTTCGGTACAGCATGATTAAAAACCTTCAGTGTGTATATATTGCTGCCAAAACATACATTTTATTTAGAAAAAAAACATGATTAGTTAACATTTAAGAAAAGACTTGTGTTTTTCTTGATGTGTCTTGTAATGTGTCAAGAGCTTAATCAATAAGTAAATTATTTTATAATTTGTAAAGTAGGTGCCACATTTTGCTAATTGATTGAATATTACATTTTTGAACGATCCTCCCAAACCTTGTTTTTTCTGTGTTTACAACCAGGCTTAGTGGTCGACTGCCCTTCGAAGATAAAGACCCTCTACAAGTTGAATCCAAAATCCTGATGGCGAAGTTTGACCCGACAAAACTGTACCCAAATGTGTCCCAAAGTGCCTCCGCCTTTCTCAAGAAGATGTTGAGCAGTTACCCATGGTGAGTGCCAACAAAATTTGGATTGTTACACTTCCTGTAAAAAGAATATAAAATCTCACGTTCTGTGTATTTCTATGCGTATTTCCAGGGCCCGTCCAAATTCACGAGACTGCTTCACACAAGCCTGGCTGCAGGACTCCTACCTAATGAAGCTGAGGAGACAGACTCTCACCTTCACTTCCAACCGACTCAAAGAGTTCCTGGTAGAACAACAATGCCGCCGCACAGAGGGCGCTACCAAGCACAAGGTGATGCTGCGCACCTACCAGAGCTCACCCCAGTCTCCGGCATCTGGGACTGCACCGCATGTTCCCAGCCCGAAGTGAGATGACGGTGAAAATGCAGCACCACGCATGAGTTTGCAGAGTTGGCTCTGCCAAATAACACCTCTGTGAACCACCGCTGCATGAAAAATGTCAACCTGCCTAGAGAGGCACAGGGGATGGGCAGAGAGCTGGATATAGTTTTAAATATCCAAAGAAAAGACAGGAGTCCATGTGTTATTTTGGGATACTTTAACATTCAACACTTAAGGGATTCTGAGATGAAACAAAAACACAAGGAGAAACGGAACAAGAAGCCTTAACGTGTTTCAGAAACTGCTCAGAAACGGTTAATCCACTGAAAGGACACAGGATGTTCTTTGATTTTCTTTGATTACACAATTTCTCTGTCACATTGTGAATTCTGAAATTGCACATTAATATTTGGTTTAGATAAACATTGGTCTCCACTCTGCACGATCAGCCTGGAACATGTGTATCACTAGCGTTTTTACTGCGTAACCTTATTTATGTCACTAACTTTAGTAGTAAACAACTCATGTGAATGTACCATGATTTAAGCTGCTAATTTATTTTTTGCATTTACTTACACATTTTAAAACTCTAAACCAAAAATATTTTTTTTTTCTTAAAATTGTTTACTTTTTTCATGTTAATTTATTTGCATGTGTGTGTGTGTTTGTGTGTGTGTGTGTGTGTGCGCGCGAGCATGTTGATTCACTTTTCGAATTAGTATCAAGGCAAAAAAAAAATGAAAATAAGGAGTGTCTTTACGATTGGTGTTAAAATTCACAGTAGAAATGAACTATTTTAGGGTGAGCTAGGAATTTATGGTACAACTTGTTCTGTGGTTAAAACTGAGGTCTAACTGTAATAAACTATGAACAGCAGTCCGTTAATGTAGATAATGTTTTATTTGGAAAAGTCATACAATGGTAAATTGCTGTGGTTTCTTAGTATTACCCATCGCTTGGTCAGGTTGCTTAAATCGTGATCACCCAGTCAGTGCCTAAATCGGATTAATATCCAAAATATTTATCTTGTAAATGTGTCTCTATTGGTACTAATTCACAATTGATGAATTCTTTGAACAAAGCAAACATATGACTGCAATATTTGGACTTTACAACAACACAGATGCATATAGATTCTTACAAACATGCATACATTTCTACATGCATACACACAGTACATGCAGTCCTTGTAATAATAGAACGTCTTGTGTATTGCTCTATCACAGTGTTCTTTTTTGTATGAATTTGGACGGTTGAAGATTTGTAAATGTACCAATTTGCGGTGTTTATATGTGGGGAAAAGTTGAAGATGTTTTTATGAGATAGTATGTAATAAACTGTTGATACAATTGGGAAAATGAACTTGCTTCTCTCTGTGGAATGCAGTTTTGGGCTCATGGCTCCAAATTTTGATAAGATTTTTTTTTAATTCTTTAGAGACGTTTGCTGCAAAAAGAATGCATTTATACACTTAAACACCTGGAAACCTCAAGGACCCCTGATGGAACCTCTAAACACAACCACTATGGCTGAATTAGTTCATTCAAACGCTTGAGTTTGTTTGCTTGCAAAACACGATGCAAAAAGAATTTAACACAGGTGGCAACCAATAGCCTGAATATGTGTGTCCCCTACAATTCTGGCCATTTTATTATGTTCACACTGAAAAAAGACAAATTATGTATTAACTGAATTAAGTATAATGCTAACATGAAGACTAAAATGTCTTAATTTATGAGTGTAGTGTTTGACTTGTCAAGCACACCGGTAATTAATAACAATAATAATAGCCTCATTCCATTCAGGTGTGCCAGCTCCAGGACGCTAATGTTCATGCTGGCTCACTGTCATGGTTTACAGGCACACTTACATGGAACAGAGCCAGCATTAAAAATATTTTTTAGATGCCTTTCCTACTTTTTCAAGTCAAAATGTCTGTTGCATTGCAAAAACAAAATGGTCTGGTGGCCCACAATGCAATACATAACAAAAATGAAGGAGCTATTAACAGTTGGAAAAATGAAAAATAAATAAAGGACAAAGGTGTGCTAGAAAGCTTTTAAAATAAAAGGTAAGTTAGTAACAACAATATTTATATTTGGTGGCAATACAGTATTGCGCAGTATTACATACTGTGACACAATATAAATGTGTCTACCATCTGACATTTTTCCATTTGATATGTACAATTGTAAAACATGACTGGACAAAGTTGCAAATCAATGAGCAGGACTGCTTACTGGCAACATAAGATATGTATAATTTTTGCAATCATTATTATTATTATTATTATTGTATAGGATTGTATCCTTATTGCCCACCCCAGTACCTACAGTAAGCCTATATGAAAATGTATGACTCATTGTTTATCCTTCCTAATTATAACAATATTCTGATACATAGAAACACATCACAATAATCACACAGTAGGGACAACATCCCAATTCAAAGATAGGGCAAATAAAAGCAAATTATTTGTACAAAACCATCTTTACTTTACAAGCTATGATCAAGTTACCTTTAAACGGTGTGTCATACATTTTTTTTTTTTTTTTTTTAAAGTCTACACAAGCAGTCAGACTTCTTGCTACTGTATTTTGAATGCCAAAAAAAATACACTTGTGCGACGCTCCCTAACTCTAGGCAGTTTCAAGGGACCCAAACTGGGCGTTTCTTTGCCGCTACTTTTACAAAAAAGTTTTGCTGTTGGGCAAGTTTTCACTAACATTGTCTATTACAAAACAACCAAAGTAGTGTTAACCCACGTATATACATAAACGTGCCGGTCAATTGTAGCAAATATGGTGCTTTTAACGTTATGGTCGCATGCATAGTAAAGCACTGTCCAGGTGGCGTAGACACAATTTTCTAACGTTAGCCGTGTATATGGTATAAGACATGTCTTTAAGCAATATATATTTACTATAACAAGATCGGTGCGGCTAACTCGCTAACTTTGAAGTAACTTTGTTTCGGACTACTTTAAGGGGTCATCGTCAAACTTGCAGACGCCAGGAGAGGGAGTGTTTATGCACAGCCATTCGCTGACTGCGCCACTTTAAGTGAAATGGGAAGCCTTGAAACCTCCATGTTTGTATCTTGAAATTGCGAGCGGAGTTGAGCACCATATTGAATCAAAGTTGCCATCTCCATGACAAATGTTTAATAAGTTTCAGACTTCAAACTTTAGCGGGTGGGCTATCTGAGCGGGCAACAACATCCGACGTGTAATGGACGTGCTGTAGGCAACTTGTTGCGATGTTTCCCAGGGCGCTTCGGCCTCGTTATCGTACATGTTAAGTTGGTTTTAAATGCACGGAGTCAGCGAACAATCTCTAACTTTAAAGTGTGAGATCAGCACTCTGGACCAGACCTGGATGTGATGGACAATCCGTCCTCAATAATCACCCAAGTCAGCCGGGATGAAGAGGGAAATAAAGCCACAGGAGAGAGGGGTAAGTGTCTTTATTTTTGTCCCGCTTGTGTTCATGTCAAAAAAAAAAAAAAAGTTGTGCTGCTCCGTGAGTCTTGAGTTTACGATCCTCGATTTAGAAACCGTACCGTAATCCGCTTTACTGCAACAACTTCTGCACAATTCTAAATACCACTCTTAGGACAGTTGTCTGAAAACAAGTCCCAGCACAACAACTGTCACAGTTTCACACTTCTGCATACATTATGGCTGCGGCCTTTTGGCCTGTGATGAAAGTAAAGGAAATGACGTTTAATAAAAGAGAAAATGTATTACAGTCACCACAGAATATTATAGGGATACCATTTCCAGCATAGCTATATATAATATTCTCAAAAAGGTGTATTATAATTGCATCAGTATGATAATCAAATATTACTTTTCATACTGAGAAGTTTTTCTTAATCTCCTCATATCTCTTTGTTGCTGTCATGGCTCTGAGTGCTGTTTATTTTATTACAATGCCACTCTGTTTTCCCTCTTAACTAAAATGACAGACCTGTGAAATTCTGATTTCGTCAATGTATCACTGTTCACGAGCATGCGTTTCTGGCACCGCCACTGTACTCAAACCAATGAGATGCCACAGAGCGTTGTGTGCAGGTTACTGAATAACCGAGTGACCTGTCAGTGATCATCCCTGAGAAACTGCTGCTGGTCTGTTTCGTCGAGGCCGATGTCCAGTGTCATTTCCAGCCTGCACACAGTCACATTTAATGCATGTAGTGATATTGAAATTTTGTCTGGAATTAAAAGACTTAGGGCACACACAAAGATGTAGTATATAGATTATGAGTGGCTGAAATGTCAAGCAGTGGCTTTCTTGTAAATGTGTGGTATCGTAATGTATTACATAACCCTGTCCCCGCACTTTGTGAACATGCATACTCACTCGCTGTGGCACGCAGACGCTGTCTCAAACAGCATGTTCTCGTCTTCCCGCCTGAAGAAAGTCTGACATAATAACTTGTTAGCTTTTATTAAGTCATAAAGTTCTCTGTAGTTTCAGGTTGTGTTCAGAGGATCTTTTACAGTTTTGTTTTTGTAGTACTGATACTGTAGTGTCAGATCTGTGGTTTAAAGCTTTTGAGAGCTGTACATTGGCACATGAATGATACTTTAAAAATAATTGTAAGCCTATGGTTGTAAAAACAAAGTCTACAAATAAATGTCTAATCATGCAAGGCCATCTTTGATGTGGTAAGTAAGCGTTTCTCAACTTCAGGACTGAACAAGCTGTTGCTTCATAGGCTGACAGAGTAAGTTGAGTTAAATTGAGATCTCTGCGACTGATTGGGGCTCTTTTTATTTGCATTTTTTCCTGCAACAAGCAATGTTGAAATCCAACGTCATTTATTTATAATCCTTTTAGAACTTCATCCATTAGAGACAGAATACAAAGCTGTTCTATACTCAACTTCACATAAGGTGACATGATGACTCTCTAACTGCATTTCAGAGACCCTGGGTCAGACTATACATGTTTTTGAGATGTATATTTATTAGATTATCTTAGTGGCATTGTCTCAGAGTGATACGTAAGTGAAAGATACAAATATACTCGAACCGTCACTGGACAAGTCCAGAATTTGGTTTGTTTGCGATTTACAACACATACAAAAGGGCAGCATATTCTGTTTACTGTCGGGTCAATTTATCATTTACCACAAATTCTAGTGTTGTAGCTTCTCTAAGCCGGCCTCAAACCACGCTGGTACGTGCTCATATATCAGATCGTCAGTCAAACAGGCGAATATCAGCATCTTACTGTACATCAGGTACAACTATCCCATCTAAATTACAAGTCTGCATCAAACTGCTCCTTCTATAGGCAGTTTTTTCTTATTCTTTTGGCAAGTACAGTGTTGTTTTTTTAAACTTGAAAGGTTGGTGACTTCACCAAGCAATCTTAAAAAGTTTAATAAGTCCGTTTTACTGGAGAGTTTTATTGTCACATGAGAGTTCACAGGCTTTGTTTGAAAGAAATAAACCCTTAAAAATAGTTGAATTCTTGTCACTGATTAAGGCAAAAAAAATTTAAATATTGGCAGCTTAGTCAATACAGTGTTTTGAATCTGTCTGAGACCATAGCAGCCACAGAAAATGGCCAAATATACAATGTGGCTAAAGCTCAGCTCAGCTGTCAAAGAGACAAATTATTAAGAGTGAAAGCGTCGATTACAGGAAATTATTCACACTGTCAGGCTTCAAAAATGGATCCTGGGATGATAAGATGCTCTCATAAGGCAAGGCATCTAATCATTTTTGCTTGAAGTGTGAATTATTCCACACTAATGTCATGTAGAGATAAAGCAACATTGAGCCATTCATTTTCAGTAAGTTATGTGATGGGAGATAACACGTTAAGGTAGGCGTTTCTGTTTTAAAATTAGGTTCAAGTCCAGGTAGATATGCGTTGAATCTTTTGGTATTTTATAATTTGACAAATCAGTTTGTCTCAAGCCTATACGTGCTTTTTCCTGCATTATTTAACTGTTTATAATGTTGTTATAGTGAAAATGAAAAGCAGCTTTAAATATGTGTTTGCCCTGAGCAGACTTTACAGAGACTTTACACAGCACTATACATCAGGCGACCGCTTCATCGTCGTCTGAAGCCAGATGTGTTGGAGGGCTGTTAAAAAGCACAACTTAAAATACTGCAAAATTAAATGCTACTTCTTAAATAACAGTGTATGACACTTTTATTTATAGGCAATATATATGTTAATAATTGTAGCATTTGCACATTATGCCCTTTTTTTTTTTAATCTTCACTCGCCCAACGAATCGATTTGATATCATGATGCGTGACCTCCTCAATATTATATATTGCTACGCTTGGTTTTCATCAACAAATTCAAGCAGATATATATATATATATATATATTTCAAGCAAAGATTCCAAATAATGTTTGGTTCCATCTATTAAAAATGAAATATGACAGCAGATTACATGAATGAATGAATTAATCAAGAAATCAAGAAAATAATCAGCAGATTAATCGCTAATCAGAAACAATAGTTACACTAGGTAACAATAGCTGGGTCCCTTAAAAATGCAGCCAAACGTGGAAGTCTGCTTCTTCCACGGTGCTTTTTACAGTGCATGTAGAAACATATTTTAAGAATGCCACGATGAGCACTGTTTTAGCTGCAAGGGAATGAATGACATGCTTGAGCGTCTTCATGGGCTCCTTCCTCGTCCTTTACATAATGCCCCTTGTTATGAATTAATACACGCTCTGTGTTTCCTGGTCAGCACCCAGTTAGTCTTTTTTTTTTTTTTTTGTGTGTGATGATGAAAAGAAAACATAAATATTGAAGCTAACGGAAACCTGTGGGAGCACAAAAGGACATGGGAGTGAACGCTGGAAATGATATGGACACAAGGGAGGTAGTGAGGTCACAAGGGAGCGAAAAAGGAAACAAAGGAGTGAAGAGGCCAATGAGTAAGGACATAAGGGAGTAGATCATGTCATAAGGGACTGAATAAGATCCTTTTTATTAATTTCACATCTAAGATATGACCAATCCACAAATGACTTCCTATTGCTTCCTAAGTTGATGGTTTTTGGCGGTATTCGGGGAAAATGAGGCTACGTTTTTGGGATGACCTTTTTTCTTAAGTTGAGATCAGACTTCTCTATGACAAAAAAACAAAAATGGAAGAAAGCACTCAAATACATGAATGAATTGAGAACCTGCCTATGAAAGAGGTATGAAGAAGAAAGTACATGGATAATAGTACGTCATAGCCTACTCCTGCGACACTAAAACCCGATGGCAAGTAGCTTCCTCCACTGATACCCGTCTGTTTCCTCTTCCTGTTTTGGCCTGAGCGCGGCAGAGGCCAGCGGAGGGTCAGACGGAGTTTGAATCCACAAATGGAGTAGGAGGGAATGGCAGAGAGGGAATGAAAGAGGCGAGAGAGATGCACAACAGAGGTTTGTGTGTTGGTAACACAGTCACGTTTAGACACACAGAGAGAGGGGAGTATGGTGCATAAAGAGACCGAAACAAAGTCTAATACGAGACAGAGAAGTGCGGAGGGTTGTTAATCAGAGATGAATGGGACTGAGAAATGAACCGATTGGGAGTTTCGGCTTGACAAACGGTCGTGAGAGCAAAAAATAATCTCGATGACGGACATACACTGAAGAAGCACGTGTTCTGGCTAAATCATTAAACTGGACACAATGAAGCCAGAAAGCCCTAATACCACCTTAAAATTTCTTCCTCTAAGAAGTTGTCTCGGTCACCCTTGTGTTGACTTCGGGTCACGTTGACCTGTTTTTAAAATTTTTGTTTTATATCAGAAAATATGAGACGTAGAAATAAGCGCTGAAAATGTGTAGGAGAAAAATGTTAAAATTTTAAACGTTGGAAAAAGCAAAAACAAACAGTGAAAAAAAAGGCGTCAAAAAAAAAAGGTTGATGGGAAGACAACACAAGGGTTAAACCTTTCAAGATATCGCCATGAAGATAAAAAAAATCAGGAATGAATGACAAAAAGAACTCATTGCCACATACATTTGGAAAAAAATGTATATATATATATATTTAAGACAAGCTATTTTTTGGGTTATTCACCTTTTGCCTGTTACCTCAATTGCTCCACCCACTGAGGTTGATTTGTAGTGCACTTTTCAAATTGACAACACAAACTGCTTTAAAAACGCACAAATAAAAAACGCATTTAACAAGAAGTTTTATGATTGAAGCACAAGAAAACGCTGCCAGGAATGAGCTTCATACCTGTACAAGTGCACAGTTCTTCCTTTCATACCACAGTGATTACAGAGATAAATGTCTGAGACTAAAGCCTCCTTCACCACTTGCCAAGTTTGTCAGGGTAATCATATGTTTGGCAGGAATCAGCTGGAGCTTTTGTTATGTTGTTTTAAAAAAAAAAAAAAAAAAAAAAAAAGTGGCCAGATCTGAAAAAAAATTGGTCTCACTCGTTCCAGATATAGGCTGTACCGTAGTTAAAGCTGCTTTTCAAGGTGTTAGTGGTTGTCTTGAACAAAGGAAATAATCGTCCTCCTTTTTTTAATTTGTTGTACTAACAACAACTCACTCTGGCTTCAAAAGTTGAGTAGATCACGTTGTTGCTTGACACACACACACGGATTATAACGAACCTAGTCTGGCATTCCCGGACCCTCCTCCACAGCGCTGCGGAGGAGGGTCCGGCTAGTCCACACAGTTGACACGGTGCCGCTGCAAAATAGCCTCTGGAAGGAACTTGTTTTGGTGGAACATTTTTTTGAATTTTTTATTGTTGGGAGGATAACCCCCTTCAGATGAAGCGTCTCGTTTTCGAGGGGGTCCTCGAGACAAAAAGTACGTTCTAAGTTTGTTTTAGTCATGCAACAGAAAACTCAGATTGGACAGATAGTCTAGCTAGCTGTCTGGATTTACCCTGCAGAGATCTGAGGAGCAGTTAACCATAGTCCTCAGAAATCCACCAGAGGTTAGAACGCCAACACAAAGAAAGAGGAAGGTAACGGACATCCGGCCGAAAAGAAAGACGTGCTGTGGAGTTTCCAGCGACAACGGAGCAATCCCGGAAGTGGAAGGTCGTGGATATAGACTAGAATGAACCTAAAGTAGAGGTTTGATACTGTCTGAGCAGTTCGGTTGCAAAGTATTTGGGTTTTCATAGCAAGCTAATTAATTTAAATTGTAATTTCATGTGTTTTTATATTATTTTATTGACTAAAATTGCTGTCAATGGTTAACTTTTATTTTGTTGCTGTACATTTGTATTGAAAATAGACTATTTTCATTACCTGCTAACTGTTGTGTGCAATGTACATCATTATTGCTGTTATGCTTTTATTATACGCCAAGAGGGCTAACTTTAAAAAGAAGTACCTTAATTTACAAAAAGGAATAGAAAATAAACAAACAAAAAATCCGTATAAGCTAAGGGCATAAAGTTGCTAACTTCTGACATCAGTCTTTATGAATGGTCATATCTGCCCTGTTCTCATGATGTGTGCATGATGCCTTTTTATAATGCTGTTGAAGTGCTGAATGTTGCATTGGTGGTGATTGAGGCTGTTTGCTGCTGACGTCATCGGAGAGTTACGCAAGAGCTCTTGGCAGGGACCTGTGTCTCCAGAAGGGTTTGTGCACATGACAAAAGTATGAGGAAAGCTGCTGGATGTTCTTTTTTTGTTATTGTTTTAGTTTTTACTGTTTTCATACATTCACTGTCAAGGTGGCGCCATCAGTTTAGGTGGCACTTTGCAGGAATTAGGTGGAAAATACAGGGATTACAGCTTAATTCTTAAAAAAAAAAAAAAAAAAAAAATCACAAACATCCACCGACTCTAGCTTCTCAAATTAGAGAATTAAGCTGTGTCTTTTGTCATATGTGATCCTGTGCATCCTAGTGGTCCTGGTAGTGACAACGTAGAATCGGAGGTTTTAAATAGAAAGTAAAAGAAAAGAGATTGTAATGTTTTGGTAAGCCAAAGCCAAATATGTTGGCTTGTAACACTTATTACATAATCGTCTTAATCACAATTTTTTTTTTTTTTTTTTACATAATCACATATTTCTTTGTTTAACTGCAATTACTTGCTAACATAAGCTAAGGTCTTAAGGGGTATAAATGTTGATGGTAGTGTAATGTATGTTTATTTAAGAAGAAGAAAAAAACGATGATTAAGAGGTGTGGTTTACATCATAGGCTGTATACCTTTGTGTTATTCCATTATCTGGGTCACAGAACACTCAGCACACCAATATTCCACTATTATTCCGAATATGACAATATTCCGAATTTGATACATGTCATGTAAACAGCATATTCCGGTTGGATGTTCAGAATAAGGCCTTTTTTCCGAATATAGCATTTTCTGATTAAGACGTGTGGGATATTCCGGTATTATTTGGGTTTTAGAGGCATTCTTTGGACATGTATACAGAGCATTCAGAATATGCGTCTCAATCTGGGTTTTTACCACAGTTTGTGCCTGTTTACGGCTTATTGTCAGCTCTGTGCGTTGCTATAGTTGCTGTAAACAAACCAACCAGCCAACTGTTTACAGGGCTGCAGACCCGATAAGAAGGAGAAACACGGCTACTTTTAAACATTATCAAAGACTTGGATATCAACAGGTTTTGGGATATTCGCACACATCGCTACGCCGAGCTTTTCGAGAAGCTGGTTGAAGAAATGAAAGAGGGAGGCTGTGTTCGCACGCTCCAACAAGTCCGCCGCCGCTGGTGAACTTTGAAAAAAATCCTGTTTTGCACGGCTACATGTAAACGGGAATATTAGTGGAATATTCACTTTCATTAGCCATATAAACAGCTTAGTCGGAATATCGTCTTTTTCGGAATAAGGGCAAAAACCGGAATATTCCGTGCATGTAAACGTAGTCAGTGATATAGCACAAAGATGTATCCTGGGATTCTGGAAAAAGTCATACATAAATAAATCTTTTTTTTAATTTGACTGAAAGAGACAATTATATTGTTAATTGCACTGATTTTTGAGACAATTAATTGTACAGTAAAATTTAGAATTGTTACAGCTCTACAAATGTGCAAGGTATTCCCAAGGGAAATGCAGCTTGGTGACCTCTTCTTCCTCTGCAGGTTCTTCACCCTCTCTGTCCTCCAAGAAGCCCAGACGCAGGGGCCTCTTCTCCAGCCTTTTATGCTGCCTGCGTCACGGCCAGCCTGAACCCCCACCAGTCAACAACAATGCCCCTCTGCTGGTCGAGGAGAACGGAACCGCCTCCAAGGTGTGTTTACCTTCGTCTCGTCGGTTGAATTTGTGTCCTGTTTTGACAGTATAGGAAAGATAAAATCGTTGTGAGAGACAGAATTGAACTGCCTACTTTCTTCTCTACTTTGTCATCTCCTCAAACATTGTTCATGTATTGCTGGATTTTGCCATGTCCAGGTTTCAAATAAATATCATGTTGTGTTTTCTTTTCTTTTCTTTTTTTTAATCTTTATCAGAACCAGGTGAAGCCACTGCTGCCTCCAGCAAAGTCAAAACACTCTGGAAAGATCTGCGTGGTTATAGATCTGGATGAGACGTTAGTTCACAGCTCTTTTAAGGTGAATTTTCATTACAACCAGCTACGTGCAAGTCCAGCATTGCCAATGTGTTATTTAATTTTCCTCGATCACGCAGGGACTTTTAATCTCAAAAGGATCTGGGCTTTTTTTTAAGAACAGAATTCGTTGTCCCCTGTGCTCACATCACATCATGAGATAAATATGTTAAATAGTAAGGGAAAAAAAACTACTTTTAAGGTCCGCATTTCCACATCTGGTTGTTGTTTGCTCTGACTGTGACATTTCCGTCATTACTGTCATTGCTGGCAAATGCCAAACCCAACCGAGCTGGTTCTCAAACTCAAATAAACACAGTCGCTCCTCCATGTACACACACACACACACACACACACACACACACACACACACACACTGCAGACTCTTTGTCTCTACCTGCATCTGTCCTGCAATAATATCACAGTCATATTTTATATCGTGAGTAATTTAGTAAAACAAGCCTCCATTCCCAGTAGGAAACCGATGTTCTTGTGATTTGATGTTGTCGTTCAGCCTTCAGTAGAAAGCCTTTTGTCTTGTTTTCGTAGAATCATCTTGTTTGTTAAAAATCAACTTTTTTTCTGTCACTCCAACAGCCTGTAAACAATGCCGATTTCATTATTCCTGTGGAAATAGATGGAACAGTACACCAGGTAATGTCGGCGTCACACTCCCACTCAATAAACTCTGCAAAAAATGTCCAAACTGTAACTTGTTGTCATCTGCCGTCCTCTTAACAGGACAGCGCTTCATTGCCCCCCCCGTGGTTGTGTGATAGCAGGGCTCTCAAGTTTAAATTGCTGAGGGTAGTAGACGCTGTCAGCGTTTTTTGGAGATGGCTGCGGGGGTTTTGGAGATGGAGATGCGTGGAGATGGATGACATATCGTGGGTGTGGGCCTGATTCAAGTAATCCAGGATAGGTTTGTTCAGACAAGCACAGCCTATTCCGGATGACTTGGTTCAGGAACGCTACCCTCAGCCGCCGACACCACAGAAAGAAAAAAAACAAATGGAGAAACTTCAAACAAACGAGTCCTGGGTTTTTACTTATGGTAGCCAAATGCTTATCTGTCTGTAATCTACATATGAGTATCTTATTTGGTTTTCTATGCAAGTCTAGAATGCCTGAGATTGTAATATATGGGTGAGTAATTTGCATTAGTCCCAATTTGCACAGATTATATTAAAAGAAAGCGTCATACGGTAGTTCCTCAGGCAGTAAAGGTTTGTAGAAACATGTTTTTTTTTAATTTTTTTTTTAGAAACGTGTTTTAATTGTAAGCTGCGTAGGAACCTGGTTTAAAACATTCCTGTGTATTCCAGGTGTATGTCCTGAAGCGGCCCCATGTCGACGAGTTCCTGAAGAGAATGGGAGAGCTGTTTGAGTGCGTCCTGTTCACTGCCAGTTTAGCTAAGGTGAGAAACCACTGCACTGCAGCCAACTGCTGCCGAGTATAAATTACTGCAGAATCACGTTACATTTCATTTTTGTTTTGTTCCAACTCTGTACGCAAGTATTATTAACTTGGGTAATTGCAGCAGCCAGTGATGAAGTCAAACGCAGCAGAGCAAAACTTAAATATGTACAGCAGATTTGTTTATTAACATTTTCACATTTTGAGTAACGGAAAATCGGAGGTAGAACCTCATATAAGTCTGTATGTATAACGTCTCTTAATTATGCATACGTATGAGCCTGGATATAATTAAAACGGGTTAAAAAATTCACTCTCCCCACAGTTGTCATATAAGGGGAAATTAGCTATAGCGACCCAAACAGTTTTTTTTAAAATTCTGCTTTAAAGTTGGGCATTTTAACATGGGGCCCTATGAGGATTGACTCTCTTTTGGAGCCAGCCTCAAATGACCGCTCGATGAACTGCAGTTTTTGGCACTTCCGCATTGGCTTCATTTTCCAGCACCGGAGGTTGCCGTTTGGGTAAAACATAAGAAAAGGAGGCATTGGGGGAAAAGGTACTAATGGCATGAGGGTGTGCAGAATAATCACAGTAGAATAAAGAAGGAATCCCTAAGAGGTGTGACGTGAATGGGGTTTGAGGTGCAATTAGGAAAAAAATAATTCAATTTGAAGTTTGCAGTGGTTTACAAAATAGCTCTAAACCGTCCATTTCATTTATCTCTTTTGCTATCGCTGCAGTATGCAGACCCCGTCTCCGACCTCTTGGACAAGTGGGGCGCTTTCCGCTCCCGCCTGTTCCGTGAGTCATGCGTCTTCCACCGAGGTAATTACGTCAAGGACCTGAGTCGACTGGGCCGCGATCTAAACAAGGTCATCATCGTGGACAACTCCCCCGCCTCCTACATCTTCCACCCTGACAACGCAGTGAGTTGAACACACAGTACCTTGAGTCATGGCCGTGACCGTGACGTCATTGGGCGGAACGGCGAGTTGTGGAATGACTCCCCTGCCTAAGAAAGTCCCTAAAGCCAGTGGTGGAGTGTAACTAAGTACATTTACCAAAGTACTGCGCTTAAGTACACATTTGAGGTACTTTTCTTGCCACTTTCTACTTCTACTCTGCTACATTTCAGAGAGAAATATTGTACTTTTAACTCCACTATCTGACAGCTTTAGTTACTAGTTACAAAACAAAAAACACGTAGTTTATAAAATACAATGTTTTATTTTAAATTCAACTACCCAGCAATGTAACGGCCTACAAGTCCAGCTGAAATGATAACATTTCTTCCACCACTGCCTAAAGCACACAAGCTAGTTTCTTGCAAAACGATTCAACAACGGTGTTGGTGCGGTCGCTGACCACTCTGACTTTCATCCAGGTGCCTGTGGCCTCGTGGTTCGACGACATGTCCGACACCGAGCTGCTGGACCTCATCCCCTTCTTCGAGAGGCTGAGCAAAGTGGATAACGTCTACACAGTCCTCAAGCACCAAGGGGCCGCAAGCTAACAGTGTTCGACTTCTCATCTCAGCCCCGAACAAAACAGCGTACAAAACGGATATACCCACACCAGCGAGGGCTCCAGCACCAGCACCCAGCTCCAGCTATCACTGCCCACCAGAACACAGACTGCTTCACAGCTGACGGAGCTTTTTACCTTCACAGTATCAAACCAAGATCACGTTTAGGGACTTTGATGGCGTCATCACTGCCACCTCCTGGTCGAACAGAAGGAAAAAAAAACCTGTAATTTGTAACCTGTAACTTTCTCCATGAACCAGCTGATGTGAGTGAATGGATTTTTTTTTTTTTTTTTAAAGGACATTTCTGCAGAGTCACGGAGTGCAGTTAACAAAGCAGCAGTCTAATGGATTCATCCGGCTGCTCCTGCAAACGATGCAAGGATTTGCTAAGCAGGAATCAAGTGGAAAGGAATTTTTTTTGGAAAGATTTACATGCAAATAAACTCGATCAGCCTTGACCTTTGGTCATTGAAAGAGCAGATGGTGTATACGTGCTGTAGATGTCTTTTTAAACGTTTTGGAATAACATCATCTTTGTCACACACCCTAATTGTGTGAATTATCACACTAGGCTGTCTGCAGTCATATGTGATCCTCGGCTGTCATTTTTAGAGTTTTTAGAGCGACGTGATCATTTTCAATAATCATGACAGCATTATGAAAGAATCTGATCAGAATAAGTTGTGATCAGGAGTTGTTCAATTCACTAATAACAAAACGATTGGACAGCACTTTGCAAGTACAGTCTATTTTCTATAGTACAGTCCTCCCTTTTACTGCAGTGTAAAAACATTATTTTAGTCAATTTGTATACTAAACTCTGCTTACAAAAACTGCATTGCATAATAAATGGGGATCATTTTTTAGTTTTTGACTGTGTTTTAATTCTAGTATCAAAATAGGTGGGGGAAAAAAATCATTTTGCAGCAAGAAGCAATACAACTTTCTGAACCGTGAGTCAGTTAAGTGGGGGAAGTCGGTGTACACCATTAAAATCCCTTCTTTTTTTTTTCCATTGGTATAGACCAAAAACAATAAGCCATATGACAAGCCAAGTAAGACACTAATATGAATATCAAACCACCTGCACATGACCGTGAAAGAGCAGCTGCTTTTGTTTTTTCGGATGCAGATTTCCGAAGGTGGTTTAAAGATTGATGGACAGCCGAAATGCAATCTATCTGCACCCGCGTGTCAATAGATGGTATGACCCCAGAGACAAGATGGTCAGGATGGACCCATAGGAGGATCCTATTGGTTCTGTTCCTACACACAACACTTGAATTTCTTACAGCATTTTTACAGACTGTATTTGAATGGTAAGAGACCGTTGTATGATGCAAAAAAAAGGTTACAGTGTGGTTTGTCGGTTGGGTTTTCGGAAGCTTCAAAGTACAATGTTTTCTTATTTTTATTTTTTTTTCTGCGTGGTACACATAGGCTGTAAAAACAAAATTCAGGACTTAATGCCTGGTGAGCAGACACACCTTTTGAAAACAAAAGGTGGTTTAATTCGGTCCAGAGTTAAAGGTGAAATCCACTCTGAACTGGTAATAAACAGCTGTTGGTGATTTATTTTTGCACCTCTGGGTCCTTTACGGTATTTGGCTGGGTGGTCTTATTCTGTTGGATTGACATGGCGTAATGTTTGTCATTCTAGCGCAGCTACGACGGAGTTTACTAGATCTGAAACGTGAACCGTAAATGTCCGATTTTCTTTTGTGTAGTTGCCATTCCACATAGACTTTTGGAGAAATAAATGAGGCAGAGATAGTCACAGTACTACTCATTATACATTCAAGTTGCCAAAAAAGGCATTCTGGGAAATAGAAGTTGATCAAAAAATGATTTGAGGGTGGAATTTTCCTTTTTTTTTTAAACACATTGATCACATGTGGGCCTACACATTGAATCGGTATTGTTTAATTAGCGCTACATGGTGATGTTGGTCCAGTCAGTTCTAAGGAGCAGCGTGGCCTCTGGCAGGCCTCTTGTTATATCCCTCATATGCGTTGACAATACCATGTGTTGACACTGATGAATGAAGCCGTGGATTTGACTAAGAGCCTCCGTAGCAGGCTTGTGATGTGACTTGACCTAGATGAGGCAGGGGTGACAATTAAATCCACCATATTACGAGCTATTACATTATTTGTCTATGTTTAACAAATTCTTGCCAATCAAATGTTCCTGTTTCCCTGATTACAATATTTGCAGCTAGTTTTCCAAAGGGGACACATGATTATAAGACCTGGGTTGGTGACGTTGTATATTTGGCTCAGACACGTTAGAAAATGATTAAAAAGATAGTATCTTACTGTTGATAACTTGTTTTGTCGGAATTCATCGTCAAACGGGAGTATTTATAGGAATATTAAGTCGTTTTGTCAGTCATTTGATTAGTTATGTAAAACAAGCGTTGTGTCACTACGTGGGCCCATTCACTGATACTGTACTTCTCACACATTCAGTAGATATGTATATTTTGTTTTGCACAGTAATAAAGCAAACAAATTGTCATTAATATATGGAATATTCCTGTTACTGTACTCATGATTGATTAGATGTAACCTAATTATTTTTGACCATTTGTTTTATCATACAAAATTATATATGGACTGTTATGTAATAATGCCTCTTTGTTTTTCATAAATGCTAAATGAAAAATTGTCCCAAGTGGTGTTTTGTTGATCATTTCTTGTTTCCAAAACATATCCACAGGGAATTGGATTTGTTAAAAGGTGGTGCAAAAACCTGTGTTGTTACAATAGCCTTAATTGTGTTGATGCAGTTGTGTTTGTGGGTCTGACCCCAACTTAGGTTGTGAATCACAAGCTACAGGAGCCAAGCAGAGTTTGATGGCACCATTGCATGCTGGAAGAATTTGGGGCAAAGCTGACGTGTCCGGCACATAAACCCGGGTCTCCTTCCTACCTTCTATATCTGTGCTATACCTTTCTATGTATCTATTTTTATGACTTTTGTTGATTTTATTTGGTTGACAATCTTGGAAATGTCCAAATATTTCCCACCCTGAGGAAGAGCTCACCAGTATAAGTAGCTGGAATGTCAATCTCAGATTGCAGGGTCAAATCCCACCTCTGTCATTGGAGTATTTCCTCAGTAACGTGAACAATAAATACAACCTTAAACTACTACTTTTCCAGCTTCAGAAATAGCTCAGAGTAATGAATACCTCATGATCTGTTCAGAAGGTTGTGGCTTTGATTCTTTTGAGGTGCGCTAAATATTAAGGTCAGTAATGTTAACATTAAGTACAAAATCGAACCAGAGCATTTCAGGCTTTAGGACGTGGAGGACCAGGCCAGGATTGAACCGGCCAACCTCCCAACACTCTGAGCAACATGCTCCCCTCTTAGACGTATGAACAGACACATAAACAGAAAGCATAGCCATAGAAATAAACACATAGAAGGTGTAGCATATACCTAGAATGAAAGGAAGGTCCCTAGAAATTGAGAAATAGAAGAGAGGTTGGACATTGTATTTATTGTTCACACTACAGGGGAGAGAAATCAAAAACTGTCAAGACAAAAGTGGAATTCAGTCCTTCAATCTCAGATTGTTGAGTCAGTAACTTATCTCAGTGAGCTATTCCTAATTAATCAATTAAGTAGTAAACAAATTAACCAGTCAATTCTAGTAAGGATAGGATTTTTTTGTTTTTTTAGTTAGGTACTTGGAGGAATTGTGAAATAATGACAGATTCACACGTTTCTTTTGTTTACAGTAAATAAATAATTACAAATCTTAAAATCAAGTTCATGAAGTAACTTTCTTTGCATTCATTTGATTCCCAATCAAGATACACTGGTAAAAATCGCTTTAGATTGTTAATATGTACTTATTGAACTGTTCTGAAATGCAAAATAATAGTAGTGTAATCATGTGATAAAATATGTGCTTAATCGCGATTAACTATAGAACTTCAGCGATTAAAAGAAATTAATCGTTTGACAGCCCTAACCTCTGTAAATGATCAAGATCAACGACGATGATGATAAATGAGAGGTGTCTGATGATGACCAACCCTCATGTGGCACTGACACTCCAGACCCCCGGCCGACTTCAAACTGACCCGGAGACGACTCTGCGACCTCTGAACACGTAGCAACTTGAGCGGATGAATTTATGGATTATGAATCAGCTTCATAAAGACTAATGGAGGACGTTATGAGGTCAGTCAGAGGCTGGACTGCATGCCACACAGCAGTCTCCCCCATTAGGCAATAATCATCCGTGGCACTATCCACTCGCCATAGCCCGGATAGACAACAAACACACGGTTCCTGTGTTCCGTTGCTAACTTAACAGCTAGCTTATGCTAACGTCCGTACAGTTGGTACTTTGGCTGTTCGGGGCGAATAAACAAACGACCCAGCTGTCACATTCACCGGAATGATGCTAGGCGAACAGTATGCGTCGCTGTGAGAAGGAATATGGCGTTTTATAGTGGCTTTGTTTGTGTTTCGGGAAATAGACGGTTGCAGGTGGACTGGTGTTTACATGGTCCGTGGGAGCTGGAAGTCCACAGGTTTGTCTTTGCCATTGTATTCATGAACATTTACACATTCCACTGCTAATGCTAACTATAAATATAACTATGAACGACATAACAGTTGAGTATTGTTGTCAGTTGTTTATTTGTCTCATAACTGCAGATATGCAGCCTCAATGGATGTCCTCTGGGAATAAGAAGAGGAACCTTCTAGAGACCAACTGAAGGAACATCTTCTCTGTGCTGAAGCTCTGAGGTAGGACATGCTTTCTCTCAGGATGAACAGCTGCTGTGTTTAATGTTGAGGGATTGAGTTCATTTGAAAGGGTCAGGTCACACAGAGTCCAGAATCTCAACAACATTGACCACAATAAGGATTCTAATATATATATATATATATATATATATATATATATATATATATATATATATATATATATATATATATATATATATCTGGAGTAACTGAGGCACTGTTTGTGGAAATGTTAATGAGAAGAGACTTGATGGCTCACATGGTTGTGTTGTTAGGTCAATGGTTAAGTGTTTGCATGGGTTTAATTCCTGCTTGAGGTATTTTCAGTGGCAGAACTGTCACCTTCTGTATGTTCGACCCAGGTGTTGTTGTGTTGTTTATAATGCTGAAGAAGTCTAATAGGACTATGTAGTGAGAGAGCAGAGTGTAAGCTGCTGTCTTCCCTGTGGTACTTCTTCTAAAACCCGCTGGTCAGGTGGCTGCTTTGGTGTTGGGAAGGTTGTAGTTTGAAGCCCTCGGCAGGTCTGTCGGGTTTAAAAGAGTAAACGCACAAAGCAATGTGTGAAATGTTTCAGAGAATTTGTGCTGAAGCTGAATGTTGTGTCAGCTCATGACAACGATGGCAGCGTTAGTTTTAGAGTTGTTGGTAAGCTGTCAGAGAAGACGTGTGAGTGCGGTAGGCTTGGTGTTGTAGTGCTGCTGGTAGTTGTCATAAATCTCTGAGGACGTTTAGCTGGTTCCATCTTCTCCGCTCAGATGGGTTTTGAATTTGACATTTTGTAGACAAAACGGTGAAAATAATGCAGCCGAGTGTGAATGTAGATTGAAGTTCTTTGTGGTACCTTCATCGCTTAATATTGTTTTCCTCCCGCAACTCAGCTTCATGCGTCCCTGAACACACACATTGCATTTTCTAACGCCTGTATGGCATAGAAATACAATTAGAAATACTTGGCATCATGTATATAAAATCATTTATTTAAATTGTGAAAGTGCCACACAATTGTTTGTGAAGGCTGACAACAGTTTTAAACCCACACCGCTTTGCTGGTAATTTTTTGCCATAAACAACCCAGAGCACTGAATATCAGGCAGTCAGCTGTAGGAGAAGTTGACGTTAGCCAGCAATAACTAAACAGCTTTGGACAGGCGCTTCCCTCCAGCATGGATTAAAAACTCCCAGGTCAAACACTGACCCCAGAACAATTTAGAAGAAAACTAACCGTTGTTTATGTCAGCAGATGTGTTTTCTTGTTGGAAATGTAATGGTGACGGGTTGTTGTATGTGGGTTTTGGCAGGCGGCTTCTGTTTTCACTTAGAAACCCCCCGGTTGCAGCCCTAATATTAATATGTATCACACAATTTAATTTGTTACGGTCAGTTTTGTGTCAGCTGGATTGCAATGCAGCTGCGTGTAGTTGACCTTAGGGTGCAGCTCAGATACTAAATGATGTTAACAAAACACTGCCTGTCCTCTGCATGTGAGCTCCAGTTGTCAGCACTAGTAGCTGCACCTTGTGTCTCGGTATCTTTTATTCCTCCTTGAGGAAAAGAAACGGACACAAATGTTTTGAAGCAGAATAATCCAATAAACTCTTGTTTTATCCCCAGATGAGTGCAGAGTTTCCGGACTACAACGGAGAAGTTCCTTCACTCCATTCATGCCTTCTTCATACCGTACTCACTGTATACTCATAGTATTGTATGCCATGAAAAAAAATTAATAAAAAAAAGTAGTAGTAGTAGTATGTATTGAGTCAAAAAATCTCTGATAAAGTCATACAGAATGTGAAAAAGTGTTATTACAATGTAATTACATAGTTATAACAGTGTTATTACATTGTAATAACACTGTTATAACTATGTAATTACATTGTAATAACACTTTTTTTACATTGTTATGACCGCTTTTTTGATTATAATACACGTTATAACAGTGTTATTACACAGTACATGAAAGTGGACGTAAATTATTTTTTGTCCAAAAAAAAAAAAAAAAAATTCTAAATTTTTTTTTCTGCTCTTTTCCTTTCACACATTGTCCTACTGTGCTCTCTTCCTCTGTCTCAATTGTCCTACTGATCTCTCCTTTCTTTTAGTTATCCTACTCTGGTCTCTCCCTGAGTTCTTTGACACGCTGCCTTTCTCTGAATTGTCCTACTCTGGTCTCTCTGCGTACTGCGGTCTCTCCCTGAGTTTTCCTACTCTGGTCTCTCTGGGTACTGTGGTCTCTCCCTGAGTTTTCCTACTCTGGTCTCTCTGTGTACCGTGGTCTTTCCCTGAGTTCTCCTACTCTGGTCTCTCTGCGTACTGTGGTCTCTCCCTGAGTTTTCCTACTCTGGTCTCTCCCTGAGTTTTCCTACTCTGGTCTCTCTGCGTACTGTGGTCTCTCCCTGAGTTCTCCTACTCTGGTCTTTCCCTTTCTCTGAATTGTCCTACTCTTCTCTCAGTTCTCCTATCCTGGTCTCTTACTGTCCTTGGCTTAATACTCTCCTAGTCTTTTCTGCCTGCACACTTACTTTCCTAACCTCTCTTTCCTGTCTAAGTGGCCTATCTAAGTGTTTGCACATACGCTGGCACCAAGCCGGTCTTGAACGCTCGACCCTGGGCGCCTTAGAGTCGAGCACAAACCAACAGCACTACCAACGCAAGTACGCTCAGAAGAGTTCTCCGGGTGTATTTGTCTTTGCCATTCTGGGTGTAAAGCTCAAAATAAATTGACTCGTCCCAGTACTAGAACCCATGACCTTTGTGTTTTCCAGCCTGTGTTCCATCATACCGAGCTATCAGATCTGATACAACCTACACCTGTCTAGTTGTGTATTTGGCTTCTTCATTTTGGGTGTTGGACCTTAAAATTTAGTGCGCCTCAAAAGGTTTGAACTCACAACCTTCTGGATGGATCACATAACATCTATCATGCTGAGCTATCTGTGATGCTGGGACTGGATTGGTTGGAGGTTGTATTTAATGTTCACATCACTGAGGAGAGACATTTAAAAAATCATTTGACTGAACCGGGATTTGAACTCTCAACCTCAGATTGTCATGTCGGCATCTTATCCTGGTGAGCTATTCTTCAGGCTGGAAAAACGGATTTTCGTTCTATTATTTGTTCTTCACGCTACCAGGGAGACTCCTTGGACATCTTTAGCCAGACAGGGGAGCCGGGGGGGGGGGGGGGGGGGGGGAGGGGGGGATGTGCTAGATCGGATCCACTGGACGTGTCACTGCCAAAGGACGTGCCTGGTGGCCTGCCTTATATTGCCTTTGATTGGCTTCCCCTGTCATCCTAACCCTATAACCCAGTGTTCTCAAACTTTTTTCAGTAATGTGAAATATTCTCTGTGCCAAGTACCCCCTGATCAGTGAAAAGCATTTTAAATGCTACTAAAAATGTTTCAAATCCATTACTAAATTAATTTACTATTACACTATAATTTTTCAGGGAAATATGCATGACTGACTATGCAGGACTTCTCTCATAATGACAACTTTCAGGAGTGGGAGGGCACATGAATGAATGAATTAATGAGTGGGGACTAAGAGAGGCTACACATCGTTTGTCCCACACAGCATTCAGCTGCTTATTAACAAGCTCCGACCACATGGTCTGAATTGGCACTCTTGAACTTGCATGGTGTTTTTAATATTCAGTATGATTGAGAGAAGTGGCTCAGCAAGACAGGCTGAAGCCTCTCGGTAAATGCTAGATCACATCCCCTAGACCTGTTGACGTGGTTAGGTTCAGGCATGAGGATCAGTTATAGGGTTAGGATGACAGGGTAAGCCAATCAAAGGCAATATAAGGCAGGCCACCAGGCACGTCCTTTGGCAGTGACACGTCCAGTGGATCCGATCTAGCACATCCCCCCCTCCCCCCCCCCCCCCCCCCCCCCCCCCGGCTCCCCTGTCTGGCTAAAGATGTCCAAGGAGTCTCCCTGGTAGCGTGAAGAACAAATAATAGAACGAAAATCCGTTTTTCCAGCCTGAAGAATAGCTCACCAGGATAAGATGCCGACATGACAATCTGAGGTTGAGAGCTCAAATCCCGGTTCAGTCAAATGCTTTTTAAATGTCTCTCCTCAGTGATGTGAACATTAAATACAACCTCCAACCAATCCATTCCCGGCATCACAGATAGCTCAGCATGATAGATGTTATGTGATCCATCCAGAAGGTTGTGAGTTCAACCCTTTTGAGGCGCACTAAATTTTAAGGTCCAACACCCAAAATGAAGAAGCCAAATACACAACTAGACAGGTGTAGGTTGTATCAGATCTGATAGCTCGGTATGATGGAACACAGGCTGGAAAACACAAAGGTCATGGGTTCTAGTACTGGGACGAGTCAATTTATTTTGAGCTTTACACCCAGAATGGCAAAGACAAATACACCCGGAGAACTCTTCTGAGCGTACTTGCGTTGGTAGTGCTGTTGGTTTGTGCTCGACTCTAAGGCGCCCAGGGTCGAGCGTTCAAGACCGGCTTGGTGCCAGCGTATGTGCAAACACTTAGATAGGCCACTTAGACAGGAAAGAGAGGTTAGGAAAGGAAGTGTGCAGGCAGAAGAGACTAGGAGAGTATTAAGCCAAGGACAGTAAGAGACCAGGATAGGAGAACTGAGAGAAGAGTAGGACAATTCAGAGAAAGGGAGAGACCAGAGTAGGAAAACTCAGGGAGAGACCACAGTACGCAGAGAGACCAGAGTAGGAAAACTCAGAGAAAGTACACAGAGAGACCAGAGTAGGAGAACTAAAAGAAAGGGGGAGAGATCAGTAGGACAATTGAGACAGAGGAAGAGAGCACAGTAGGACAATGTGTGAAAGGAAAAGAGCAGAAAAAAAAATTTAGAATTTTTTTTTTTTTTTTTTGGATAAAAAATAATTTACGTCCACTTTCATGTACTGTGTAATAACACTGTTATAACGTGTATTATAATCAAAAAAGCGGTCATAACAATGTAAAAAAAGTGTTATTACAATGTAATTACATAGTTATTACATTGTAATAACACTGTTATAACTATGTAATAACACTTTTTCACATTCTGTATGACTTTTTCAGAGATTTTTTGACTCAATACATACTACTACTACTACTACTTTTTTTTATTAATTTTTTTTCATGGCATACAATACTATGAGTATACAGTGAGTACGGTATGAAGAAGGCATGAATGGAGTGAAGGAACTTCTCCGTTGTAGTCCGGAAACTCTGCACTCATCTGGGGATAAAACAAGAGTTTATTGGATTATTCTGCTTCAAAACATTTGTGTCCGTTTCTTTTCCTCAAGGAGGAATAAAAGATACCGAGACACAAGGTGCAGCTACTAGTGCTGACAACTGGAGCTCACATGCAGAGGACAGGCAGTGTTTTGTTAACATCATTTAGTATCTGAGCTGCACCCTAAGGTCAACTACACGCAGCTGCATTGCAATCCAGCTGACACACAGCTGACCGTAACAAATGAAATTGTGTGATACATATTAATATTAGGGCTGCAACCGGGGGGTTTCTAAGTGAAAACAGAAGCCGCCTGCCAAAACCCACATACAACAACCCGTCACCATTACATTTCCAACAAGAAAACACATCTGCTGACATAAACAACGGTTAGTTTTCTTCTAAATTGTTCCGGGGTCAGTGTTTGACCTGGGAGTTTTTAATCCATGCTGGAGGGAAGCGCCTGTCCAAAGCGGTTTAGTTATTGCTGGCTAACGTCAACTTCTCCTACAGCTGACTGCCTGATATTCAGTGCTCTGGGTCGTTTATGGCAAAAATTACCAGCAAAGCGGTGTGGGTTTAAAACTTTTGTCAGCCTTCACAAACAATTGTGTGGCACTTTCACAATTTAAATAAATGATTTTATATACATGATGCCAGAGTATTTCTAATTTTATTTCTATGCCATACAGGCGTTAGAAAATGCAATGTGTGTGTTCAAGGATGCATGAAGCTGAGTTGCGGGAGGAGAACAATATTAAGCGATGAAGGTACCACAAAGAACTTCAATCTACATTCACACTCGGCTGCATTATTTTCACCGTTTTGTCTACAAAATGTCTAATTCAAAACCCATCTGAGCGGAGAAGATGGAACCAGCTAAACGTCCTCAGAGATTTATGACAACTACCAGCAGCACTACAACACCAAGCCTACCGCACTCACACGTCTTCTCTGACAGCTTACCAACAACTCTAAAACTAACGCTGCCATCGTTGTCATGAGCTGACACAACATTCAGCTTCAGCACAAATTCTCTGAAACATTTCACACATTGCTTTGTGCGTTTACTCTTTTAAACCCGACAGACCTGCCGAGGGCTTCAAACTACAACCTTCCCAACACCAAAGCAGCCACCTGACCAGCGGGTTTTAGAAGAAGTACCACAGGGAAGACAGCAGCTTACACTCTGCTCTCTCACTACATAGTCCTATTAGACTTCTTCAGCATTATAAACAACACAACAACACCTGGGTCGAACATACAGAAGGTGACAGTTCTGCCACTGAAAATACCTCAAGCAGGAATTAAACCCATGCAAACACTTAACCATTGACCTAACAACACAACCATGTGAGCCATCAAGTCTCTTCTCATTAACATTTCCACAAACAGTGCCTCAGTTACTCCAGATATATATATATATATATATATATATATATATATATATATATATATATATATATATTAGAATCCTTATTGTGGTCAATGCTGTTGAGATTCTGGACTCTGTGTGACCTGACCCTTTCAAATGAACTCAATCCCTCAACATTAAACACAGCAGCTGTTCATCCTGAGAGAAAGCATGTCCTACCTCAGAGCTTCAGCACAGAGAAGATGTTCCTTCAGTTGGTCTCTAGAAGGTTCCTCTTCTTATTCCCAGAGGACATCCATTGAGGCTGCATATCTGCAGTTATGAGACAAATAAACAACTGACAACAATACTCAACTGTTATGTCGTTCATAGTTATATTTATAGTTAGCATTAGCAGTGGACTGTGTAAATGTTCATGAATACAATGGCAAAGACAAACCTGTGGACTTCCAGCTCCCACGGACCATGTAAACACCAGTCCACCTGCTACCGTCTATTTCCCGAAACACAAACAAAGCCACTATAAAACGCCATATTCCTTCTCACAGCGACGCATACTGTTCGCCTAGCATCATTCCGGTGAATGTGACAGCTGGGTCGTTTGTTTATTCGCCCCGAACAGCCAAAGTACCAACTGTACGGACGTTAGCATAAGCTAGCTGTTAAGTTAGCAACGGAACACAGGAACCGTGTGTTTGTTGTCTATCCGGGCTATGGCGAGTGGATAGTGCCACGGATGATTATTGCCTATGGAGGGAGACTGCTGTGTGGCATGCAGTCCAGCCTCTGACTGACCTCATAACGTCCTCCATTAGTCTTTATGAAGCTGATTCATAATCCATAAATTCATCCGCTCAAAATGCTACGTGTTCAGAGGTCGCAGAGTCGTCTCCGGGTCAGTTTGAAGTCGGCCGGGGGTCTGGAGTGTCAGTGCCACATGAGGGTCATCATCAGACACCTCTCATTTATCATCATCGTTGTTGATCTTGATAATTTACAGATGTATATCAAAAGAAGGGAAAGGGCAAAGAACAACAATACAAAAACGTATACATCACAACATCGGTGTGTGCAGGACTCTGTTAAAAACATTTCTGACTCTGTGGTTGCGTCTGCAGTCTTTTATGCAGTAGCCTGCTGGGGAGCTGGGGGCACAGAGAGGGACAGGAAAAGGCTAAACAGACTTGTGAGGAGGGCTAGCTCTGTTCTGGTCTGCCCTCTGGACACCATAGAGGAGGTGAGGGAGAGGAGGATGTTAGCCAGGCTGGCATCAATCATGGGCAACACCTCTCACCCCCTACATGAGACTGTTAGTTCCCTGAGCAGCTCCTTCAGCAGCAGACTGCTCCACCCTCAGTGCAAGAAGGAGCGCTACTGCAGGTCCTTCATTCCAGCAGCAGTCAGACTCTTTAATGCAACATCATAATATAGCACTGCTACTAGCTGTTTCTGCAATATGAGCCATCACTGGACAATATTCTGCACTATGAATATTTATCTATTTATCACTCTTTGTTGCCTCCAAATGTGCAATATGTCATTTCTATTCATCCGCACCTTATTCATCTGTATATCTCTGTTTATATAAGGGTGTTTATTGTGTAAATATGTTTTTTTATTACTATTATAACTAATTCTATTTTTTTTTCTATTTCTTATACTTTATTTACATTTTTTCTAGGGATGCACCGAATCCAGATTTTTAGGGTTCGGCCGAATACCGAATCTACCGGTTAAGATTTTGTCAAACCCGAAACCGAACCGAATCTTACTCCCATCCTCAGTCCATTAACACAGTAAACACATAAATGAAGTAAACAACGTCCACAGCCTCTAAAATAGTTAAACGCGTAACCGTGGGTTTCTTATATCGTCTAGATTCAGGTTTGGCATTAAAATAAAGACACGGGCTGTCGTGCCAAGGTAGTCTACTTTATCCCACCCAGGATTTGTATCCCTTGGCCGCAGGAGCGTGCATGCACTCAGAGCGGAGTTTAACTGCTACGTGGAAGACTCGACAGGGTTTTCCATAGTAACCAGGGTCTCATTTATCTACATAAATACGTTTATTTGTATGTTACGTTAAGGCGATGTGTGAATTGTTTAATGCGTCGTTTATTATTGTGGACAGTGTTTTCCAAAGTTCCATCTTGACATGCACCTTAGCTACTAGGCCGACTTTTTTCCTCGTCTTTGCTATAACCCGTCCCTCCCTGCCCTCAAGCAAAAGTTACAGAAGGGATAATATCAGGCCGTTTTTCACCTGATATAATGTGTATCCCCCTCCCCTAACATTCAAAGGGCAGACCCTGTCATCATGTGTGTTATTTTCTGTCTGGTGAAAAACAGCCTGATATAATGTGTATCCCCTCTGTAACTTTTGCTAGAAAAAAGAAAACATTATTATCCCAGGTTGTTTAAATACAAAATCATTAAAATCATGAACTCAAGTGTCATTATGAAACAAACAAAACAAACACAATGACTAACTGCACGTGCACTTTCCCTGGCCTCATGGCTGCAACTTGCACTCTCTTCATCTACTCTATAACATAAAAAAGGGGACAACAAAGGTTGTATGTTCTTTGTGCGTATACAACAAAAGTTTAAATGCACTAAAGCTACCTCCTAAGATTGGGTTGCCCTGGAGGCCCCGCGCCGCTGGCATATTTCACTGCTGCCTGCCAGCACTCTCGGCTTATGATGAGTTTGTGGAATTCTGCACAGCTCATTTGTAAATTCATTTTTACTTTAATTTCGCTGCGGATCAGGTTAAATGAGCATCTCTTTCTCAAATCAGTACAGGCACCTTTCATGATGGAGAACGACCGCTCTGTAAGCGTTGCTCACGGGGGTGCTCAGGACGAAGGACAGCAGTTTGGCATACTGAGGGAAAGCAGACCTGCTCTTCAGGGCCTTGGGCCCAAAGCTCACCTATATACAGGGTGACTGTGTGTGTCGCCAGATTTGGCAACTATGAACAGTTTTTAATATTCTATCAGACTATAATATAGGCCTACTCGAGAGTCTGCTCAAATTTTCGGGACAATTAGGGCAGGATTCGGGATTCGGGACAACTGCTTGGATTTCGGGACTGTCCCGAATTTTTCGGGACTCCGTTCTGAGTGCACGCGCGCTCCCGCGGCCAGGGGATACAAATCCTGGCGTGGATAAGTACCTTGGCACGACACCTGAACCAAGACGGCACAACACGTCTCACTCTCACTTTAGTCCACCCCAACCATGGATGTATTAAGACCCCAACAGTCAACCGTCAGAAAATACAACACAACTTTATTCACTTCCGTTTTTCCCGTCACAATAAAAGCTCTATGTTTACTGTAACTTCCTCTTAACCTTCAACTGAGAAGTTACACAATAAAATACCTTACAAATGTAACAACTTAATGTCGAATTCACACGTTCTTTTCACATCGCTATCGCCAGATGAGCGATAATTTTGTTTGGCAAATTTTCGCTAACCAGTAGGCCTATATGATGAAGGCATGTTGGGTGGGTGAAATTAGAAAGCTAACGTTTGCTAACGAGCAGCGGTCGCTCCGCTACCACTGTAGGGAGACTCCGAGAGAACGGCTGACAGCCCGGGAGAGGCACTGTCTGGTTAAAACAAGTTTTTAGCTGCGACTGTCCTTCCTTTGTGTAGCCTACCTGAAGTTGTTGCATTTTAGCTGCTGTCTGTGGAGTCCTTCATGCGCGGCTCGTATTCTTTCGGACGTTGCACGCGCCGTTTTGGCAGCGGCGACGTAGTGTGTTGTTTGGGGTCCTTCCCGCCGCGGGACAGGTCGGCATTGCGGGTTGGACGTGTGGCTCGCCTTGGCTCGCTTTCTTTTTTGCTAGGCGTGGGGGTGCTGCCGGGCAGCGCTTTTTCTGCTCGCGAGTTCCATTTTCCCTTTCTCACAGCCTACTGCATTGAACGGTCCACTTACATTAGGTCGACCACCGTAGCGCGTATACAGTAACAGACTAGTACGCTATAGTTCGATAATATGTTGAGCAACCCCAGCTTCGGGTGCTGGACCTCAAAATTCACTAACACACTCAAGATTAACGCCACAAAAATCTGTTCATTTCACTGAGCAAAAGCACAGGATGTTTCTGGGTGTTATATATGGGGAATGTGTGTGTTTTCAACCCTTTGTTGAAGAGAGAGCGCCATCTAGTGGGCTCAGAAAAAAAGAGTTCATGAAGCTTCATTTGGCCATCACTAGGTGAAGGACCTCATGTCTCTGGGTGTTAAACCTCATTATAAAAAGCACCTGACAAGTATTGAACGCCTGATTATTATGCTTTTCCAACCAGCAGCCTATCAAATTGAGCTATCTGATCCGATACATCATAGGTGGTTGGAAGTTGTATTTATCGTTCACATTTTAAAGGGGAGACGGTGAAAAACTGTGAAGACATATGTGGGATTTGAGCCTTCATCCTCAGATTGTCAAGTCAGTAGCTTTTCTCAGTGAGCTATTTGTGAAAATAACAGTTTCAACTTTTTTTCTAATATTTGTTATTCACACTTTGTATTATAAACCTCTAAATAAATTGCCTGTCATGTTGATTGAGCCCATGACCTGCATGTCTTCAAACCAGCGCTCCATCACCTTGCGCTATCTGATCTATTGCACTGTTACTGTTTCCAGTATTTTACTTTTCCCTTCCAGTTTTAGACTTTGAAAATTGATTGCAGCTCAGAGGGATTGAACTCTCAACCCTCCAATTTTCTTGAGAATTCAACCTTCACCTTAGCTTGTTGTGCTATTCGCAAAGTTTGTAAACGCTCTGGTTGGAAGTTGTATTTATCGTTCACATTTCAGAGTAGAAAAGTTGAAAAACTGTCAGAATAAATTGGAGATTTGATCCTTCAACCTCAGATTGTGGAGTCAGTAGCTTATCTCAGTGAGCTATTTCTGGAGTTTTTTTGCAGCAGATGTCTATTATTTGTTGTTCACACTTTGTGTTTGTCTATTCCTACACGTGTCCTTTCTAACATCTTCTCTGTGCCAACCTCCCAGCACGAAATTACAGAAAAGGCTTTTCATATTGGCGGAGATAGCTCAGTGTGCTAAAACGCTGGTTTAAGCAAACGCAAATCATGGGTTTGATCATTCTGCCAGACTATTTAGTGGTTTTACACCCAAAAAATGTATCCACTTTTATGGAATGCAGCTTAACTGTGTAACAACACTTTTAGACATTTTGTATGACTTTTACATTAACTTTTTTGACATAACACATACTACTATTACTTTATATAGAGAAGTGCAGAAGAGTAGTAGAGTGCAGAGAAGATTAGTAGAACAGAAAAATTAATACTAAATTAAAAAAATCCAAAAAATGTATTGATTTTTTTACTGACATTTTTATGTATTGGGAAATATATTTTAAGTGCATTTTAATGGCAGGTACAGTGTAATAACTGTAACAGTGACTTTTTACGACAATTGTTTGATGCTTAAAAGTGTAATTACAGTGTAATAGTGTGACAACTGTACAACATGTTTATAACATGTATGACTTATGAATTATTTGACATTATACATACTTTGACATTTTTATTACATTATGACTTATCATTTTGAGTACGGTATGACGAAGACGTGGATGAAGTGAAGAAACTCCTCAGTTGTGGTCCGCAAACTCTGCACTCATCTGGAGAGAAACAAGAGAAGAACGACAGTTTATTGGATTATTCTGGTTCAATAACTTTGTGTCCTCAAGAATGGGGGGAAACAAATACATATTACGAAAGTATATTGCTGGTAGAGGCTAAAAAAACAAGCATCTTACAAGGAAATGGTTATTACGGCAAAGCCAAACTTTAAACGCATCTGACATTTACAAAATGTAGAAGATAACTGCTGCATGCAGCCCACTGGTGAACTTGGGTTGACTTGCACCCCATAGGCCAGACTTTGTTTTGCAAATCCATGATTATATGGTAAAGAAAATATCACTCCCTAATTGTTCATATTTTTCAGTTTTTCCTTTTTCCTCTGTCACAAATCTTGAAATGGTGCAATTGGTAATGGTAATGCATACATGTAATGGCAAAATGACATTTAAGCCTGTATTGTTTATTTGTGCCTTGTGTTCTTCATTCAGCACACTGCATTCTCATACACCAATCTAGACGACAGTTCATTTGCATTCCTGCATGTGGATTGGGAGGTGTTTAGACTTCAGAGACTGAGAGTCTCCGAAGAAGGTGTCTGTGCTTTGTGTGAACTGATAAGCCACAAGGCCACAAACTCTAGTATCCTCCTTCCCCCGTATCACGTCCCCCCCTTTACATCTTTTAGATGTACAGGGAGCGTGACCTCAGCAGGGGCAGGAAGGAACAGAGAATTAGATTAAGTGAATTTATCACACATGCCTGTGTTTCTTTTTGAAGATCAGTACCAGACCTATATCTTATCTGTCTCTCAGGAAGAAGAGTCTGGAAGGTTGATGTTTTAATTGTTTGTCAAATGTCACTCCCCTTTTCCCAATGGGCATTTAAGCTCACCTTTTTCCTGTGCTCATTTGACGAATCTTTTACACACTGAGCTACGTGCTTCTTGTGAAACTGTATTCCTCCTATTTGCAAATATATCTTTAATAAAATACAAAAAACCCAACTTGGTTTTAGTCTCAGTTCTGACTTATTTGTTTCAGTTTACTAAACTTTGAAATCGTACGTGTCTCCCTGCTGCAAAGGAAACTTCCACGACAGAATGGCGACGAGGATGGGATCAGAGTGGAGAGGCAGATGAGAGTGGCTCCGTGTGTGACTGAGGACCTGCAATCCGAGATCAAACGATCTTCGCCTCTACCTCGCCCAAAAAGCATTCAGAGAGAGAGGGTCAGAAACCGCGGAGGACTCCTCTGACTCCACACTGATCTCCAAAAAGAACCGATGGAAGCAATTTCACGCAGCAGGGTAAGATCACACTCTAATTTGAGTAATTTGAATTGGCTGTAGTAAAAATACAGAAGCAAATACTGACGTTGGATACTGAGACAGGATAAACATTTGGGGTTGTTTTGTATAGGTTTTTTTTTTTTTTTGGTATCCTTAAGGTTATTTAGATACATGATTAGGAAAACTCCAGCAGTGTTTTTGCACCATAAAACTGATCCTCCCACGGGTGTGACTTTGCTTTATAGATTTTCGGGGGACAAATCTAATTAGGTTTTGAAGTAAATCTAATAAACAGTTTTTCAGAAACTGTTAGGTTTTTTCGTGCTTGGGTTTTTCCGAAATAAGATAGAAACCCGGCCTTACAGTGACGATTGTAAGTAGGATAGAAGTACTTCTTCCCAGTAAAATGGGTAACGGATCGGGGCGATCCGGGTCACACATCCCTATGGGAACCGTGGTGGATGCCATGGTGCGAAAATACGGCTCGAAAAGCCTGAAGTGTCTGCCGTATTGGTCCAACACTTACGGCTTTCCTGAAAATGGGTCTTTTAGCACTTACAAACTCAAACTGTTGAGACAGGAATTAGAGGAAAAAGAGAAAAAACTGAGAAAGAAAAACAAAATTAAGACGAGTGATTTAGAACAAGCTGAAAAGAATAAGGAGTGTTTTAACTTATGGATGAAAGAAGCAGAAACCAGGGAAAGTAAACGCATGCAGAAAAATATGTCATTGTTGAAAATGAATAGCACTGATGAAGTACAGGCAAAAAAAGCCTGATACTGATTTTTCCCCTTCTCTCTATCCGAGCTTAAGTGACGCTGATCTGTTCCTGGATGTGCTGCCGCCACCCCCAAACCCCCCATCGCCAGAAGAAGCTCCAGCCCCACCAGCAGAAGCTTCAGCACGACCTAGGCCCACAGCAGTGGCTTTCCAAACACAGACCAGAGCCATGCAACAGGCGGGCCACAGCAGTGCGGAACAGCCATCCACAAGTGCGGCCTCTGTGGTACCAGCGACAGCTCCTCCACCACCAGAGAGGACGGAGGAAGGAAAAGTGGTGCTCAACTGTCCAATGCTCCAGGTGCCGACAGCAACCGGAGTGGGTCTCATATACCGACCGTGGACAGAATTGGACCTCAAAAGATCCACCGAGCACCTGCCTCCATGCAAAGACTCTGAGGGAGAGAGACAGAGGAAAAGGCAAAGGACGTGGCCGTGGCCGCATTCCATCTGGGGATCGAGAGACATGTTTCAACTGTCACCAGAAAGGACACTGGAAAAAAAAAAAAAAAAAAAAAAAAAACTGTCCTAACCCCACATGGAACGGCCAGAACGGACAACAGCAGACCCAGGGCTACAACAGCCAGCACGCAGATTGACTGGCTGAGGGGGAAGGGAGTGGTGGTGGTGCAGAAGGGATGAGATCCGTGTTCACAACGCTTGAGGAAGGTAATACAGACACACACACACATGCTTGCAATGAAGAAACGCTTCCTCGCACGCCACATCTACTTTCCCCACACAACAGACAGGTTGTATTAGATGCTATACAACATCTTGAACAAGAACAAATTAGAGAAAGCACTCCGACTTATTCTATGTATTCATCCAATACTTATAAGAAAATGCCCACTACAGTGTTGAATGTACAGGGGAAACCAGTTGAATTTCTAGTGGACAGCGGGGCTACTAATTCAATTTTGATGCGTAATTTGTTCCCAGGTCAAAAACTTTCGGGTAGACAAGTTTTTTCTAAAGGTGCTAGCGGCACAGTGATCCCAGAAAAATTCACTACACCCATGAGTTGTGTGCACACTGACCCTACTGACCCCACACCAGAGAGAAAGGCAAAATGCTCATTCCTGCTTTCTCCTGTGTGCCCTGTAAATCTCTTAGGAAGAGACCTCATGTGTGAGTTTGGAATAGGTGTAGTTCCAACCTCAACCGGTCTCAAAGTCATACTTCTTAGTAAAGACAACACGTCTGACATTTTTGTGTCAGAACCGATTCACACATCTTTGTACATTTTTCAATGGTGGGTTTCCCTCTGTCAGGCTGAAGAATTACTCACAGAAGCACGATGCTTCGTGTCCACCACAGCTGAGGTAATGCAGGCATCAGATCTACACTGTACTTCTTTTGCTGCACCAGACCTAGATGAGGAATACACTGAAAATTTTTTTGTTGACCTAAATGATGAGCTTGAGTGTACTTATCTGTATTGGCATGATAACAAATGTGCAATATCAGTGAACTTGACGGATGAACAGAGAAAGTTTTTCCGTGTCCCTCACTCACATGCTCATATTTCTTTGTGTAAATCTCCAACAGATCAATGGAGAGACTTGGGACTTTTTGTACTGGACTGTGACAAACTGACTGACTGGACTGACGCCGTGGATACCGGAGTCTCCTTCTCTCCCTCGACGGGGTGCTGCAGGAGACTCTTATCACTTCGGGTGTCTTACACACGCAGTGTGTACCAGTTGAGTAACACTGTGTCTGCAACACACACGTACCTACAAAGCACTAGAGATATTCTGCCAACTGATATTTCTCCTCTGCTTTCTCAGGTACCGAGCCAACTCTGGGCAGCGCACAAATATGATGTGGGTCTGATTAAAAATTGCCAGCCTGTAGTCATCACACCGCGTTCGGACTTCAGGCCCCAAAAACATCAGTACCCACTAAAACAGGAAGCAATCGACGGAATCAGACCTGTTTTTAACTCCTTATTGGCCGCTGGGGTTATTATTCCGTGTCCAGATTCTCCCGTGCGCACACCCATTTTTCCTGTAAAGAAAATCAGAGACAGGGGTCGTCCTGTTGAGTGGCGATTTGTTCGGGACCTAAAAGCAGTAAATGCAGCGGTCCATGCGCGTGTGCCGAACGTTCCCAATCCGTACACAATTCTACAGGGGATACCTGGGGATGCTAAGTTTTTCTCTGTTGTAGATTTGTCTAACGCTTTTTTCAGCGTTCCAGTGGACAAAGAGAGTCAATTCTGGTTTGCATTTCTCTTTGATGGTAAGCCCTACACATTCACACGCCTTTGTCAGGGGTACACTGAATCTCCCACAATCTACAATGAGGCTCTGAGAGAGAGCCTGGAAAGTTTGACCCTTTCACCGGGGTCCGGTCTTTTACAATACGTAGATGACTGTCTGGTGGGGAGTCCCACAAAGGAACAGTGCGAACATGACACTACTGCATTGTTAAAACATCTTGCAGCAGAAGGCCACAAAGCTAGCCTGTCGAAATTACAATTTGTGAAAGAAGATGTTCATTTTTTGGGTCATGATATCTCAAAAGCAGGGAAAACCTTGTCTCCATCTCGCATTGAGGCAATAGTTTCCCTCCCTAAACCTGTGACTAAGAAACAAATGATGTCATTTTTGGGCATGTGTTCTTATTGTCGTGTTTTCATCCCAAACTACGCTCAGCTAGTACAGCCACTAGCCGATCTGATTCACGGTAAAAATCTGACTGCGCATGACCGCATGACATGGAATGTGGAGGCTGATCAGGCTTTTGTAAATCTCAAAATGGCCTTTCAGAGTCCTCCAACCTTAGGTTTGCCCAACCCTAACCTTTCTTTCACTCAGACAGTGGATGAACGCTTAGGATGCATGACGTCTGTCCTTTTGCAGCCGCATGGAGACAGACTCCGACCGGTAGCCTATTTCTCCGCGAAATTAGACCCTGTTGCTGCGGGTCTTCCGCTTTGTCTCAGAGCTGTAGCAGCTGCTGAAAAAGCTTTGGCTGCGTCTAGGGACATTGTGGGCTACGCCCCTCTCACACTGCTAGTCCCACATGCCGTCTCTCTGATTCTGCTCGAGCAAAAATCTTCCCATTTGTCTGCGGCACGTTATCTAAGATATCACACTTGTCTCCTGGACATGCCAAATGTAACTGTTAAGCGTTGTACTATCCTTAACCCTGCTTCTCTCATGCCTACACCAGGGGAAGGTGAGCCACATGACTGTTTGGCTGAATTGCAGCACACATGTACTCCTCGTCCTGACCTTTTTGACATTCCATTACAGAATCCAGATGCTATTCTGTACGTGGACGGGTCAGCATCTCGCTGCCCGGAAACAGGCCAGGGACAAGTAGGATTTGCTGTGGTTTCGGATACAGCCACACTAATTGCTAAATCTCTCCCAAAACATCTCTCTGCACAGGCTGCTGAGCTCGTTGCCCTCACTGAAGCATGTAAGTTGGCTGAGGGCTCATCCGTAACCATCTATACGGATTCGAGATACGCTTTTGGGGTTGTACATGATTTTGGTGCACTATGGAAACACAGAAATTTCCTGAAATCGGATGGTAAGCCTATTTTGCATCATCACTTGATCAATGACCTTCTGACTGCTATCCTGCTTCCATCACAAGTAGCTATATGCAAATGCTCTGCACACACTGGAGCTGCAGACACTGTCTCTAGGGGTAATGATAGGGCAGATGCAGCCGCTAAAACAGCTGCACGCCAGCCCTTATCTCATGTTGACACCTTGGTATCAGATACGCAAGGCCTTGAACAGTTCTCACTCCCAGACTCTGTAGTTGCTATGCAAACACACGCTACACCACAGGAAAGACAGCAGTGGAAAGCTGCAGGGTGCACCTTTAACTCTGGGGCCTGGCTAGGCCCAGACTCCAAGCCCTGTCTTCCTCAACACTTCTTCTCCCATTTTGCTAAGTTGACACATGGGTTAGACCACGTGTCAAAAGGGAGTATGATGGCATTGATAACACAAACATGGTACACAAAAGGTTTCACAACATTTGCAGAAAAATTTTGTAAAGCTTGTATCATATGCACACAAAACAACATAGGCAGACCAATAACAGTTACACAACAGGCAGGACACGCACCACCTGAGAGACCATTTGAGCATGTGATGATGGACTTCATAGAGCTATCGCCATCTGAAGGTAAGAAATATGCCTTGACCATGGTGGACATGTTTTCCAAATGGATTGAAGTGTTTCCTGCCTCAAAACAAACAGCTTCAGTGGTGGCAAAAGCCCTAATGACAGAAATCATTCCCAGATGGGGGTTACCAAACCGCCTGTCGAGCGACAATGGTGCTCATTTTGTAAACACTGCCATTACACAGATAAGTCTGTATATTGGCATTGATTTGAGACGGCACTGCGCGTACAGACCGCAATCAGGGGGCGCAATCGAGCGAGAGAATAGTACAATAAAAACGAAGTTAGCTAAATGCTGTGCAGAGACGAATCTCCCATGGACAAAAGCACTTCCAATTGTGCTTATGTACATGAGGATGCGAAAGAGGGCTCGGTCAAATCTTATCTATCTTATCTTATGAGATTCTATTTGGCCGCCCACCACAGGTAGGGACAGAACCACCAAAGGCTCCCCTGCCCACAACGGCTCTATGTAAGCATGACATGTTAAGTTACTGCACGCAACTCTCTTCTGCCCTTTCTACCATCAGAGTTCAGGTTTCTGCAGCGCTACCTCAACTGGCTGAGGGTCCCCTGCACAAACTCCAACCCGGAGACTTTGTGGTGGTGAAGGACTTCAGGAGGAAGAACTGGCAGTCGAAACGCTGGCAAGGACCGTACCAGATCCTCCTGACCACGCACACAGCGATAAAGGTGTCCGAGAGAGCTACGTGGATTCACGTGGCCCATTGCAGAAAGGTTCCAGATCCAGGACAAGGAGCAGGTATTTTTCCAGAACCTGCAACAAGTGACGAGCAGACCGCTGCTTAGTCACCTACGAGGGAGAAATAGGGCAGGCCTGACAGAACGGCGTTTTCTGTGCCACCCTATAGCAGCAGAACAATAAGAGTTTTCTTTGATGAGAACATAAAAGAGAAAAGAAACCTGATCAACCAAACTGGTACCGTACTGCTAACAACTTCCTTTTTGCAAAAGACAGCAGTGACGTACACTGTCATTCCGAGACTCATCACCCAGAGCTGACACTCAGAGTGTGTCACAGACATCCCTCTGACACTCGCAGCACATACACACATTCCACACTGCAGCAGTCTGCTTTGACACTCAAATGGAGCAGACAGGCAGAAGGAGACTGACAAGGTTCCTGTCTCCAACTCGTGATGATGTTTTATTCTGTGCATTTATGGTTTTCCTTACAATAGGGATTGGTCTTGGAGTTGCGTTGTTAACACTGTGTGATGACCCACCGACTAAAAAAACCGTCTGTTCCAACACACCTTCTCCTGATACTACTGACGCACCTTCATACATTAAAGACACTTACGTAGCAGGGAGGGGGGGAAGGCGTCGGGAGCAACGTTCACTGGATTCAAGATCCAGACAACAGTGGCGATCACAGTACAACAATTTTAACAGACCTAACATCACTGTAGTAGTAAACACCACGTCCACCTTCAGGCTCCAACCATGCGATTATTTTCTCTGCGGGGGTGGGGAGTCACAGTGGGGATCGATAGAAATTTACATATGCTATGTATCTATGGTAGCTGATTCTGGATGGGGCCCTGTATGTCAGTCATGGGCGTCTGCTGTTTGGCACACAAGTAGGCCTAATTGGGGTCACACGGTTCCTGGAGATGACACAGATTTAACCCATAGATTAACAATGCAGAGAATTAATTTCTCCTCACCTACGATGTTACTGACACTGAGAAACGCCCAACCCACTGATCAAGGTTATTTTATTGTGTGCGCATGGGTTACTGGGAAAGATCCCTGTGGGTCTTTCTACCTCGAGGTACTTCCACCTCACATACCTGACGATGTTAATCCACCACACCTAACTGAAACATTAGATGCGATATCCAGTAAATGGATATCATCCCCTAATGAAGATGACGGCGCATTTTCCACTAACATTTGGCTGGGGACTATCAGAAAATTTACCCGAGATGCAGGTTACAACGAGTCTTGTTTTGTTTGTTCACTGTTTGCCCTATCCCAGAAACAAGCTACTCCTGTAAAACCACAGTCGTTAAACTTGACCGACACTATCTGTGTTTTAACCGCACTTAAAGATGTAGAAATGATTGGTAACCAGTTATATTCTGCCTCCTCTCAACCGTCTGCATGTGAGGGATTTGCTAATCGTTTGGTACGCGCTACGAATGGGACAATGGTAAAAACTAAGAGTGGGAGGGTCGCCGATAGCATTGGACAATTTCATCATAGCCTAATGATGAATTATGAATTTGACACATGCTCTCTGCGTTGAACGGGCTCGCCGTCCAGGTTCCCATTATCTAGGTTCAACCACTGGTTGTCAACAGACTCTAAAGGGCACGTGCGGGAAAGGTGACTACGGGATTAGTGTGTGTTTACACACCAGACCTGGCTACCTTAATGCGTCCCTTCTAGATCCCTCCAAAACTCACTTGATGCGCTGGCCAGATGATTCTGGTGCAGGCTCATTGGTGGACTATGTTTGGCTTTGTGGCGATTACTGGTATCAAATTCTACCTCCCCTATGGTCAGGAAGATGTGCAGTTATATACTTGACTCCTTCTATTAAGGTTATGTCCTCCCTTGTGCACACGACACACCATTATCCCCAATACATACCTCCCTCTGGAGGGTTTATAAGGGTAAAGCGAAAATTGACTGGGGGTGGGGGCAAATTTGTTTCGGGACTCCTGCCATGGTACGGGGTGGTTACAAACGCACACAACATTGACGCAATACACGAAAGTCTTGAGAATTTAACTGCCATTGTGATTTCAGGATTTAATGATTTTCCTCCTGCTATGAGAGCTATGCGCAATATGCTGTTACAACATCAGATGGGCCTTGATCTTTTGCTAGCCGCACAAGGGGGCCTCTGTCACATAATCGGAGATCATTGTTGTACTTATATTCCAGATGTAGAGGGGAACATTACTGACACAATCCAACAGCTAAACCTACTCCTAACTGACTTAAAATCACAAGATGTGCCCGGTGAGATTATCGGCTGGGACTGGTGGTCATGGTTAGTGGGAGGAGGGTGGAGCGCCTGGATTGCAAGGTTCATTGTACCCCTGCTTATGTCCTTTTGTGCATTTCTGTTTTGCGTTTGCTGTGTGGTACCACTGGTCAAGAAAATGTTCTCCTCTCTGTTCATGACACATGTGATTCAGTATCAAGCTTTGCACCACACTGAACCTTCATGTTTTCACATTCCCACATATGCTGGGGATGATTACGAGCTGGACACCATTTCCAGCTCAAAGTGATACGTTTGTGTTTTCTTTTGTTTTGATTGTTTTGGCTCATAGAAGTGCTTGTTTTTTTTATTTTTATTTTGTCCCCTCACAAAAAAACAGTTTAAGCAATATTTGTCTTATACACTTAAATGTAATCTATGTATGATGATTAGTTTGTAATCAAAAGGGTGGATTGTAATGGCAAAATGACATTTAAGCCTGTATTGTTTATTTGTGCCTTGTGTTCTTCATTCAGCACACTGCATTCTCATACACCAATCTAGACGACAGTTCATTTGCATTCCTGCATGTGGATTGGGAGGTGTTTAGACTTCAGAGACTGAGAGTCTCCGAAGAAGGTGTCTGTGCTTTGTGTGAACTGATAAGCCACAAGGCCACAAACTCTAGTATCCTCCTTCCCCCGTATCACGTCCCCCCCTTTACATCTTTTAGATGTACAGGGAGCGTGACCTCAGCAGGGGCAGGAAGGAACAGAGAATTAGATTAAGTGAATTTATCACACATGCCTGTGTTTCTTTTTGAAGATCAGTACCAGACCTATATCTTATCTGTCTCTCAGGAAGAAGAGTCTGGAAGGTTGATGTTTTAATTGTTTGTCAAATGTCACTCCCCTTTTCCCAATGGGCATTTAAGCTCACCTTTTTCCTGTGCTCATTTGACGAATCTTTTACACACTGAGCTACGTGCTTCTTGTGAAACTGTATTCCTCCTATTTGCAAATATATCTTTAATAAAATACAAAAAACCCAACTTGGTTTTAGTCTCAGTTCTGACTTATTTGTTTCAGTTTACTAAACTTTGAAATCGTACGTGTCTCCCTGCTGCAAAGGAAACTTCCACGACATACATGCAATATTTAAAAACTCATTTATGGAATTGTGTTTGATGCTGAATGTCAAACACAAAATGTATGACTGATTGCCTTCCATACATTCCTTACAGACACAGCTGTAGTTTCTATTTAACTTTTACTGAGAAGCTAGTGCACCTGTTAAGTATGACTTGTAAAACAAGGTTACTCACGATGCTCCACAATGACATCAGGGATATAATCTTGACTCTGAAGATCACAATTATTTAGGTTGATTATGCTGACAGGGATAGATACAATGCACAGTATCTTCATTAATACACATTTGCTTTTGACTGAATAACGTACAAAGTCTTATACTGAGCTGTCTGAACTTGTGTGAATGTTGTCAATGAAGGGCTGAAGAAAAATGTGCATTACTGTGACTTTATTCTTTTAATTATTTCATATAACAGTTGAGCATCTTCAAGTGCTGTGTGGTTTAGCCAAAAGAGAAACCAATTAATTGGCAAAAACTGGCTAACTAAAACCAAACATTAAGTGCGTTAACAGATAACAGACTAAAACAGTCAAAAAAAAAAAAAAAAAAAAAAAAAACTTTCTTAAACATACTGTAGTATTCATTCAATGTAAGATTTTAAAGCCCCAGTTTCTCTATGCATGTGCATTGTCACAGCAAGCGTGCAGCATGCAAGTGATTAAGTGCAACAACGCTGAAAAATTGAAATTAAGTATTCTTTAAATCAGCTTAAGTTTCACTTTTTGTGGACAGTAACCACAACGTCTGCTGCTGAACCAGAAAGTAAATGGCTCCTGTTGAGATTATTGAGGTTAACAAAACAATGAATTTTTACAAAGACTCAATGCCTGTCCTCAGCTTGCAGGCAACAAGGCAGGCACAAAGAAAGCCGGTATCTTCTGATGAATTGGCGTGATGCCGCTTGGAGTTGGCTGGACCGGCCAGTACCAGAGTCTGGACTAGCCTGGATTGACCCGGTATAGCCTGGTCCACTTGCGTCAAACGGAGTCAACATGCCAGACCCGTCAACACTCCTCACAGGAGAGGAGGTGGCCCGGGTCTGTGCCGGGAGGAGTCTCCGCTTGGCTGACATCTGCTCCTGCCTCGCATAATCCTGTGGTTGGGTGGAGCAGCCGATGCTCATCTGTGATTGGCCAGCTTCGGTTTCTGACTGTTGGACTGAGGTCACCAGCCAGTCCGGCCCGCTGGGCTCATCGGTCTGATGATGCAATGGGTGCAGAGGAGAGCAGCTGCTGTCAGAGGTGGAGCTACAAAAAAATAAAAAAAAATAAAAATTAAAAAAATAAAAAAAAAAGGACAAAAAGTTGTATTTGACAAGTCCAAACAATACACAGGTGGTGGTCTAAATTACATTAAATATCTCCTCTTGGGTCAATTTTATTTGGAGTGTAAGCGTCTTTCAGTCTGTGCTGGAAGAGGTTTACTTTTTGTATTTTCATTTACAGATGCAGTTTTCCTGTATTTAGCATGTGTAGTCAATCTTTCCTGTTGCAATATTTCGTCATTTTGCGTCACACAACTAATGCAGCCAGGAGGTATTAAAGGCAGCTAGTCGAGTCAGTTTTTTAAAGTGAGTCCTAAGTCGAATACTTAAGTTGAATACAAATATCAGCTTCGATAGAGGTCAAACAATCACCACTTTAATATGTCTAAGTGACTCTTCCAGTCTACTTGATGACTACAGAAAGAGGCCAAACAGGATTAATCACCGATGCTGATCAGTCACAATCGTGCACGGTAATGACCTATGTTTAAGCTGCCCGTAAGAAAACTCAAGATTCCCTGATGTTTTTTTGAAGGCTGCAAAGGACTTCCAATGTAAAATTCTGGAGGAAATGTTTAGTTTCATTCATGGTAGCTTAACATCGTTGAGGGAAAATTGGATCGCCCGACAGGATTCTTATGGTACTGATGGAGATGAAAATGGACATCATACTGAATTCATCAGGACAACAAGAAAACACGGAGGAAGTGTTGAGTTTGCATCAACCGGTTAACAGAGTCTCCAATGAAGGCCTGGTTCTCTCTGCCGCCTTTTTGAGAATTAAAAGTTAAGCTTACCTGTTGAATGATGTCTGAAGGGAAGAGGAGGGGGAGGAGTAAGCTAGCCAGCTGTATTTATGTGGGCTCGCCATGGTCACATAGTCATCCTGAGGCAGCACAGACGGTCCGCGGCTTCCCTGTGGAGACATCATCATGTACCCCGGCCCCTGCTCCTCACCTGGCTCCCAGCCCTCCATCCCGCTGGCTGCAACGCCGCACTGCTCCCCCGTCACCATGGCAGTTCTCCTGCAGTCGTCATCTCCACCTCCGTTTATGGGGAGATGATGGTCCGTTTTAATTTCCACGTAGCTGCCAGTCTCCGACACGGCGCTCCGATGGAGTGTGAAAGGGCCGAGATGCGAGGTGGGGCTCAGATCGGATTCAGGCTCCGTTTTATGTGGTTTGCTGGGCTCGAGGTCACATTTAGTTTCAGGGTTTCTGGGAGGCAGGGCCAGGCGTGAAGCAGGCGGCCTCACATTCACCGGTTTGTCTCTGTATTTGGGTCGGCTGCGTTTGGAGGCCATGAGGTTCTGAAGCTGATTGTGATTGGAGGTCGGTGAGCGGCTGAAGTCAGGAAGAGTTCGTAGTGCCCTAACCGTCTCGCGAACCGCCTCATGAATGTGCTGGGCTACTGCTGGGTTTCCTGTACAGAGCAGACATGACGAGGAGGAACAGTCCTACAGTCAGTCTTGTATAAAGTACTTGAAAGCAATACTTGTGTAAAAGTACAAGTATCTTACCAGAAAATTTCTACTTTGGTTGAAGTTAAAGTCACCTTTTAGAATATTACTTGGGTAAAAGTCTTAAAGTATGTGATATTTACTGTATTTGAGTATCAAAAGTAATTTTCTGATATTAAATGTACTTAACTATTAGAAGTAAAAGTGAACTTTATTGTGGCTTCCTTATAGCAAAGCATAATAGTCAGTTTCCACACCTTAAAACATCTAATTCAAAGTCTGAAAGTTTTCAATAATATAAATAACGACGCAAGTACAGATACATGAAAAAGTATTTGTACTTTGTTACATTACAACTAGGGGTGCACGATTCAGAAAATGTCACGATTCAATATTATTTTCAGGCTCAAGATTCTATAAAAAAAAAAAAAAAAAATTCACATTATGTAAATGTAGTTAATTTTCCCAGATGATTGCAGTAGACATACAATTTTATTTATTTTTTTATAAAAAAATATGAATCGATTTTTGGAATTCTATGAATCGATTTTGAATCGGTAGAGCTTGAATCGCGATTTGAATGTGAATCGATTTTTTTGCACAGCCCTAATTACAACACTGCCACAGTATGGTATCGCAGAAACTAGTAGTTAGAACATCTCTTATTGTGAATTACCTTGGTCCCTAGCCTCCATCCAGATCTCTCCGGGACCATTTAGCGCCGACCTGCCGAGCTCCAAGAAGAACGAACCATCCAAGTGGCCAAAGCGCCGGACACTCAGCAAAGGTATCGTTGCCGACGGCAAGTCACTGCACGCCGCCACTCTGACCAAGATGAGAGACGTAGCGGTGAGGCAGAGCCGGCTCTCCCCCAACAGGGACTTGGAATAACCCAGACCTCTGGGCTTCACCGTGACGGGCCAAACCTTAGACCAAGGTGAAAGGAGCGGGGGCACAGATCGGCCAGAGATATTTAGATCCGAACAAGAGCTGGTAGTACTTAAAAAAGGTCATTTATCGAACATTTTATGTCCAAAATTCTGTCACAAAAGGTGATATTAGCTTTGTAAACACCGCCTGGGAGTTTAAGATGAGGTATAATATCTAACTGTACACTTGGATGAGTGAATGAGGTGGTGACAGAGTGAATTCTGCACAGTATGGTTTTTATGTGATTTTTAACTGCTCACCAACTACAAAAATATCTATCTATCTATCTATATATATCACAGTTATGCCTTGTTGAATATCATGGTAATATCACCAAGATACCTTTCCTCAACACATTACTCTTATTTGGTTTCATCTTATTTCTGACTTAGTCGTCATGGCTATTGTGTATCAAGAGGTCATACATCACTACATTCTATAAAATGTCAACTTTTGCAGGACAGTAGACATAAAATCAACTTTATTTAAAAAAAAAAAAAAAAAAAGTTCTTGAGTTTTAAATCTACTGTATGTGACAGCAAAGAAAAACAATAAGGATCTGGTCTGACCTCTTTAAAGGAAGCAGCAGGGGGCAGAGTGCAATACCCATCATCCTCTTCATCAAACCCTTCTCCACGCTCTTCATCCTTCTGCTCTTCCTCCATCAGTTTCTTGATGGCCAGATACCACTCCGCTTGTTCCCACTGGTCCTCCACCACCAGCACCATGGTTTGATCCTTGGCATATAGCGCCACTGTGTGGCCTTTCCTGGAACTGCTACTCCGGCTCACACCGAGACAGCACCTCAGATAAATCACCCTGGGAAATAGGGATGAATGGATGGCAACAGCAATTTTTGAAACTGGTCCAGTATAAACGCCGGACCGCTGCAGTCGGCAGCAGCGTTAACAAGCTTAAGCCAACGTTACCTTATTGGGCAAATGCACACCTAAAATGTACATCCACTAAAAGTGCTTGTTTTGCCACTGACATGCTGAGATTATTGTTCCAAGTGTCTGACAACATTATGGAAAGGATCCCTACAGAGGTCGATCTTTTTGTTAAAGAGTATGATCTCTTTTTCTTAATATAAACAGCCCCCAGAAATCGCTATCGCCAAACCCACCAGACTCCATTTCAATAAAACAGCAATTGTATCCTCGTTAAAAAACACACTTCATTTAAAGTCGACAAACAAAATAAAACTATCAAAAGCCATCTTGGTTGGTTAGTCTTTCCACTGTTCCAACCAACCACCAATCATCTCCTTTGATTTGGTAAAATAAGCCCTTAAGTCACCCATTTACATGTGAAAATGTGCTTGCTCTATACACACTAAAACGTACTGTATATTTAAATGGAGTCTGGTGAGTTTGGCAGTGGTGATTTCCGGGCTGTTTCTGTTGTTAAATACAGTTTCGGTATTACTCAAAAATCTATATTTTTACTTCAGGCACGAAAGTAGTGCATTCAATCAATTAGGGAAAGATTAGGCACAGCAGTGGATGTATTCAGGATCTCAAACAACTTACTTGTAGGCCTAATAAAGAGGACAAAAAAAACATAACACACAATTTATTAATGTTTGGCTGATGGCATGCTAATGTGAAGCCCCTTTAAAACCTTTAATTGGTTGAAGTTACTTTAACCAACCCTTGCTTGCTTGAGCCGTACAGCGCAGCTTTACCAGCAGACTTCTCCACTGCTGTGAACTTCTCCTGGCTTTTGTACCACTCGAGTCGGCTCGGCCCGGTGTGACTTCCTGCTCTCAGGACAAAATATCTTGTGTGGTTCCGCTCCAGTTTTCCCAGGGAACTTTGTTTCACCACGTCGCTCTGTGGCAGGGAGGAGGTCATGAGTGCGCCAGCCAGAGTGTTGGAGGTCTGGCTGGCACAAAAGAGTTCCTCGTAGAAACGAGACGCAGGACTCGACTGCATCTCGACGTAATGGTGCCGAGAAGCCTGGTCCTGCTCCTTTGGACGATTGTTCGTCCAGGAAGGCCAAAGAGGCCAGTCGGGAGGCAACCACGTTTGGGTGGAGCTGCAGCTGGAAGACGACAGAGGGGAGGTGGAAGCAGGGAGAGATCTCTCTTGGTTGGCACACCTGCTGTGCCCTTCTGCATTTTCATTCATTTCGAGCTTAAAAACCTGAAACACGCACACAGAGGAGAATGAATGAGAAACTGGATAGTTCTGCATTGCTATCACTTCTGATCAATGTCTGCTGTAGTGAAAAACAAATGAGTTGCTTTTCAAAACTTGTTAAATTAGTACTGGATTGTTTGAAATGATTGGCTAGTTGTAAGGAATATTACAAAACCAATAGGTAAAGTATTTCCAATTTCAGTAGCATTTGTAACAATTTAGATTTTAATGTTACCGCTTTTAAAATTCTCACCTTTAGCTTAAATATCCACAAAAGTTCAACTTTAATTTATTTCTTAGCACAATAATGTCACATTATTTTCACAGATTTTAAATGATGTCCTTAAACAAGTGTCTAATAGCTGACCTGGAACATAAATTGTTCAAACATAACAGGAATACATTGTATATTGATGAATATTAATATAATAATATTAATTTCTAGTGCTAAAAATAGTCTTTGCAGGGCTTTTTTTTTTTTTACAACATCAATATCTTCACTGTCGGATAAAATAAACATTCATACTTCCATTTTCCATGATTTCCTAACGTTTTGTAAAGAAAAAAAATAATTCAATTCATGAAGACTAGGATGGTAGAAGTTAGCAAAACATGGCACAGGAAACGACCACAGGCTAATTGAAATTAAGCTAATTAGCTAAGCTAAGGTTTCGTTTACCACACCGTTAGGACAAAAATGTTTGATAAAACTCACCTGAAATTGAGAGGTATCAACATTACACCTGGAAACATGCACAATATCGCCTGCTTTTAATTCCAGGCTTCCTGCAGAAGTCAAACAATTTCCAAACTTATTTTGTGTAAAAACTCCTGTCTTTAGCATTAGTCTGAGACCCGTTTCCGCTCAGGTGCATCCGGTGCCAATCAGGGTGGCCTTCAGGAACCCGTCGTAAAATCCAAGTCTGAAGTAAAGAAAAGTTGGATAAATTGCCCAAAATAAGTTTTTTTTATTATTGTTGTTGTTTTTATTTAAACAACTTTCAAAGACAGGCGGTCAGCACAGAAAAAAATAAAACACAAATATATATTATGCCAGGGGGATTGCACTTAAATAACAAATACATCAGTTTACAAAGATCTTATCCATAGGTTGATGGTTTTAATAGCTTTTTTGTTTTTAGAATATCAAATTGATAAAATGTGATGTTTGAGTTCATTTTCGAATATTACAAAAAGATGGTTTGTGGTTGGCAAATTTAGACTTATGAATATGAAATTTAGCGAGTAACAGTATCAAATTAATGATGAAATATTTATTTGGCTTGATGGATGCCCATAATAAGTTCGAAGTGGAATGGAAGGAAATAATAAATATCTGACGTAAATCAAACTTGATGCATAAAAGCTGATAAATAAAATTATATAAATGACAAATATATGAACACTGACTTTGCAATTATTTCAGAAGCATGGTTGTTGCCTCAGTCTTCATCTGTTTTGTCTTTTTTTTTTTTCTAATGAAGAGTGCCTAGAATAAAATAATGTTCACATATTTGGCAACAAAAAAAAGGACGAAAAGATAAAAAAACGTACACAATCTATTGAACGTTGGGTGTTGTCTCTTTGAAATGAAGTAAATTACTAACATATTTTGCAAGAAGAAAGAGAAATGGCTTAATTTGACCTCATCATACAAATTCTTAACAGCGCGTTACTGTTAACAACAACACAAAGACTTAAGAGAACTAACAGCAAGGCTAAAATAACTATATATAATAACTATAACCAAAAAAATTGGCCTGTGCATTATGTAAATAGGTATACAATTTAACAAAATAAGTGTACATTAAAGGGTTGCAACAAAACAGAATGAAACAACATCAACTGGTGTGTATGAGCTAGTGGGAGAAAAGTTATTCTTAAAGTTAATTTATAATCCAAGTAAAGGAGGGTTCTGAAGGTTATCTACTCAGTCTCCATTAACATGATAGAGGAAGTGGTCTCTCACATAACCATTAGTTCTTGTTGAAATAAGTGGCGGAAACAGTTTCTGTATATTTCAACATATAGTAACTTCTCATTGCGAACACAGTCGTTGTCAGAGCAGGGTGAGTATCAAGCAGACGTCTGGATACTCCTCACACTCTCACTCTCTCTCTCTCTCTGTCTGTCCCAGGATGTCTCTCCTCTGGGGTGTCCTATCTCAGCTGCTCAGCTGGACAGGTCTCTGTCAGCTCGTGTTTATGGCCTGTACAGGACTAGGAGCTGTGGTCGCATTTGTGACGGTGAGGCTGTTGGTGCGACACGCCTGGTTCACGTACAGGCTGTCCTGCTTCAGCAAGCCACATGCAAACTCTTGGCTTTTAGGCCACCTGGGCCAGGTAGGATACACACACACACACACACACACACACACACACACACACACACCAAAGCTAAATACACACACTAACATGCAGCTTTCTTTTTTTGACAGTTCTGAGGTAAAGATATTAACCTCATTTCTTTACTTTTAAACGTGTCATTGTTGTAATGCTTGGTAAATGTGGAAACAAGACATTTGGAAATCTAACGGTAGATTTCTCAGCGAGATACAGGATGTTTCACAGTATTGCAAAACATTCTTATTAAGAAGAAGGGTGACACTACCAAATTCACTTTTTTTAACGCACCTTTGAATCAATTAAACTCATGGTATACTGTATATTGTAGAGTTTTGTTGAAACTAATATTTGTTTGTGCCTCAGATGCAGAGCACAGAAGAAGGTCTCCTGCAGGTGGATGTCTTGGTGCAGAGGTACACGCACTCTTGCAGCTGGTTCCTGGGCCCTTTCTATCACCTGGTCAGACTCTTTCACCCTGACTATGTCAAACCTCTGCTAATGGCACCTGGTAGTGTATATATAAATATATATATAATTACTGTAAAACAACACTTGTTTTTCTTTCACGTCATTGGAAGTGTGACTGGAGATTAATTTCATGTTTAATGTTCTTTTCTCCTTCCATTACCTCCTCCCTCCTTCCCTCCATCCAGCTAGTATCACAGTGAAAGATGAGCTTATCTATGGCCATCTGCGTCCATGGCTTGGTGAGTCAAAGAGCTCAAGTCTTGTTTAACCCTTGGGTTGTCTTCCCGTCGACCATGAACTTGACAAAATTGAAAATGAACTCTTTTTTTTTAGCGCCTTTCGGATGTTTTTGTCCCTCTTTTTAATTATTTTTTTTATTCATAGTCAATAAACCTAATTTAAATGACTTTTTTACCCCCCAAAAAAGGAGATATCAATTATTTTGACTAATAGTTAAGATCAGAGAATGTTGAGTGAATCACAGACTGGTTAATGTCAAAGTTTAGTCAGGATGCTGTTTTTTAAATGTATCAAATGCAATGAAATTGAATAAAACAACCACAATTCAATGGAAGTAATGATTAATTTGACCTGCGATGATCGTTGTATGGAACCCATACAACATACATCCATGCATCCAAGTTATTTTGGGTCAATTTGGTTGTAAGAAACCCATATTTCTGATATAAAAAACTTTGAGAACGGATCAAATTAGACCCGAGGACAACACAAGGGTTAAGAGTTTTAAATCAGCATTGGTTCTATGTTCCATAACACTTAGGAAGATGACAGAGCAGTTGAGTCATTTCAAAGTCTGTGGGAATCAAGCTGAAAACACTGCCTTTGTTTAGTTCATATTCAATATAGAGTAGATGTTTTCAGGTTTCCCATCATCAAATAAAACCCCTAAGGATGATATTGAGGTCTAGTTTTTTTTTAAGACTAATACATGAATAATAATAAAGTCAGATGACAGTGATTCCAATGACTGTGTATAACTACTGTCTATCCAAGTATTGATTACAATGTACTGTCATCCTCACTTCCAAACCTCCTCTCTCCCTATTACATCCCAGGACAGAGCCTGTTGCTATGCAACGGGGAGGAGTGGTCCCGCAGGAGACGTCTGCTGACTCCAGCTTTTCATTTTGATATTCTGAAGAACTACGTCACCAAGTTTAACACCTCAACTAACATCATGCACGTAAGACACAGGGAGCAGTGTACAGATGCAAGCAAACACACATATCTGCTGTCATTTATTAAAAAAAAAATGAAAAAAGAATCATGTTGGTATGTTGATCTTATGTTGCATTTACTGTCTGTTCAGAAACCAGTGTAGACAGTCTTTAGTATCTGCAAGAGTATAACTGCATGCAAATGGCTGTAGAGGACAGCAACTGCCATGACAAAAAAAAAAATACATGACTTGATAATTACATTAATATGCCATTTAATCTACCAAAAATAATATTAAAAATAAATGTAGGCATTGATTAATTGGTCAAATAAACGTAAATATTATTGAATTGGTCAAATGTGACATAAATGGATATTTCTGTATTCATTTGTATTATTTCACCTATTTATTAAACTTCCTATTTAGTTTTTCTTCATTTTATTTCTTTTAAATGTATTTATTGAATTTTTTGTATTATTCATTTTTAAATGTATTTACAGTATATATGTATGTATGTATGTATGTATGTATGTATGTATGTATGTATGTATGTATGTATGTATGTATGTATGTATTAATTCATTTCTGTATTATTTTCACATTGGATCCCCCCCTATTTATTTCCCCAAACTTCTCAATTATTGTCTTTATACATTTCTTTATGTCTTTATTATGCAAATGAGGGGGCTGTATGTGTCTTTCAGGACAAGTGGCGCCACCTGGTGGCTAAAGGCATGACTAACGTAGAGATGTTTGACCATGTCACTCTGATGACACTGGACAGTTTACTGAAATGTGCCTTTAGCTACAACAGCAACTGTCAGTGGTGAGGACACACATTTTTACCAGCTTTTTATGAATATATTCTTCTTCCATTGTACTTCTATTTTTTTTTGTAATCTTTATTTTCTCTCTTCAGGTCTGCCAGTGAGTACGTGTCAGCCCTGGTGGAGCTGAGCGACCTGATTATAGACCGTCGGCAAAAGATTTTGCACCACTGGGACTGGTTTTACTGGAAAACAGAGCAGGGAAAACAATTCAGAAAGGCCTTAAGCATTGTGCACAGGTACAGGTGTGACCATAATGTAACAGCGTAGCACAATAATAATATAGAAAACCTTCTGATGATAGGTTTTTACTGGGAAATGATGAGAACCAAGCTGTTGCTGCAATAACTCTTATTCTATTTGTATTATATTCTATTAAATTCCCTTCACTTTTGCATATTTACTTATCACATTGTATTGTAACATTTTCTTATTTAGTGCTTTATACTGTACAGTATGATATACTGTAGAAAGATACATTGTATCTTATCATAATGTATCAATTAGTATTGTATCTTATACTATAATCAAGAACATCTTGCTGTTCTATTCTATAATCCATATGTGGGTCAAACTCTGCAGGTTTACCAGGGAGGTGGTTCAGAAGCGCCGATGCCTGATCAGCCAACATAAGAAGACAGAAAGTGATTTGACCACAGCACCACAGAGAAAGAAAGATTTTGTGGACATCCTACTGCTGTCAAAGGTAAGAGAGAAGAAAGAGAGGAAATACAAATGAGAAGTCGAGAGAGACAAGAAACAGTGAGGTGGAGGGACAGTTAAATAGCTTTAAAAGATCCGGGACTGCGTTTGAATTCGGTGTGATTGCAGGATGAGGATGGACAAGGCCTAACAGACGAGGAGATACAGGCTGAGGCCAACACCTTCATGTTTGCAGGTGAGACAGTTTAAAGCAACTTTCTTGCTGACAGTTAGGGGGATAACGCTAAATGCTACTGTTAAATATTTAAAAAAATATATATATATATATAATTCAAGTCATTACATCACAATTTGCCTTTTTAATTCAATTTACCAACTTTTTCCACAGGTCATGACACAACAGCCAGTGCGATTTGCTGGACGCTGTACAATTTAGCACGCCACGGGCACTACCAGGAGCAATGCAGGCAGGAAGTGATGGATCTGATGCAAGGACGAGACAGACATGAAATAGAGTGGTCAGAAAGCACACACACACACACACACACACACACACACACACACACACACACACACACACAACCTGAATCAATGGCTGTTTTGATTGTAATTTTCTTTTACACACAATCTAAAACCCTGTAGTATTTAGGGCAGTGAAAAGTCTGTCACAATAAGGCTGAAATGAGTCCAATTTAAATGTGAATATCTTTATCTAAAGGGAGGATCTGTCCAACCTTCCCTTCACCACCATGTGCATCAGAGAGTCTCTCAGGCTGCACTCTCCTGTGCAGGCTGTAACAAGGAAGTACACCCAGGACATTGCACTGCCAGGGGATCGGACAGTACCAAAGGGTGAGAGAGAGGGGAGAGGCTTTTTCGAAAATAGATTTGAAAGGTCAAAAGCCGTTTCTTGTTTTTCGGGGGATTTGCCAACCTCAATAAGGAAGTGAATGTTAGTTAGTGAAGAAGTGAAGCCAAGCTAATGTCAAAATAGTTGTTTATTTGTGTTATTCTTCCTAAGGTGCCATCTCTTTGGTCAGTATTTATGGAACACACCACAACCCTGCTGTTTGGACAAACCCGCATGTAAGAAATAAAAAGAATCTTGTGTCTTTCTTTCACTTTGGCTCAACTTTGTCATGTTGGACCTGTGATTTGCTCTGTTTTTAGGAGTTTGATCCTCTGCGTTTTGACCCTACAAACACAGCGGGACGGGTTTCTCATGCCTTCATCCCCTTCTCCTCAGGCCCCAGGTAGCTACTGCGTCCTTATTACATCTTCAAATATGGTAAATGAAGAGCTGACACAATTAGGAAGATGCCGGTAAAGACACGAACCTGGATGTGTTCACAGGAACTGCATTGGTCAGAAATTCGCCCTGGCAGAGCTCCGAGTCGTCGTGGCGTTGACACTGCTCAGGTTTCGTCTGACCCCGGGGGTGAACCCTCAACTCGGGTCCCGCTCCGGGGAAGTTCGCCGTCTCCCCCAACTCGTCCTGCGTGCGGAGGGAGGTTTGTGGCTGCAGCTGGAGCCTCTGATCCCGCACAACCTGGAGGAGTGTCAGGATGGATGATCCAACAAGACGATGCCTAACCACCACAACAACAACAACAACAACAATGACGACAACAACAACAACAACAAAGCTCTGGCATCACACCTGGAAGTTTAGTAGGGGTGGTGATGGATATGACACATAATTTTGGTGTGGGAGAGCCGGGTTCGAATCCCATTGCGATACATCAACCAACGTGTCCCTGAGCAAGACCCTTAACCCCTAGTTGCTCCAGAGGCGTATGACCTCAGACACATAGTCTACAGTATATAGCAAATGTAAGTCGCTTTGGATAAAAGCGTCAGCTAAATGACATGTAATGACATGTAATGTAATGTAATGTAGTACTGTCCTTGTCACTTCTGTTTCACTGTATTATTTCTAAAAGCATTGGTGACCTTTGTATTCTACATGATTTTGCTCTCACTTTCAAAATGAATGTAATACCATTTGTGATATAATTTGACTGTACTTACATTTACTGTTGCATCACGTATCATTGTTCTAATGACATTGTTGTTACATTTATTTTTACTGTATTAAGTTTTAAATAAATCCTGAGTTCAATCATTATTATTATTTTTTAATCCTCATCCTTTAACTCTTTACAGCCAGAGAAAGTGCATTTTTAAGCTAAAAACACAGGTTCAGGACAAACAAAAAAAACTGTGTATTCGTAGGACCTCCCTGAGCTAGATCAGGACCTGAATTAATAAAGGTCAAGCTATAGGGACAATATGTTAAGGCCAGTGCATTATTTTTCATGTAAATGAAAGAAAAGAAAGGAAACATGTTAACTGTGGCAGAGACTTTGTCTTTGGTAACAAATCACTGTATGTGATATGAATCTTAATAAGAATATTGCTGTGGGGACATACGATGCAGTAACAACCTCTGGACACTAGGAGGCCCAAATACTGTGTATGTGTGAGAAGAAAAAAATATATATATATATATATTTTTAATTTGTCTATAAGAAACGAACTACATTAGTCATTGCGTTGTTCAGGGACACATCTATGGTGAGTATGGAACAATTTGAAGTCGATTGATGAATATGTTGTGAATAGATTGCGCATGTCCCGGTGGAGGCGGGACACTGGAAGTCTGTGAGCCTGATCTGTTGAGGTGGTTTCTGTTTAACTTTCACTTTCAGCTTCGTCTAACCGTTTCTCACCACTTAACGCCGGCAGAAAACTATTTTTTTTAAGCTACCATACTTAGTCTATAATGTGTTTATCTTTTGTATAACGCTATTCGACATGTTTCTCTCAGTTCGGAACAGAAGCAGCGAGATGTCGCCGTCTTTGACATCCGTGATATTGGCCGCTTGCTTGTGTGTCTTATTGGCTGTCGTGTCCGCAGACTCAGGTAACTTAAAGCTTAGCTTTTAGCTGGCTTGTTTCATACGTTTCAAAGTATCTTGTTGTGGGTTATAATGGTGCATGTGTGCAAAGTGCGTCGCAGTATGGTAGTGTCCGAAATCTATGGCCCCACCCAGTGGTAAACAACAGCATACAGCTATAACTAACTTAAGTTAAACCAGATTTACTGTATGCCAGCTAATATCAACTGGCAGCAATACAAAGTGCATGAGGGCATGACATAGAATAGAATTGAATAGAATAGATAATAATGTAGCAATTTAACATCATTGAAATGTGAAAAATAAAAACAGTAGTGCACCATAAAACAGTAAGTAAGCCTAATAGTGTACTAGAATAGCGTACTGTACAGTAGAACAGAGTATATAATTGCTGGGTGGAATATGTAAATAGTTGTGCATATAATGTGCATATAATAGTTAGGAATTGAGTAGAATACAATAGAGTATATTGAGTAAAATGAAAAGGAATTGAAATGTATAGCATGAGGAAAATATCAGTATACATAAAAAAAAGTTATGTGAAAAGAATAGAAGAGAGCAGAAGAATAAGAGTAGAAAGAGAACAGTTAGGAATCAAATAGAATACAGAAGAGGAGCGGAGCGTTACAACAGTTAGGAATAGAATAGAGCAGAAGAGGTTAAAGGTTGAACAGTTAGGAATATAATAGAATAGAGCAGAAGGAAGGCAAGGTAGAAAAGTTAGGAATAGAAGAGAACACTGTTCAATAGAATACAATTTAGCCAAAGAGATTAGAGAAGAAGCAGTTGGGACTAGAAGAGAGTAGACCTGGGGCAGTTAGGACTAGAATAGAGCAAAAGAGATTAGAGATAGAACAGTTAGGAATAGACTACAGCAGAAGAGATTAGAGAAGGAACGGGTAGCAATAGAGTAGAGCATCACTAAAACTATTTTAACAAAACTGAGTGTATTTTACATGGACATAGGATTATTACAGTTACATTTCATGTTTTGAAAATGTATACTCCATTCACATAGGTCTAAATGCTCCCTAAAAGCATTTAGACCTATAAGCATTTAGTCTAAAAATACTGAAATGGACCTTTTAAGAAACACACTGTGTACATTTTTAAAATTTAAAACCCCCAAATTCCCTTATAAAGTTACCATGGAAATTACCTGAGGGTACTTACCCTCACCTAACAGATTAGTCTGTCAAATGTCATCAAATAGTGAAAATTGCAAAGTGGCATCCCTTAAATTGCTTGTGTTGTCAGACCAACAGTCCAAAATAACCAATTGGTGCTTAAAGGCAAGAGCTTAAATGTGCAGTATGTAAGCCTTATAAAACTAACTTTCTGTCATATTTGCTGAAACTGACCCTATGTTCCAGTAGAACTACATGAAGCAGGTCATTTAAAAAAAAAATCCAGCTCCTCTGGCACCACCTACAGCCTGTAGTGCGATTTGCAAAAACCCACAGCTCCCTGTTCAGATGCACCAATCAGGGCAAGGGGGGGGGGGGGGGGGGGGGGGGGGGGGGGGGTGTCTAACTGCGTGTCAATCACTGCTCATGCACACGCATTCAATCTCCCTTGTGGGGGGAGGGGTTTAGGAGACCGTTTTGGGCTTCAGTGGAAAGGGGGGGAGGGACTGAGAAGTTGTTGATGTTCACATTTTTTGGTTAAGTCCTGGATCTTCGCAATCCAACCTACGGCACCCTTAATCTTCATCACCCATAAAGCCCACTTAAAGGATGTTTATGAAAAATTGGCGCACTGAGCTTTTGTTTTGTCCCTGCAGAGATACCACGCTACAAAAAGGTGGGCGATGACGTTGTCCTCAAACCGGGTACTACCTCTGGTGCCATCACCAACATCATGTGGAAACATGGTCCTAACATCGCCATCCAGTGGGATGGAATGGAATTTGATTATTATCGTCAGTTCAAAGGTATAATGTGCTGAGTTCAGCTCACTTTCTTTGCTTGTCTGTGGAATCAAATATGTGCTTCACTCAAAGGTGTTTTGATCGATTCATGCTAAATGGTACAGCGGTGTGAGTTCCAGACTGTTGAAAAGCTAATACCATCCATTGTTGGCGTTTGTTTAAAGTACGCAGTAGGCTGAACATTACAAATGGAGAGATGACAATCACGGGACTGACTCGAAACAACAGTGGATTGTACACGCCGGAAATCAACGGCGTGATGAAGAATGCAACTCATCTCATCGTCATCGGTAAGCATGAATTACACACAGTTTAGTCAGGCCGATCAGTGTGGCGGTTGTGTGTTTCCCTGAGTTCAATTCCTGATGTGATTAAATCTGGTAAAATCGGAATAAGAAACTGAAAAAGCGACTCTGATGGCCTATTTCTAATTGGTTTTTTTTTCTGCAATATCATAACAGCTCCCGTTCCTAAACCCGCTGTTGGTATAGCCTGTGGTGCTGAGAAGACCAACTGTATTTTGACCTGTGAGGGAGACACCACAGACGCTGAGCCAGTCACCTACAGGTGGAAGTCAGATAGCAATGTGACAGGTTCATCTAATGAGCAACTCATTAATAAGGTTTGTATACTGCATAGTGCGATGATGCATGTCAGTGTGTGTGTGTGTGTGTGTGTGTGTGTGTATTTGTCTCTGTTGGTGGGATGCAACGTGCAATTCCTAAATCCACAGTTTTATTTTCTAAAGCCGCTAGGGCTGGACATTATATCGATATCGTGATTTGAGACTAGACATCGTCTTAGATTTTGGATATCGTAAAATCGTAATATATTAAGTGTGGTCTTTTCCTGGTTTTGAAGGCTGCATTAGAGTAAAGTGATCATTTTCTGAACTCAACAGACAGCTGTTCTATTATTTGCCTTTACACACTTTGTCATTAAATCGGCATTTCTGATGATTATTTATCAAAAATCTCACTGTGTAAATAATATTTTGTTAAAGCACCAGTTGTCAATCCTACAATATCGTCAGCATTTTGCGCTGCGCTTGAAGTTCGACTTATTTCAACTTTGACCTAGTTGCCGCTGACCTTTCGAAAGCGCAACCAACGAGATAACAGCTGTACGTGACGTAGCCAGAAGCGACACATAATATACGGTATCAGAAAGCGGGGAAACAATGGAAGAAAAGGATCATCCTTCCCTGAACTGTACGACACTTTTTTAAAGTCTCGGCGTAATGTCAGCAGGCCGATGGGATTAGCAGGTGGGTGAAAAGGCATAATGTATATTGACAAACTTGACGTTACCTAGAAACGGGAAACAGCTTCCTTGCCGCTCTCGAAGACGTATACCTGCGCTGCGCTTTGCTCTCTGCGCCCTACCTAGCGGCGCACAGAGAGCAAATCGCGCAAATGTGTACATTTCTTCTCAATGTACAAATAACTTGAATTGACCCGGTAATGCATTGAAATAGTCAGTAATGTTCATCAACATAAATCCTTACTTTTAAAATACTGCAGCCGGCTGTTATAGCCTTCAAACACAAATTATTAATAAGTTACAGTAACCTGGTATCGTCATAGAAAGAATGGTAACACTTTACTTGAAGGTATCTACATAAGAGTGACATGACACTGCCATGAACCCTAACCATAACCATAACTTGTCATGACAAAAACCGAATGACACTTAATGACAGAAGCGTTATGTCATAAACGTTTATGACTGATAATGTGTATGTCACGTTCATGACATTGTCATGTCACTCTTACGTAGATACCTTCAAGTAAAGTGTAACCAAAAGAATTTAGTACAGTTGAAGTGTACGTAAAATGCAATTATTCTCACATTTTGTGTGCAAATAATCGCATGTTGTCAAATTCAGTCTCTGTGTTATGATTTGTGAACACATTTACACACAGGGGGTGACACTGAGCTGTACATACAGTAGGTACACCAGGTGTGTGTGTGTGTGTGTGTGTGTGTGTGTGTGTGTGTGTGTGTGTGTGTGTGTGTGTGTGTGTGTGTGTGTGTGTGTGTGTGTGTGTGTGTGTGTGTGTGTGGTATTACTAACTATTTCACGCTACTTCTAGGACAACAGTTCTAGTATAAAGGAGTTCCGCTGTGAGCTGGAGAATCCAGTCAGCCAGATGAGCAGCGACCCTATCGCCAACCCTTTCATCATAAAACATTGTGAGGAACTGTCTCATCCAATTTCAATCCAAAATGTCCTCTTTGTAATATACGCTGAAAAAGCCCACTTATTGCTGCTTTTGTCACTCGACAGCACCCAAAGAAGAACCAAAAGTTTCCAAAGGGCTAATAGTCTTCGTGGCTCTGCTGTTTATTGTGCTGCTGCTGGTTGGCATTCACAGATGTAAAGCAGGTGAAAACTCAAGACACTGTAAATGTTTATCAATATTAGTAACATTGATAATAGCATCAAATGAAGCACATGTTGTGTATGATTTGTCTGCATTTGTGTATTTTATATTAGTCTGAATAATAATGAGAGAAGTATGAAGTCTAAACCATTGTGTGTGATTGCCTCTAGGAATGTGGTTCTTCCAAAAAGGTAAGACATCTTTTAAATCAATGAAAAGGTAAAAAAAATAAATAAAATTGTACAGAGTTTTGATAAAAGAACAGTGCAAGTGTGGGAATTCTTGTGTAGTGTATGCCCATTCTCTAGGGATTGTCTAAAAAAAAGGCATTCTGGGAAATGTAGGATCTCGCAGCATGAAGTACAGTAGAATTGAGTCTATATCCTTGGCTTTCCACTTCTGGGATTGCTCCGGTGCTCCAGGAAATTCCAGCGGATGCATGTGTTGTCCGTTTCCTTCCGCTTTCTTTGTGTTGGAATTTTAAATTCGGTGGATTTCTGAGGACTATGGTTGACTGCTCCTCAGATCTCTGCAGGGTAAATTGACACAGCTAGCTAGACTATCTGTTCAATCTGAGTTTTCTCTCGCACGACTATTTTGCAGCGGCTCTGTGCGGAGCTTAGCAAGAAATGCCATTAAGCCGGAGCACGCTTTCCTCCCATCCCCAAATGCTATGTGGAGTAGCCAGACCCTCCTTCAGCGCGCTGTGGAGGAGGGTCTGGCAAAGCGAGACTAAGTAGTTTTTGAGAGAACTTACTGATTTTTGTTTTTTATCGAAAAATATGAATTGCAACATTTCATCAGAAGCAGACAGGGCAAACATTGACCTGATTGGATGAATGTTTACTGTGAAAGTCACGCGAAATAAGGAGATTACTGGGCTTTGGTGAAGTTCTTTCCTGTTAATTTGAAGTAAAAAGGGATAAATGCTGACTTTTTTGACATATTATCTGCTGTAACTCCCTGCAGAATCCATGCCTTGGAAAAAAGGTCAGTAACTTTCTTATTTATACCTAGTTATGCCTTTAAAAAAAATCAAACAGCCTGGACCTTTACATGTATAACAACAGACTTCTTCTGTGCTGTATTTTCTGTTAATGTTGCTGCCCTTTGTCCCCCACTACAGACTTCTGGCAGAAGCAGCACGGTAGAGCATGTAAGTTTCAGCCACAGTCTGTTTTATGTATTTTCTAACTTTTTATTATGATGAAAAAGTTGACATCCATACATCCGTATCATTAAAACAGCAAGAGATGCTGTATCTAATGGCACCACAGCTCAAGAGAAGGGACAAAAAGACGGTAAGATACTGGAAAATAAATGTCATCATTTACTTTATATGCACTTACATATTTTATTACTTTATTATCACTTACTTATATGTGTCAAACTCAAGGCCGTGGGATTTTTGGGATTTCACAATAGAGGATTTTTTGCGGGGGGGATTTTGCAATAGATTTTGGCACGTCTATAGTTGTGCACCAAACCAAAAACTGTTTTTCAAACTGATATTATACTCATCCCTGACTTACAGCAATATATAACAATGTATCGCCACTGTCGGGCAGAAACCTTGTATCTCCATATTTCGTCATTTCAATTTATTTATTTTTCATAAATAAATGCAATTGGGTCATCGTTAACGTCTGGGTTTAAAAGGGAAATAGCTCAATCAATTATTTTCAAATGAGCTTTTTTTTCTTCTTTTAATTGCCTGAAAAACGACGGTTTTGGACATACAAGGTTTACACCCGACAGCGACGATATAGAACTAACTAATACTGTGTAACCATGTTAGCTGTGGGTGACACTGAATTCTTTTCTTTTTGTCGTTTGGCAGAGGAAACACCGATGACGTAGGCGGCCAAACGTCAGTCAGAACGTGTCAGGTGGAAAACTAGACCATCCGCGGTGAAGCTGAAACGCTTCAGGAAATCTAGAAGTGCACATGGGATCGGTCTATTCTCTGTTAACAACACTAGTGTTGAAGGCTCCAATGCCTCAAAGCTAGAATTAATAATACAGCAAAGAAAAGAGTGAAAGTATCTTGAGGCTCATTTTCAAAACATCTACCTAGGGTCTTTTTGTGAATGTACCCGAGTCAAACTTTCGTTTTAAAAGCATATTTAGGACGGAATCGCCACTTTTAAGATGTACCGTATTCAGTCAAATGGCCTTTTGAATGGGAGTGCTAGGGGCACTTTTATGCTAGCCTCAAAATAGCTATTTTTAAACCACTAAGAAGGCTCGACGCAACATGAAACTTTGCTCGAAGTATTGCCAGGGGCTCTACACCTTAACAAAAGCATTGACAACATTGTTTGTGTACACAGAGTTTACTAAAAAAGGTTTTGAGCAACTCACTGTAGCTGTTGTTCCTCCGGTCGCCGTCTATCGAGCTAGTCAGAAATAGTCGAGGGAGGAGAGTAAAGATGGAAAGCTCCAAAAGCTTAGTTCCATATAAATGCACAGATAATTTGTTGTTTTGTCGTTAGTGAAACACAATATTGACCTTGTAGTTGAAAAAGGAGCCTCATATAGGAATGACATTTCCTCCTATGTCCGTTCATTCGCATTCGGAGATCGCCTATTTTGGAGATGGGAAAATGGCGGATAGTGTACAACAACAGCTAACGTGAGTTGCTCAAAACCTTTATTTTTAGTAAACTCTGGGTACACAAACAATGTTGTCAATGCTTTTGTTAAGGTGTAGAGCCCCTGGTGATACTTGGAGCAAAGTCTCATGTTGTGTCGAGCCTTCTTAGTGTTTTAAAAATAACTATTTTGATGCTAGCATAAAAGTGCCGCTAGCTCTCCCATTCAAAAGGCCATTTGACCGAAAAACTAAAATACGGTACATCTTAAAAGTGGCGCTTCCGTCCTAAATATGCTTTTAAACGAAAGTTTGACTCGGGTACATTCACAAAAAGACCCTAGGTTGCATTTTGCGTTTTGGAGTCACGCTTTAAGTCTCGTGTATTATAAGATGCTAAGAAGGGACATATTGAAGTTATTAATCATGATATAAAACGACTACAGTTGCAGTGCAGAAATTAATAGCCCAGAATGTAATAATAAAAAAAAAAAACTTGAAGCAGATCAGACATTTTTTTCTAGATATTCCAAAGAGGCAATGAGGGGGCCTCAATGCTTAGACGGGAAGTTGCTCCTTCCTGTGACAGGCTGCGTGAGCGTACCTGACAACGACCTCTCACAGTGTTAGAGAAGAGCTAGGGCAGCGTGGGGAGGAACTGGACTGAAAGCAAAAGGGGGGGGGGGGGAAAGAAACGCCATTGTTTGGTCTTGGCCGCCAGCTCTACCAACAGGCAAGGCATTGTTACAGTTGTTTACTGCTGACTCCTCTGCGACGGCTACTAGGTGTGTTGTAAAGAAAATATTGCGAGGTTTCAAATTTGTATTTTCTCATGTTTATTATCACTTCCCAGATCGTATTTACTCCTCTACATACAGTATGTGATTGTTTGTATTTGAATGTGTATTCTACTTTAAATTGTGGGAGGACAGAGTTGAAATGTTTGGTTTCGTGGCTTTCCGACGCACTCTGTGTGTGTGTGTGTGTGTGTGTGTGTGTGTGTGTGTGTGTGTGTGTGTGTGTGTGTGTGTGTGTGTGTGTGTGTGTGGATGCAATAGATGTGTTTAAAATGAATGACACGTGTGTTTTTGCACTTCACGTTTCTTTTTTTGTAGTTTTAAATATGTTGCACTTCAATACAGCTAAAATATTAGGCTTTTGTTTACAAAAAGCCCCACTTTCAATGGTCAAATTAGCCTTTGCAATATACTAACTGAGGACTTTCAGATGATTGCAGTGATTTGTGACACTCGTTTTTACTGTAACACACAAAGCAGCACTGTTTAAGGATAAGTTGTGACTCCGACATTTTTAAGTTGTAGAAAGTTCTATACACTCCAGTTTCCACAAAAGGCACAGAGTTATTCATACCCTGTTAGCTTTTGTTTTAGGGTATACATTATGTATAAATGAAGTGTTTTATATGGGCTGTACTTAATAAAAGCAACAAAACACCAATGTCTTTTAACCTGTTTTTTTTTTGTTTTTTTTAGCCTTTTCTTCTTTCCAAGAGGAAAATAAAGCAATAAATTAGATATTTATGTTGTAGCTGAAAATGAATACAGATAGTCCAGAAGTTGAACCACTTGAGGGCAGCAAGACACATTTCACTAGTTAGTGATGAAATAACTGAATCACGTGTACTGTGGGTTAGAGTACCATTTTAAAACTGCATGCAGGGAGAAGCAGCTGCAGCCTTTCAGAGGAACAGTGATAGTGTCTTTCTGATGATTACATAAATATAGAGCGGAGTGTAACGGGCAGGTACAGAGACCCAGCAACCGCTTGTATCAACTAGCTGCATTGTCTCTAGTCTGCACACGTTACTTTACGTGAACCTACTGTATAGTCCTCCCATTCCCTTCACTTTATGTCCCAGTTTTCCCTTTGCAAGCTTAAGAGTACAGGCTGCTTAAATATACTTTTAAAATAACTGAGCAGCATTTAGGGCCCAATTTGATTTTCTACAAATCAAATTCAGTCGTTTTACTTCTTAAAAGTTAAGATGAAACGGGTTTTAAGGTATATGGTGAAGCAGTTCTTTTCCCAAGTGCTTTTACAATGTTGCAATACGGTCTCGGTGAAAGTATTCAAATGTAATAATGGCAGCCAATCGAATCACAGCCAAACAAAGGTCCACATTTACGGTATACAATGTACACTAAACATATTCAACTTCAACCCAAATACATAATCTGGTGCAAATGTAACAGTGAATGAGTGATCATCTGGGTGTGCTGCAGAGTCATTGTATACTCAAAAGGACGTCAGGGCTAAAGGGCAACAGCGAACTCAGCAAACTGCTAGATACAATTCTGATTTAATTATCATCAGTGTGGTGTGTCTTTTCTTGATTTGTAGACATACAGTTAAATACGGAGCACTTCCAGAAGGAGAACCCAGGTTTTGTACAGGTTGTCGGACTAGAACTAGATTTATACCGGAGGGAGTTCATCACATCAGTGTTCAGCTTTACAAACAGTCAAGATTTAAAAAAACTAAAAACTGACCTACTAAGAAACGCAGAAAAACAAATAATCAGAGGGCTCTTGGTCTTCATGCTGGGAGCAGCAAGTGCAGCTGACCAAACAATTCTCTATTAAATCTAGTACCTCATCAAACTGTGTGTTTACCTCATAAAATCTCAATCAGGTTGCAAAGATTTCAGCTGCAAAAATCCCTGGAATCAACAATGTATCAATAGAAATATGTATGTTAACCTATGGTATATAAAATGTTTAAAAAAGATCAAGGAGCTTTTTAATCCACCAAACGCAATTTATTTGTGAATACAAAATAAACATCCGATTAAAGTCAGTTTTTTCTTTTTACAGCATTCAGACAGATTCACAGTTACATTTTTATCGCAAAAAATATTTCAATCAAGTTTAAAAAATATCTTCTTCTTAATGTAAGTACAATCCAACTCAAACCTTAGTCACTACTCTTGTGTCTATTGTAAGAAAGATCCCCTGCTGAAAGCAGATGGACATTTTATGTTTGCACTGGAGATCTTGTTACACTTCATTTCTGTTCTCTACAGGACCAGGACAAGTGCTTTCTGCTGTTTTTGGTGATTTTAAAAAACTTTTTTTTTTTTTTTTTTTTAAACAGTCGTACTTGGACCTAAATACACACAGTGAAAAATAGAGTCAAAGGCAGCAGTACTGCTGACAAGTGCTTTGTCACCTGACATACTTCTGAAAATCAAAACTGAAAAGAAATATCACATTTGATAACCAACTTCAGTGGTGTGCATTCAGATTATCAATTGTCAATTAAGCATGCATCGGTCTAAACTACTTCCACATGTGATGTAAATCACAAAGAGCGACTTTAGCAGCATAAATTACATTACATAACATACTGCATAAAATCTGCAGTTTTCATCTTCAAATAAACCGATATAATCGTATAAATCTAATTATACCAATGAGATGTGAAATGTGATTATTATCAATGCAGAAAGGAAACCCTGTATCTTAAAGCAATTTCTACTAATATGGTCTTGTTTCTTTTCTCAAAATGGCATAAACACATAACCATCAAACTGTAGTATTACAACAGGAGTGTCAATAAAAAAACTAAAATGTGTGCCGTCCGTCAAACCAGAAAAAGTATCATCAGTGGTGTAGTCTACGTGATACGCAGGCATACGCAGTATACCCACTAATACTAGGTTTGCTATATTTTGAATTGTCATGTGTTTTTCTTCTTAACATAGGCTAAATAAAAGGTATTACCACCGTAAACTGGTGCATAAAAGTGTATCTGAATACAGGAAATTAAGTCGTTGATGATCAAAACATCCCTGGGGAGGACACCCAGACCACCCCTACAATACATTAGACTACACCACTGAATATCAAAGTAATACTTAGAGGTCACATAGTAATCATGAACCATTGTTTGAGTCGCTGAACCAGGACAGTTCAGGATGTTAGAACTGAAAGTCACCGTTTGTTTTCCGTACAAAATACACACAAAAAAGAAAAGGCAAAGTTCTGGCCGTTGCGTGAATGTTCCCTCTCTGTGTTTAAGTTGATTTGTCTCAATATGAAAGCCTAGTACTACTTAGTGCTTTTAAATTTAAAAAAGAAATAAGAAAAAGTAGAATTTACTCTTCTCAGTTACAGCATCTGATCATCAAAAACTAAAACCAAACTGTCCCAAGACGTCGGACACAAGACGCCTTTCTGCCTGGTGTTGTGCAGGACCTTCAGGTGTCAGAGGAGGCACTTCTATAATTAAGGCTCAGCGGCTAACACTAAAACCACTCCCATCACCAATTAGAGCGTTAAAAGGATTGATCCCGTTGAGTCTGAAGAGCTTAGTAGCAGATCTAGACGAGATACTGATAGAAGACGGTTTAAGGCGGGACACGTTTCTCGTCACTCTGCTTTGGCACTTTTGCCGTTCGCTAAAGGTTCCGCCTCCGAATTTGCGGCCACGGGGCTGAGCTGCGTGGGCGCCGCCTGCTCCATGGCCCCGCCTACTCCCCTGGGCTGTTCTCTATGGTGACGGATGATGACCACAGCGGCACAGACAAAGTAGACGACGGTGAGAATGACAAAGTAAACAAAGTACACCAGGAACTGTAAGAAAGAAGAAAAAAAAAGAGAGACATCTTAAAATCTGACTCAAGACATGTAAGACAATTCAGTCATAAAACACTAATGGAGGATGACCAAAGTTCATCCCCTTGCACATAAATGGAGTATATTTTTTAAATAATAATAATAATAATAATAAGTAAAAATACTGGGGTGTAAATAACAGAGCAAATTGCATTAAATAATATTAAGTCTCTCAGTATCTGTTGAGCAAATATTGCAAAAAATTCCAGTTAAATGTTGCCCAAGTTTTTACATACACAGGTGGAACTAATCACATCAATAATGTCTCTATTCCAGCAATTAGTTGTTGTTTGTTACACCTGTTTGACAATTCAGAAAGTCTCCTGTAAGGAAAGATCTATTCAACTTTCCTTTTACTCCGCGTATGTCCTCTTTAAAAAGTAATTTCTGTATGTAAAGCACTCAGCAAATGTATAAATTGCGAGATATAAATAACTTGCCTTTCCCTAGAGCGTACTGAGATAATCCTGGCAGGTATCACGGCACACTATCTTCCCATTGGTGGTCCACCATGTCCAGGGATGTAGGATTTTGGATATCTGCAGGGAGGGTGTTCCAGAGGGGATGGGGCTGCAACACTAAATTTGTAGTCTTGCAATGTGTGAGCCTGCCAGATCCCCAGTCTTTACGTATTCTGACAGTCTTTAACGTTAGATGTGAGCTGATTGTCTTTAGATGAGAGAGTGTCAGACTTTAGTCTTTTCAAAGTCTTCTAGTGTATGGTAGGCATTAGTCACAAAGCCACTGTTAGTATACAACGGGGCCTATTGAGAACAGTGGTGAAAAATCGGAGTTTGAGGAAGACAGGATGTTTCTGAGTGCCACGAAGGACGGTTGAGGGCCCCTATTTCCCCAATAAGTTGTGTCAAGGTTATTGTCGGCGTCTTTAAATGTCTACAAAATGAACTGTCATATGAGCACTGACGCTAACCAGTGTCGGACCACGGAGAGCAAGCTGATGAGTGATGGATCGGAGCAGCGTCGGGACAGCGAGGCGACAGGCGGGCCTAGTCTCCTTACCTTTAGCCTGGCAACGCTTACTGTATCTCTGGGGATTCATACAGTATGTGCACGGGCAGCCAAGCCCTGGACGTCCTAGACCAGTGTTTTCCCAGGGTTGTGGTTATGCCGTGACACAGGAAACACAGCCAGGGAGGAAACCCAGCCGATGCTTTGAGACAAGCTGCCAGGCGTTCAAAAATATTCAATACCGGTTCCTAAGCAATACTTTTCGATACCAGTTTTATAAAACAAAAAGAAATTACGACATTACGGCACAAATCTTATTTATTTTTCAGCTCCTACTACGTGAGCCCCGTCTCTGTGCGTAACGTAGAGTTTTTCCTGTCTGCCTCTGCGCCGTGTAACGTTAGACGTTAGATTGAAATTGGATATTGAATGGCGAGGCATTTTCGATACTCAATACTTTAGAGGCAATTCGGTCGGTGCCTAAAAAGTATTGAATTCGGTACCCAGCCCTAGCGTTAAGAATTACATGAGTGTTTTACCTGAGCTTGCACGTCCAACGCCAGGCCTCTCTTGTCAGAAATGATCAGGTTGATGATGCTCTTCAGTAAGGTCCCCAAAAAGGTGTTGATGCCAAACACTAAGGCACAGAGCTCCTTGGTGAGTGACGAGGCTATCTGGAAACTACGGAGAGATGATACAATGATCACCACAGGCCAGACGGGTGAGTACAACGCTCCAGTTTAGGAAACTTCTAAATGTATCTGTTGCATTCACGCAGTCATTGTGACTCATAGTTGTTGTAACTTCTTGCTGCACCAGTTTCAACTGAGGATTAGGAAAAGAGTTTGGTAGTTTTATTCCGACATCAAAACATACATTTTATTTGACACTCACGTGGCAATTGGCACCAGAAACTGGTAGAAGCCTCTGAAGAGGACGTAGGCCATGTAGCAGACCCAAATGTTGTCTGTGGTGCCCATGAGGAGCAGCAGACCTGCCTGCAGTGCAGTGATGACACCGATGACCAGCTCAGACCAGACGTTCCACCGGATCTTCACATAGCCTGCAGTGAAGGAAGTCAACGCACCTGCAGAGATAAAAAGCCATGAAAACTCTGTTCATCTGGGCCCGTATTTATCAAGCTTCTCAAAAGTGCCATTGTAGTCTTAAGTGCTGAGAATTCATGAAATTTACTCCTACTTTCAAACTTAAGTATAAAAGAAAGTTATCAAATTTCTTAAAGCTAAGAATCACTATTACTCTCCCAGTTATTTAAGACAGCACAAGTGCTCTCTCAAGTGGTCAGGAGTTGCCAGTAGGAGCTTGTGATGGCATTAAGGAGACACTGAGTACGTTGATACAGGTCATGTAAACAGCAAATTCCGGTTGGATGTTCAGAATAAGGCCTTTTTTCCGAATATAGCATTTTCCGATTAAGACGTGTGGGATATTCCGGTATTATTCGGGTTTTAGAGGCATTCTTTGGACATGTATACAGCGCATTTGGAATATGTGTCTCAATCTGGGTTTTCACCACAGTTTATGGCCTCTTGCCTGTTTACGGCTTATGGTCAGCTCTGTGCGTTGCTATAGTTGCTGTAAACAAACCAACCAGCCAACAGTTTGCAGGTCTGCAGACCCGATAAGAAGGAGAAACACGGCTCCTTTTAAACATTATCAAAGACTTGGATATCAACAGGTTTTTGGATATTCGCACACATCGCTACGGAATAACACGGGCCCTGGGCTGCTTAAAACAAGTAGTCTGTACCGAGATATTGTGTAAATCAGGCTCTTAATCACTACTCTATGGGACTATTGTCACTTAATCATGGTGGAAAATAATGTCATGTCACCACAATCTTGTTTTTATTAACATATTACTTTCACTATAAAAAGATGTACTTAAAGCAATCTGTTCTCTTATACATTACTAAGTAACTTGAAGGAAGTTCGGTCAGTTTTCCTCATTTACTTACTATTAGATTTTGTTTTACAACATTACTTTTTACTGCTTGTACATTATGTCCAGATTTTTTAAACAAACTGCTACCTTTGTACTTAACAGCTGATTAAAGGCCACTTAATGATGACTGAACCTGGTGTACTGGTAATCATTAACAGAATAACAAGTGGGAAATCAAGGATTCAACCTCTTAACTACAGGTGACAGGAGTGTACAGTCAGGTTACATTCTTCACATTTCTTATGTGCAAATGTGATGCTTTTTGCGGACTTTAGGGTCGGACCCAATTTTGACATTTTGGTGCTTAATGTTAACACCATAAACTGGCAAGACAAAACAGGTGCACCTGCACTCAATTTCAGTTAGGTGAATATGTTCACTCACCAGTAGAATCTGTGTGTTTTATACCACAGCAACCCATGTACTTGTGGCTAGGTCTGTGCAATTAATTGAATTTTAATCGCGATTACAATTTTGGCTCTGACTGTAGAAATATTTCTATAATCTAGATGTGTTTATTCACAGTATTACAGTTCATTTTATATCGTGTTGCTCATTGCTCATGAGTTGTGTTTAGTCATGAGATGGTGGTCACAAGGTCCAGGGAGGGCACACTTGTATTCCCTGTACAATGAATAGGCTCGGACGCACAAATGGTTTAGCTTTAGCTTTGATTACAGTTTATCATAGTTTAGGAACGTATGTTAGAAACTGTTTTGTACCAGACAGAGAAGTAGAACAACAGGAAATGGCTGTTATGTTGGTGTGTGTGTGTGTGTGTACGGGCGAGGAGAAAAGGTTAAGGAAGAAAAGAATGAGAAGACCAGACCAGACAAAAGGCTCACACCTGAGTCTGTGGTTTATGAAGATAGCAGCACCCACACCCGCACACACCTACACCCACACCCACACCCACACCCACACCCTATGCAGTCAACGCAGAGGACAGAACCCGAAGAGGAGACAATAAGAAGAGAGGGAGAGTTAGAATCGGGGCTCTCAAACTTGACAGGGACTTGGCTGACCAGAGCTCCGTACATTTGATGTCTGAAGCTAGGGCTACTTAGTCTCTTTTTGTGAACCCACAGTTGTGTTCTGTGAACTTAACTGCTGGACTTAGTAAACTTTGTTAAACTTGAATCTATCGTCTCAGTTTTGAGCATTGAGTTCTGGTATCACAAGTCTCATCAACAAACGCGCGGGAATTAGTTAGAGTAATTGGAGTCCGATTTTTTTCTGGCCTTAGGTCCTGTGGTTTTCCCCAGAATTCCCTTCACTACCGATCACAAAAACAACGTAATCGTGAAAAACAATTATTTTGCTCATTAAGTTTTGCGAGTAAACTCTTATTTTGTATTAAGGGAAATTTCAGTTGGTGTTTTCACTGTTGATTTGTGTGCCTGTTACACTGTTTTTAAGGTCAATGATAGCAACATCTTTCCGAAAAGTCAATGAGTAATCGTGTTTATAAATAACCATGATTTCAATATTGACCAAAAATAATCGTGATTATGCTTTTCCCCCATAGTCTAGCAGCCCTACTTGTGGCATTAACTCGGTATTAAATCGGTATAATGCGCTCTAGTTTTCCATCCTTGTTTGAACATTTAAGGCCATCTTCACAAACACGTTCCTTTTCTTAGCTTGAAAATTCTTTACAAAGATCCCCTAGATTAAGAAATATTTTTGAGTTTTCAGATTAACTTTGTCTAGGAAAGCCACTATTAATGAAAAAACTTTTGAGCTTTTGATATTTTGTTGCTGTTAAGCACAGAGGAGTCGTCCACATTATTTGCATCTAAATGCCGATGGCAAGTTGGAGTTGCATGCCAATGGGGAAAAAGCACCCAGGACTGTGAAACTGAAACCTAAGTGCTGTATGAGGACTGAGCATTAGATATTAAAAACTAAGTATTGTAGCTCCAGAAATGTCTCACTCAGCAGTGTAGAAGCTGCCTCCACTCCCCCGTTGTAAATGTTCTTGTTCTCAGCGGCCAGGGAGACTTTGCTCCACAGGATGTGAACGTAGAACAGCACCAGATAGTACCCTGTGGAGTTGAACACCCACCACAGGGACCAGAGCCTCAGGCTGGGCCTCCTAACCACGTTTCTCAACTCCAGCAGCATCTGAACAAAGACAGAATGCCTCCAACGTGATGCAGAGCACAGGGGGGGCGCAGAGGACAAGACACTCTCTTGCTGGTTTATTTTGTCCAGTTCCGATTTGGTGGCTATTGCTGCCACTTCCTTTTGCTCCTGATTCCATGTCCGGTGGAAAAACAGGGAGCGTTTAGGCCAGGGGAGGAACAGCGTGAGACACAGACCAAAGCTGACAAAACCCAAAGATATGGCGTTGAGGGTATAGAAGCTGACATTTCCCAGGGATATGCACAGCTGACCCAGCACTGAGCTGGTGAACACCCCCAAGAGGACTGCGGAGCGGGAATATCCGGCCACGCGCTGGTAGAGGGCTGGGCTGACCAGGGAGAAGATGTAGGAAGAGTAGGCCACGCGGCAGGCCATGGTGACGCCGTAGAAGACCTCCATCAACTGCATTTCAGTGAGGGTGGAGCCCAGAAGCAGAAGGAGCCAGATGACCACCTGGCTGACACCCTGGATGATCAGGACGGGCTTGTAGCGCAGAAGATCTGTCAGCAGGAAGGCTGGCACCAGCACCATCATGTAGGAGTACGTCAGCACAGGAGTGATCTCATTGGTCACCTGGAAATTACAGTAAAGTCAATTAAGAAATCATTGAGGCGGATGAAAGCTCCAGTCTTAGTTCACAAAATGTGTCTCTGCTGGGAGGATACTTAGTGTATCTATTATCTACTAAGGGGCTGTATTCAAAATACTGGAAAAGAAAAAACAGCAGGCTGGGATTGCCTCCACACGGCTCCCACAGACAGTTAACCAAGTTTTTTTCACAGCCACATGCACTAACATGCACTAACATGCACTAACATGCACTAACATGTACTAACATGTACTAACATGTACTAACATGCATGCGTAGCCAGACCGGCTATCAAAACAAAGACCAGAAGCTCCAATTACACACAACAGAGGGAGTGTGACTTCATTCTCTGCTCAGGATGCCATTACTCCACTATATCTTTTACTTTTATTGTTGAGTACAGCTGCTTTAAGTCTTTTATTTTAATTTTTTTTTTGTCCTAATTTGATCTGATTTATAGTACTAGTCTGTACAATTAATATTTAGTTGGTTTATTTTTTGGGGGCTTTTCCGCCTTTATTTTGACAGGACAGCTAGGTGAGAAAGGGGAGAGAGAGGGGGGGAAGACGTGCAGGAAATCGTCACAGGTCAGATTCGAACCCTGGACCTCTGCGTCGAGGCATACACCTCCAAGTATATGTGCGCCTGCTCTACCCACTGACCAACCCGGCCACAATATTTAGTGTTTTTTTAAACAAGACATTTGAAGATGCGTCTGGACTATTTTTTACTATTTTCTGACCTTTTATCAATGAATCCGAGGAAAATAACGAATCACAAATGAACAGTTTATGCACTACATCAGAACAAACTCTTCCCCCTTTTTAAACAAGTCCTAATAACGCTTTAGTTATTTTTAAATCACATGCTTGCTTGGTAACATTATTTTGGACCACGCGTTTAGAAAAAGAAGACCATAAGATAAGAACCATTGTTGCCCAGCACAACAGTAATAACACATTTGATTTCATTAAAGTAAACCGGTTTAACTGGAACAAAATCTCTCTGGCAGACAGACTGTGGGACTTTTGTGTCACCAGGACCAGCTTTGGATTGATAAGATTGCTGGGATACACATGTGATTACAGTTGATTAATAACTTAAGTCAGGGGCAGCTTATTCCTTGGAATCTGTTAAATGAAGGGCTTGATAGGATAGGGAAGTGACACTGCATCAGATATAAACCCAACAAATCTGTATGCAAGAGGTGAGCTCAGCTGCCATTCTGGTCTAACAAAGAGTGTTTTTCCACACATTGTCCTATCTAGTTTAAGAGACAAATGCTGGAAACATTTAGCAGTTACTCCTCTCTGAAAGCCTTACTTTGACAGGTAATCAACTCATGGGGCGAGATCATTGTCAATTAAAAAAAAAAAAGAAGCTAACAAAATCAGTCCAGCAATGATTTTGTAGATTTCCTAAACCATTCACAAACCTATTACACTGACCCACTTGGAGGAATGTGAACTTTGACCACCAGTAAGTTGGATCAGCAGACTCCCCGCAGGACAAGCATTCATTCTACTGTGTATTTAGTGCTTGACTGAACGAGTCTTACAGGTTAACTTTTCTGTACTTTCAGGACAGTCTCCTGTATATGAGCCCAAAACAATGACTTGAATGTCTTCCATCTTGGACTTTTATCCAGTATTTACCCTGTAATAATACATTCCAAATGATTTTGCACTGGTGTCCACACAAAGACAAATATACCTGTCAGAAAAAAAACTTCATTCAACACATTTCATCCTGAGGAAACCATTAACCTGCTCTCTGGTGAAGTTCTTCTCAGGGCTGAGTAGATACGGTGTAATGAAGGGCTCCCCGGGCTTTATCGATGCCATAAATCCAAAGAGGCACAAGAAAAACACGGCCCATTTCCACTTTCTGGGCTCCTCGGCTGCCTCTATGGGACATTCGGAGGGAGACAGGCCCTCCGAAGCAAAGACAACCATCTCTACGTCTCCATCTTCGTGTCCTCCCCTGTCTTCAGATGCAGGCTCCTTCAGGTCCATCTTCTTCTCCCCGTCTGATCTGTCCCCATTTTCTGCAGTGTCATCTGCTACCATTGTGTCAGTTGGACCACTCTGTGATGCAGAGTGTACGTTTTTTTTCTGCTTTGTCAAATCACCATGTGTGAACTTGTTTGGACGTGAAAAGCTGCCAACTTCCTACTTGAAACGAGGGAACAAAAGTAAAAACCCAACTGTTTGGGTTTCAATCAAACTGCCTTTCCATGCCAGAGAATACTGAAATGGTTTAAATTAACATTTTAACATGGTGATGATAAAGTAGTTAAAATGCTACACGCCGTTGTTAACATGTAAGAGAAAACGTTGACCTTTGCTCCATTTCGCACTGTGACATGTTCTGACTGCAAGCTATCCAGCAACTAGGTCTGGTGTCATTGTTAACCTGAAAAGATAACAAAGTTGTCAGTAAGTCAGACTATTTTGACACTGTGCAGAAAGCTGACATTAGAGGTCTACTGTGACAGACTAGAACTCCCTGCTTGAACTCAAAATAGGGCTACAATTAACTATTACTATAAATTGGCATATTATTTTCCCAAATAAATCAATTGTTTGGTGTATTACATACAGAAATTATTATATATTACATGAGAAATAGTGAAAATGCCCATCACAAGTTTACATTTAGCTTGTTTAGTTTGACCAGCAGTCCACAACCTAAAACTATTCATAGTATAGAGTATGAAGACGAGCAAATATTCACAGTTGAATAAACTGGAACCAGTTAGGTTAATTATTCCCTTTTTTTATTTTATACCTCAAACAAGTGAAATAATCTACTGCATAAATCGGGGACATGCTTCAAATAACGCATCACCTGTCTCAGCAGTGGTCCTTTCTAATTAATCACATAAAAGTGAAACACATTGTGCTCCTGAGGAATGGAATATTGGCCTGAGTTAACGTTACCTGTCACGATTTTTAGGGGAAAATGCAAATAAGTTAGACAAGTCACAAATTGGGTAACAGCGTGTTAGCATTCCACGGCTTCACTGACTGTTGCGTTAGCTGCTAATGTGCTAAACCTGGCTTTGGTTTGGTTGTTTGTGTGTGTCACAACGACCAATACACGCGGGACATCACTTTGTAGCACAATGTAATACAGTTATAGCTAGCTAGCATGCTGCCTAACGGTGTACCCGTATAAAAACAATGCACTCATGTAGCATTTGTTGGCACAAAAATGAATAACACAATCTCTTAAAGCGAGTAACTGACAGGCCGCGTACACAACAACAAGCTGGCTTTCTATTGCGCACAATTTTGTTGTTTATACTTTTAGGGTGCACGACATTGAGACAACGTTACGTTACATACCTCGTGAGCTCCATCTGAAGCTGCAGCGCTAACTTATCGCTCCCACTGCTCTTCTCTCGTCGCATTGACAACTGGGAAATGTAGTTCTGCAGTTTTACTGCTAGCACAAGTTGATAGCACAATGATGGCACAAGTTACTACAATTCATATTTTGTTTCACTCTTTCTGCATTTTGCAAGTGCTTTGCTTGCCATCTGTTGGACAGATAATAGTGTAACTAATACAAAAATCACAAGTATAATAATAATAATTCTAATGAGCCATAATAACAAAGGCAATATGCAGACATATGTTGTAATATAAGCCTAATATTAAATGCATAACATGTTGTATAACAATGTTATAATATAACATAAATGCAACTATTATTAGCCTACCAGTAGGTGTTATTATGTGATCTGAAAAAAGTAGGCCTATTAAATATTTGTTTTTGCTTAGAGTGCTGTTACAATAATAATTGGACCATTTCTTAGGGAGCACTGTTGCAATGGTTGCAGTAAAAATATGACATTTAAATTGTTTTTTTAAACTTAAAACTAAATGTTAATATTATTTTTCTATTCGTAGAGGGGCTGTAGGCCTACCTGCTGCATTATTGCTCCCATTAGAGGCATCACAATTATTAAAAGTTGATGGCAAAACGATCTCACCACAATGTACATTGGTACTACAGTAGTCTAGTTCCTCATGTAGTCGCAATGGTAAAATTTCCATTTTTCTGAGCATGTTTTTCTCATCCATATTGGATTAGACATTGAGACTGAAATTCCCTTGGATGTTCATGTTCAGGTTATCCATTTCCGGCAACATATATTGAGTTATCCCATGCAGGTTTGTTCCAAATGTTGGTATTGCATTAATTCAAAAACTCAAATGATTATTTCCACATAAGACAGATGAGTTTTTCATTATTTTATTTGTCAGAAAATACCCTGTGTGAATATTAACTAACCACAAGTCTACCAGATTAAATCAGTCAGTGCAGGAAAGATTGCATAGCCTTTTATTTCTAATGATGAACTTGTCAGAACCTGAAAACACTGAAACATGAAGACAGCAGGATTTACAGTTTATAAAGTCAAGGGTTGAATTGGGGGTACCTATTGTATAGACCTATTTAAAATACATGCACTCCAAGATTAAAAACACTAAAAAGCATTTACAGAATTATAATGCTGGTCTACTCCTGAGACAGGAAAATGGAAATAATGAGACAAATGAAAATAGAATTGATCCAATCAGAGGCTTCAATAGTGGATGTAGATGTAAATCCAATAGATGGCAGCAGTGTACCACAAATCAAAATTAGAGAATGCATGAAAATACTAAATATAGGCTACTCTTCTATTCAAAGATTTTCAAAATTTCTGATGGAAATAACTTCTTTTCCTAAAGACAAAAAGGGAAAATACACAATCATAAACATATATATTCCTTTTAAATGTTAGTCTACATTGATCGATTTCAAAGAACAGCTCCGTTGATTTCTGAGGTCTGAGATGTCGACCTGCTGAACTTTGACCCCGACATCCACTCCTGTCTGGCTTTCCACGGAAGAAGTCGCGTCATTTTGTTCCTGAACTTCACTCCTACGAAGGCATAGAGGACGGGGTTGATGCAGCTGTGGGACAGAGCCAGGCTTTGAGTTATATCCAAAGCCCTGTCCACTGATTTCCTCAACGCACAGTCATAATTGATCAGCTTAGCCCTCAGGAGTGTTTCCACTATCAGGACTATGTGGTATGGCATCCAGCACAGAAGAAACACAATCACCACGGCTATGATCACCTTCATGGCCCTGTGCTTCTGGAAACCTCGAGTGCGCAGCAGCCTCGCGATGATGACGCTGTAGCAGGCTATCATGGCACCCAGAGGGAGCAAGAAGCCAAAAATATGGCGAAACCCGCGAGTGAAACTCCTCCATGAGGAGGCGCTGCCGATGTGAAAGGATTCTTGGCACATCATCTTCTCCGAGTTAGGTAGGTTGGAGACATCGTTGAAAAGCACAGGCAGAGCGAGGGCCCCACCAAGGGCCCAAACTGCTGCACACAGGATCCGGCTGCACATCCTCTGACCACTCCGGAGACTCTCCCTGGCGCGCACTATCACAAGATAACGGTCGATGCTAATGCAGGCCAGAAAGAGGATGCTGGTGTAGAAGTTTGCTTCTTTGATGAGGCTGATGAGCTTGCACATGAAGTCTCCAAAGATCCATCCTTCGATAGCTGCAGCGGCCCAGAATGGGAGAGTTAGGGCCATCAGACTATCCGCTATTGTCAGGTGAAACAGGTACACATCCGACGGAGTCAGCGTGTGTCTGCTGGTGCCGATCACCCACCCCACTAACAGGTTCCCAGGTATTGCCAGTAAAAAGATGGCAATGAGGATGAGACACAGGGTCAGAGCTGCTGTAGGAGCCAGAGGTTCTGTCCCGCATGATATCTTCTCTGAATCCGGAACGTAGGTTGTGTTGTTGTTGTTGTTGTTGTTGTAGATGGTTTCATTCAGTTCATAATTCTCAAAGCTATAGATGAACGACATGGCTATGGATGGAAAACAGATTGATACTAGTAAATTATCATAGCAGTACAAAAACACAGATTCAGCTTCTGCCATGTTTAAATGTTTGCAGAAAGAAAGCACAATTTGAAACCCTGTATATTCTGCCTCGTCTGTTCAGCAGCCTATTCACACTGTAAAGAATTACTGGACATGGACAATAGCCTACTATACTTAAAAAGAGGGGTTAACCGCAAAAAGAGGCGCATATTACTTTATCAAACTTTACAACTATTTCCCACAATTTAGGACTGCCAAATTTGCGTTTTGTATCTTTAAATTAAGCCTAGGTAACTTTTTCTAAACAGCAGCCATTGTGCCTACAAGTGACAGTTTGGGGATAATGGTGAATTATTAAATGTAGAGAAACATAGCACAAGTAGAGAACAGTACTGCCTATGACCTAATGTACTGGTCATACCAGACTAAGTAAGGCTGTAGCAGCAAAACGCCTTAATGTTTTAAAGATGCATTTCATTGTTTATTAAATGAATTTTTCATTAATACAGAGATGATTTTTTTATTTTTATTTTTTTAAGTTACATAGTCTCCCTTTAATACACACACATTTTATATAGTTTCCACCTATAAGAATAATTTACATAAATAAATTCAGAGGCTCACCTTCTGGCTTGGCCGTAGCTTTCAAAGATGACAACAGCTCGAAGATCAAATGTCTGCATCCCTTTAAGTATGATACAATGTGGGTTTTTTTATAGGTAGTTGACCCAATGTTCTGTTTCCTTCCTCGATATGATACTGCACATGCCTGCGTAATGAACTGATTTTGCTGCAATACAACTTTCTAAAAGACATTTTATTACAGTAGGAAAAGCACAGGTGTAAATAATAAAATGATAGGTCATTGGACTCACAGGAATACGTGGTTAGCCTACGTGCTCCTATCCAACCAACGTCGATTTCAAAAACAGGAAAAAAAAATCCCATGAAATAAAATCAGAGGTAAAACACTTTCAGGCTCCTAAAAATTCAAATTAAAACACAAATACAAAATTCTTCAGTTGAACTGGTCACAACTGCAGGTGGGGTCGCAGGTACACATTGCTTTTGTTTTTAAGGGCCACAAGCCGAAAAGATTTGGACCCCTGGTTTACAGAGTCATAAATGATGCTTTTAGCAACAACAAAAATATTGCCTTTTTTTCTCCCCAAACATTTCTAAAATATCAAAATCTTTCAAGTCTCTCAAAACCACCAATCAGCTAAAATAAAACCATTGAAAAAAAGAGACATGAGAATAGAAAACAGTACAAAATAAAGTATGGCCTTTGGACTCATTTGATTTTGAACTCACGAGATGTCCCAGACATCTGCGCTGTGACCCTGTTGCTAGCCATTGGGTAACGCGTGTGTGTGCTAAGGTGTTTCCCATATCTGCAGGACAGGATGTCAGCTGTGACACTTTTCTGGTAATTCAATATGTTGTATTCACTTTTGCTGTTGCAAACGTCCGGCATCATTCTCCTGTTTGGTAATCAGTTACCAGGTTGCTTGTTTTTATTGAGTTAATATTGTTATTTCTGTGATTTTGTTGAACCATCAAGCATCAGTGAACATGCAAAGAAAAGAAGATAACCACACACATCAGTAATGACAGGGGGGAGCATGCTGACAGAAGGCCGTCACCGACACACTCCTCCTCTCAATCTTAAAGTGAAGCTACTGTAATTGTGTATCCAGACACAAAAGGTATCTCCTCTACCTCCCATGAGTCGTCATAAATCACATCATTCAGGTTCTGAGAGCTACGATGCTCAAAAATCAACATAGCATGCGTGTTGCATCACTGCTGTCTTCCCTACAGCTGTCACATAACTGAGACGTAAAGGCGCCACACCAAATGACAGTATTGCCATGTTTCCAGCCTACAGCCATCAGGAAGAATGACAGTGCCCTGACGAGAGAATGGCCAGTTTTTAGTTACTTTTGTAAACAGTACTAAGACAAGAAACTCGAGTCAGAATGAAGCATGAAGCTATAGAGTGAATAGCAGTGTTGTTTTCATAGTTTCATGTCTCCTAATAGTTTTGTTCAGAGTTCTGGGTGAAAAATGATATATTATTTCAGATACATTGAACAAAGAATTCAGGATTTATTGCTTAAATTAAACAATTCCTCTACAAACATATATGCGTAGCCTATATACGACTATACATACTGTTCTGATCTTATATCATACTTAGAAAAATATCATCAAAACCCCTAAAACTAGGCTACACCTGAAAGTAAACAAATCTGATTAATGACAAAACAATATCTGAAATTGAAGTAAGTAAAAGTAACCTAAACTTCTAATACCCTGAGTGTTGGGACGTGGCATGTTGTGCCAACGGCGCGACACCTGTATTTACCCTCACGATCACGCCAGACTGGAATTTGCGTGTCTTTTAACAAATTGTGAAAACAAGAGAGTGAAACTTGGCACAAACATGAATCTTCTTGGAAGGACGAGATACGGTCCCCTCCACCCCTTCTCTAGAAATGCTTGTTAAACTGAATCTTTTTCATCTTCCAGCGAAGAGGAAATCTT